>OX421971.1:114643552-115296052 GCA_949128135.1 Parasteatoda lunata | reverse complement strand
AAGGGGTAGAAATCGATTTTTAGTGAAATCATATTGTTTCTTTAAGACAAACTTTATTAACATTGCTTACAACCACCCATCTACATAACTTTATTTTAAAATGTGGCGCAGAATTACATTACAATAATAATAATACAAAAATAATAAAAAAATAATTATCTTAGTTTTAAACTCTTGAATTAAAAGCATAATAATAGCGGTACAGGAAAATAACATTAAATTAGGGATGCAAAAATATTTATAGAAAAACAATACTCTTATGACGTTTATTAATTTTATGCTAATGAGAACCAAAACAATATGGAAATGAATGGGGGAAAACTGGATCCTACCACGTGATTTTCCGGCCAATAAAAATGTAGCGTTAAACGTTTAACGCAACCTTGTTGGAAGTCGCATTAGAAGTTTCACTTCAAAAAAGGCTAGTCAAATTTACACCATTCCTGAAGTTAAGAACTCCATCTTGCACAATTAGGCGAAAAATGACAGTGTGAAGCAGATGAAATTGCGTAGTACGTAACAAATTTATAGGTGTTTGAATTTAAAAGCCATTATTTCTAAATTTACTGGAGAGATTTTAAATTTCACTGAACATTTCGAAGTTTCACGCAGTAAGTTTAGTGTTGCGCGTTTTTTACAGAACTGAATTATTAACATAGCTTCCATGAGTAAACGCATTGGATGCAATGTGACAGTGAACAATTCTTCCATTACTTATACTAATAAACTATTTAAAGCGAATAGGATTAACTCATACTTTTTTTTAGATATATGGTAAAAAATAGTTTTTTTATACAGAGGAAGTAGGTTTTTGTATTTGATTCACAAATACAAATAGGATTTACGGATTTTTTCGCTATTGTTTTATATCAACGCCTTTTTCAAAGTTTCATTTTGCCCTTTTTACAATTGAACCCTCTACCAACTTTAAAAGAAAACGTTTAGTTGCTGTAGTAGATTTAAAGAGTAAACACTATACAGTTTTCAAAATATATTCCCTGTCACAATTTTTATTTAATGTTGTTTATTTCCTTTTCTTTTAAAACAGATTTCTTTTATTCCACAATGATTTGAGAAAAGAATAAACTCTAGTTAATAATCTATCGAAAAGAATTTTTGTAGTAACTATAGGAAATAGCAATAATCTGTATTTATACTTTTAACTAAAAATGATTAATAAATGGGGCATATTCTGCATATAAATATTTAACATATTCAAAATAAAATTTAAATTGAGCTATAGACGTTTCTATTTTAATTTATTTTTGCTTTAAATATGATACACCAAAAATATCATTAATTTCTCATCTAAAATTTTAGAATATCAAATCTATTTTAGATCATAATTAAATGACAATTTTTTTCATAATTTTAGACAATTATTTATTAAATTATCATCAAAAATGAATTTTAGATGAGTAAAAATGTAGTTTATTTTCTTTAGTTTTTAGAATATATATATATATATATATATATATATATATATATATTTTTGAAAAAAAGCATTCTGTAAAAGCAAAGCATTTTACAGAAATAAAATTGAACAAATAACGACACAATTTCATAAATTCAAATAAAATTGATTAATGAAAACGATGAACTCATGATCCAATCAGTAAAGTAGCATTCTATCATAGAGTGGAGCTGTATTCGTTAGGGCAAAAAATGTTGCCATTTTCAAGCTCCTTTTGCGGGAAAAAAAAACGCGTCACCTATTACGTTTGCAGCATTATGATGGAAACTCCTTTATGCTTCTCTATGTTGATTTCGTATTTTTAAAATATTGCATACGCTAATTATTTATAATATTTAAGATCTACCGTTTGAAATTATCAAAGATATTTTCATACTAAAAACTGAGAATTGAATTAAAAGGATTTTAGGTAATCCATTTATTTTTATACACACTCCGTCGTCCTAAATTTTTGAACTCACAACCGAACACAATATTTTTTTCTGAAAAACTACATTTACAACTCACAAATTTCATTCTAAAATAGCGAAAGGAGCAGCCATTTTTTCAATCAGAATTCAAGAACAATGCGCAGATGTTTTTTTCTAAACAAATTTATGACATACATAGTGTCAGTATTGCCACAGTTACAGTTACTATTGCTGCGGTAGCGAATTCCCTTAATACATAAGAAATGTAAAGAATGCGAATCCATTTCTAAAATTTAATATCCTTAGGAATACTTCTTCTTTCATTCGAAAAAGAAAGAGAATGTTTCTTTTTTGGCATTCCTAATCTCTTAAAAGACTCTGTTCAAGGAGAAAAAAATAAGAACAAAAGAACAAATCCACGGGGAGGCCAAAGGAAAAACTTAGCTTTAGAACTTTTTCCCATTTCAAATGTATCCCCTTTCCAATCTAATATTGAACAGGTGTCTCCTTTAGAACAAAAATATTTGCGACGTCGGACGCTCAAATGGCGCGATATCTAAGTTAAGAACTCGATCTTCCTAAAAACAAAATGGTAGAAAAAGGTATAAAGATATAAAGTCCTGGCTCGGAATTCTACAAATTGGAGTGTTTTCGTTTCCACTGATTGCAGCGCTCTTTAAAAGACAAAAACAAAGAAAGATACGGTTACGAATAAAAGTGGAGTGTATTTAATAAATTGTTTTTCTTACAAGAAAGTTTCTTCGTGACTTCCCAGACTGCTTAGTTCTGCCGTGAAATTTCCAGGGAGTTTATTTATTTTCGTCTGCGAGAAAAAGTACAATATTTTATTCGCTTGTAGCTATAATTGGGCTCCCCGTTTTGTGCTGATGATGCTATTTACTCAGAGTAATATTGCAGCAAACAGGCAAAGTAAAATATTTTAAAAACGCTGCAGTTTCCAGTAATGAAATCAGCTGCACGTTTTAACACAGTCATGTGACCTGCTAAACAAATCGTTAAATAAAATTATAAAATTCTGTTTTAAAGAAAGTAAGAGAAAAAAGGATTTATTTTGTCTGAAAATAAAAATATTTTGTATCTTGTTTGAAATAAAATGAATACAGTTTGTCTGAATAATTGAAAGATATTATAAAAATATCTATTTCTCATTTCGAATTTTAAAGAAACATATTTGCAATATTTGAATTTGATATTCCTACAACTTATTTTATTTCTTATTAGTTTATTTCTCCTCATGTTTTTGTATTTATTTTTAAAAAAATTAAGTTTTGGTTTCTTTTAATGTTAAATTTTAATTATATCTTTTAATTTTTAAAAGATATCACGAAATTTTAGTGTTATATCAATTATAGAAATAATATAGAAATCAACTATATAAAAGTAATTTTTGCTTATTAATTTCTTATTATACTTATATTTTAAGAAATTAATTACAGTGGAAACTTAAGAGTTGGATAATACATTAACTGTATAATTCTGTACGACTTTTAAACCTTAGATGCAGAATTTTTATTACACTTATTTTTCACTCTTCTTTTCATTATTTCGTATTAGTTTAGGCCGAAGTAAATAAAAATATTATGTTTAGCACTTCAATTTATGGTTATAAGGAACAGCATGAAACAAATGTGCACTTATTTGTAGTTATTTAGATCTTAGAGAAAAAGTTACTTATTAATGAAATTTCTTTAATTTACAAAATCAATTAATGATAAAATTTTGAATATGAATGGAAAAAAATTTAAATCTTGTGTTTGGATTTTATATTTTAATAGGAATATAATTCTGAAAATCTAACAGATTCTTTTAGTAACTATTAGACTGTTTTTTACAATTAAAAAATACCAAAATTCATTTTGGATTGTAATTAGAGTATCAGAAAAAATATAATATAAATCTAAATAAAATATAATTTTTTTTGTAAAAGAGACACCGGTGTTCAGGTTCAAAATAAAACAAAGTTGAAATTTGAGAGAAACATTTCTCAAAATTAATAACGGAGCCAATTTATTTTTATGAATTTTTCTTCCGACCATCTTATTTTCATGCCTTGCTTGGCATCAAATATTAATTTTATGAAATGTTAGAAAAAAAATTATCAAATATTTGAGATTTTACAGTGAGCAGAAAAAAAAATGGATTATCCAGAATAACTTTTTATCTAATGATCGGATTTTCACATTCTCTTCTAGGACTCAATCTTAATGGTTTACGGGAGTGACCTTAAATATGCTAAATAATAAAAGCAGGCGATATTTTAAGTTACGGAATCAGACACAAAACGTACTTTCTCCTAAGAAACATATTTTTTTTCGACTTATATATTTTCTTAAAATTCGATTTCTCAGGATTTATTTGACCTATTTCCGTCAAATTTGCCATGTAAAATTACATTTTGAGCTTTTTTAGTTAAAATAGTAAAGAATAATAAATATTTACTAGAATTTATTTTTTTGCACGGAATTATCTTTGGATAAACGAATTTCATAATTGAGTGCAAAATTTTTTTAAATTCGATTTACAAATTCTCGATACATGCAAAAAGTAAAATAGACATTAAGGGGTCCAAGCTTTGGAGCACTCTTCGGACCAAACTATCGGGACCCTATTTCCCAGATTGCCGCTACCCCCTATAATTTAGGGGTCAGAAATTCAAATCCGTTGAAAAAGTGGTATGTTATATCAGATAAAGTATGTAATTCTGATTTCGTAGCTTAAAATGTTGTTTGCACTTATAAATCAACATATTATACATATTAGTCACCCTTATGTGTCAATAAGATTGAGTCTTAGAACGTGAAATCCAATCATTAGATCAAAAGTTATTCAGGGTGGCCCGTTTTTTTGGCAGACGGACGTGCGTAAGATTTGCACCTATATTCGAAAATATAGTTACGTTTGTACTTTGTTTCTTTACTAAATTAATTAAAAAAGTCGTGACAAAAAATCGCTACGAATTATTATTGTCTTGTATCACACTACTCCCTATACTATTTTTTAGAGAAAAGAAGCTCATTATAAACTACAAAAAAACAGTAGTGACTAAAGTAGTTTCGCTACCTGTAGCGCATTAATTCTTATCACTGTCTCCAACTTTGAAAGTAAAGAAAATTTATACATTTAATTCACACAGTTTTTAACCAAGAAAAATGAACTTCACGGGATCTTCATGTTCAGGGACTCAATCTTATTGCTCAGGAGAGCGGTCTTAAGTTCAGATCCAACTCGCAAACTTGAGCGAATTGAAAAAATTTCGCGCACAATTATAAAATTTGTTCAACCGAAGAATAACTTTTATAACTTACAATTCATAATTTTTTCGATCATTATTAAGTAAAATTATAACAAAAAATGCTAAATATTCTCTAAAAGTTATTTCTTATAGAGTTATAGTTGTATAAACGAAATTCATAATTGTGTCCAAAATTTTTTCTATTCGCTTAAAAAGTGTTCGAGATATGGTGAAATACGGTGTTGGAAAAAAAAGATAAATTCACCGAAGAAAGTGGTAAAACGTAAGAAGAAAGAACGTATATGGTATTATTTTATAATATAGCTATAGATTATTATATAATGAAATCAAAATCAAAATGAGATTAATAGCAAAATATATCACACATTACTATGTCTTATAATAAGATATCAACACAAAATAGGTTAGAAAAAAGTATAAAGTTGGTGCATCAGCAGTAGTAATAGCCGGGGTTGGTGCTACGGAAATGACGTCACAGTCAACCGGAGCACAGTCAACCGAAATCGAAACTTCGTCTGCAGCGTCATGGGGAGCTTATTTCTTTTTTTTCTTAAGCCTAATATATTTTAGTTTCGGTTTCTGTTTTTAATTTAGTTTCGTTTTTTAAATATTATTTAATTTATTAGTTTTTTGAGGGTGGCAACACTTATTATTTTAATATTAGTTTTTAAGGATGGCAACACTTAGAAACTTTGTTATTTGGGGGAGAAATTGTGTATTATGAAGTTATGACGTCATCTTTTATTACATAATACATAAATGATATCATGCTTTTGATCTAGTGGCGCCATCTATGTGGGAATAAAATAACTTTAAATCTATTTTATTACTTAAATCTGTTTTATTATTATTTATTAAATATAATTAAGGCTGAGGATCGAACTCACGCCATCAAAAAGCATTCGTGGGTCAGTGGTTATGATATCCGGGTATAGCCGGGGTAATAGCCGGTTATTGGCTATTACCCCGGTTACTATCAGCAATCAATGTGAAATCATTTGTTTTCAATTACATTTATTGCATTCCTGACCCAGATAGAGTTCGTAAAATACTGGTGTCAATATAATCATACCAAGACATCTTGATTGCATCAGTGAAATCCTACTTGCTCTTGAATTGCCGGCCAGATCTGTAAACGTCTCTTAATAGCTGCAAAGAATATCTTCCGGATTCAGATCTGGGCTACCAAGTGGCCACTCAAGGAATTTAATCTCATTTGCTTTCATCCAGGGTTTAGTTGAATATAGGACTGCCGTATTGTTCTGTTGGAAGGTCCTGTCTCCGGATGTTACAAAAGGTGCAACAGACAATAAACTATCTCCTAATATATCCTGATACATAATTGAGATAAGTTTGGTTTTTATAAATATAATTGGGGTTGTACCACTTGCTGCAAAAGAGGTCTGAACCATAACGGATCCACCACCAAATTGACGTTTGGAAAATAAGTATGGTTCAGTCCGTAAGTCGTATCGAAAATATCGACAGCCATCAAGAAGCTTAATTGGTTAATCCAAATTAAGCTTCTTTTAATCAAAAAAGACCACATCACTCCAATTTGTACCTTTCTTGAGATGTTTTTTTTTTGCAAATGCCAAACGAGCACCTTTGTGTAATTTAGTAAGCGGAAGTTTTTATTTTAATATTTCTAAATTTAATGTTCAGATAATTATTCAATTAATTTCTAACAATTTAAATATCAATTTTAATGAAAATTAACAATTTTAATTAATTTCTTCGCTGTCTGCATAGTAACTGCATTTCATTTTTAGTTTGTGCAGATGACATCTTACTGTAAACAGCAAGATTCCAGATTCGTCTTTCTTGCCTTGATGATTTTTTTTCGCCTTTTTATAAGCTGTTTACTGCTTTAGCTTTCAGAATTCCTGTGGTAGTTATTTACTGCATCCTTGGACCTTTCTATTTTTCTTGCAATTTGAGAACCAAAAGCTAGAATTTTACCTCGTTTGCCTTTTTTAAATGGGTTCCCCTTTTGCATTGTATTGCGCGTACGAAGTACTGAAATCTGCTTTTATACAACTGGGATTTGCACCTTGTACTGAAGCAAACTACTTTCTCGCATGTTTTATGCTTGACAATGACGTAGTTCAAATTCATATTTTTTCCTAAGTTGCTTTTCAATGATTATACAATTTTGCCATGATTTAAATAATATGCGAAATAAAAGTAAAATTGTTATGCAAAGCAATTAGGTTCTACATTTGCAAATATAAAATAACGTTTCATGTTAAAGGAATATTAGTTGTGTTTCATATTTGGTGACTTTTTGCTCAGCTTTATACCTGTTTCCATCACTGTACGTATAGAGTAATATTAACATTAAGGGGTCCATACTTGGATCGCTCTGCAGACCAAACTATTGGGACCCTTATTTCCTAGATAGCGGCTATCCCTATATTTTGGAGGTCAGAAATCCGAATCCATTGAAAAAAGTATGTTTTTTCACAGAAAGTACATTTTTGAGTATCCTTTCTTAACTTAAAATACCGTCTGCACTCATTAATCAGCATATTTGAGGTTACCCTCTAGGACCATTAAGTCTGAAAACGTGAAAATTCAATAATTAGATCAAAAGTTATTCAGGATGGTTTGTTTATTTTTAGCGCACAGTAAACATTTTTTAATTCATTTTTTACAATGATATTATAATTATATGTTATTGATTACATATGTTGGAATTCAGTTATTCTACTGATTATTTATCTATTGTGCAGATTTACTATAGGTGATCAGTTTAAAGTTTAGTTGCTAAACAATTTATTTATTTCTTCAATTACTTTGGTAATTTGCAAGATGACTAGATAATCTGCACATTACCTACCAGGCACTCGTGTGTATATATATATATATATATATATATATATATATATATATAAACAATCTACATATTATCATAAATCACTTCAAAACCATAATACAAAGAATCAAATGGCTTAAAGTATAACTATAATTCAGGAGAAGCTTGTTATTTATTTATTTTTCAATAAGGATCGAGTCAATAATTACAATCAACAAAATAGTTTATAAAATGAGTTAACTTTTGAACTTTAACAATGCGGAAACAGTTAATGAGAGATGGAGAAACCTAGGAAAACTGAGAAAAACTCTCGATTCCACTCTTTGGAATAAATAATAAATTAAATTAACATAACTAAATTAACATATAACATAATTAAATTAACATTTAATAAATTAACTAGTTAATCAGCAGATTAGCTTGGATGGATAACGTGCAAATTTACGATCTTTAGGGGTGACATATGCAATAAAATCGGTGATTACTAAGCACACTGTTTAAAGTTATTTTATCCTAATTAATGATAAGATAACACTATTGAAATGTTTTTACATTATAACAATCAATATTAATTTGATTTTTTTTAACGAAGTGAACATGTTTAATAAAGATGTGCAAATAGTTTTATTTTATCAAGCTTAATGATTTAAAATAACGCTCATTCAAGGCTTTTAACAACTAAAAAAAAAATCAATATTTTAAGAATTTTTGATGCATACCAATTTTTAGCTAGTAAAGATATTTTTATTTAATTAATAAATAGATATTAAATTGTTTATCTCTTTTATACGTATTTTGAAGTTTAACTAAAATAATTCAATTAGGAGTATTTCCAGTTAATTCTTCTTCTCTTTGTTTCTAAAGCAACAGCTGTAGAAAGTTAGAAACAGACGATATCTAATAAAAAGAAACGGATGATTTATCGTCTGTTGAAACAAAAAAGAAGCAAACATATTTTATCTCAATTGTCGTCCGGATATCTATTTGGATTGATAAACTATATCGAGTCCACGCCCTTAGTTTCCGTTTTCGCCAATGAATTTATTTAAATATCGACTAGAACGACACCGTTTCTCCAACACCCAATTTGTCAGAGACACATCTGCAGCAAGGAAGAGGGTAAAAGTATAAAATCGTAAGTAATATTGCGCCTTAAACTCATTTATCATGGAATTTCCTTGGAGAGATTGGCAACGATCGTGACCCGATCTCGTCGGACAGTTATCGCCTGCTGTTACCATATAGTCATCGAAAAAGAATTTTTTTAAAAAAGATTAAAGAGAGTTAAGAGAAAAGCGATCTAAACGAATAACTAAAATAAAGCAAAAGCAATGTGAAACCTACGATTCTAGATAACAGAATCAGATAGCTAAAAATGGCGCTGGTGAAATCTGATCTTTACGAGCGTCACATTTTGCTTCCCATTGATTTAGTTGCCTTTTGCTTTGTAGCTTAAATAAATATTTAATTCTCTATTGCTACTTTAATTTAATTAGATTGCATAGTGGGATGTATAAGATTGCATTTAAAATCTATTGCATTTAAGAATTTAAAAACAGCTTTAGAGAAATACCAGAAATAATAATATAATAAGGAAACACAAAATTTTAAAAAACATCAAATTAAAAAAAAAAAAATTGAAGAGTCTATAAAACTGTTTGTAAAGCAATGTTAGAGATGATAATATGAAATTTTAAAAAAATAAATGACAAGTATATAACAATAACCTTATATTCTAAGACAGTTGAAATTGGAAGCAGTTCACTTTTTACGTAAAAGGTCACTTGAACCTTTAATACTTTTAATATACATATATATATATATATATATATATATATATATATATATATATATATATATATATATATATATACATATATACTTTCCTTACCCTCATCTTCTTATCAAACGGTGTTCAACTTTGTCTTTCTATTGGGTGTGTATGGAGAAAATTTGGATGTTTAACTTGGATATCGTAAAATAGTGAATGGCACATCGAGACATAGCATTTAAAAAAATCCTTCTGCATTTTTTTTATCTGTGATTAAAAAGTAAATTAAAGTAATAGGAAAAAATGTTTTAATTTTGAACCTAAATTCCAAAGTAATGCTTCATTCTTAAAAAATTTCCCTTGTTTTTATAAAATTAACAACATATATGGCACTAAAATTTAAAAAAAAAAAAAAAAAAAAAAAAAAAAAAAATACGAGTGAACAGTTCATATGATTATTCTCTAAATACCTTCCTCTTATGTTTTGCCTGGCATTCATTTTTTGAAAATATTGCGTAAAACTTATAGCCCATGTCACCCCTTGGAAAACGTGGAACTCTATTCAAAGCAGCTTTTTTGCTGTATGATGTTCCTTCCATCTTTAGTAAAATTTTTCCTCAACGAACTTTAACCGCATAGAACATTAATCTAAGAATACATAATTAAAAAAAATAAAAGCGTATAAATATATAATAAATATATAATAAATCCATGCTTGCGAAAATGAGGAAATTGAAAATTTGGAGAACATTAAATCTGAGTCTCGTTCGCCTTCCCTCTAAAAATAGCACTCCGGGCGAGCGCCCTCCTTTTCCGTCGGCCCTGAGTTCAAATCATTTGAAATTCTAATAATTTGAGTTACAGAATACGAATCTTTAAACAGTGGATTTTGAAATGGAAAACTTAAATTACTTGAGCTATAGAACGATTTGATTAGTGAAATCAGAATCATTTGAAAGATTGAATTCGAATCTTTCGGGTAATAGAATACTAACCTTAAATTAAAAAAAGTTGCTTTTTTGCGGTATATATAATGAAAATTAAAAAAAAAAAACATAAGTATTTAACTTCAGAGAATGATTTTTAGAAAGTCAATCCTAGTTAAAAAAATATTTAAATCTCAAACTAAATTGAAAAAAAAAAAAAAAAAAAAAAAAAACAGATTAGGATGAAATTGATAGTTTGTTCCGGTACATAAGTAACATTCGGACTATTTCCAGTTAAACAAAATTTTAAATTCTAGTTGTCACCTTTCTGTACGAAAAATATTTAAAAGTAGGGCAAAATAGGTGTCAAAATAATTTCCTTGAAACTGAGACAAATATTTAACTGGTAAAAAGAAATATCACAAGTAGTTTAAATTAAAAAAAAAAGAACATATTTCTGAAGCTCCCATTCACTTTTATCACATTAGTTTTAGTTTTAACTTGTCATGCAAATGTCATATATGTCATTGTCAAATCTTGTCATGCAAAACCTTCATTTACTTTGCTGTTGAAATCTGGTATCTAATAGGTCAAAGGTCGCCAAACAGTGGTGAAAGAAATGTTATCAAACTTACAGTAATTATTAAGTGAACTATAATTGCCAAGGTGAATAAAAATTTCATTAGTAATTCACAGTGTGTTTATTTGAAAACGAATAACTTTTTAATGAGTGAAATTTTTAAAAATCTTTGAATCATGTCATTTCTGTTTCAGATATAGATAAAAGTTCCACGCTAGGCCTTCAAAAATTCCACGTAGAAGTATTGAAATGTTTGTTGAATTTTAGAAATGCGTTGCATTAATTTTTAAAAAACAATAGCAATTTTATTAAAGGTACTTTGCATACAACTACGCCATTTTAAACTTTCAGGTATAATCTGAGGCATATCTTCAGGTATAATCTACCAATTTTTTTAAAAAAAATATTTATCTGTAAGCTATATATATATATGTATATTTTTATTTGAGCTCCACTCCACCCAAAGTAGGGTAAGGGCAACAACCTCTTTAAAACCAAATATATTCACAACCTAATTAATAAACTTAATAAATGTACTCCGTTGCCATTTTTATCATCTTCCACCGAGTAACTATCTCGGAATTACCTCATAAACGTCAATGTTCGGCGAAACTTTCACTTCCATCTCTTTTTCTACCTAAATCACTGAAAAAGAATGATATTGCCGTTACACGAAATGTTCTTTTTCTCTTATACCTCTCCTCTCCGCCATTTTGTGCTTATTTAAGAACAGAACAACTACACCCCCTATTCCTTGTTTACGACTTCTAGATGTGAGAAGAGGGAAAATGCATTGATTAGAACGCGGCGCAACTTACCTTGGCGATCTAATCTTTAGAAGAGTTCCTTTTATTAGTTAATGGTCTTCCTTTACTAAAAGAAAACGGGAGGGAAAAAATCGCCAATGAGATTTCGTTCTACTTCCGTTCCTTAGCCCATTAACACTTTTCCATCTATCCCCCATTTTTCTTTACTATACGAACGTTCTGGCTCGTTTTCTTTTCAGACAGGGGAAGGGGAGAAGTAACTTCCAAAAGATTCCTCATAAGGAGCCAAAAGAATAGTGGTTTTCGATGTCTTTAGTGGTATATTTTTCGTCTTTTCATATTCAATGCCAAGGGACGGAAATAAAATGATAGCTGGAAACGATAAGAAGGTTTTTATCAATTTCTGTCCCTCCCAGGCGACGCTTTTATCTCAGTTCCTTTTATAATTTGGCGCCTTTATGAAATGGAAAGAGATCCATGCCATCTACAGGTAATGGTCTATGGCTCTTTTCACTGATTGCTCACCTTAATGCTTTTTTTTTTTCCTGCTTAGGTCATTGTTCTGCCATATTATAGCCATATAATGTAGCTATTACAGTTAGGGTTTTCTTTTTTTAATGAAGTAGATAAAAAAAAGGAAAATATGTTGATAGGTATTCTTTAGAACTATCGATTATTGAATTGATATAACTGAGCTCAAGAGAAATGAATAGAACAGATTTAAGACACGTTTTCATAATCACTCTTTGGAGTCTCACAAAAATTCCGGAAAAGGATGTCCCGAATATGTTCTTCGATGTTCTGATGTTTTTTGACGATAATCCTTAAGTGTTTTTCTTTTCGAGGTTTATTTTCAGAATTTATTTTGATATTATTGATATAGTTAGAGTGATTTCTAATAGGTAGATCTATAATTGGTTTCCTCGATTATCGAATTTCGAATTAATATAACTGAGCTAAAGTGAAAACGATACTTTTGGGAACGATTTTAAGGCACTTTTAATAGTCAGAGTTTAGAGCTTCTGAACATACTTTAATATGTTCTTTGATGTTCTGATGTTCTTTGATGATAAACCTTTAAGGTTTTTATTCTAAGTATATTTTCTGAATTTATTTTTTTTCTCTCTCTCTCTTTTACGGTACTATAAATCGAGTAATATTTTATAGTTTCAGCTGGCAACGCTAAATATTAAAGAATAAAAGATGAACATATTAAAAAGTTATCAGTTTTTTTAAAAATATATCGGTTCGTGCTTCTTGAACAGAAAACATATATGCATTCTTAACAATTTATTTTTTAAAAACAACTTTAATTTTGAATCGTGAAAATTAATTTCAATTTCATGCAAAAATCGAATCACCAGTTACAATTGCACTGTAAAAAATATTTGTATTTTACAGCAAAAGAATGCTGGCATCACGATTGTATATTTTACTGCAAAGTTGCTGATTTTAAAATTACAACTGACTTATGTAAAGTTTACAGCAAAATGTTGTTTTGAAAATTACAGCTAACTGCTGCAAAAATTACAACAAAGTTGCTGTTTTGAACTTTACAGCAAACTGATGTAAATTTTGAAAAATACTGCGACTAACACAACAGACTGGTATTTGATGTCACAATATGCTGCTTTTGACAGTGCTGTTAATATAACCATACATAACTTCTGTCAATTCATACGTTGCTGTTTCTGATAATATTGAGTACTGTCAGTAACAACACGTTATGTAATTTGCATCAGTCTACTGAAATATTTACAGCATCGTACAGAGCAACAACTTTGTAAATTTTACATCTGTTGCTGGTAGGAAGTTTTGCAGTAAAATACAAAAGGTCTTTTATAGTTTATATAAAACGATAGCATTGAATTTATGGGACTATATATTCATTAAAATGGACAATCAAAGTAATTGATGAAAGCTTAAATTATGTCATGTGTACAATTGTGTAAAGAAAGACACAAGACAAGTGTGCGTAAAAAACGATACACACATTAGTAATACTACTATACTTTGTAAATCTAAATTGCATTAAATTGTTTATAATAGATTATTAGACCTATTATAAAAATTTCAACTTCGGAAAAAATTTATACATTTTTTCGACAAGTAATTGTAATTTAATTGATAATAACACCATAAAACCACAATTAGTATAAGAGCATGTTTGATTACTATTGAAAAATTAAATGTAAAACTAATTACAATTTTTTATGCAATCAAAATTTCCAGTTGAGTTAAAATATTGTAGTTTTAATTCGACTTCCTAAAATATAAAGCTGATAAGCATATTTCTCATAGTTATCTATATTTGAATCACGGAAATATTCTCTGGTCTCCATGATAAAGTTTTTACAAATCTGTTTAAAAAATTCATAAATTTTACGGATAGTTTTTTGAAAACAAAACTACTTATTTTATTTTGAATGTTGAAATGAAAGTTGGACCTATCTTAATACAAGTTGTACTGTAAGGTTCCATCTTTAATAAAGAATTTTAAGAATCCTTATCAGAAATTTTCAATTATAAGAAACGTTCACAAGTTTCATCAACGTTCTCGACTTCAATACCGGTGATTTCTTAATAATTAAAATACTTATTTGCAAAGCTACACTAAGTGTATGCTTTGAGGAATTTGTTAAATAATTTAATAACGGAATCTCCAATGCTTAAAACAAACAAAAAATGACGAATTTTTTCACTGCCTGTTATTTTCCATTTCTAGCGGACTGAAACTTTAAACATTTCAATAAATAAGTGTAAAAAAATTCAATTGCTTATAACTAACAGCAAATTTAATTTTAAGGTAAATCATGATAACTTTTATGTATATAATTTATAAGTTTAGCCACGGGTTATTACCCGTGTCTAAAAACATATAAAAGTTTATTTAATGCATATAGTTTAAAAAAAATTAAATTTCTATTTTTCATTACTATTGTCCTATTGTTTAACAATTTTATATTTTCAAAAATGTATCTAAAAAAATTCAAATAAAATTTGCTTTAATTCGATTATCTGTTTTATGCACTCTTGCGGAGTTGGGCATTTCCCTACAATACTCGTAAATTGGGGGTCTACTTTAGCAATACAATTTAGTGTTGAATATTTCAGCTACTTAGCTTTTATTCTTGTCACTGGTAAAAACACTACAAATGGAAAGTGACTATAATTTTTAAACAGATAACGATGATAAATATCATCCGTTATAATTTAATATCGAATATGATAGGATATATATCTAATATAATTTATAACAGAACCCACGCTAAGCTTTCGTCACCTCGCCAAATGTGATGAAATTGGAAATTTGGTGAATAAAATTAATTGTGGTTTGGAGAAAGCATTAGAGAGAGAATGATTTTTTCCACTGGAAAAAAATATATATTTAACTCGATCCTCAAAATTACGTCAAAATGCACTTTCTAAACAAATTAGTATTTTTTCATTCGATTGCTGCAACTTTCGGTAGATGCGTCGCAATACCAATTAGAATTGTGTCTAAACAATATAAGATTGAACTAAACTAACGTAAAATAGTTTTCTATGGGAGTAAATTAATCATAAGAATTTGTTAAAATTTGCATTTGGCGAATTATCGGAAATTGGCGAATACTTTTGATATTTCGCTAATTTACTGGCTAAAATTTGAAATCCTTAGCTCGGGCTTTGCTTATACGCAATCTCATAAAATCCAAATTATTAAGAATCGAGTTCAAGCTCAAAATCATACATTCAGAATACAGCAAAAACTAAGTATATGAGAACTAGAACAAATCATACGTATTAGTATACGTAATTAGCGTATATAGTAGAAATATAAAGTACTAGGAGGCTTCGCCCCCTGCTCACTGGTGCTTGCCGACTCCCGGAACTGCTTTCGCAGTTCATTTCGGATTGCTTCGCAATCCAATGCTCGCTTTGCTCGCTCATTGGATACGTTCTTAACGTCTAGCTTTTGCATACTTTATAGAGAGAATTTCTTTAAAAACACAATTGTTAATTTGGGCATTTGGCGATACAACACTTATAGAATTGAAGGATTTGTTACGTCAAGCGCTCAGGTATCATAATTTTGATCTAGTTCTATGTCATTTTGATTTATGTTGCTAAGTTAACTTTCAAAAACTTCTATGGCTGGCAACAGCATTTTTATTTTTTAAGTTGTTTATTTTTATTTTTGCCGCAGCTGAATTGAACAACCTGATAATGCTCACTCTGGTTATTGTTTCCGTTTTTAAAAGCGCTATATGTTGAGCCACCTCAGCTAGATTTGGCATGTGATATTTTTAGATGCAATCATTGGTCGATTTTCTAACGTTGCCATTCGGGGAGTTGTAATGGGGCTTTTTTTGGTGCCGTGTAAGAGAAATATATATATAGATTGTCATACAATATCATACAATATCGCACACGCTTACAAATAATTTTGTAATTAAATATACTGCACATGCTTTTTTTTAATTTATTTTAATTTATTTTTTAATTTAATAATTTGGTTTCTACAAAGGAATTAAATTATTTTGAAAATTTTAATCTACTCATCCTAGGTTGAAGTACTGCATTCTACACAATTAATATTAAAAAAAAATTATAGATAAAAGATTATAGATAAAAATAAAAACTCACAACGCAGTAATCTACTCAGTTATTTTAGAGATTTGATAAATCTAGTCTACTATAGCACGTTCATCTTATAGCACTATTCAAATGACAGATTTTTAAAAAAGTTTTTAGCATCAAAAAAAAAAAAAAAATTTGCTTCAATTTAAAAAAATTCCACCAGTTTGAGAAGTATTCAATTAATTTTTTTATCCAACCCACTACCGTATTATAAAAGTTAAATATTATATTATAAAAGCATACACCGTATATTATAAAAGCATACATCAAAAGTTGCTTTAAAAGTTATAGCAACTGTTTACAATATGACTCAGGTAAGGCGACAGCATTCAAATTTAGCACTGAGTTAATATTATATATTTTGGTGATTAAACCGTGTCTCTAACATTTATTGTAAAAATGGTTAACTGATTGAAAATGTTTGGAGAGAGCTCAGTAAGGAATAAAGTCACACTTTTTCAATTTCGTAACTTTAATTGAACAACATTGCACATTAAATGCATGTTGCATTCAGCAGTGCAACATTAATACATTGCACTGCTGAAACAAACGAAAGCAATTATAACAATAAAAATAATTAAACTTGTGTGACCAATAATTCAAAGCGATTGAGTTCTTAAGGTCTCTGAATTTAGCGGTTAAAACATTTCCCCGAAAATGTTAGGTAACTAAATGTTCATAAAAATTAAAGTATTAGTTTCATGACGGAAATATGAGTTCGTGTGATGTTCACTTTTGGGAAAACATTTTTTAAAAATTTTTATTCTTAAATTATTTATGTTGTTAAATACTAATATGGAGAGTTTTAAACATGACTGACGAGGTAGTGAATGAAAGGAACTTAATTCGCAAAACAGACCAAAAAAGACTATAGTAATCTTTAAGTCAGTGAGTGGGGGGTTGAGCACTAGCGTACAGTTAAAATGATTTTAAATAACTGCAATTGATTGATTAATAAATTAGAATGACTGAGCTTTAGAGAAATTAGTAATTCCTTAAAACGGATTTCAGATATGTTTTCAAAGTACACTTAATAGTCACCGAACAAATCGGAACACAATGTTCTGATTATTTTTGTTGTTGTTCTGATGTTCTTAGGCGATAATCCTTAAAAGATTCTTTCAGTAAAAAATATAAACTGTGCGTGCTTGAATAGTGGGCAAAGTAGCGAACATTTCACTCTCTACTTGCGTTTTGCTCAAAATTGAGTATATGTAGTTTCAGTTTTGAATACACAGACTTTTCATATTCGAGTATTATTTGTTTTGGAAGCCATTTAGACACAGATTTGCTCAATTATGAGTAATTTTTTTGTACACTGTAGAGTTCTAAAATCTCAACTAGAGCTCTATGTCTGAAGACAACAGAAAGTACAATTTTTAATGTTGCTGTTATTGCAGATCGAATTTTAACCATGTTCTGAGATGAATAGACTAAAAAGAAATATAATATATAAATTTAAAAAAAACCCAAATTTTTTAAGTGAATTGAAAAAAAAGAAATAATTAAATTTTTTTGTCGCACCTAAAATCAAAAACGTAGGGAGCATCATTTTTATAATTAATGTCACAGTATATTCCTCTTATACGTCACAGTATATTCCTCTCATGTCTTTCAAAATTTAAGCTCTCTAAATTTTTTTAGGAGTGAGAAAATTGAATAAAATTGAAATACATAATTATTCGTTCATATATATTATTTCTCAAACATATATATAATATTATTCATTCATATATAGTATTATCTTTTATGCATAGAATTATGATTTATTTATATAGTGTATTAGCAATTCATACTTAACATTAGTATTTATCGAATTTCTTATTCATTCATATATAGGGCTATTTATTAAATTTCGATATAATAGTTTCTCCTTTCTAGTTCATTTAAAAACCGTAGTTTTAGAAATTTTATTTAATTTAATTACTTATTTTTTATGGTATAAAAGGAACCAAAAAAGGTGTGTATGTTTGACAGCCTGTAAATAGCTAATATTACATATTTTTTAAGTTACAATTTCGAATAAGTTCATTGAAACCTGATCTTCAATGCTTAAACCCCATTTTCTTTCTTTGTCTAATATTAGGTTTTCAGTTAATTTCACGTGAAACAAGATGCTTTATCTTACCTCTAAGAAGATAATGTTCAACATTAGCTGAAGTTTTGTGTAACTTAAGTTATTAGGTATTCTTTAGACTTACTGTTTCCCCCAGGGCAAAAAGAAAGATAATAATAATGAGTACAGAGATTATGCTTTGCGGTGATATGGTAACGAGATTACGTTCAAGCTAATCACACTTTCGTCGAGTAAATTTAATAATAAACAGTATAAGTGAAAACTACTTGTTAGAGGTTAAAAAAAGAATATGTTTACTTTATCAGATTTGTCTACTTATTCTCTTTTCATAAGTTTCGTTCAAACGATATTTCAAAGAATAAGTACGAAAGAAAAAGAACTGAAGTGAATAGAGTATTATCGTTTTCTAACCTTTTAATTAGCGACCAAACCACACACACAAAAAATGTCGTCAAAAGTGGTTTCAAGTTACTTTTGAGAGGTAGTTTGTTTCGAATATAACTAAAATAATTTGAATCAAATAAAAATTATTCAAAAATGTCGAATTGTGGAAGATTGTCAATATATTTTTGTCAATGTTCATCGTTTTAACAAGTTTGAGCCGTGGGTAGCTGTTTTGTATATATATATATATATATATATATATATATATATATATATATATATATATATATATATATATATATATATATATATATATATATATATATATATATATATATATATATCTATCTATATATATATATATATATATATATATATATATATATATTTTTTTTTTTTTTTTTTTTTTTTTTTTTTTTTTTGAAATGAAGTAAAATAAAACAAAATACGTTGTTTCCTCTTAAGAAAACTGAAAGAATTACCACGGCAGGAGAAAACCGAAAAAAATTATTAATAGGAAATAAGATACTAAATATCACCTTGGGAATACTACAGCAGGAGAAGCTGGAAGTCTGTAACAGAAAATTACATCCTGGCATTGCCATGCACTCAGTGCCAGAGCAGTTTCTGTGGTTGGCGATAAATTACCACTAACAACCAGAGCTAAAGAGAATAGAAGGGCTAGTTCATTCATCGCTTAGAGCTGAAGCTACGATTTCCCTCCTCTTGACGTCACGCTGCACACAGATCTCGGAGATTGCAAGCAAAGATATTATGAAAACTTTGCATCATTCTCTCTGTAAAAATAAGTTGGACATTTTCTTGATATTAGATTTCAAACTTTATGCAATTAACACATTATTTCCTTTGAAAAACATAGTTTTAAAAAATTTTCTTGCTCAAAATATTAAATTAAACACCATTTTAAACTAATAAAAATATTTTACTAGTTGTCGTAAATGACGCTATAAATACTTTATTTTAAAATTTTCAGTTTTAACTTTTATTATTAAACTTTTATTTTTTAACTTTTAATTTTAAAAACTTTTATTTTTATTATTATTTAACTCCAAAAAAATTAATATATAATGCATATATCGAAATTTTTTTTAGTTACATATTGTTCGATAACAATAATTTGTATAGTTGGGTTAAATTTAGAATCCCGATTCTAAAATATGCTGTTAATGGCAATTTCTTTATACTTAATCATTAGAAAACAACAACCTTAATCGCTAATTACTGTAGCAAAATAATAATTTATGTTCATAATAATATTAGAAATTTTGCAATTGTTTATAGAAGTTTAAATTTAAAAGAATATAATTAAAAAAATCATAAATATTTAGAATAACTCCATTACTATACGATATTCATACTACATTATGAAATTCGGAGAATTTTAACTATTAATTATTTATACTTTTCATTTAAGTTTTTATTTTCTTTGAATTTATCCAATTTTTTAATCTTTTCGTCTGTCTTTCTCTTTGAAGTAACTGGACGGTTTCAATTTAGATGAAGGAATTCTTATAAAAGTTCTGAAAGACAAAATAAGCGTATTGCTGTTTTATTCACTGCAGGATATCGTCCCTCTAATTCATTTAATAGTTCTTTGGTGACACTGATTGATTTTGACTTTTGATTTTCTGTAAGATGTCCCATGCACACTTTGAAAAATGTTCTCAAATTCCTGACACACTTTCATCCATGCTGCTAGCAGAACATCCCTTAGATAGGAGATCACTTGGTAGAGGTAGGACAATTTTAAAATCATTCTAATCGGGAATCCAAGCAAACGATTTCTCATATCAATCTTCATAATCTTCTTTCAAGAAATGCTTATTGCATATTCGTGCATATTTTATATTAACTGGGTCATTTCGCTTGCAACGTTGAAGCCATTCTTTACATAGTTGTTTATTTACCTTAGGGAACACGTGGAAAATTATATTTTTTCCTTTTGTGTTTCTATCAGAATTTTTACAAGTTGCAATCGCACATTTCGTTAATAATTTTACATTTTTGTAATTTACATTAAAAAACTGAAGAAAATCATTATAGACAACAACGAATGTATTGAAATATGTCACAAAAAAGAATGCTACAATATTAGTTAGAACTAGTTAGATCGAACGCTCCGTTCTTGAAGTAAAAGTTCAAGCTTTGCGCCACTGTGACGTCACAGGCGAAAGTCGGAGGTTTGGCTCGGCGAGAGTTTCTTCAAAGGAGTGAACTAGCCCCTCTATTCTCTTTAGCCCTGGCTAACAACTGCCCCAAGGAAAACAAAAGAAGCCAACAGTAGATAAGGAGTATATACGTAAATGGGAGGTGCGTAAATTACCAAATCAGAAACAGAATTTTTCAGATGAATTTAGAAAGTTGCAGGCATTCGGATTCGAATACGGAACTAGTATGTGTAAAAAGAGGGAGATAAAAAATCAATCTATGAATGAAAATTGTTTTAAAGATGTGGATGAGAAAAAAATTACAAATATATTAAAAAAATAAACTTTATAAACATTAAACTTAATAAATGAATAAACTCTTTAAAAATTAAGCTTAGTTAATCGATAATATTTCGAGTTTAGTAATAGACTATTTTTCATCCTAGTAAATAACCTTTTAAAACTTAGATTATCTAAATTTAATTTCAAATATCGTAATAAAACTAGCTCACAATTTTATTACTTTCCCACTAAATTTAACAATCCAATTTTAGATAAATTTAATTTTTCATATACACTTTATAATTTAAGTAATTTATTTCTTATATAGAGTTTTAATATAAAAGAGGCTTTTAGATATGATATCACTTTTGGTCACTCAACTCTTCAACTATAATGAATTTTGTGCAAATTTGAGTAGATAACGCAACAATATTTGTAACTTTATTTTTAATCATGTTTTATTGATAATAATTTTAAGCATATTGTCACCGTTGATATTAATTTTGCTAATAATAATTATTGTTGCTAATAATTAATAGAGTTCATTATAGTCCATTAAAAAACTTTTTTTGGAATAGTATTGTAGAACATGTTGTTTTTCCAAATAACAAACTATTTGCAAACAAGAAATAACTGCTATACAAGAATTTTCTTGTACGCACTGATTTCTGATTGGTCAAATGAAAAATTTAATCGCTTTATTTGGAAGGCAGCTATTTCAAATTAAGATCAAGAACGAAGACATCGTTTACTGAAGTTAAATTGTTCATATTCCCACAATGCAAAGGTGAAGTCTTGTCGCGAAATACTGTTTGCTATTTGCTTGTGTTTACAATTCGCTGACTAATTTTATTTTATTTTATAACCGTCGTTGAACAGCCGACCCAACTTAATGGGTTTACGGCTACTAATGTTCAACTCCGTAGCCTTGTAATTTTGAACCCAATCCAGAAGACAAGGGAACTCCTGGATCGAGTATTGGGAGAAATTTGCCTTCGTGGAGGACTTTTTGATGCAGCTAACCCGCATTTGCGTTACATGGAGAGGAAGACCACGAGAACCTCCCACGGTTAGCCTGATGGCAAGGGGACTCTAACCCATAATCCGTCTACCACTGAGGATATTTCACGTCAGCACTGTGGTCAGTGCAAGCCGGATGCGGAATTCGTATCGACTGGGATTCGAACCCGGTTCGCCTCATTGGAAGGCGAACGCTCTATCCCCTGAGCCATCGCGGCTCTCGCTGACTAATTGTACGTTTTTTTAATACCATGTTTTTTTTAATGTTTGTTTTTAAGCATTTTTTTCCCAATGGCAGGCACTGAACTTTATTCGTTTCGCCTTAGAGGGCCCACAGAAGAAAAGTGTAACATACATATTTTTTCTTTGGGTGCATTGCATCGGAAAACTGTTATATGCAGATTTTTTCTGCAGGTGCATTGCTGCAAAGAAACTGTAATTTACAGATTTTTCCTGTGGTTACATTACAGCTGAAAACTGTAACATACAGATTTTCATGTGACTGCACTACAGTAGAAGAGTGTAATATGCAGATTTTTCCTGCAGGTGCATTGCAGTAGAAAACTGTAACCTACATATATTTCTTGTTGTTGCAATACAGCTGTAAACAGTAATATTCAGATTTCCCTGCACGTCTATTGCAGCAGAAAACTGTAATATGCAGATTTTTTCAGCAGATGCATTGCAGCAGAAAACTGTAACAGTTTACTGTGGGCGTGTTACAGAAATAATAAATAAACTGAGTTACATTCGTTTTGTAGGTACAGATACCGGTAAATTTTTTTTGTAGGTACTTGTACGCAGAGAAAACTTTTGCTACCAGACTTTTTATGATCTATTACAGGATTATGCAGTGTGCGAGTCAATTTTGTTTATAGTTATGCTTATGAAACGCTTTTCTATACGCACATCTTTTCTAAAACATCTTTTCTAAAACAATCTTTTTTGTCACGAAATTGTCTTAACCTAACAGATGTGGGAAACTGTAAAGTGCTCTTACGAGTTTTATAAACATCTTATTATTTGCTATAAAGCATTTTTCACATGATTAAAGATTTTTTGAAAAAACAGATTTTTAACTACTTTTTGAAAATTTTTTTTTTACAAGAAATCTTCTTAAATGTATTTAATATCTATGTTTTATTTTCAATTCTTGAAATTTTTTGCCACCTAAATCAATTAGATTTGACTTAATATGACAAAATAACTTTGAAAAACTTTAAAAAAAAGGTTAACTTTTCTATAGGTTTACACGAAGAAGTAATAACTAAAAGATTGTGCGTAACTTATAAAAATCGAGTTTATACTGTCTTGGCAAATTTTCCTGTTGTTATATTCATGTTATCTATAGTTTGTCTTGAAATGTGAGGCAAGTATTTCTCATAAAACTTTTAAAGAAACCAGGTGAAAAGTCGATGGTTTAGATTGTAGATTATAGAGGAGTGTGGGTTTTGTATTAGCTTATAGCTCTGTATTGCCACTAAATGTAGCTTAGGGTTGAGGCTTGATAGACAGCAGGAGAATGCAGTAAAAAATCAGAAGCGGTTTGTGGTTTGGAAGGGTCGATGGTTTATTTGGTGCTAATTTTATTATTTGTAAACCACCGACTTTTCATCTGCTTTATTTAAAAAAATTCTTTCTAACTAATTTTAATATAAACTTTACATAAAATAAACATGATGTCTGTAAAATTATCTGAGACTATATAATATCTATTTTTATAAGTTTCACGCAATGTTTAATTTATTACTTTTTCGTGGTGAAAACTTACAGAAAAGCTTTTTCCTTAAATAATTAATTTATTTCATATTTTCTCGTCTTAGGATTAAAGATTAACTATTTTAAGAACGATCGAAAAAAGTTAAATGGAATCGCTTGCAATTATTTGTAACATTGTTTAATGTTAAACTAATGCGGAAATTTTTTTTCCAAACATTTCTTCAGAATGGAATAATCAAAGTTTTTAAACGATTTTTATGATTGCGGACTGATATTGCACCTCGCAGTCGATGCCCAGGTTTCAGAACCCATCACCCAACTGTTCTGGAGTTACAAGAGATTCAAAATAGCGTTCAGCGACAAGATCAGATAAAATACGAAGTAAACACAAAATAAAAGTTGAAAAAAAATTAATTTTTACAAGAAATAAAAAGATTCCATTCTTTTTAAAAATTTAACATGAAACGTTGTATTTATAAAGTAAACAAATATAGAGTATTAAAAACATGGCTTTATTATCTTGTTTTACTTAAGTTCTCAGATCAGTTTTAAATGGTTTTTTAGTCCACAGAAAATAAACAAGCTGAACACAATTGACTTACAAAAAAAAAATTGCCGAGTCATTAACATTTAGTGACAAAAAGCGTAAGTGTTTACAAAAAAAAAAAAAAAAATCGATATCTAAGAGTCGATTTCTGTACAAAAACAACCAATAATAGGATGATGAGTAGTAAAAAAAACATTATGTTCTTTTGTTTTTGGGACTGTTGCATTAGACACGAGATACTATACTAATATCATTTTAGAGACATTTATCAGAATTGATTTCTGTCAACTCTTTTACTATTGATTTCAGTCATACTGTTTTTGTTTCGTAATTTTCTTTTACATTTTTAGAAATGATTTTGATAATTTCTTTTTTATGCTTGTCTTATATCCTTAATACTTACGGGATATGCGTGTAATACTTCGCAGCGGTATTCTGTACTTAAATAACGAAAAATAATTTTTGCTTTTAAGGGTTTTGTTCTAAATTTTTTAAGTATTTAATTTTATAGTACTTGTGTAAAATTCTGTCAACCAGGAAAGTTAACGTGAATTATGACACTAAATCGTTTGATAGTGTAGCCAGAGCATATTTAATCGGAAATGAAACAAAAAAAGCTATTTTTAAAAAAAAGGGAAATGTCGAAATTAATGTTTCAAAACATGCGATAAAATAAAATGTGTCAGATTATTTTCAAAAATAACTAAACACAAAAGTAAATTATAGCTATTACATTTTAACAATAAATATATAAATGAAATAAAATAATAAAACTATTTCAATGAAAAACAATTAAAGAACATCCACGCATTTGGAAAATACTTTTTCGTTGTTGGGGAAAAATCAAATTGCTTGGTGCCATTTTTGGTTTTTTTCCTCAAAAATTGCCGATTGGAATTTACACAAACACCAATATTATTTTATTTGGTGCCTTGTAAGTTAGATTTAAACTAAATTACGAAAATATTAAAATTGGCTTGTTCCGGATAATAAAGGGGAAAAAAACTAAGGAATAAAGGAATAAAACTAGGAATAAAGGGGGAAAAACAGGTCACTAATAGCAAGTTATATAGTTATAGTGATTTGAATAATGTCATTCTTAAATTATTATTTGAAAAAAATACTAATTTAAAAAAAATTTATCTGGTTAAAGCGAATTAAGGAAAAGGTAATCGCTAAGAAGGAAATGCAAACCATTATGCAAAACAGCAATCCAATAGGTCCAGCGGCCATTTTAAATGAGGTTGACAGCCATTTTAAATGAAGTGAGCGGGTTTCGGGGATTTAGAACGAAGTAAACATCAGTAATTAAAATCAAAGCTAATTCCCTAGTGATTAACATTACAAATTGTAAAATAATATACGCACTCAATGTAAAAATACAGATTCTCTCAAAAGAGATGAGTAAAAAACAAATAAATAAACCAAGTGTGCGTAGTATAATTGTTAAAATACCGTAAAATGGCATATACAGAGGTGGAAAAATAACGACACTTCTTTTAATATATATATATATATATATATATATATATATATAATATATATATATAATATTATATATATATATATATATATATATATATATATATATATATATATATATATATATATATTATATATATATATATATATATAATAATATATATATATATATATATATATATATATATATATGAGATATGGGCTTCTCACCAGTATGAAACGTAAGAGGACACAATATCGCGGAAGAAGCCTTTCTTGGCAAATTCTTTTTTCACCTTCTTAACTAATTTGAAATTTCCAGAGTAGAAAAAGTGATTTCAGACACACTTAGAGTGAACGATAAAGTTTCAAATGCCGAAATAACGTCTTTAAAAGATCAAAATTTATGACTCGTGGGGAAGTAATTCTACAATAATTTGCTTTACAATAATTCAGTCAGAAAGATGAATTAGTTAATGTCTAAACTGTTAAATATGACCCTTTTGAAAATTTCTTTTAATTTACGGGAATTAAAGAACCTTTATTTTAAATGTCAGACTAAAATTCGTTCTCTTGAAAATTTAGACGCAAAATTGGAAACAAAAATGTATATACATTGCCTACAATAACTGAGAAATCCATTTTTTAAGTAATTGAAATTTTACCTGACGCTTTAAATTTTATAAAATTAATAGAAACAAAATTTATGATAAAAAGTTTCTCCCGTGCGTACAGTGTTTTCTTAATTTCGGAGGAACTACTTAATGAGGAGCGGAGACGGGAAAAATTCCATGAATATTGATTACCACGCAGAGCTAAAACCTTCTTTTTTTTTCTTAAGAGAAGCAAATTGTAGACAAAAAATAATATTCAACATTTTACATCTAAATAAGGAAATTCCTTTAAGTCTTAAGAAACAGTTACTTGAAAAAAAAGAAGACATAACTGCGCCGAAATGTGCGCAAATAAAGGAAATTTAAAATAACTAATTAAATGGACTTAATAAACAAATATTTGTGAGATAGCACAGCGGACAACTTTTAAAAGTTTAATTAAATTAAAAAGGGTTTAAATGAATTACTCCAGATGCGTTTCAATTAAGTAGGACATACTTACTTTGTAAAATAATATGTACATAATCCAAAGAACTTTTAAGTTAAATAACACTGCAAATTTTTAACATTCCACCAAAATAGTTATAATAAATTTCAAATCATATATTTTTATTATAATAAATCTATTCATTAAAACGCTTTATTCGGTAATCACAATTTAGCTGAGATTATTAATTCCATAATTAGATAATTTTTCTATTCTCATTATATTTATGTAAATATTGGAAAATGTTAAAAGTTTACTGCAATGTATTGGTTTGGAGCCGTAGTGGCTAAAAGAATAGAGCGCTCGCCTTCCAATGATGTTCCTAAGGTTCAAATCCCAAAGATGGCTGGTCAATACAAACTCTGCACCAGGCTTGCACTAATAAAATATTTTCAGTGGTACACAGTTTATGGGTTTGAGTCCCCTTACCATCAGGCAAAATGTGGGTGGTTTTCATGATTTTCCTCTCCATGTAACTCAAGTGTGGATTAGTTCTATCAAAAATTCCCTCACGAACGCAAATTTCTCCCAATATTTCATCC
Source organism: Parasteatoda lunata (assembly GCA_949128135.1). NCBI lineage: Eukaryota > Metazoa > Arthropoda > Arachnida > Araneae > Theridiidae > Parasteatoda > Parasteatoda lunata. The sequence continues at coordinate 115,268,108 of OX421971.1, read as the reverse complement.
AGGAGTTCCCTTGTCTTCTGGACTGGGTTCAAAACTTCAAAGCTGCGGAGTTGAATACGGATTATTGTAAGATTACAATTAGTTTTGCTGTTCAACGACAGTTATTGAATAAAATAAAAATGTTTCGGATTTAAGAGATCACCGTTCCCAATTTTTCTTCACTAACTCATTTTTAATTTTTAATGCATATTTTAAAAGAATTATAAACTTTTAAATCACTGATAGTAAATTATTAAAACCCATTTTTGAAGTTCTATTCATTTTTACAGTAAATCAAACAAGGCCAATATAGCATGGTTGGTAGGGCGTTGAGCCCATGTCCAAGATTTCAATCCTAGCCGACAGAAGATAGTAAATGGTGACTTGAGCACGTTAAATTTTTCGGGTCTCGAAGTTCTCCATGATCACAGAATAACTGAAAACGTCTTGGGGTACCGAATTGGAGATTTATCGTTATCTGGTTAATGGGCTGTGACGTATGTGTTTGAAATGATTGACCTCATTGGAGGAAACATTAAACGCGTTTTATAGTAACACAAATAAGTAAATAAAATTAATGAACTATAATAAACTTAGCACAAGAAAAAAAATGAAAGAAATAATTTAGCAAACCTAGAGTGATAAATTAAAGTTGAAATATTTTAAAACTAGCATCAATTAAACATATATAATTAACGAAATTCTTGCATAAATTTTTCTGGTAGAACTTATTTCACTGTTATAAACGTATTGTATGCGTACAGTGGAAGAAAAAAAAGACATAACCCTGAATAATGATCGAAATAAAAAACATTTTATTCAACGAATGTCGAGTTTTATAAAAGCATGCTTCTGATAGAATATGATTATACAACAGATTGTGCTTATATTCAATGTGATTATATTTTATTTTTTATTTTGGTTTTTTCAATAATTAATACAATTTCAATAATATACAAACGGAAGCATAAATTTGGAATAATATATTCATCAATTTCTTCAATATACATTTTATAATTATTAATAATTGTTAATGCGAATACGTAGCCAACATTTATAATTATAATGACCTGTACGCGCGTGTTTCGCAGAACTATTTTACCATCTATTTAATTATATTTTAGCATTTTTAAAAATATTATTCTTTAAGCTACCACGTATATTATTTTTTTAATTAATATATAAGTGATTTTTTTAGTACTTTAATTTAGGTTTTTCTTTAAAGTAAAGTTCCTTTTTAAATTATTATCATGTTTTTATTAAAAGAAAACTTGAAATTATTGCCATCTAGATAAGAATAAAATCTTGTTAAGAAATTAAAAACATTCTGCTGTTAATTAACATAAATAGATAATATAAGATAAATTATTGATTGTCTTCTATTTTTTTCCGTTTTTTTTGTTTCTTGTATTTTAACATAGATTATCTAAAATAGTGCTGATAATTTTAAGTCACTACAAGGAGTATAAAGATACCGAACATAAAAAGATGTCGAATATGTAGCCAAAATTGTTTAGTGTCTTAAAATATTTCAGTATCTAAAATGCCGTCCTAACATTTTAATTGCGAAATTAAAATTTTAATAACCTGGCTGCGTGTGATTCACAGAATTATCGAAATAATTTTTCATTATATCTTTTTCTCCTTCTCTATGCTACCACGTAGATCCCCCCCCCCGATAATATTCTAAACTATTTTGTTTAATTTTTATTGGTACTTAAAGTTTTTCTTTAAATTAACACTCGTTGTAAGTAATTGCTAAGTTTATTTTTCGAGCCTCAGAATTATAGCCAGTTAACTGATAAGATTTTAAAAACGCTTTCTATGTTAAAACTATATTAAATAACTATGTTAAATAAGTGCACCCGTTTCTCAAAGATTGAACACAGCAATTATTTACTTATTTATTTTATTGTTTCTTATTTGTTTGGTTTGTAAAAAGTAAATACAAAGTAGGTTTAAATTATTATAAAAGTAGGTTTAAATTATTTAAAGTATTATAAAGGTTTTATAGTATAGGTTTTTTAGTGCAACTAAAAAACCAAAACTGATTGTTCTGTTTTTTAAATTAAAAAAAACGAACCTAAATTTTACTTTGACGTTTAAACTTATATATTACACAGTTAATTTTAAGAAAGTTGCACTTTTAAAAAAAGTTGTTGCAAAAATTTATTTTTGTTAAATTTATTTTTCAGCTTTAGCACGATTCCCAAGATATTATTATGGCATAATTTGTTATCTGGAAAATGCCATATTTTGTTAAACAGCAAACACTAAAAATTGAAATTTGTAAAATGATTCCTAAGCCGTGCCAATTTTTGAATCATCATCTGATTTAAAATAATGCAATAAAAAATACGAAATTTTTGAACTTTGATAAAATAAAATACGCGACGAGAAGGTTAACATACTTTCTACAGAAACTGTGAAAACCAATTTTTCCTATATTTCGTCATAAGAGGATAAGAATAATATTGCTCCAAGGAACCTACTCAACAATCTCATTATTTCCAGAACTGAAATCTGTTTGGATGAAGCATATTATTTATTGAAAGCTAAAACAAGAACAAATTTAACTATTATTATTTATCTAAGGTTATTCTATTTATTTAATGATAGCGGTATCAAGGTTAAGAATATGCGATGGAAGCCCCGTGAACTATTAGACTATAAATGCATTAAATAATAAATCTTGAATCATTTATTTTAAGTAAATTATTTAATAATTTTAAGCAAATAATGGTGTAAAAATAAACTCGATCGAAATACGCCTTAAGTATACACTAAAATATATGTAGAACAAACTTTGAAATCGATAAATAAAAAATACCTTTTACCTAGCTGTCCTTGTTACTATTGAAATTCAATTTCTAATGCTAGGGGATATTCAATTTTCACATTCGACTTTTGAAATTTCATTTGTAAATGGAATTTTTTTATGTACTTAGCAAATGGTAAGGCTTGCCGCAAAAAAATTGTATTTCATTGATTTTCTTAGAAAGTAGTGACTAATTATTATTTTTTCAATCTAAGAACCTTTGCCTATATCTTACATAAAACTTATTTCAATATCTAGTGAAGTAGTTTAATATGATGTGTGACTAAATGAATAGTCCCAAGAAACTGAATCGAAAAGATAAAAACTTCATTGATTTAAAAAATAATAGATGATAATAAAAATAGATATGTTCAATAATTAAAGTCAAGAGTCATTCGCGCCTGACGAATCTTGAGAATGGGCGCTTACATTTGAACGCTCGAAACATGTCGACAATCATTTCCCTCTGCACTTTTTTTGAAGCCAGTGAAGTTATAATCAACAATTTTACTGTTTTACATGTGGGTCTTGAGCATTATTATATATATATATATATATATATATATATATATATATATATATATATATATATATATATATATATATATATATATATATATATATATATATATATATATATATATATATATAGTTAAAGTTAAAAACATAGTTACAATATTAATGCTACAGTTCTCTTAAGTTTTTGTGCCACCATTTCAATATTTTAAAGACCTTACGAACTGTTTAAAAACCGTATCAGATATATGTAAGAAAACAAAAATAATCATAGTAGCAGTATTTGGTGGTAAATGTAGCTTATCGTAAATGAAGAATATGCTGTGCGACATTTTATGGTGAATTAAGTTTCAGAATGTATCGAAATATGAGGATGCTATTTGCTAATCATCTTTATCCAAAGAAAACCATGTAACCTAAATATCTGGCAGAATGAAGCGATTTTTTAAGCAATTAATCATACAATATGCAAAATATTGTTTCAATATGTTATTCTTAAACATGACATATTTCAATGTTTTTAAAATGTCATTTAGCATTAAGCAATTCCTTGAGTTATAGAAATAAGAAATATCATAAATTTTTTAAAATCTTGTGAATTACTATAAAATCTACATTTTATTTTCCAGGCCCTTTTTTTGTTTCCTCAAACTTTTTTGCCCTGAAGACTCGATTAAAGCTGCAAAAAATGATTATACCTAAAAGTTGGTACATAGTTATAAGTTATGTAAATTTGAATTTAGTATGAAATCCTCGTATAAAAAAAGTAAAAACAACATAAAAAACACAAATAATGTCAGATAAAAAGTTCATGCATTCAAATTTTAAGAGCTTAGAAAATCATAAATAATTTATGAATTGATTCAAATTTTCTTTTCAAAGGAGATTAAAAAGAAAAATTTTTTTTGCTTTTTAGACAGAAATCAGTTTAAAAATTGTCTATTCCTAGAATTTTCGAGGTTTTCTCTATTAACTATTATTAATCAAACTTTTCCGAGAAATAACAGAACATTATTTCAATTTTTTTATAGTCTGGAGTAGGTTGCTTAGCAACGGAGTAAAATTAAGTATTCCTCTCTTGAATTAGTCAATGGGTTATCTTAAAATATTCATTTGTGGCGGTGAATTTACTTGGCTGATTTCTGGGATTATCTCTAAATATAGAAATTCCTTATTGCAACCCTATTTACGACCCAATATTTTAGAAATTTTGTCTACCCCCCCCCCTTCTATTTCAAGAGCCAGGATTAAAAATTTATAAAAAAATATTTGTTTATTCAGAGAGCTTTTTTGTTTGATTTTTTCGTAACTTAATAGTTAGCGCTAATTAATAAGCATATTTGAGGTCACCCCCAGGAATCATTAAGAGTAACACTTAGTCGTAAATATCTGATCATTAGAACGAAAGTTATTATGGGTGATATCTTTTTTTTGTCCACCGTACGTACATATTACGTTTCTAACAGTGAAAAAAGTTCTACCAAAACAATTTATGCAAGAATTTCGTTAGTTAAATAAGTTTATATAATTAATGTTAATTTTAAAATAATTAAACTTTAATTTAACACTCTAGGTTTGTTAAATTATTTATTTTATTTTTTCTTGCGCTTAGTTCATTCAGTGTGATTCAGGGTGATATAATTTTTTTTTTGCCCACTGTACAACTTACATTGAAAGAGCTGCAACGCCTAGAAATATATTTACTGAAAAAATTGATATGTTAAAAAAAAGTAGTGTTCTTAAGTGAATAGTTTTATATTTCTAAGGAAGCAATCTATTTTAAATCGATTAACAAAATTGTTGATAATAATAATAATAAAATGTGGAGGTGGAAAAACAAAGAGAGCAGAAGTTGTACTCCCCTTCTTTAAATATTTTTAAATATATTCAGTGTTCTCCCTAAGCGTTTTTGGAAGGATGTCTCGCTCTTCTTGTCCTTTGATCCTAATAAATGCACCCTCTTTGTCCTTTTTGTAAAAATAAGCCGCCATCTCTTAAAAACACCGCCTTTTTATTCATATGAAAAAATTAATTCACTGTTTAAATAGTAATTAGACACTGGTAAAATTATCTGTCTTTATAGGTTTCGATCTAATTACTATTTCAAATATTTACTTTGTTAAAATTATTATCAACTGGTTAAATTTTAATAAATATTTTTCTTCGGTGGGGGTATTAAAATTTTTTTAAATGATTTTAAATTTTAAAACTATTTTATTAAATAAATAACTTTTTTAAAAAAAAATGCTTTTTTAAATGTTCATTTTTCACAACTTTCAAGTTTAAGTTATAGAAAAAGCTTACAAATTGCTTATCAAATAATACTTTTTTGTTAGTTTACTTTTCTTGAAAAAAAAAACATGCACAAAGATTGCCTTTTAGCATGACTTTAATTATTTTATACATTACAAATTTTTCTATTATTTTGATAATGAGAGAGAATTACTTTTTTTGAAATATAAAATACTATAAGATGGTAATTTAAAAAAATTTTAGAAGATAGGATTCAGTTATTACACATTTTGATAAATTTTTATAATGTTAAGTGAGTGCCCCTTCAAAACTCAAAGTGTCCTTTTCAGAGAGGAAGCGCCCTGCTCTTTTTAATTCCTAGGGAGAACTTTGAATATATTTTTAAATAAGGAGTTGATTGTTGTATTTTTTCTTGTACTGTAGATAAAAGGCTGCATTTTGCAAAAAAGATGGCTTCATTTTCGCACTGTAGATGAAAGGATAAATTATGGAAAAAAATATGTTTGCGCTGAAATATTGCTATGAGTTTTGCACTGAAGATAAAAGGCGGTATCATCCAAGACAGTTTTAAGGCTGTAATATGCAAAACGTGGGGGTTGCAAGTTTCACTCTGTAGATAAAAGACTGCATTACGCAATAGAGAGAAAATAGAAGTTTTTTGTACTGCAGAAAAAGAGTGTTTTACGTAAAAAAAAAATGATTATTCTTTTCTTCAATATAGAAAAAAGGCTATATTTTTTAAAGCATAAGTAACTTTAAAATTTTTGATTTCAATCTTTTAAAATCGTTTTTGTGTTCTGGACTTTAAAATAAAATGTTCAGGTGTAGAAGATTTAACTTGAAACTATCTAAAATATTTACAATCTCTTAAAAGAATGTGAACTTACACCATTGTATTCAATTTCAGTAAAAGGAAAAAAATAAAATAAAATAGAGCGAAAAATTCAGCAGTGAGTCATAAAAAGAATTATAAAATAAAATGCCTCTTTGAGTTGGTCTACAAGAGCAATAAGGCCTCTTTTTTTTCTTCTCGATAACGATTCGAAAATGCTACTTTATTACCGTTTCTGACTTATGGAACCATAAAAAGAAAGTTAAAGAGAGGCGAAAGTGAAACTTGATTTCAAAGGGAACAAAGGTCTTCTTTGGCCCATTTTGTATTTTTGAAAAAAAACTTTTAAACTTAATGGCTGTTTCTCCAATGAATTACCAATGAAGATTATTTCAATAATGTTACTCTTTTGATGACTTTTAAGTGGTGAATTATTATTCTCAAATGTAATAAGCTTTGGGTTGTTGGTAGAGTTGCGTGGTTGAATTGTTCAGTAAAATGTAAAAAACAATGTATTATTTATTATAAAGAAATTTAGTGGTTTATTAAAAAGCTAAAAAGATTTACTTGTCTGCGTCTATATTGTTGATTTATTTTACCTGTTAATTTACTTATTTATTTTTGATTTTGTATTAGAGAAAAAATCTTATACTTAATAACTGTTTCGCTAATGAATTACCAATGAAGATTTTTTCAATAATAGTATTTCTTTGATGACTTCTTAAGTAAGGAATTATTGCTTACAAAAGTAATAAGCTTTGCGTTATTAGTAGAGTTGCTTGGTTTAATTGCTCAGTCAATTATTAAAAATAAGTATTATTTATTATAAAGAACATTAGTGGGTTATTAAAAAGCTAAGAGATTGCTAAAGGATAAAATAATAAAATCTGTATTAGTGGTTATTTTACTTATGACAAAATGAAGAAATATTAGTGTTTTATTGAAAAGCTAAAAGTATTTGTTTGTTTGCAAATGTTGTAGATATATTTTATTTGTTTATTTATTTATTCATTTGTGAATTTGTATCCTTAAACTTTTTTAATAACTTTTTTACCAATGAATTACTTATGAAGATTATTTCAAAAATGCTATTACTTTGATGATTTGTTTTAGTGGTGAATTATTATTTATAAATATAATAAGCTTTGCCTAGTGAGTATAGTTGCTTGGTTGTATTATTCCTTAAAATGTTAAAAAAAATTAATATTTTGCACAGAGAAAAATGAAATATAAAATTTATAAGCTTAATGGAATAAAAAGCTTAATGGATTCACTTGTCTACGTTGTCGATTATTTGATATTCTTTTCTCCTTTATATATATGAAAATCAATAACTCAATAGCCGCTTCTCCAATGAAATACTAATGAAGATTACTTTAATACTACTTTCTCTTTGAGGACATTTTAGTGGAAAATTATTATTTATAATCTAATTAGCTTTGCATTGTTAATAATGGTTGCGTTATTCATTAAAATGTTCAAAAAATATATTATTCATCAAGTTGCTCATGGCCAAAATGAAGAAAACATTAGTGGTTTATAGAAAATCTAAAAGGATTCTTTTGTCTACGTTAGCATTGTTGATTTATTTCGTTTTCTTTTTTTCGTTCCTTTTTTGATATTTTAGGAAAACCTTGAAACTTAATAGCTGTTTCGCAAATGAGGATTATTTCAAAGGTGCTATTCATATTCATTGATGATATTCAATTACAAATCTAATAAGCTTTGTGTTGTCCGTAAAGTAGTGGGATTGCATTGTTTCTTAAGAAAATATATTACTTATTATTTAGCTTCGGGGAAAAGAAGCAATGGAAAGATTGCTGAAGCTCTGAATACATTCACTCGTCTACTTCTATGCTGTTTGAAGAAACTAGTTTATTTAGATATTTTTTCTTTCTGTGAAGAATTCCTATTATATATCTCATATTATTCTCAATAAATCTTCTTTAAATAAACAGCATTAATGGCATTTAAAATGCTAAATTAATCAGAAAAATTAAAAATATCCAATTAATACTTTAATGATCCAAATGCGTTTTTCATTTTTTCTTTCAAAATTTCTTTTCAATTTAGAGTAATTACTAGAGTAATAAAAAAAAACATGCATTTGTTGAGATTTGTTTTTTAATTTTCATTTCGTATTTATTCTGTTTCATTTCCTTTTACATTGAAAAACATTTAATTTTATTCAATTTCTTTCTACTTCCTGATTTTGAACAGCACTGAAATAAAAATTAAAATTGTGGATAAAAAATTACAAATAATAAATTTTTTTAATGGTAATATGCTTGGTGTCTTTTGCACTTAATGAATGTTTATAATATCCTCGTTTTAAATGAATTTCATTTTACAATCACCGTTGAAGAGCCGACCCAATTTTGAATTTACGATCATCAAGAATCAACTCTATAGCTTTTTGAACCCAATCAAGAAGACAAGGGAACTCCTGGATCAACTCCTGGTTTGGAAGAAATTCATCTTTGTGGAAGTCTTTTTGATGGAACTAACCCAAATTTACTTTAAATGGAGAGGAAAACCACGAAAAACTCCCACGGTTAGCCTAACGGCAAAGGGAATCTAACCCATGATTCGTCTGCCTCTGAGGATAACTGCCAGAAATCACTGGAGTTCGAACCCTAGTCATGTTTTTGGGAGGCTAGCGTTCTATCACCTGAGTTAACACGGCTCTTTTAAATAAATTAAGAAAAATAGGATTCTCAAGCTAATATGTAAGCGAGGAAAAAATATATATGCTATCAAAAACTTACGGAGCTTTATTGAGGAAGGCCGAACACTAAAACCAATTTGATTTCTGACAAAATCCTTAGAGGCTTGTTAATAATTTTTCTACTTTCTTCTAGTTGCATTTAAAAATAAAATCAGTTTTGAAGCTCTCAATCTCGCCTTTTTTTATAAGAAATTCATCAGGTTTTGATAGCATTTTTGTTTTAGCCTTGCATAAGTATTAATTCGTAAACCCTAGCTTTTATAGTTTTGTTTAGAAAGATTCTAAAAGATGTGTGTTAAGATTGAAAAGGTTCAACGAAGAAATAAAAGTTTAAATAAATTTAAAAAAAAAACAAACGCTATTAACATTATTCAAAAGTATTTCAAAGACCTAAATTATATTTAAAATATTGTCGATCAAAACATTACAGAATCTATTATAAATCTGCTATTTAATTAAATAAAAGCATGATGTGGAAAAAAAAATTATTGAATACGTTTTCTGTTATGAATACCAATTTTTAATTAAAATTCTTGCTGCATGATGAATGGATACTGGATTAAAATTAAGTGCTGTTTGCTTTAACAAGGAACGAGGTGCAATTTTTCAAGAATTAATTAATTGCATATAATTTACTTATTTGTTCAGTAGAAAAAAAAGTAATTTCTCTTTTTTATCAATATTAATCAGTTTATGTATGAAAAGTTAAAAGCATCCCAGCTCTAGACATTTTGATTTTTTTAGTTATATTTTTCTATTTAGTTTTCTCGAAAAACTGATTATGAAATATCATTCATTATACAGAACATTATCTTTATAAAAAAAAGTCAATTTTTTCATTAAGAAGATTAAAAAAAAAATATTATTGAATAAAAACTTAAAACAGGAAAGAGATTTAATTAACATTTTTGAATGAAATTCTTATTTCCATTACTTTGAAAAAATAATTTTATAATAATTATTCAGATGATATATTTTGTGATTAAGCATTACGTGGAAAATTCCCAAAGTAGGCACTACCCCCCTCTTCTTCATTGGACATAGAAGACTTGTAAGGGAGCACTGGGACTTTCTGAGGGATCTGTAAAAAGAACATCTGTAATGGTTTGATTATCGAGTGCCCTTTAAAGTTAGTAATTTTATTTTGTTTTGCTCTTATATAACTCTGCTTACAGTATATGTTAAAGCAGTTATTAATTCAGTAAGACGGTGGTAGCGCAGTGGCCTGAGAATCGGATTTCGTTCCGGAGAAGCCGATGTTCTATCCTTGCCTATTCTATGACCCTCCGAGTGCATGCGGTATACGTGCTAGTAAAATCTGTGGAATCGAAAGTCCTGTGGTCGGTCTCTGAGCTGTACCATGGGTACAGGGACATGGAAAAATTTCCTTATCCATTCAGACTTGCGTTTAAATTGAGGAAGTGGCCTCAGGAATTAGTAAAGCTGCCATTAAGCTGCCATTAGTAAGCTGCCAAAACACACGGATAGTGTGTTTTGACGAGCTTTAACCTTTGTGGTGCTCTTTTGTCGAACGAAAGGCGCACCTTCCAGGCTCAATTCCCAAAAAGTTTATGGTTTTAAAACGTGAATTGTCCGAGTGTCATTAGATACAGCAACATTAATTCAACTATTTAGAGAGAAAAAAATGACTAACCAATTTTGTAGCTAAAGTAACATTTTTGCTTGCTGTTCTACACAAAAAGTATTACACTTGGACAAGATAAGAAGATTTTGTAGAAATATTGAGTACCCCTCTTTCAGGATCTTGTTTGATCCTGGGAGAAAACAGGAGCAATGACCATAAAATAAGTTTTTTTCTCCAGCACTACGCTTCTTTAAGAATATTTTTTATTTACCTTTGAAGGTCCTAGAATAATTTTTGACCTTTATGATGATTTTCTAAAAAGAAAAGTGAAAAAAAAGAGTTTAAAATATTTTTTCACTACATTTTAAACTGGATTGTTGTTGGTTTAGTAAAAATGGAAAACGAAAGTATTTGGTTAACGGTATTATTAAATGAGAACAAAATTAAAAATAAAGAAATGTAAAAATGTTTTTCTTTAATTGTTTAATAAATGTTTGCAAAAATTTTTTAAGGGGCGTTGAGAAAAGTTTATTTTGTTATTTTGATAAGTCGGTAACGAACCAAGAAACGTTGATAAACTATGCATAACGTTATTAATTACCAATAAACTTTTCTATATTAAAGTTATAACGTGAAGTAGATATTTATTTAAATTATTCCTATCCAAAAAAATTATAAAAATGTTTAAAAAAAACTCAAACAAAATTAATGTAATTAATTAATAGAATGAAAAACGTAGAAAAAAGTATAAAAATGCTTGCTAAAGCATTTATTGAATACAAAATAACTATCGTCAATGCTACAACAATGCTACGTCAATGCAAATAACAATCGTTAAACTTACAAAATAAAAAATAAAAATTGAAAAGTGACGCACAAAATAAAAAAGTGAACACCCTGAATAAAGTTTGATCTAGTGGTAGGATTTTCACATACTTCACAGAGAAAATAATTCTAGTAAAACTACCGTATTGTATGGTAATGACAATTCTGGTAAAAAAAATCCCATAAAATCAAAACATACGGTATTTAAATTATTTATTTGGCAATTGTTTCATTTATAAGGTTTTCCAGAAATTCTGGTTTTCAAAAGTACAGTTCTTAATAAATTTAGTTAATACTATAATGGAGAGAAAGTTCAACCGAATAATTTGTTTTTATGTCATGCTTTAAAATATCACAAAAAAATCACAAAATCACACATATTATAAAACAATATTTTATTGTTTCATTTTACTAAAATCATTACAAAAGCGCTTCATTAAAAATTATATAGCTTTCAGGAGGTCCCATTAAGGCAGAAAGACTGTAAATTTTACCATGTTCTGGTAGTTTCGACCATACTTTTGTCTTAGTGTAGGTATCCTCAGTGTCTTAATTGTTCTGGGGCCTAACCTAAAAGTGGATATTAATTGGCACAGACAATAATTTAAATTACGAAATTGGATTTAAAAGCGTTCTTTCTCAACATATACATACTTTTGTTTTTCGGTGGATTCGAATTTTAGACCTTCAAAAAATGAAGGGTAGCCGCAATCTGGAAAATATGGTCCTAATAGTTCTTTCGTAAGTTTAGAACTTTTCAATGTTGATATAAATTTTTGCGTATTTCGCCATATATTTAGTACTACTTTAGCGAATAAAAAATGTGTCCCTCAAATTACAAAATTTCTTTAATTAAAGATAATTCCATGTAATAAATATATTTAATAATTATATATATTATTTTATATAATACTAGTCAAACATTTTAAATTGTAAGGCACATATATTTTAACATAATTTTAAATGACCGACTTCGACCGATTGCGTCCAAATTTTGTATTTTGTAATTTAAAAGTACATTCTTTAAAATTGTGTAAAAGTTTGTATACCCTAGATTTAAAACTTTTGTCGACTTTTACTGTATAAAATAACAAAATAATTATAAATAATTATTAAAAATTAATCTTTGGATTAACAATTTTTTTAAACTGCGAGCAAATATTCTTCGATTCACTTAAAACGTTCTCGGGATATAGCGAAGTACACAAAAGTTAAAATTTATATTTAGGTGACCAAACTTTCGTCTGATTTTCTGACCGAACTATCGGGACAATATTTTCCAGATTGCATTCCTATTTTGAAGGTTAAGAATCCTCCCGAAAAAAAGGTGTTTTTATTCAGAGAAAGTGGATTTTTGTGTCTAGTTTTATAACTTAGAATATTGTTTGCAGTGATTAATAACATATTTTAGGTTAGGAATTCGAAGCATTAAGATTGATTCTTTGTAGTAAAAATTCAATCATTAGATTAAATATTATTCAGGGCGTTCACGCTCTTCTCATACTGTATTTCTTTCTCATTAATTAGATGACACACTGCAAATATTGATTAGATTACTCAGTGATTTTGTGTCACAATTAACTCAAACCAGATGATCGCATCCTAATTAGGGAAAGTTCAATTAAAATTTATTAACATTGCTCCATTATTTTATTTATTTACCGTTATTATTATTTGTGCACTAAAAAGAGGCTGTTGCGTGTTTAAGTAAATTGGATGTAAATTGAAGGAACTAATACATTGTTTTATCAATCATTTTAGAAATAAAACATGTAGAATTTAGAAATATAACATATATTTAGAAGCTTCACGCGAGAATTAAATTAAAGAAAAAAAACCCCGTTAGATTGCTCTTGTCTTGTTTTTAGTGTACTAGAAAGCCCCACTACCTGCTCGCTATCCCCCAAAATTTCTCCGCATTAATCATTGTTTCTTTTTCTTTAGACGTAAATATTTTCCACAAAAACTCAGAACATTTTCTTTTAAAAATATGCAACTACTGTAGCATGATAATAAGTTAATCATAACGAACATAATGTTAATCGTAACGGAATAGGTGATTGCCTAGATTTAAAAAATAATCATTTGTACTTGAAAAAGAAATTAACCTGAGGAACACAGGCTGTGTGATTCAATACGAAGAAATAAATTAAAGTAATTTTGCTCGTTGACGGAACTTATTACAACTCAGTTAAGGGGTGGTTTTTATCGCTCTATTAAGTTTGTTTATATTTGAAAATTTCATTATAAATGTTAAGATTTATATCTGGTAACAAGTCATCTTTCCCTCTCTCTTTCTTTTGCCATTTTCGATTTATATCTATTTGAACGCAACATATGGAATAAAGGAAAAAAGATCTGGAGAGGGAAAAATATATTTTCTTGAACAATTTAAAAATAGTGAATATCTAAAAAAAAAGAAAAAACTGAAAAAAAATTCACGGTAAGGCAATGAAATTTGCAATAAGTCTGGAACAATTTAGAATTACAAAACGAAATTTGCGTAAACTTCACAAATAAAGAACGTGGTATTCAGCACGTCAAATTTTAACACCGTAGATGCATTTCAGCCCGTAACAGATTGATCAAACGCGTAATTTCCTTACAACGCGTTTTTTCCTTACGCGTTTTTTCCTTACAAGTTTAACTGCTAATAATCATTGAATCCTAAATTTTTTCATTTCGTTGCACTCCCTGTGCTTTTCTTTCTACATATCTTCCTAATTTCAAGTTTTTAAATCTTATAGATTTCATGCAGGAAATCAAAATGCAAAGAAGAAAAAAAGAAGCAGTTATAAGCTTGCAGTAGCTATCGAACAATGTTAAATCCATAAGCAAATATGTTCCTATCAGCATACCAAATTTCAACTGTGTAATTGCATTCTTGCGACCTGTAGAGCGGTCCGCATGATATCTTCTTAACAAGTTTAACAGTTAAGCAGAATCGGTCGAATAGTTCCTGAGAAATCGAATTTCAAAAAAGTCAGATGCTTAAAATTCGATTTCTTAGGAAAGGTTAGACTGATTTTGCTAAAAATTTGTATTTTGCTACATAAAATTACATTCTTTAAAGTGATGCAAAAACTAGTATACCTTACAATTTAAAATTTTTTTGACCGTCCTTAAATAAAATAATAAAAAATAATAAATATTTACTAAAAATTATTTTTGGCATAGAATTATCTTCGGATTAACGGATCTTATAATTGTGTGCAAAAAATTTTCAATTCGCCTAAAGGTTCTTGAGATATAGGGAAATATGCAAAAAGTTAAATTAGCATAAAGGGGTCTAAACTTCGAAGCGCTCTCCTGACCAAATTATTGGGGCTATATTTTGCAGATTGCAGCTACCCCCTATATTTTGGGGGTATGAAAGCCGAATCCGTTGAACAAAAAGGTATGTTCATTCTGAGAAAGTACGTTTTAGTGTCTGATTTCGTAACTTAAAAATATCGTCTGCACTTATTAATTAGCATATTTTAAGTCACCCCTTCGAGCCATTAAGATTGAGTTCTAAAACGTGAAAATCCGATCATCAGGATCAAACGTTATTCAGGGTGGTCCATTTTTGTTGCGCACTGTACATTTTTCAACACATCTTTGCAAATGCAAGGTCATAAGTTTTATATCTTTTGCGCAGCGGAACGAAAGGCAACGCTAAGTTTAACGCAAAAAACAGCAATAGCGGCGCTTACGATTTTTTAAAACAGACAGAAATTGCTTAAAAGTAGAATAATTCAATGCACACAACTTTTTTGTGATTTTTTTCCGTTCAAAATAACGAAATTTCATGAATACGAAAAAAAAAAAAAAAAAAACAACCCAGTTCCGTTTAAGATACTTTCCGTTTCCAAAAAAAAAAAAAAAAAAAAAAGCTGAAGATACTACGAGAGAAATGTATAATGTAAGCTTCTCATAACGTAGTTTCTATCATGAGCAAAACCTGAAATATAAGCTTCAGAAATGTTTGACGGCAGATAACACAACTAATAAATAATTTTACATCTAAAATATCATGACCCTCAGTAACTTTTTCGTTATCTGTATACCAAGTATTTACCGGCTTCCAGATCCATAAACAACTCTTCAGAAATACAGTTATATAGGCTAGAGCCTTATTCCTTGGTTGAAAGAGGCAGCAACTAAGCCTATCATCAATGCATAAGACTAGGGGTGGCGAAAAAAAGAACCCAAGCCTACCCCCAAATCCTCCAGAGGCACTTGGACGAGATAAGAAGACTTGGTGGAAGTGTTGACTACTCCTCTATCTGGATCTTACTTGATCCTGGGAGAAAACTGGAGCAGTGGCCACAAAATAAGTTTTTTTTTTCTTCAGCCCTACGCATCTTTAAGAGCATTTTTCATTTACTTTTGAAGATCCTAGAATATTTTTGGCTTCTTGGCGAGATTTTTTTCTTTTTTATTTTCTGATGATTTTCTAAGAAGTTTGCAGAATAAAAGTGTTTTTAAATTTTTTTCCACTACGTTTTAAAATGCATTGTTGTTGGTTAGGTAAAAATGTAAAGCAAAGATTTTTGGTGGATTGCATAGGTATTTTTTAAAAAAAAAAGGATACTTAGATTTATTTTAAGCGACAAGAAGGCTTGCCGTGAACAATGGTTTCAAATTGTAAACTGGCATTATTTTTAACGTTGCTTCTGTTTCATAGATCCGATAAAATGATACGAGAGATTTGTTTAAAAAAATATTTTTTCTTTAGTTCTGATTTAAAATCTAAAATGATGGAAAAATCTTTGAGAAATAACAAAGATCTAAGTGAAGTCTGATGGCCTAAACTTAAAAAGAATTTTTAGTATTACCATAAAGCCTGCCATGTAAGAAATTCTAAAAATTAAGATTTTTTTTTAATAACACAGATTTATGCCAGGTAAGGATTTATAATGAGAAGAAAAATTTTAGTATTAGAATAACTTTCTGTCATGACAAGTAAGGAATTCAAAACATCTAAATATTATTTTTGGAATAACATAGATGTGTGCCAAGTTAGGACTTATAAATAATAATAGAAACTTTATTAGCATAAATGTCTATCATTTAAGGAATTCTAAAAATTCAATTTTTTGTTGTTGAGTAAAACAGATTGTTTCCAAGTAGGGATTGATACAGATTGAGAGAATACTAAATATTAAGTTATTTTTAGCAATAACGCAGAAGTCTGTCAAGTATGGATTTATAAAGATTAAAAATTTTTTAGGCGTAACAAGGATATTTATTAAATCAAGGCAAAATGAAACGAAATGATTTTTTAGAGTAATGCAAGCGTTGGTCAAGTAAGGAATTATAAAGAAAGAAAAGAGAACATTAAAAGTATGATACAATAACAGTTTGTTAGAATATTGATATGTGGAATGCATAGTAATAATAAGAAAATTACGCCTTAGAACATTAAAATCCGATTATAAGGTCAAAAGCTATTCCCATGTTCACTGATTTTTTTTTAAACATTTTATTTTACTCTATACTGCTTAGTATTACCTTCACAGCTCATTATAATTTTGAAAAATATTAGTTTTATAATTAAAAACATTATTATTCATTTTCATCAAGCACTTTATATTAAAGGATTAAAACTAAATAAAAAATCATACTTTCCTAGAACTTTAATTAACGTGAGAAATTGAAGTACATTTAATACTTTTTAATAACACAGAGTTTGGAATGATTAATTGCATATATTTATTCAAAATAATTGCATTTTTAAAACACTAGCAAATTTAATCTTCTGAAAGAAAAAATTTACGAACCACAATTATATCTTCTAGTAATTATATTGTAGAAAAAATATATTGCAAAGAACAACTCCAATTAAAATTCTAACTAGATTTGTTTAATTTCTTTTATTAAGAAATTCCAAATTCAATTAAAAGCTAGGACAAGTTTTTATAATCAGCTACCTCAAAAAGCATACCATCAATAACGGATTTTGCGCATTCATATTTAGATTGTTAATAAAAATAACGAAAAAAAAACTGATTAAACAGCAATTTTGTCAATTTGTAGCTTGTCATATCAAAAACACCAGCGAAATGAAAACACAAATTAGCTCGAAAGATAATTATAAAAAGTTTTTTTTTATAAAAAGAAAGAAGAGAAATGCTTTTAAAATTCCCCTAAAGGGAAAACAAAGGGAATTCTAAAACATTAAAAAATTGTTAATTAGTCGCGGAGCTTTCTCAGTTAATGCATTTAAAACAAGCCGATAACAAATAAGGTTAATATTTTTTATGGTTTTTATGATTTCATTATTTTCTTTTATTTGCTTTACTCGATATGACACGATTCATTCTAATTATATGGTTTGAAGCCTTTTAATTAAGTTTTTAATTTTAATATTAAAATAAAGATACCTAATAATAAAACCATGAATTATAATTTCGAGAAATTTAAAAATTAAACTACTTAAACAAATAGCTTTATTCTGTTTTAGGGTACGTGTATCTCACTTTGTTTTTAGTACACATACTTTTTTTCGTGAGTTAGTTAATCATTTGAATATATGTTGCAGCTCTATAACCGCACGCGAAATATTTTTCGACAGGATGTTCCGTACTCATCACCCTTAAAATATAATTTATAAAGCCTGCCAAACATGATGTCAAAGAGTAAGCACAATAGGGATTGCAATGAAACAAAACTTGTATTGAAATGTATGTGATTATTTGCGGGAAATTAGGATTCAGCACAACGAAAAACTGTTTGACTGTCAAACGAAGACTAGAAATGAAAAACAATCTAAATAAATAAAATAAAAAATTTCAATTTATTTTACTGAAAAACATCCCAAAGACTATGCTAAACAATGAGGAGAATGCAAGAAGTGCGACCTCCAGAACTTTAGAAATCTGTAAAAATATCGATCAGCCAGAGTCGGGATAGCCTAATTGGTAGGGCAATGGGCTCATGTCAAAGAGGTCGTGGGTTCGATCCCCTCTTGCCGAAGACTCCCCGTGCAGTAAATGGTGACTGATGCATGTTGAATCTGTCGAGGTATAAAGTCCTCTATGTTCCCATAACAAATCAATACCTTTGGGGGTACTGATCCAGGAATTTCCTTGTCTTCTGGATTGGCTGAACATTACAAGGTTGTGGAGTTGAACATTAGAAGTCGTAAACCCAAAAACTGGGTCGGTTGTTCAACGATGGATATGAAAAAAAGTGCCATCAGTGCTTAGTGATAAGACACCCCCGGCATTTTGTTTACGTGCGTTGTTTTTAGATAGTAACTGTTTTTTTAGTGTTACAGGTGGTTGTTTCCTATATTTATTTATTCAGTTCATTTATTAAATTTTTTTTTATTATAATGACAGAATTACGTGTAAAAGTGACCAAGAAAGTGGCGTTTCACGAAAAAAGAGTGCTTCGGCGATCGGAAAAACCCTACAAAACCTCTTCAGAGTTAGCCCGTTCAAGGAAACAACCATCTCCTGCTGATATTGTTAGCAAGAAGGCATCTTGAACACTCACGAAAGAATATCAAGGTACTCTGTTTCGAATTCCTTTGTACTGCCAGAAATGGATCAGATATCGTATGATCTCTGGTTAATTTCTAATTTCTGGTCAATTGCACTGGCCGAGTTCCAATTTTGAATAAATTGGAACTTGGGCTAGTATAATGAAGGAATGGGACGTATGAAGTACTAATAGGAGGCAGTGTGCTTTTTTTATGATTCTGAATAAGTTAAGAGCACCTGCTCACGTGTGTAGGAAAATGCAATTTCGTTTCACGTCTAGATAGATACAAACTGTGCAATAGCTAAAAAATTATAGTGATCTAGTGTTGAAGGAGAAGAAGGGGAAAGCGCTATAGGTAGTGGTAACTCACACACAACAAAGTTTTTTCAAAAATGACGATGAGTTGATTGCACCTCATATTAACTCTTTCCAAAGAGAAATGAGTCATTATTAAAGGAAAAAGTCTAGGAAAGTGTACCTGAGCCTTGATTTAAATTATTCGCGAATGTTCGATGCATTCAAGAACTACAAGTTTATTTTAAACGTAACTTGTGGCGTAACTACCACTACAAATATTAAATGCCAAATCACTAGTATATAAGACATGTTAACTTGATTCGATCATTAGGTACCTTTTGATAGATGAAGGTTGGCATAGTCGATAATTAAAAACCCCTCAATGGTGACCCGGACGTGATATGAAATTGTCAATATTGATGGATAGTCCACATTAAACAGTTGATTTTCTTAAAAATATATACTGATTCAAAGAAGAAAAAAATCAGGTGAAGTAAATAAAGTCTCCCGGTTAATAAACAATATTGAAGGAAAAAAATTAATGAGCGAGGTACCTTTTGATAGATGAAAGTTGAAGTAGTCGATAATTAAATCCCCCACTCCAGAATTTTATCTGTGATAGAATTCAATGAAGGAATATCACTAGTTGATTCATACCGTATATTTATTTATATCATTTTTGCTCACTATATTTTTTCTTCATTATATTTTTCTCATTTTTGTTTTTATATCATTTCGCTTATTTTTTAAATTTTTTTTATATTTTTTATTATTTTTTCCTTCTTTATTTTTTTATAGCATTTCGCTCATTTTTTCTCTTCATTTTTTCCTTCATTTTTTGTTTAGAGCATTTCGCTCATTTTTTTTTCTTCTCAATATTGTTTATTGATCGGGAGACTTTATTTACTTCAATGGATTTTTTTTTCTTTCTTTGAGCAGTCTATTTTTTTATTAAGCAAATCAACTATTTAATTTTGATCATCCATCAATATTGGCATGTTCTTATCACGTCCGGGTCACCATTGAGGGGATTTAATCTTAGACTATGTCAACCTTCATCTATCAAAAGGTACCTTTTGATAGATGAAGGTTGACATAGTCTAAGATGAAATCCCTACATAATGTGGCGTAACTACCACTACAAATATTAAATACCAAATCAATAGTATATAAGACATGTTAACTTGATTCGATCATGAGGTACCTTTTGATAGATGAAGATTGACATAGTCGATAATTGAATCCCCCTCAAACTACAAATAAGATCAATTTGCCAAATTCTCAAACTGATACACGCAATACTTGTGACAAATTAGAGGCTAAAATTACAGCAACTACCAGCTCTAGAGAGAAGCAAGATGCAGCCAAGCAACTGGATTTGCTTGTTTTCAAAAATGAAATATCTCAAGATCAAATGAGAGATGGAACAATGAGTTCATAGATGCTTGGTGGTATCGTTCTAAAATGCTGACTGCGTCTTGTATGGATCTACAACAAGTTTCATTTGTTCCGACTTTAATTAATTTAATTATGTTCCATTCCTGCAGGCTGACATGCTACAATTTCGCTACACCTAACCCATTATTATCTACATGAATATGTGGAATGACAGCAATTGCACGCCAAGGAGGAAATGAAATAACATCATGCTTATTTAAACTACTATCTAGTACAAAGTACTGACTGACTAAAAAAGAATTAGCTTTTAGCTGCCATCGTATAATATAATTGATAAAAATATAGTAATTTAAAATTCAGTGACATGCTACAGTACATCTATGAAAAAAAAAACACTTTAAAAATGATGATAGAATTTGGAAATATATATATATATATATATATATATATATATATATATATATATATATATATATATATATATATATATATATATATATATATATATATATATATATATATATATATATATATATATATATATATATATATATATATATATATATAACTAGGGTAATATGAACAATTCATTATCGTTTTTAATTTTATTGTTTGATTATTTTCAGGATGAGGGTACGTGATCAAAAGTGATCACAGAGTATCAATTCAACAAATAACATGAGTTAAAGTTCGATTATAACTAAGGTACAGTAAATTCAAGACATACACTCTTAATCTTTATCCCTTACTTCTTGAACATAAATAAACGTTCGTGAATCGAATAATTCCTCTGCGCTAATCGTCACATAACTTTCCCTTGAATCTTTTTTTTGGCCTGAAGAAAGCCGTGACGTTCATCACAGACCAGAAGAATGGGGAAGGATGGAGAATGAGCACTAAATAGAGTTCCGAAGAGTCCTTATTTTGTACTTATGTCCTTATTTCAGTCCACTGATCCCCTTCCATGAAATGATTCCGAAATTAACTTCTTCAACGAGGCCAAACTAAAGAGATTTCATTTATGAGCTGGATTCCCTTTTTCCCGAATAGCCATCCCGGAGATATGAGGTGCGCCTGCTCCTCGGATTATGCTTAGTTTTTCCGGTCATTGCGCTGTACTCCGGTAATAAGATGGACTCTTTATCAAGACTTCGTCTCACAAAAGATAGTTGCCTCTTTGCTATGAATGGAATCCTGCATAAAAGATAACTAGAATGCATGCATCGTGATGTGAAAGCAAACGAAAATATGTACTATTCTTTTTAAAGGATTAAGAGCGACTTTGCTTCTTTAAAATGAACGAAATAATTAAAAGAATAGTTTTTTCCTTACTTTTTGATACTCGTTATTTGAAAATAATATAAGTTGAAAGTGATTTGAAAATGATTTAAAAATTTGTATATCTTACATAATATTTTTGTTCATCATTAAATTAAATAATGAAAAATTATAAAAAAACTATATTTTCATTTTAGTATTTTGTAAATAAATTTACAAATGTGAGCAAAGATTTCTTAATTTGCTTAAATAATATAAAAGATATGAGGAATCAAGCAAAAAGTAAAATTAAGATTAAACGGATTTCATCCTGTCCTTTCTTCTGACTGAATTATTGGGACTATGTTTCACAAATTGCTGCGACTCTTCTTTATTTTGAGAGCCTAAATAAGAACTAAGTTAACTCAGTTAAAGAATATTTTTGTGTTTGGTTTTATAACTCAAAATAAGGTTTGAAAATATCATTTAGCTTATTTAGAATTTAAAATTTAACCTTAGTACGTGGTTATCTTAGTATTGCGCAATATATATATGTGTACATAAAAGAATATAGCCATAATATATTTGCTGAATTGCACTTTAACTATAGCAATGTAGTATGATGTATAGTATAAAATATATAGTACATAAATAGTATAACAGTATGCAATGTGTAGTATAATATAGTATATGTGTAGCAATGAAAGTATGAGCGGTTGAAATTAAAATAACAATTCCAGTTTAACTGAAAAATATTATATTGAATTCTATTGATCATGGGCAGATTTAATACGTAGGCTTTTCCCTGTAAGACTGTAAAGATCATGCAAAACAATTTTTTAGAGATTAACAAGAGAATAAATGCAGCGACCAAATCGATTGGAACGTTTTGAGATTCTTTTTAGTTTACTTGATTAAAAACTTCATTCGTTTCAAAATTATACAAATTGAAAATAACAGTCAAAATTGTTTTAAGCGCTTAAAAACAAGCAACCAGTTTCAAGAGTTGAGACCTGAATGAGAAGAAACAAATGCGCATTTTAAGTCTTTTAAGTTTGGTACTAAGAACAGAGAGAATTAAAGAGTAGTGAAGATTCTCGTTATGGGAAGATAGTTCAAATTCAAAGAGATGGATATTAAGGTGTTATTCTATGAAGTCGATGTTATTCTATGATTATTCTAAGTGGCGAAGAACAATTTTGTTTTTTATTTAATTAGCATATATTTTCATTATTATTTCTTTCTAAAATTTTTATTTTAGTAACGCAATTTGAATGTTGCGATTATTAATGTCTAGCAGAGGTAAATAAAATTCCACCAGGAGGAAAAAATTGGATATATATTGCTGCTGCATTGACAGCAAAACTTAGAAATTTTTGTCACTCTTCGCCTGGCAACTGCGAAACGGAAACGCACCAAATTATTATTTAATAAATGAATATAAATGAGATGAACAAACACACAACAAAAAATTAATAAAAGTCAAAATAGATAAAATAATTAAATAAACGTGCATTTGAAATTCATTTTTCCATGGTAAAAACAAACAAATAAAAATATTTAAACATTTATAATTACAACTATAAAAATAAATTAATAAATAAGAAAAATAACATCACGATTATGACTTCCTAACTATAAAGTTTATGTCTTCGCAAAATACATTAAATTATTTTTGTACGTTTATAACTTTTCTCAACTTAAATTGTTACATTTTGCAATGCAACTGAGTAAATAAACCATTGAGAAAACGCATTAAACTAGAGTAGTTTCTAAAATGCCACCAATTTCGAAATAAAACTTTCCAACTAACTATAGATTCGCGAGAGAAGAGGAAACTTTTCTCGAAATGATTCCAGAATATTTCAAAGAACGGTTAAAAGTTTCCCCCATACTTTCTAAAAGGAATAGTCGGTCATCAAAAACCTTAAGCTGCCTCTTTTCCCCGATACTTTCTCGTCTCCAGAGATGGAACTTCTTGTAAAGTCAACTGAATCGCGCTTTCACCTCATCCTCCATCTCAAAACTTGGAGGAAAATGGTTCTTCTTGATGAATGAATGTCGGAAGAGATTGTGTACTCAGAGGAGTTAATTATTCCAAACAACCAGATTGCGGAAGAGAGTCAAGGTTCTGGACGTTCTCAGGACATGATTCACTTTCATCATCTCCACTCCATTAGATGTGTTCCCACATCCGATATCAGACCACAACAAAGAGATATCGGCTTTGGTGACTCGGCTCAGCGTCTGTTGGGTCATTTCCTCTTTTGATGGACATGACGAAGCGCCTCCGCAAACACCCCTTCTCCTCACACTCCCATCCCAACCCGTTCACAGTGTCAGGGGGAACTGGCACTAATTGACAAGGGAAAATCAGACTAGCATTAAATTTTGAAACGTGGCTCTAATATTATTAGAATATCTCTAGACATAAACATGCATCAGATGCAATGTAGCAGTAAGATTTATGGGGGAATTTTCATCCATAGAAAGTTTTGTAATTAATTTAATCTTTTTCAACATATTTTTCAACTTGCTTTGTGGGAATAGATTTTTAAGAAAACAGGGAACAATATATACGTTTTTTAAAAATTAGAAAAATAGTTTAAAATTTTTTATTTATTATTTAAAAGATTTATTTCGAATTATATTTTTCATAACCACAAGTTTATTTTTATTTTTTTTATATATTTTTATTTTTATTAAATTATTTTAAAAATTTACTTAAGTACAACTTTTGTTGTGAGACGAGATGGTCCAATGTATAAAGACACAGATTGGGAAAGACTGGGGTTCAAACTACACTGTAAAGCACACCTAGCTCAAGTTTGATGAGTACTAGATTATATGGGTAGTGAAGAAGACGTTGTCTGTAATGCTGATTCCGTTGCTATTGTTGGCTACGAACTTGAGGAGCCTTAATCTCTATGTAACCCTATCTTACAACGAGCCGTTGTAGGAATGTTTTATACTTTTTGTATATTGAATATTATTTCTTATATTACAAAACTAAAATTTTAATTTGTTATTTATTTAAATTTGTTTTTTTACAATTTACCCTTGTTTAAAATTTTGACATCTTATCTTTTTATAAATTACTAAAAAAAGTAGAAAGGAAAGCATTTCCGTAGCAGCCCATTGTGGTCCAGGTTGCAAAGGAGGTAAAGGTTCCACAATTTCATGACGGCGTGAATGAGGCTTTGTGGTCAACATTGTGCTCAGGATACATTTACTTCCCAGACATACTGATACCCATCGATCTGAACCTGGGTGGGCTTTATGCCTCTATTTGGGATCGAATCCGAGTTCTTCACAATGACGGATTAGTGCCTTAAACATTGAGTTCTCTCTGCTCCTAGCAAATCACTAACGCCATAAAAAATTGGTTTATGCGTGCAATGATTTATGCAATGCACACAAAATGTACTGCAAATTTATACTTATACATTAGTAGGATGTATAAAACGAGGATGGATTTCGAATTTAAATTTCTGGATTTAAAAATAATATAAAAGTTGAAATATAGAGAGATTTTTGTGAATCTTTCACATTATCTAAGCAATATAAATTAAAGCTGAAAATAATTATTTTTTTGTTAACCAAAGCCAGTTTTCTTCTATATTTTTGCCTGGATGATAGCCTATAACACCGGCCAGAACCGTCTCAACAACTCATATTCTGTTTCTTATATCAAATAATAAGTTTCTAAATCTTTTAATGCATATAATTGTTTTTTAAAACTAATGTTTAAATATATTGTATAAATATTTACTTGAAGTTTTAGAAAACCAATAGCAAGATTTTTAAAATGCTGTTCAAAAATCTTTTGAAGCTTGTTTTCTGAAATAAATACTTTTGTGCATTTATCAGGTAATTTAATAATCAATTGACAGTTCTACAGAAAACAATTAACTCATCCATGAAAACTTCAGTTTCGCTAGAGATTTTTATTTATTTAGGTAGTGTATTTTTATGCCGTAAATTAGACTCAACAGTAGACTAGAGTCATTAGACTAGATTCTTTTTTTTTATTTGAAAGAAAATTACTTTCCCAACTAAGTTTTACATTTATTGTAAGTCCGACATTTTCAAGTCCTTCAACGTAAACTTCAACGAACGATTTTATACAGCCTTTATCTTGCGTTAACCGTAACGCTACCTTCTAGTGATTTGTAGAGAATTTTTCCGCATGTCATGTAAGAGCTCGAATAGCGTTAGCTAAAAAATTATTAAGCTGTGCCAAATTTCTCTAACAATTCTCTAACTCAGCTATAAGGGTTATCAAATAAAATGTGGACAGGTGTGCTTGTGCCAGACCGAGATTAATTAATCTTTTGAGCCCATATGTCAACAACCCTAGATAGGAAACCGTTTTTTTAAAAATTTATTTTATTTTAATTTGATTTTTTTACTGCTTTAGCGTTTGTCTGCTCTCAGCCACTACAGTTACACTAAATACACTTTATAATTTAGAGACTTATAAGATTTAAAATAAAGTTGTGAAAATTGTGTTTTAATGTAACAGCATCCCCCCCCCTAAAAATAAAATTTTTCTTTCTCTCCTGCATATTATATCCACCCAGCAAAACTTAATTGCGACTAGTAAGGCAACTATGTATAAATTTCATACGATCGCAGCAAAGGATTTAGATAAGAGGAGAACACTTTGGATTACGCATAAATAATCAACCAGTTCATATGAGGGTATTTAAAATGAATGCAAAGTTATGTAAAAAAGGATGTGTTCAGAACAGAACAACATACAATTGAACGACTTTTAGTGTCACGAGGCGGGTGTAATGCAGACATTTATCATTGAATGGTTTTTGTTTACAGTGAACACTTCTAAGATGAACGGCTATAAACAAATGGTGAAAAAAAGCATCATAATCTGATTGTATATTAAGATTTAGGTGAAATAAACATCATTGTTTCCAATTAATTTGCTGCGTGAGAGCCGTAGTGGCCCAGGAGTTAAAGCGTTCGCCTTCCAATGAGGTGTACCGGGCTTAAAACCCAGCGATGACTGGTCGATACGAATTCCGCCCCGGTTCGCACCGACCACAGAGCTGACGTAAAATATCCTCAGTGGTAGACGGATCATGGGTTAGAGTCCCCTTGCCGCCAGGCTAACCATTAGAGGTTTTCGTAGTTTTCCTCTCCATGTAACGTAAACGCGGGTTAGTTCCATCAGAAAGTCCTCCATAAAGGAAAATTTCTCCGAATATTTGATCCAGCAGATCTTTTGTCTTCTGGATTGGGTTAAAAATTAATAAAATTAATTTACTGTTTCTTTTGAGGAAATGTTAAAAGTAATCAAAATGTAAGTTCTCGTGAGATCAGTGTTGCAGAGAAAAGGAGCAATCACCTTCTGCTCCTAAAAGTGACGTTGTTTTGTTCCGAACTCATCCTTCACAGAACGATTTTACATTCACCTTTAATTAAATCAGGAACTTCCACACATGACTTTCACAGAATTTGTGATGCACTCCTCTTAAATTCTTTTATATTCCTGTATGGTGACATTGTTGTATTTCCGAATCAATCACACATATTTCTCTTTTGGCAACCCTTATATAAAAAAAAGACTCTGGATAAAAAACATATTGATCATTTGATTGAGTTTTAATTTTAACAAAAAAAAAATATTAACTTTTTTTGCTATGTTCTATTTTTTGACTGAGTGTTATGAAAAATAAAATCGATTTATGCTGAAAGGCAATAAGCTTAAAGAAATGAAAATTTAGACATCAAATTATTAGAAATATGAATATGAAAATAAAGTAAATATTTATAAATAACATTTCTTTAATTTTTCATGGCACACACAAGCTGAATAACGTCTTTGAAAAATGAATTATTTCATCCACTCATTATGATCTTGTATAATCTAAATAAATTAAAAATCCATTTCGCTTATAAAAAGAGTAAGGCCTATATGAATGAAAAAGTCTTAAAGCAAAATATTTA
Organism: Parasteatoda lunata; assembly: GCA_949128135.1. Lineage (NCBI taxonomy): Eukaryota > Metazoa > Arthropoda > Arachnida > Araneae > Theridiidae > Parasteatoda > Parasteatoda lunata. The sequence goes on along the minus strand of OX421971.1, from coordinate 115,240,177 downwards.
TTAGTAAATAAATAAATTTACACTCTATGGATTTCAGATAATTGCGAGTAAATACTTTTCGCTGCAAAGGAAACGTCACCTTCGTTCTAAGAATTCAGAAGAGGACCTTTGATTAGGCCTCGACATTCGGGAAGTCGAATAATTACTGGTGGTTGGGGTGGAGGTCGTTCAGGGAAGGGAAGTTGCCAACCATTACCTCTCACGCTCGGACGATGTAAATGGAACAAAACATTTAATTAAACTTTCAGTGGACGACAACCACTTTCACGCCTTTTGCAAATGGATTCTCTAGTGGTGAGGAAAACAGTTAAGACAACTAACTAACTGTTTTGAGGAAAATGTGGACCACTTTTATGCCAAAGGGAGGAAAGTGTCCCCGGGTATATTCCTATGATATTGGCAGACGACAGATAAATATTTTCTCTGAATATTATTTAGCAAACAGTAATCAATATTTGCCATTGTTAATATTTGTCTTATTTAATACCAAAGTCAGAGGTATTTCTCCATCCAAGTTCAAAACAATTGAGTTATGTTTAATGCTTTGAAGTCAAGCTTAATGTTTTGTCACTTTTATATATTTTTTTCTGTCTCTCTAATTACAAGCAAAAATATTTATAGGTACTTTTTAATTATAAAAAAATAATTCAATAAATACTAAAATAATCTTTTAAATTATCGGGTTTAAATTTGAACTGAAATATAAAATCAAAAAAAATATTAGTTTGAAAATTCTTTTTCTCCAAACATTTATAAATAATTTATTTCGTGAATTAAAGAAATTTCAATGATGAATAACTATTTCTCTTAGGTCTAAACAACCCTAAATAAGTGCAAATTTGAAGAATCACTGTTTGGAAGCGAACCATATTTAAAATATGGTTCGCTTCCTTTATATCTTTAATGCAAAAAAGACACCGATGTTTCATACTTTTTTTCATAACCAAAATTTTTTGAAATGCTAAATATAATATTTTTCACTTATTTTGACCTAAATTAATACAAAATAATGAAAAAAGTATGACAAATAAGTTTAATAAAAATTCTGCTTCAAAGGAATATAATGCATGTCAAATCTATTGTTGCCACTTAAAAAGTATAAATTTGCCTCATACTGAAATTTCTATTGACTTTTAAATAAAAATTTGCATGAACTTTGAAAATAAATTTTTTTTAAATTATTTTTTCTTAGTGAATACACTTAATGTTAAATTTTTCTGATGTAAAATAAATAAATGTAGTCACTATCATATCTCCTAGGACTAACAAGAATAAATAAGCCTTTAAAGAAACTATAATTATCTAACGAAAGAATCTCGGAATCGGTGATAGAACGAAATTGAGAATTGCTTCATCTATACAACATAATAATAAACGCGGCTGTGTGTGTGTTTGTAATCACAATATATCGCCCCAGAAGCCTCGCCCAGGCACGAAACTCGGCACATAATTGTGTTTTGACATAATGAAGAAGTATTTTTTTTTCTTTTTCAAAAATTTGGATTAGTTTTTTAGTTATCAGTCATTTTGTAAGAAAGTCTTAGCTTTTTCGTCTTCAAAGAGCCATAAAAATGCATATACTTTTCTCCACTTTTATAAATGTATGCTAATGCGAGCCTTACAATTGAAATATTAATTTTTGACAACTTAAATGTACGAAGGAATTAATAATTTAATTGTAAGGTTCGCATTAGTTTACATTTATTAAAGTGGAGAAAAGTTTAACTTTTGTATTAAAAATGTGGCAACATATTCGATACGAAAATAGAACGCTTCGCTTTGTCGCTGTTCATAATTGTTATAATAAGTTTTTCTTCTTCTTTCCACGCTCTATTTTTTTTTCTTAAGCGAAGACGATAATTTTTGGGGTAGACTATATTTGAGAGTGCCCCTTGATTCTCGCCAAGTTGTGTTCGCAGTTGATCGCCAAGCTGGGCGATGTTGAAACCCAATCGTGATTCCGATAGATTTAGATTTAAGCTTTATTTTTAAATGTTCAACTGTATATGTAATTTCAGAGGTCCGTTAGTTCTGCGTTGGATATCGGCTGGTAAGGTTACTTTTGCTTATGGTTCATAAGATCGAAGGTTTGTGGGCAATCATGAAAAGGGACTATAAAAAAAAAAAAAAAATATTCACCGCCAGTACGGTACCACGGACGCCATTTTCGATTCGTATTTCGCTGAACTTATTTGGCGATGGAGGTACACAAATTCCATTCCTAATAAATTTAGGGTTCTTACGTATTATCGCAACCAGGTTGACGCGATTTGTATGTTATGTTTTTTGTATGTTTGCGATTTGCACTGATGTTTTTTTAAGGTCAAGTGCCACTGCCCGGTATACATTTGCCCGGTTTATCCTACACTGATGTTTTTTTAAGGTCAAGTGCCACTGCCCGGAATACATTTGCCCGGTATATCCTATACTGATGTTTTTTTAAGTTCAAGTGCCACTTCCCGGTATACATTTGCCCGGTATACCCTACACTGATGTTTTTTTAAGTTCAAGTGCCACTGCCCGGTATACATTTGCCCGGTTTATCCTACACTGATGTTTTTTTAAGGTCAAGTGCCACTGCCCGGTATACATTTATTCAAGATGTGTTAAGAAAAATAATATAAATCACTTAGGGAAGCCGTAAGTAGGGTCGCCAAATTTGGCGATCAATGCGAATTTTGGCCTGGCTGCGTTTATACGTAAGTACCAAATTTAGACAGTATCTAACTGCTATTAGCGAATTCTGTGCACCTAAATCTGAGAATATTCAAGCTTAATGAAGAAGTGAGTTTTTTTTTCCTTTTCTTTCTGTACTTCCTCATTTATTTTTTGTTTCGATTCAAAATTCACTTTATTGCGTTAATTAATTTTGCTTATATTGGGTTCATTACAATTTTATACAGTTTTGGCCGCCATTCCTGTTACCACAGTGTTCCGCGCTAACAGGAATGGCACCAAACATAAGTCGCCAATTTCGCCAAGGGGCACCCTCAAGTATATTTTTACCAAAATTAATTCGTTTTCGTGTTCTTTTCATGTATTTAGCATTTTAGTTTTTTTTTTCTTAAGCGTTGTAGCTATATAATATATAAAATAGAAATTTAATTGTTTTTGAAGGAACGATCACACTTACCTTGGATCTCTTTGGTTTTTCTATTCTTTATTTTAACAGTTTTTATTAAATGTAATTAGTTATTTTCAGAAAGTTTCAGTTTGCAGGTAAGCACTTAGATTTTAATATTGAAGTTTCATGATTTGTTTTTATAGTAATTGTTGTTCTAAAGTATTCGTTGACTTCTTAAAAAACCGATTACTGACATGGCAGAACCGCCTTCCAAAAACCTTTGTATTTTGTCAAAGAAAAAGATATTCAGAGATTCTCAAAGAAGAAGAAGGGCCCAAGAAACGTCTGTGGAACGTCAAAGAAGGATGGAACATGACCGAATTTCGACAAGCAATTCTAGAGCCCAAGAAGTATCAGAGAAACGTCAAAGAAGATTAGAAGAGGATCGTGTCTCAACTAGCAATGCTAGGGCCCGAGAAACACCTGAGGAACGTCAAAGAAGATTGGAAGAGGATCGTGTCTCAACTAGCAGTGTTAGGGCCCGAGAAACACCTGAAGAACGTCAAAGAAGATTAGAAGAGGTTCGTGTCTCAATTAGCAGTGCTAGGATCCGAGAAACACCTGAGAAACCTCAAAGAAGATTGGAAGAGGATCGTGTCTCCAGTAGCAGTGCTAGGGCCCAAGAAACATCTGAAGAACGCGGAAGAAGAATTGTCCACTAATCTTCAGATTTCCTGCTATGTTTTAAAAAACTTTATTTGTGAAAACCTTTAGCGTGGCGGACAGCTGGCCGCCTTAAGTGGCTAGTATGGAATAAATTGAAGCTCACGTCATGTTTTTCTAGATCATAATAACATTCATAAGGAAATTTAGTAGAAAAAGGAATTTCTAAATGTGTTAGATTTCTTTACTTAGCTGGAATATTGCTTTTACAAAAGAGTAACAACTCGTTATGCTAATCTTCAGGGAAATCGGATAACCAACTTCACATAGAGAAGAGAATAAATCTGGTAAAATTACTGTACTGTATGATAATGGCATTTCTGTTAAAAAAAAACATCTTTTGAATAAAACCAAATTTATGGTATTTAAACCATTTATTTGGTAATTTTTATGATTATGTATAACGGTTTAATGCCATGCCCGGAGGAATCATGAAAAAATATCAAATTTTGCCACAATTACCAAGCTGTTTTAAAAATCATAATAACTCTAAATTATATGGTTTCATCACCAAAGCGCTTCAGTAAAAATTACCAAATCTTTTGGTGTTCTCATAGAACATGACAAATTTAACCATATTCTGGAGGTTTTGACCATACATTTTTCACAGTGGAAATAAAAATAAAAAATGCTTTTTTTTTTTTAAAAAGTAATAATTTCTTTTTAAATAATTTTTTCAGCTGAAATTTATTGAAATTTTTTCAGCTTCTTTTAATAAAAAATTTTAAATGAGGAGTAAGGAATAAAAAACAAAAACTAATTAAAAAAATAATCATTTTAATTAAACAAGCATAAAAGTACACTTATTTTTAACTCTTTCTGATTCTTGATCTAATCGAGGGGGGGGGGGGTAATATATAGGGGAGAGTTGGATAAAACGGGATAGTCGAACAAAACGGGATACTTCGCCTAGGGACCAGACTATTGCAGCTATCTAGCGGACGACGACAGAAACTTGTTATTTGACTGTGATTATATCATTTCCAGTGCGTCCCGTCTCGAGATTACTAGTTGATAGAAAGTTATAGGTCTCAGAGCTTTTTTACTCCATTTTCTTTGCCATTTTCTACATTTACGTGCGTTATTTTTCACATTGTACTGCCTATATATATGGGATTACAATTCCGGTGAGTATTACATTTGATGAGGCATTTATTAACGAGTATTCTCATGTCTAGTCAATCTAATTTTTCTTTCACGTTTAGGCAGCAGCCATGTTTGTTTTGAAAAGAGTCTGAGTTTGACAAAACGGAACACTTATGAGTTGGATAAAACGGGATAGAGTTTTTTTATGTCTCGTTTTATCCAACTATTTATTTGTTGGCCGAAACTTCAACTATATTATTGTTACTATATTGAAAGAAAGGTAAAAAAGGCTCGTACAGATACATTGTCCCATAATTGGCAGCAGTGAAAAAGTTGAGATATAAGAGACAGTATTCAATGCTGAACAAGAAAAAACGCATGAGCATGTATTGGCTTTAGAAGAAAGATTATTTGGTATAACTCTAGCGGACATACGAATGCTAGCATTTGAGTTGAATGCTAGCTGAGAGAAACAATATTAAGCATAATTTTAACATAGGAAAAAAAATGGCTGGAAATTGTTGGTTGTAATCATTTCTTGGCAGACATAAAGAACTTAGCCACCGAAATCCAGAACCCACGAGTATGGCCCGAGCAAAAGGGTTTAATCGCACTGCAGTTAAGCAGTTTTTTGAACTTTTGAATTCTCTATTAAGTAAACATAAGATTACTCCAAATGATATTTATAATGTTGATGAAACTGGAATTATAACAATGCCAAACAAGCCTTCAGAAGTGTTGAGTCTACGAGGCAAAAAGCAAGTGGGTAGCTTGCCTTCAACCGAATGAGGAGTTTTGGTTACTGTTGAAACATCCATCAGTGCAGCTGAGGTATTCGTCTCTCCTATGTTTGCATTTCCTCGCGTGACATAAGAAAACCCAAGACTCATGGATGATGCTTTCCCAGGATTGTTTGAAGTGCATCACGAGACCGGCTGGATGACTAAGAAGACCTTCATTGTTTGGTTTTAAAAATTCGTAGAATTTTCCAACCCTAGACATAAGAAGCCAGTACTGTTGCTGCTTGATGGACGCAACAGTCACACCAAAAGTTTGGAACTTGCAAATTTGGTAAGAGAAAATAATGTAATCATCCTAACCTTCCCCTCACATACGACTCATCGCCTTCGGCCCCTGGATGTTAGTTTCATGGCTCCACTGTGCACGTATTATGAACGAGAAGTTTGAAAGTCGCTGTTCAACCATCCAGGTAGGTGCGTTACAATTTACGAGGTTACAAAAACCCTTCAACGCAGCCTACTCACGAGTAGAAGTTGCAGAAACTACCATTAAAGGGTTTAGCAAAACTGGTATCAGTCCTTACAATCCTGACGTCTTCCCAGATCGCCTGTTTGCATTGTCAGTCACCACTGATCTAACAGCAGGAACTTCCAGGCGTTGGACATCAGACTGATGTCACTGATGTGCGCAGTCAGTTTTAGGATTATTACTCTCTTGTTATCGACCTAAGCTACCCTTTTCCATCCTTCCAAAGTGTGTTCTACCTGTACCTTAAGTAAAAGGACCGCTCCCCGAAAAAATGGATGATAAGAGAGAGAAGAAAACTGTAGTAATAACATCTCCATATAAAAGTGAATTATGAATGGAAGAAAAAGAAAGAATGATTAAACTACAAGAATGAACCAAGAGATTTGAAGAAAAGACTGCTAAGAAATCCCTCTTAAGGGCATGAGACACATTTCGACGGTGAAAATTACGGAATAAGCGTTCATGTTTGAAAACTCATAAAATCTTTAAAAATATGTGTAGCATCATAGTTTTTGTGTACTTAATTATAAAACAACAGTCTATATAAAATTGTTACAAGCAATAAAATCCCATAAATACAATTTTTAGAAATTTTGCTTTACAGTTTGCTGTCAGTTAATTATGTTTTTTGGTTAGTTTTACACAAAAAATCAAACATTGTAAACACTATCCCGTTTTGTCCAACCCAGGTATGCTAAAACGGGATATGTAAGAGTTTTGAAAATGATTTTTTTTTCTATTTCACAGTCATTAAAATTAGTTTAAATTATGTTTCTTCTGTGCTTCAATAAGTGATGCAGCTATAAAAAAAATAATGTGTGGTTCTCTTTAACAGATTTTCCGTAGTAAATAAAAACAATAATGGTATCCCGTTTTGTCCAACTTTCCCCTACATAATAATAAACTCGGCTGCGTGTGTGTCTGTCTGTAATCAAAATATATCGCCCCAGAAGCCTCTCCCAGGCACGAAACTCGGCTCATGATTGTGTTTTGACATAATGAAGAAGTATTTTTTTTCTTTTTCAAAAATTTGGATTAGTTTTTCAGTTATCAGTCATTTTGTAAGAAAATCTATGCTTTTTCGTTTTCAAAGAGCCATATTCCAAAAACTATTAAACAATACATATACTTTTCTCCACTCTTATAAATGTATGCTAATGCGAACCTTACAATTGAAATATTAATTTTCGACAACTTAAACCGATAATATACGAAGGAATGAATAATTTAGATGTAAGGTTCGCATTAGTTTACATTTATCAAAGTGGAGAAAAGTTTAACTTTTGTATTAAAAATGTGGCAACATATTCGATACGTAAATAGAATGCTTCGCTTTGATATATTTGTCGCTTAGCCCTTAGGGCCCGAGAAACACCTAAGGAATGTCAAAGAAGATTAGAAGAGGTTCGTGTCTCAATTAGCAGTGCTAGGGTCCGGGAAACACCTGAGAATCGTCAAAGAAGATTGGAAGAGGATCGTGTCTCTACTAGCAGTGCTAGGGCCCAAGAAACATCTGAAGAACGCGGAAGAAGATTCGAAAATAATCGTGTCTCACCAGAAAAGCAAGGACCAGAGAAACATCCCAGGAACGTCGAGGAAGGCTAGAAGAAAATCGTGCTTTAACATCTCAAGCTCGATTGCATTTGTGGCAAGACAAGGAAAACTCTGACTGACATCTGGCCGCCTCAAGCGGCTTGTTAGAAATAAGAAAAGTGTGGTCCCCATTATTGAGTCTAATGAAAATGAATTTAACACTCTAATGAAATTTTACCTATTTTTCGGGATTTGTCAAATCACTAGAACTAGTTACGCCTAGTAAAACTGACAATTAAAAAATAACTAGTTATAAAGAAATTTTTTTTTTGTTATTTTTTATATGGATGGCTAATGAGAGATTTCTTTGAACGAAATAGGTTTAATGATTCCAAGAAACAAAAACTAAACCTGCTAAATTTTTACATTTTTCTTAACTGCAGAAACAAAATTATATATTTTTTTTATTATTTTCTGTATACTTACTAGATAATGTGAAAAAAGCAAATATTGAGATTTGAAATATAATATGTTTTTATAAGAACATACACAGAAAATATTTTAATAACTAAATGTTTCATTAAATGTTTTAATAACTAAAACAATATTTAGAATTTTCTTAAAATCAAATTTCAAGTTACTTGAAAGAATAACATGCAAGCTAGTAAATAAATAAACAAGTGCATATCAGATATACACAATATCGCTTGCAGCTTAAAAACTGAGTTGTCAGGAATTAGCACCCTGTAAAACTGTTTCACCACGAGTACTGTTTCATTGCAGAAAAAATAAGTACACTCTCTGAAAGATATAGGACATGTTTGTGTTTCGGAGATCTTGGAAAATGCGATCATATTAAATTTTTACGTAATTGGATACCCACTAGCGACGTCCTTGAGGGTAAATCGTGACATTCGTTTATTCCGCAATTCAGAATCCAATAAGGTTAGACACATAGGCTCACGTGACGTCGCTTAAAGGCATCCAATGAAATCTAATCCGAAAATTATCCAGCGTGATAATATATCGAGCCTAATTGCTATAATGGTAACACGCCAAATTCTTTTTTAGCAAAGAAAAATGCCGCATCATATTATTTTGAAACATATTATTATGTTATGCAAAGTATTATTTTGATTTATTTATACTGTCTAAGCCTACTAACAGTTATGTTCGATATTGTATGGTTCTTTGTTGTAGTGGCTGAGAGCAGGCATATACGACTGGAATGATAAAAATATCTTTCGATACTCCATCGACCATCATTACTCCATACATTTCGACCATTGCTGTATAGGATTTGAGTAATCATCCGCGACGGCATATAGTTCCATTTTATTTCGTTACCAATTATACAAACATGCTTACAAAACAATTTAAAAGTTATACATGTCAAACAGAAATATAATTCGTGATATTTTTACGATATATATCACAGAATTACTAAAAAAAGGCTATAGTTTCAAATTTCTATTGGAATCCTAGATTTGGCGACATATTTCAATAAAAAAGAGAACAATTATTCTTGGAAAAGAAATAAATATTTCTTTTGCTATAGCGTTGGATTTGAATATACTATTAAAAATAATACATCTTATTCTGAGATGCATTTAACAAATCAAATGCGAGATAAAGAATTTTTACTTTTGTTTTGCTGTAGCAAAAATTCGTCTGAAGGAAATAATATTTATTATTCTTTCATCAGTTTCTTTAAATGCAAACAGAAAGAAGAATATCTCTTACGATTGTAAGATAACAATTTATGAATTCTTATTATTTTTTTACTTGATTATTGTTGTTAATAAGAAAGCAAGCAAAAGAAGGCTGTGATCGTTTCAAGAGTTGGCGATGTTGATATAAGCTCGCGCTGGGAGTTATGCATCAATTTTGGCGTGCACGCAGGTTCTCTCCATAGGGATAATGATGTCTCTTTAATTTGCAATTGAATATAGTATATATTTTTTAATCCGTAAAAAAATTAAATTGAAAAAGGGTATGCAGTAGTGAAGAAGGTAAGATAAAAATTATTTTAACCAGTTTGATTGCTTCATGAAATGAGTATTGCTTTTTGAAACAGTTTAAAAAAACACATAATAAATGAAGTCAGTAGTAAAAATCATTATATATAGGGGAGTGTTGGGTACCCCCGCCCACTGTCAATTTCATATGTATAGAATATTTTTTCAAGTCAATGGGCCATCGGACATTAATTGTTATATTAAAAAAAGATTATTTTCAAAGTTTCAAGTATTTATGCAGCTGGTAACATGGTAAACAATAGTTTTGAAAATATGCTGAATACAGTAGTCAATTTTTTTAAATTTCTATTTCATTAAGTTAAACTATTCTTTTTTGGTTTATTCTTTTTGCATTATTTAATTAGATGATAAAACAATAGAAACATACAAAAATATTGATTATTACTCAATATTATACAGAAATATAAGCAATACTACTTAAGTGACGGGGCTACCCGACTCTCCCCTATATATATATATATATATATATATATATATATATATATATATATATATATATATATAAACATATATATATAAACATATATATATATATATATATATATATATATATATATATATATATATATATATATATATATATATATATATATATATATATATATATATATAATACCTGTAAAATGCTTAAATGCATATAACGCAACAGTGAAAAACAGTTTTAACACAAATAGTTTTCTTTTAGGTAAACACCAAGAAGTACCAACAGTAGAAGGGAAGCAGAGGTCAATGAAAACTAGGAGATTCCTACAATGGTCAAAAGAATTTGAAAAAAAGTTAACTGAAAATTATTTTTATATCACAATTATCCAACTATTTGATGTAAAACGCTGTTGCATTACTGTATACCAACCAACCGATATTCGCGATGCTAGTAAACTTGCTAAACAAATTCATTCAGAACCAGCCAACTAATGTGGCTGGTCTACTGTCTGTCATTTATGAAATTTGTTGAATTTAAATTCATTCAGCTACCTCCAACCAACAAAACGTGTGGCTGAATCATTGTAAACCAGACAATTATTGTTAGTACTGCTGGTGGTCAAATATTGTTGCTTTTCTAATGAAAAGAAGTGTTGGTCTCTTAGAAACTTAAACTCGCTTTGCAGGTAGTGTAAACATATATATCTGATGTAAATATAATATAATTTAATATAAATAAATAAATTTAAGAAACAAGTATATTTATGTAAATAATATAATAAATAATATAAATATAAATAATATATTCATGTATAAACTTTATTTAGTGTATTTGTTGCGTAGAATTATCTTTTTAAATATATTTCACCTCTATATTATACTTAATTATATTTATCGTCTTTCTGTTAGTTGATAAAGAATCGACCAAGAATTATTGTTTCGCTGTATTCCATTTACTGAACTGTAGTGCCTTCCCTAATTCTATATAGCAGCTCGTAACGAAATTCGAGATCGGCAGTGCCTTAGGTTGTTGGGTTCATCGATGAAAATAACAGAACAAAAAAGTTCCACGGAAGATCATTGTTTTCATTGCAGTTCTTTTTCTTCTCAACTCATCTATTTTTTTTTCTTTATTTATTTTACTTTCTTTACTTGTTCTTCAGCCCAGTTCTTGCCGATTGCCCAATTTTTCTTCCAACTTCCTTTTTATTCTATTCGCGCATGCGTATTGCGTAATTGAATGACACCCATTAGTCAATTCAAGTCTGGACTTGCTTTTCTACTATTTGTGGTAGTTTTTCTCCTATTCTCTTCTATATATTTTTTTTTATCCTTTTCCAACTTCGAAAAAGTTCTTTTGTTTTCACAGCGTTTTCTCAACTCATCTTTCTTAAGTTTTTTTTTTCTTTTACTCCTCTCTTACAAGATAATGTTTTCTTTCTGTTTTAAAGAAGTTAATGTCATTGGGGGAAGTTACAGGAAAAAGTAGAAAAAAAAAAAAATGCAGCGTTTGTCTCTCTTTTTTTCTTTTTCCATTTCTTTCTTTTTTCTGTCACGTTCATCTGTCAAATGTCGCTTTACTTGGGATAAACAATCAGTTGTACAATTGCATTATAAAGCAGGTACAATCGAGTGCTTACGTTTGTAACGTTAAACTTTGCTTTATTTGTAATTTATTTTTTAATTAAATCTTTTAAGTACATTGAAAAAATAAACTTCTATTACTTTTAGTTTATACAGTTAATTATGTTCATAAAATTCATGTTGGAACATAACATTGCAGGAATTTTAAAATCATCTTAAAATTTTCAAATTGAAAAAATATACTCCGATTTTTTATTTGCACTGATTAATTCAATTATTAAATATAAAATTAGTTTAATTTTTCATTTGCAAACGTGATACATATGTCTGAAATTTTAGCTTAAAAATCTTTTTATAAAAAGAATATTTTGATCGGTAATTTGCAACAACTATGTTGAAAACTTTATGGAATATGTTAGTTTTATTTAACTAAATAAGTTGACAGTTATAATTTTTTTTATTTATCTTTTAAAAAACTGTTATATTTTCAAATTGTAATTTTCTTCCTTTTCAATATACTCTTGAATTTGTCTTTCTTTTATATACAAAAAATCATACATTGCTTGCGAAATTTCAAGAGGGGATGCAAAAATAAAATAAAAGTTAAGTTATTTTGAAAGTTTGTAATTAACTCAATGTTTCAATAAATTTAAGTGTATAACATTAATGCAACATTTTGGATTTTAATTTTTTATATCTAGATAGAAAGATGTAAAGCTACTTTTTTTTTAAAAAAAATAATAATAAATTTATAGGTTATCTACAATGAAATTTATTTTGAAAGGATAACTAGAATGTTTTTTTAATGCAATTATGGAAACGACTCTTTCCCGTTAATTAGTCATTGCAGTGTAGACAATTTATTTCACAGTAACTACATAATCAAGGGTAAATCATAAGTATTAAACAAAAAAAATGGATGTTTGAAGAACTGTTTTATCAGAAACAAAAATTTTTGAGTGTGGATTACTTCTTCTTATTTATTTTTACTTAACATTATTTTACTTAGTTTTTTTTATCTTAAGAAGGACGCAATGGACAGCATCTAAAATGGTCATAATTAGATTTACAAAATATAAGGACCGTGGAATCAGTTACCATACTTGGTGGAGTTTCCCTCTATTTTCGTATTCTTATCCTGTATTATTATAATTATTTTTTATCAAGATACGTCTTTTTTTTGTTTTTTAACCAGCTAAATAGACTAAAGGGAACCGGGGTTCGTCTTCCAATGAGGTGTACTGGGTTCGAATCCCAGCTATGTCTGAGTGATACGAGTTCCTCACCCGGCTCACACCGACCACAGTGCTGATGCAAAATATCCTCAGTGGTAGACTAATCATGGTTTAGAGTCCCCTTGCCTTCAGGATAACCGTGGGTGGTTTTCTCTCCATGTAACACAAATACCGTTAGTTCCATCAAAAAGTCCCTAATGAAGGCAACGTTTCCCTCAATACTTGATCCAGGAGTTCCCTTGTCTTCTGTATTTTGTTAAAATTACAAGGCTACTGAGTTGTCGTAACCAAAGTCTTGGTAGTCGTAAACCAAAAAATTGCGTCAAATGTTCAATGATGGTTATAAAATAAAGTATAAAAAAAAAAGACTACCGGGTGCAAGATTACAAACCAACAGTTGTGCAGCATTATTCCTTCAATTCCAAGATTCCTCCAAGGGATGAGTTAATTCCTTATTATTTGGTAGTGGGGAAATATATCGATGCGTGCCTGTGCTGTGCTTGAGACAAATACACCAGAGAGAATTTATTTTTGAATTCAAGATTTAGTAACCGAAATTGTAAAACATTAAATTTTTAACGATAAATGCGTTTAAAAGCATCTCGATGTTTCGAGCTATCAGTGTAAGGAATACCAGACAACGGCCCTTTACCTTGAAAACATTTGTGCAGAAAATACCGGGAAATGGGCATTTACCTTTAGATAACCTCAATGTAGGGAATAAGATTTATTTTTTAACTTTCTCAATATGCACAAATTCTCACTCCTTGGAAAAGAGTTTCTCCCATTGAGAGAGACTAGTGCTGCATTTTGTAATATTACCTCCTGTAACTTTTTTACACATATTTTTCTGGGTAGTAATTTCAAAAATTATAATACGACGCTCGAAATTTTGATGGAGGATATTTAGATAGCACTTTATATCTGAAATTTAGCCACAATTTAAAAGATTAATGGATGAATTATCTAACTAACTTTGAAGATAATTCGAGTAATGAAGTTTAGAAGTTTTTACTCTGACAAGAGGAAATTAAGATTAAATCTTGCTTTTATTTTTTACTTGCAAGTTACGAATCAAAACATGAAAATGCCTTACATTTATTCATATTGTTGGTTTCATAGCATTTGCACAATCTTTAAGTTTCAATTTCCAGCACACACACACACACAAAAAAACAGGTTTTATAAGGCTTTTTGAATATTGTTTATTGTCAAATGCACTTATAATAAAAAAAATTGCAAAAAAACACTTAGGTATTTCATCCACTGAGATCTTCGGAGTTAAAAGTGAATGCTGTGTGTTAAACAAATTAATATCAAGAAGAAAATATTACATAAAATAAGAACTTTCCCTGATAAATCTCAATTTTTAAAAAATGTCGCATGTATCCTTTATCAACTCAGCTTTACAATTAGGACAAATCCTGTTTGAAAATTATTGCAAATATGTTGATCTATTCGCAACTGAAACATATCTACTTTTTGATTTGTATAAAAGATTTTAGTATTAAAGGGAAAATAAATACTCGTTTAAGTAGAAGTTCAAATTCTGCTAAATTTCTTGTTTTGACACTCTGAAGTTTTGAAATTATTTTTTTTTGTAATAATACAATCGAAAAATGCTATAATAAAATAGCATTCTAATTTCAGAAGCTTTTGAAGCGGTAAATGATCTGGAGAACTTGTAAAGGTCTTTCTGAACACTTTGTTCTAAACTTCTAATGAATCGGTCCACAACCCTCCCGGGCCTGATTCTAATAAATGCAAACTATAGCCTTATAAAGATTTCGAATGCGAAATTCACTTCTATTCCAAACCGCTTGGCATAATCCTTCAGGAAATATACCATCCGTAGTTTCTGGAAATCCCTAATAATTGTGGTCTCCCGAAACCACTGCTCCAGGACTAATCCAGCGTTGGAACTATTCCATCTGTACCTTGCCCATTCCACCTCAGTCATTATTCTAATCCGAACCCGCGGTTGAGAGAACCCTGGCGTTGACTTCAGCGTCTGTATTTGGAAACACTTAGGGCAAGATGTCGTTTTATCCGCAATCAATGAAAACGTGTCTAATCCTGATTGTGCCATGGCTCCTCTTTTAGCAGTTCTTCTATGGTGACGAATGTTAAGCCAGGAGAGTGGCTTCAGGGCTTCGAAGTTCTAGAAGTACTTGGGTGACGACCCTTTTCAGAATATTTATGATATATTCGCTTCATTTGGAAAATATTATTTAGAAACGAGTCGGAGAATGAGATATGGATTATTGCTCTTATCCTTGACAAAAGGATGAAGTCTGTTCTCTGTTGGAATATGGATTATATATTAATAAGACATTAATAAGACGAGTCGAAGAATTTCTTAAAACTCTCTGAAACAAAATATGTTTTTTTAATGAAAGTATAAAACGTAGTAAATTTTAAATGTAGTTTAAATATGCCCTTGATTGAAAGTTAGTTTTTCTCTAATCATTAAGAAGTACGAATGTTGTTTTTTCTTTGTTGAAGAATGTTAATTCAGAAAAGGGGTTTTGGGTTCCAGAAGCATCTGGTGGGAACCTTATTTTAAAATATGAATCAAATATTCTCTTTATTCGGGAAATTTAGAACTAATTCGAAACATGTGGTGTGAATTGTTGCGCTTATCTGGGTCGGAATAGTTTTATAAATAAGAATAATGTCTCTTATGAACTTTGAATTCTGGTGGATTATGGATCAATATTGATAAAACGTATTGCTCATACTGCATAAAAAGCTAATTTGTATGCATGTGGTCACAAATCCAATTGAGTTTCTTTTCCCTCGTTGGCAATAATGAACTGAAATAAATGTTTGCTAAAAGTTAAGCAGAAATGGGAATTTAAGAGCAAACTGCTCGTATAAACAAACTGTACTTTACTTTTACTTTAAACTTTACTTTTACAATAATGATACTTTACACTTAAATTTTACTTTATTTTTGATTCAAACTTTACTTTTACTTTAATTGTAACCAGCGACATAATAGTTTTGGGCAGCGATAATAGATTTCTTTATAATTTTTAATGTATAGCATTATTTTATTAAAAGGAGTGATATTTACGTTATTTTTATACATTCACCATATTGCAATGTCTCGTTATATATATACTAGAGGGCTCCGCCCCCTGCTCGCTACCGCTCGCCAACTCCCGATCATTGTTACGCAATGACATTTTGTGTTTGCTTCGCGAACAAAATTAAAGTCGTTTTCCCTGAGATTAGCTGGCTGTTTTTCTGCATCAACATCACATAGAGAGAATATGATAGGATTGTAAAATGTCAGAGGTGCTTATTATCAGCATTATAAACTTATATTCCGCCATCGCGTTTTGATAGCACTACGATTATTTTCCAGGTGATTTTATGCTGCTAAATTATGTTCAGCTCTATGTCGCTGCTGATATCGCCTAAGATATTCACGGCGATCCATTTTTTATAAAAGATATAAGTTTTTAAAAACTTTTTTTGAACTCTGTTCAATATATTTTGTTAATTTGGACTGTAAATAGTTTCTTTAAAGAGTTTTGATTCGTGATTCCAATAACTCTACCCGATTTATCAAAGCTATTAAAATATATTGGAATTCAAAAGTAAATAACTGCGTTCTATCAAAACAAACATTATATTATAAAACTTTAGAACAACTATCTTTTTACATTGCCGCTCAAAATTATTAATAAACACTGGATAATATTGCGTTAATGACACTTTTATCTAATGACGTCACAAACAATCGTTTGCATAAAGTTTATTTCATAATAATCATATATAATCGCTTGCATAAATAATCCTTTGGTCTCTTTATAGCTTTATGTAATAAATGTGAGATTTTTTTTTCTGGAATGGCGATGTTATTATTTTGTTGTTGAGTTAATAAATCTTCCTTTATATAAACGTAATAGTAGAGTTTTCTTAATTATTTGATTCGAAGTCCTATGAGTTTTATTTGAGGTTAGTTTGTATTTTGTATTTTTTGACAGCATTATTAAAAATTATTACCTTTTCACACACATGCGCTCTCAATTTTGATTGGTTGTTTCGTGCGTTACTAACCAGAAGTCTTCTGTGATTGGTTATGTGTTATCATTCCACTCTCTTCTTATATATATAATAGACAGCACCACATTTGTCAGTAAGTAGCTGGTAAAATGGAAAAATAAAGATGGAGGAATTTAATCGAGTGACACTATGGACCACGAGGGGAGGGTTGAAGTGACACCATATCTCGATAGGACGATTAAATTCTTCCTGAAAACTATTATTTTTCCCCAAAATTTATCTTCGTTCAGATTCTCGACCAGCTTCCACGGCACAGTACTAATCTGCCCACTGTCGACCTGTAAACCAAAGTCCATGGTACATGAGTTTTAATGATACTTTATATTTTGTATGCCGGAGAGATATTTGAATAAAGCTATAAAATAGAATCAATAGAAGCTATTCAGAAATTCTTCTGAAATAGATTTATTTAATTATATTTTGATATTTTTAGGATGCGATCATTTCTGTTACTTTTGTGTCTCCAAACTCCAAAATATGTGTGAGCGTTTCAGGAGAGATTTTTTGTTTTGCTGTTTTTATTAAAATACCTTGCTTATACATTGTTAAAGTACCTTGCTAAATGTTTATTTAAAACTATGAATACTTTCTAAATTTTACTTAATTTTAGAAACATGCTTTTTTTTTTGTTTTAATTTTTAGAATTTTTCTCTGGTTTATTTATACTTTACGAGTTTATGATAGAATAAACTGCATAAAATTGCTTTTCTGCCTAACAATCTAATTTATAACTGAAGAAAATTCCATGAGTTATTTGTTCCAAATGACTTGATCCAAATTATTTGTTCCCAAAACCTTAGTGTAGATAAATTGTATGAAATGTATGTAAATTTAAAGTCTCAAAGGATAGGTTGTATATTTATTGAGCTTTATTTAAGTTTGACATACAAAGCTAGGCTTAAATACTTAGTATTCAATTTGCAAATGAAGAATGCTAGAATTGTGAAGCGATTCGAAAGAAACTACGAAACTAATTACGGAGGTCAGTGTTCCAAAAACGCGAGGCGAATCTTTCTAGTTCTTAAAATCTCGTAAAGCGAAATTTATCGCTCAATGGCATGAAATAAACAAATAAAATAATACTTTTTAAACGAACTGAAGAAGCAAATATTTCCATGGTTGAAATTTCAATCCTTTCCGATTAAAGGGATCAACATCCATGTAAAATTTAGGAAAAAAAAATCTATTTCTTAAATTTTTTTTATATAATATTATGATACATATTATCAATTGGAAATCATCTTAAAATTAATTTAAGTAAAAAATATTAGCATGCATTATATGAGAGAAAAAATATTTCAAAGTTTTAAATAGCTTTTTCTTTTTTTATTTTATTTTATTTTATTTTTATGACCGCCGTTGAACAGCCGACCCAATTTTTGGGTTTACGACTACTAATGTTCAACGCCGTAGCCTTGTAATTTTGAACCAATCCAGAAGACAAGGAAACTGCTGGATCGGTACCCCCAGAGGTATTGATTTGTTATGGGAACATGGAGGACTTTGAGACTCGACAGATTTAACGTGCATCAGTCACCATTTGCTACACGGGGAGTCTTCAGCCGGCGGGGACCGAGCTCACGAACACTTGGACATGGGCCCAGCGCCCCACCGACCAGGCTATCCCGGCCTAGTAGCGACATTTTTTTTTTTTTTAAATATATTATTATGATATTACACACACATACACATATGCATATACACACACACACATATATATATATATACATATATATATATATAATTTATTTATTATTATTTTTTTTTTTATTTTTTTTATATATACATTTAACATATATGGCTATCACGGGTAGCTGAAAAGCTCCGGACTCACTGCCTGCCCCCAGGGACTTGGAGCAGGGTCAGTGGTGAGGCGTGTGTGGTGATCAACCACGTTGGCTGCTATTGTGAGCCAGTCCGTGGTTGATTGTGGGGTATGTATGTTTTGTTCATGTTGTGTTTTACCTATTTTTAGTAGTAGTGGTAGTTGAAGCAGTGCTTTGGTGGAATGTGAATTATAAACGTTAGTAATTAAGTTGGCTGACTCATCCACCACAACTTTTTTTTTTTTTTTTAAACATTTATAGCCATCACGGGTAGCTGAAAAGCTCCTGGCACACTGCTTGCCCCCAGTATCTAGGAGCAGGGTCAGTGGTGAGGCGTGTGTGGTGATCAACCACGTTGGCTGCCATTGTGAGCCAGTCCGTGGTTGATTGTGGGATATGCGTGTTTTGTTTGTGTTATGTTTTGGGACTATGTATCAATGCTAGTCATAGAGATTTTTGCTGTCAGTATTTTTACAAAGTTATTATTAGGTTTATGACATATTGTCTGTGATGTTCCTGGTTATTTCTAGTATATTTATTAGTTTTTGCATAATATGCTTGTTTTTGAAACTGTCTGCAAATATTTGTATCCGATATTTTTATTAAAAGTGCATATATTATAAATAGAGCCGTGGGGACTCAGATGATACAGCGTTCGCCTCCCAATGAGGTGATCCAGGTTTGAATCCCAGCGGCGTCTGGTTGGTACGAATTTTCCTTCCGGATCACGCCGACCACAGTAATGAGGTAAAATATCCTCTGTGGTAGATGGATCACGGGTCAGAATCCCTTTACCGTTGGGCTAATCGTGGGGGACTTTCGTGGTTTTTCTCTCCATGTAACACACATGCAAGTTAGCTCCATTAAAAGTCTTCAACGAAGGTTAGTTTGTCCAAGTGCTTGATACAGGAGTTACCTTGTCTTCTGGGTTTGGTTCAGAATTATAAGGTTTCTGAGATAGACATTGATATCATAAATTTAGAATTGGAGCGGTTGTTAAACGACAGTTATAAAATAAAATAAATTAGGTTCTAAATAATTATTGCCTTTTTCATTTTTTGCACTTATTTTGCTTAGGTTATTTCATTATTTCAATAACAATCTGAATTTAACTTTTGATCAATAAATATCTATAAAAGCAATGAAAAAGTTTTTCGTGCAAGAAGAAAAACATAGTTACACATATTTTATCGAATTTTATTGAAAATTGGAATAAAATGGAAATGGTTATTGTGTTCGCGTGTACAATTACAGCCATTTTGTGAAATGCCATTTATAGAATAGGAAAACTTATATCATCTACTCACGTCAATGCAATAACTGTTGAATCTTTCTTATTCATACTGCCGTGCAATTGGAAAAACAACATATGTACTTTACGATTGATTTCAAGTAAAGTTATTTGCCAACTACTTTCTTTAGTAATACTATGGACGCTAAAATAAAAATTTTGAAAATAAAAGTTTTTTTTTAATGTAATATTTAGTTTATTATACAAAAATGTCAAATGTATAAAAAAAGATATTGATTTTTTATACATTTGGCATTATGTTGACTTATATATTTGGCACTTAAGCTGATTATTCTATTTTATGGCAGTAAACGAGTTTTAATCTACAGTTTAAGGATAAAAAATACTCCCTTGTATAAGTTTTAAAGTGAAGTTAAAACCAATTGGAATTTATTTGATATATTTGGAGTTACGTTGAGTTATATATTTGGGACTTGCGTTGATTTTTCTATTTCAGGGTAGTAAATGAATTTTAATCTACAGTTTAAGGATAAAAATACTCCCTTGTATAAGTTTTAAAATGAAGTTAAAACCAATTGGAATTTATTTGATATATTTGAAGTTACGTTGACTTATATATTTGGGACTTGCGTTGATTTCTCTATTTCAGGGTAGTAAATGAATTTTAATCTACAGTTTAAGGATAAAAATACTCCCTTGTATAAGTTTTAAAATGAAGTTAAAACCAATTGGAATTTATTTGATATATTTGGAGTTACGTTGACTTATATATTTGGGACTTGCGTTGATTTCTCTATTTCAGGGTAGTAAATGAATTTTAATCTACAGTTTAAGGATAAAAATACTCCCTTGTATAAGTTTTAAAATGAAGTTAAAACCAATTGGAATTTATTTGATATATTTGGAGTTACGTTGACTTATATATTTGGGACTTGCGTTGATTTCTCTATTTCACGGTAGTAAATGAATTTTAATCTACAGTTTAAGGATAAAAATACTCCCTTGTATAAGTTTTAAAATGAAGTTAAAACCAATTGGAATTTATTTGATATATTTGGAGTTACGTTGAGTTATATATTTGGGACTTGCGTTGATTTTCCTATTTCTGGGCAGTAAACAAATTTTAATCTACAGTTTAAGGATGAAAATTACTCCCTTGTATATGTTTTATAATGAAGTTAGAACCAATTAGAGTTTTTTTTTATATATTTGGAGTTGCGCTGAATTATATATTTGGGACTTGCGTTGATTTTTCTATTTCAGGGCAGTAAACGAATTTTAATCTACAGTTTAAGGATAAAAATACTCCCTTTTATAAGTTTTAAAATGAAGTTAAAACCAATTGGAATTCGCTAAAACTAATTGGAATTTATTTGATATATTTGGAGTTACGTTGACTTATATATTTGGGACTTGCGTTGATTTTTCTATTTCTGGGCAGTAAACAAATTTTAATCTACAGTTTAAGGATGAAAATTACTCCCTTGTATATGTTTTATAATGAAGTTAGAACCAATTAGAAATTTTTTTTATATATTTGGAGTTACGTTGACTTATATATTAGGGACTTGCGTTGATTTCTCTATTTCAGGGTAGTAAATGAATTTTAATCTACAGTTTAAGGATAAAAATACTCCCTTGTATAAGTTTTAAAATGAAGTTAAAACCAATTGGAATTTATTTGATATATTTGGAGTTACGTTGACTTATATATTTGGGACTTGCGTTGATTTCTCTATTTCAGGGTAGTAAATGAATTTTAATCTACAGTTTAAGGATAAAAATACTCCCTTGTATAAGTTTTAAAATGAAGTTAAAACCAATTAGAATTTATTTGATATATTTGGAGTTACGTTGACTTATATATTTGGGACTTGCGTTGATTTCTCTATTTCAGGGTAGTAAATGAATTTTAATCTACAGTTTAAGGATAAAAATACTCCCTTGTATAAGTTTTAAAATGAAGTTAAAACCAATTGGAATTTATTCGATATATTTGGAGTTACGTTGACTTATATATTTGGGACTTGCGTTGATTTTCTATTTCAGGGTAGTAAATGAATTTTAATCTACAGTTTAAGGATAAAAATACTCCCTTGTATAATTTTTTAAATGAAGTTAAAACCAATTGGAATTTATTTGATATATTTGGAGTTACGTTGACTTATATATTTGGGACTTGCGTTGATTTCTCTATTTCACGGTAGTAAATGAATTTTAATCTACAGTTTAAGGATAAAAATACTCTCTTGTATAAGTTTTAAAATGAAGTTAAAACCAATTGGAATTTATTTGATATATTTGGAGTTACGTTGAGTCATATATTTGGGACTTGCGTTGATTTTCCTATTTCTGGGCAGTAAACAAATTTTAATCTACAGTTTAAGGATGAAAATTACTCCCTTGTATATGTTTTATAATGAAGTTAGAACCAATTAGAGTTTTTTTTATATATTTGGAGTTACGCTGAATTATATATTTGGGACTTGCGTTGATTTTTCTATTTCAGGGCAGTAAACGAATTTTAATCTACAGTTTAAGGATAAAAATACTCCCTTTTATAAGTTTTCAAATGAAGTTAAAACCAATTGGAATTCGCTAAAACCAATTGGAATTTATTTGATATATTTGGAGTTACGTTGACTTATATATTTGGGACTTGCGTTGATTTTTCTATTTCTGAGCAGTAAACAAATTTTAATCTACAGTTTAAGGATGAAAATTACTCCCTTGTATATGTTTTATAATGAAGTTAGAACCAATTAGAGTTTTTTTTTTATATATTTGGAGTTATGTTGAGTTATATATTTGGGACTTGCGCTGATTTTTCTATTTCAGGGCAGTAAACGAATTTTAAATTACAGTTTAAGGACAAAAAATACTCCCATGTATAAGTTTTTGAATGAAGTTAAATTTTTGAAATTTTTGTAGAAAACTCAATAAGTGATAATCCTTCTTAAAGAATTAAAATAAGAGTTTTCAACTTAAAATATGCAATTGCTAAATGAAATATAAAATTAAATTTTCAGCAATTAACCCACCCCTCTAAATCTTTTTCTACATATTTAATTTTATTGAAATTGGGGTAAAACAATCAGTTTAAGAAATAATCACGAACATTGGCTTCATTAGTAATTTCCTTAGTAGAAAGGTCTTATTGTGTTACGTGTGAGACTTTGTATTAAAGAAGGGCTCAATTTTAAACTAGAGAAATCTCACGTAATGTTATGATTTTGTAAGACATTTTTGAGAACCAAACAATGCAATTAATGCGAAAAAAAATATAATAATTGAATTTTTTCTTACGAGTTGTTTGTTTTTGAGAATCATAGATTTAAGACAAAAATGTAAAAAGTAGTAGAATCTTTTGATTTTATAGTTTTAGTTGCACAGTGTGAAAAAAAAGAATCTCGGAGCTTCACATTTTTTTTAATGGCTGATTGAGAACCAATCAGCGGTTCTTAATCTTAATGGTTCGAAGGGAGGGACCTCAAATATGCTTATTAATTACTGCAGACGATATTTTAAGCTACAAAATTCGACAGAAAAACGTACTTTCTCTGAATAAAGATAAATTTTTTTTTCAGTGGATTCAGATTACTAACCCCCAAAATATAGACGGTAGCCGCAATCTGGTGCTGAGTATCAATCAGCTCCTCGTGCCCCGTTAAACTGTTCTACCTTAAACTGCTTGACTCTTCGTGAGTCTGACTACCGAAGCGGGGGAGCCACCCCTATGAAGAGGATCAAAAATGTGATGGATTGCGTTTCGATCTTCCTCAGAGATGTTTACCAGACTGTTGCCAATAGCCCATGGTGCATTTAGAGAGAAGTAAATATAGTATTACTACTTGAAGTGTTGTGTTGAAAATATATAATGCTCTGTCGAAAATTTAGAATTTCACTTACTTAAATCTTAGTTCTTTTAATGGAATTACCTTTAATAAAAAGTAACAAATGGTACCGATGAAAAACAAAAAATTACCTACGTGGACATAGAAAAGTGTTGGTTGCAAAACTCTAGTAGGAGAAGAAAACTTCTCTTTTAGCTTTTTTTTTCCTTCAGAGAATCGATGCAGAAAAAAAAGAAAAGAAAAACTGTGAAGAATGCGGTGTGTGTGGAAAGTAAAGATACCGACACTGCCACACAAAGGAAAGAAGTAAAAAGCAATGATAAACTGAGAGAGAGAGTGCAAAAAGTAAGAAGAAAAAAAAGCTAGAAACATTCGTAAAGCTTCGAAAGTCTAAGTCGGAAGTAGCGTTGCGCATGGAATTTTTTCTAGCTTTTCAGCATTATCTGGGAAAAGAACATTTTCCCTCCTTTTTTTGTTATTGGTCTGCCCTGACTTCCGTCTATTCGAGATATCAGACGATCAAAAAGAAGTTGTCAAAGAGAAGTAAAAATATCGTTGTAGAATTCCGACTACAGGAAGTTTAACTTGTTAGTGCTTTTCCTTTTTCAAAAAATAATTTTTACACTGATATTGATAAATTAAAACTTTGATCTTTCTTTTTTCATTTGTTTATGTTTTAATAGGGTAAAATTATATAAATGATAAATTATATTTAGATCTTGAGATTCGAAAAAAATAATAAGAAACCTAAACGAAATGCCATTGAACAAAAAAGTAGCTATCGTCTGCAAAATGATTTCAACTATTGCAACAATATCTTATATTTATGAATGGTTAGTTATGTTTATTGTTTTTAGAACATTTTCCCAGAATTCGTAAAATTACAAACAGGAATTAAATCTATTAAGATTCCAGAGATCGTGATGAAGATATTTTAAAATCTCACAGTCGTAGATTAATCACTTAAGACTTTTTCTAAGACTGTCGGAACGAAACAAACGTCAACTTTTAAAAATTTAGTATTTTTTTTTATTGTGAGCCTCTAGCACTTATGCATGGCTGTTAAGTTTTGCGAGTCTTTTTCATTAAAATTCCAAGCAAATTATGAAAATTACGTAAAATTTAAATATAGGGAAAGTCACTTTCTTATCACTTTAAAAAAAGGATAGACTAGAAGGCTTTGTTTCCTGCTTACTCTGCTCGTCAACCCTAGTGGTGGTTTCACATTTTCCTTCGATTTTCCCCTTAAAAGTCGATATTTTTTCAAGAAAAAAAATTTTCATTGATGAAATATTATTCATTTTTCTAATAAAATATTATTTTATTTGTATGTAAAAATATTTTTTTAATAAGTTTATCGTAACTAAAGGATTGTTGTTGTAGTTCATTTAAGTCGCGTTGGAGCAGCACAATGAGCTATTGGCGACGGTCTGGGAAGCATCCCTGAGGATGATGATGAGGACATGCCACCACAATTTTGATCCTCTGCAGAGGGGATGGCACCCCCGGTATCCCGACGACCTGCACGCAAAGTCGAGCACTTTACGGTAGAGCAATTTAACGTGGACTAATACCGCACACCTTCGGTCCCTTCACAGACTGACCCAAGTGGTCACCCACCCGCATACTGAACGCAGTCAGTGATGCTTAACTTTTGATGTGCTGGGAACCGTGTCTTAACGATCAGCCCACTGCAGGACTCGTGACTAAAGGAAGGTACTAGGATCGGAAAAATGTCAATTGCACTTAAAAATATATATATTAAACTTGTGAATATATAGTGTGTTACAAAAAGAAGTAATAAATGATTTTTCGTGTTAACAACACTAATTTCATTATAGGTTACTGCATTGAAGACATCCTAAATGGGTGATGTGAAGTCCTGGGTATTTGCTAACTCACCCCAATTGTCAGGCTTAATTCTTAGATTCAGCATTAATGTCAATGTGCGTATTTACACTCTTAAATAATTATTTAAAATGTTTTAATCGTTTTAACGCTTTAACTGATTATGTTTTAAGTTTAAAAATTTCGATATAAATATCAAGATTTATATGTGGAAACATCCAATCCCTCTCTTATTTTTTTGAAAAAAATTTTTATTAATTTTTTTGTGACTCTGATATCTAATCCAGTTAGACCGTTATGATATATGGGTAGCAATCACTGATGGGTCGAGAGCCAAAATTTACCCAAACAAATATTTCTTCGTAGATTTAAAAAGGAATCATGAACTAGGTATTTTTATCTTGCGTATCTCAAATTCTATTTCCAAACAATCCAATTGAAGTGAAGGTTCTAAGGTTGTACAGTTTCTAAGTTGAGATGCTTTACATATTTAAAGGCCACCTGAAATGTTCCAAATTTAGTCATTGCCAAATTGTTTCATAGATTACAACAGAAGAAAAAAAGACTTCAGCTGCGAAACTGTTCCTGTAGTAAATTGGGAAAATACATATACAGTGCGCAAAATAAATAAGATATCACCCTAAATAACTTTTGCTCTAATAATCTCATTTCCACCAATTAAGTGCCAATATTAATGGTTTAAAAGGATGACATCAAATATGCTACTAAATTAGTGCTAATTATTAATTAAGTTACTGAATCAGACACGAAGACGTAATTGCTCTGAATAAACATCTTTTTCGACGGATTCGAATTTTTGACTATATCTGTGAGGGGTAGCCGCAATCTCAAAGATATGGTCCCAGAAGTTTAGCAAAGAGAAAAAAGAACGTTCGACTTTTTTGGACCCTAAATGTTAATTTAAATTTTTGCGTATTTCACCATGTCAAAAAAATGTTTTAGATGAATCGAAAATCTTTTGTATGCGGCTATAAATTAAGTTTCTCCAAATATAATTCCACATAAAAAATTATTTTTAATAGTTATTTATTATTTTACTTATTTTTGGTAAAATGCTTTGAACGGAAGGTATACCAAATTTTGATATCAATTTAAATTTCGTAGTTTTGAATTGAAAAATACAAAATTTGATCAAAATTGGTTAAATAGTTCTCGAGAAATGAAATTTTTAAAGTACGACTTTTTGAAAGTTTAATGACTCATATTTTTCATATTGGCGCTACTATTTTGAGTACCAATTATTCAAATCCGTTGAGAAAAAGTTGTGTTCATTGAAAAAAAAATAGCACTTCGGTCTGATTTTTTAACTTAAAATATCATCTACAGTATGTAATAAGCATATTTATGGGTAAGCTCACAAACCATAAAGATTGAGCTCAAGTTCGCCAAAATTCTACCGATGATAAAAAATTCTTCAGAATATTAAATTTAACTTTTTTTATTTTGTGAACTGTATTCGCTAGTGTTAGACATAACGCGAATTTTCAGATTTTACCCATAAAATCCAGAATTATAATTTGCCCATAATCTCCGGAAATGGTAGCTCTAGGGATAATAGATGAAATCTGAAAATTCTCTTAATTTTGAACGGCAGTATATCTATGGTTCAAGAGATGTTTTGTTCTATTTTGCATTAAAAATAAGTAAATAAAACCTCACATATTTTGCAATTGCAGCAAAAGAAAAGAACTTCGATCTCGAAGAGTATGTATTTACATTACCTACTATAAATAATCACACTTTTCTCGACTAATTTCCTACCGTCGAAAAAAATATCGTTTGCTTTTTCAACAAAACTGTCCCTTGATTGGAATAAAACATATTCACTAAACGAATGAATGAATGCATTAACGAGAAAATGGCGGATTACATTAATGTCAATGGAACAGAATAAGATTCGTTTTGTGTTCTAAATTCGAATTTATATTCATATCGAACCGTAGCTCGTTACCATCGTAAGCAGGGACACGGTACATTACGCAGCTGCTATAAATGGGCATTGAAAATGGAACGATTGTTCTCACCCAAATGTGTTGAATATGTTATCAGAGGGTAACAGTAGAATTTTCCCATTTCAAATGATACCCACATTAACTAGGCTTCAATAAATGATAGTAGTTGATTTAAAAGAATGTAATGAATTCCGAGTAATACTTTTTATGCTTTTTTGCAATAAATACATAATAAAACGAGATAAATATATTAGTAAAAGCAAAAGGAATAAGCATGATTTAGATTGCTAGTAATAATTTTTGTAATAAAACACATTTTTTAACTAAAAGGAAGAAAATAATTTTATCTTTTCACACATTATGAAATTATGGGACAAAGTTTGGCAGCAACATGAATGATATTAGCTGATTTAAAAGAATGTATTGAATTTAGTTTAATACTTTTCTTGCTTTTTTGCAATAAATACATAATAAAACAAGATAGAAATATTAGTAAAAGCAAATGGATTAAGCACGATTTTGATTGCTAATAATAATTTTTGTAATAAAACACATTTTTTAACTAAAAGGAAGAAAATAATTTGATCCTTTTACACATTGTGAAATTATGGGACAAAATTTGGCAGCCACATAATTTTTGAAAAATTCTGGGACACTTAAGGTAGTAATGGAAGTTTATTGCAAAAATGATGAGGAAAATGCTTTTCATTTTAAATGAAAGGAATATAAAGTAATTTTCCTTTTTTTAAACTCACTTAAAAAATGAGGTTCTTAAAAATTGCGTCCATTGAGATCATTATTTTCTTGATTTTTATTTTAAGATTTTGAAGTTGTTTTACGTCAGAAAGTCTATATTGTTATAGGCAATAAATAACGTTCGGAGATAAAATGGCTATCAATTCTACTCGTAGTGCTCATGATATGATTAAAAACTATAGTGTTCCTCAGCAAAGAGTTTTAATTAAAATTTTAACACCCTAGTTAGTTGTACAACTACTGGAATTTTGATTAATGATAAATACTTATTTTCGAGACAAAAAATAACTGAACAAGCTGCAATTAAAATTTAAGAATTTTAGCCAGTTGAAGAACGTTCTACATTTTGATTGCTAGATTCACTTTTCCCAAAAAGTTACAAAATCTAGTTAATTAAAATATGTTAACATAATCAAAATGATATTATCGAACAGACTTTTTTTTATTGATTTTTGGTTTCTTAAATCAAGTATGTTATTTATTTTGTGGACTTACGGGGACGGATTATAGATTTTTCATGAGGACTTAAAAACTACGGTCAAAAATAAAAGAAAGATAGCTGCAAATAATAAAATGTATAAATTGTGCAAATAAAACACTATGCGCAATTAAGAACGAGAACATGGATTCAAAACCCATGATATTTTGTTTGCTTTTAGGAACTTCTCACACTTTTCTACGCTTATTTTTCTCCATTTTTAAATGTCAAGCTACTTATTTAAATTTATTTATTTTCTTCGTGTAAAGTTTTATAATTTTGTCTAAAATGTTTCCTAGTCATAAAGATATAGCGAAAGAGACCATTAAAAAACATTAATTTCATATTTTACTCATATATCATATTATTTCGTATATCTTTCTCGTATTTTTATTTAACAGTTTAAAAACATTATTTGTTCAATAGAGCAGATCTTTACAATTAAATTTTAAAAAAAAGTATAGTCTTATTACTTTTAAAATTTTAATTAATTAAAATATTAGTAAATTAATTTTTAAAAATTAAAATTTAAAAAATTAAAATACAAAAAAAAAAAACTACTTACAGTATAAAAATGCTCAAAAAATTCAATATTTCCAATTGATATTTTGCATTTTAAGTTGAAACCGAACACAAAAGATTAAAAATATTTTTTTTAAAAAAATAGTCTTTTGTTGTTGATATATTGTGACAACTATTGTGATATTGTCACAAAATACAAATGTCACATATATTGCGACATTTGTATTTTCTGACAACTATTTTCTCTTACTAATATAATATATAATCCTTTATATAATCTAATATTATCATTTGCAACAAAATTAAATAATATGTAACACATTTTTAAAGGCGAATGAATATTACCCAAAACATAATTCATGTATAAATGCTGTGTTCTTTTTCTTTTTAAATGATAAAAGTTTGTTTTAAAATCTTACCCAATATTAAATAAATTTTTTTCGTCGTTTCGTCTATAAATTTAAATAGTTATCAACGAAAAGATCGTGACAACAAAAAAGAATCCTCCTTTAAAAAAGAATTTGTCGTGTTAAGGAGCTTAAGCAAACATTGGCCTGATCTTCCTTCGTTCACTTGATCGTCACTCTAAGTATCTAAATAATCGTCTGCGGCGGCAATAAAAATTCTATCGATTATGTCACAAGGCGGGAAAATGAAGTTAATCTCGTCGACTTTATTTTCTCCGGTTTGGCAAGCGTAAAAGATGAGAAGAGAGGGGGAAAAAAGAGAGCTAAAACCTGACCACTTCTCAATTTCATCAAAACAGTAATGCGGAAGGGAGTGGGTTTAAGAACCTTTATTATTATTTTTTAACCCATATCCTGGGTAGATTGAACCCTAAGCAAATATTTCCCGAGAGAACATGGAATACACGATCCGCGGAACAAGACAAGATGGAAAGAAAAGGAAAGCAATATATTCCTCAAATCTATCTCAAATACGTGAGGGGGTGTGGATTGAGAAAAGAATGAAAGAAAAAAAAGCAAACACAGTTGGGGAGAAAAGGGCGTTGTGGAATCTTTTCGTTCGCAAAGGGAAATTTTTCTGTTGTTCGAATCAATTTAGGATCTTGTTAGTTGAAGATGGGAACTTTCGCTTTGACAAATCCAGTAAAAGAAATGGCCCCGTGGAATTTCATTTTATTTCTCTCGGACATTCGGGAGATGGCGGAAGGACACTGGTGCGTGCAAAAGAGGATATTTTTTGGCAGCCAGGGATTTTGGAGATCTTTCGCTAAAAGTATACTTTGTAGGAAAATCAATAAAATGTTACTTTTGAGTATTATTCGAATAAACCTGTTGGACTAGGGATTTATTTCTATTTTATTTTTGCTACTACACAGCACTGTTCACTTTTTTCTAGAAAATAACAGAAAACTGAAAGCCTTAAATTAATAAATTAAAGAAGATCTATTAGAACTAAATTAATTACTTTTAACTTAAAAAAACATTTACGAACTGAAATAGCTTACTTCAAAAATTTTATTCTAAATTAAAATAAAACGGAACACAGGAATTTATATTAAAAAAATAATCATGAAAACATTAAAATGATATACAGTATTAAATTATAAGGAATTGCATCAGATAGTGATACACCGTATTTTTTCCAAAAGTGATATTCATACACCAAACTTATTCCCAATATTGTTTCAAACTACATACTTTAGAAGTTTCCCGAATTTTCACTAGATAACAAATATACACAAAAACATCCTATTGTCTGATGCGTTGTGGTGTTTTTATTCCACTGCTCAGCGAAACAACTTGAAAATTTAGGTCATTTTTATATTGCACCAAGCATATTCTACTCTTAAATAGTATGCAAGATACAATACTGATTTTGAGTATGTTCCATTCAATTTTGCTATATTATCGAATTAATTCTATTATCATTGCATTTAAGATTTCAAATAATTTTACTCACAAAAAATTATTAAAAATTCCAATGGTAATTTTAAGATTCTTAACCCTTTGTGACCGAATTTTTTTCAACATATTTTTTATACTTTTTCAGTATATTGTATTAATTCAGCACAAAATAAGAGAAAATAATTATATTTATCATTTTGATAAGTGATGGTCATGAAATACAACATGAAACACCAGTGTCTCTTCCTGCATTAAATCTTCCAAACACAACTCACTTCCAAACATTTTTTTTAAATTTGCACTTATTTGTCGTTATTAAGATCCAAGATAAACAGTAATTCATTATTGATTTTTTTTTTAATTTGCAAGATCAATTAGTGATAAATTTTTGAATATAAATTTAAAAAAAAGTTTAACTGCTTTTTTGGGATTTTTTTATTTTTGTAGAAATATAATTGTGATAATCTAACAGTTTTTTTTAGTAACTATTAGACAGTTTTTTTTTATAATTAAAAAAATATATTTAATAGGCACGGCGGTGTCAAATTTGCGCGTCAAATGCTTAATAATAGGCTAAGATCCATTAAAATGATTTTATCTTCTGAAAATTTCGATTAATAAAGAAATTTTTTTTTGTTATTCTTCATAAAAAAGCATTAAAATTGTTACACATTTTTCTCGGGTAACAATACGAGAAACTCACATTTTCTCCGTTAACAAAGCTTTCGCTACGAAATTTAAGGCTACAATCTCATTTATAGCAGGCATTAAATCTCATTTATCAACCTGTAAGTTCAATCTGTAAATTCGTTTCCTTGCTTTAAGTGTCTGCGCGCAGTGAAGTTTCATTGCCTTTTATCTACAAATAAGGAGAAAGGTTGAATACTGGATTGAAGTATAAGTTTAACATTACTGTTTTTTTTAATATTTATTTTATTTATTTACTGCGTCAATATTTCTTATTTTTAATATTTAGACGGTGGCAATTGCAACATGGCTTGCAGCTTGTAAGGACGAAAGACAGTTATTTAGATATATAATTATGCATGCATTATTCTGCCTCACTTACCGATGACGAATCTGGTAAGCGGTGCTTTATTTTAACTCCTATATAATTGTAATTAATTTTCATTAATTCGCCGTTAATATTTTACTTTTAGGTCACTGTATTCGCATAAGTCAACTAGATGTCGCTTTTATCTTCATGCTGAATGGTTAGTTTTATTTTACATTAGCTGAATACCCGTTCTCCCTGAGAGTTAAAAAGACGTAAAATAAATAAATAAATATTTTTATTATTTATTTTTACAATTACCGACACAATTGATGAAGCTAAAATAATTCCCATTTTATTATTATTTGTTATCCTTCCCAGTCAAGAGTAACTGGTACACACTTTTTTTTTTTTTTTTTACTTATAAGTTTAAAAATTAATAATTTTCAAACAAATAGTCGTAAATTAAAATTTTGCATTCCATCGAACTAACTCTCTGTTCATTTTTCATAAATCTTCGTATATATATATATATATATATATATATATATATATATATATATATATATATATATATATGGAAAATATTACTTTTTGTGTGCAACGAAACTTTCTTTTTAATAAAAATTAATAACTGATATCAGATGCAGAACCATCTTTTTAAAGCTTGAAATGATTACTAAACAGTTTTGATACATATATATTTTGTAAATTTTTTTAACGCAGGTAAAGTG
The DNA here is from genome assembly GCA_949128135.1 of Parasteatoda lunata. Classification (NCBI taxonomy): domain Eukaryota; kingdom Metazoa; phylum Arthropoda; class Arachnida; order Araneae; family Theridiidae; genus Parasteatoda; species Parasteatoda lunata. The sequence goes on along the minus strand of OX421971.1, from coordinate 115,207,036 downwards.
GAGAAGTTCGGGATTATTAGTTTATTTTTTGCTGAAATTATTTTCAGACGAGTATGGAGTTCAAATACATTAGTTATAGCATGGTATAGTTCGTTCACCAGGAGTTGGTACTTGGCTCCGCCTTCATCACGTGGTATCCGACGATATTATATCTCTATTTTTGGGTGAAGCATATGAACAATCCTGAGCAAGGTTGCTATTTGACGATCATATGACAAAAATATTTATTTCCTAATCTTTATGTGCATTTTTTTAACATTAAATATTTCATAAATTTGATTATATTCCTCTCTTTTGAGTAAATAGTTTGTCCTTTTTGAGTCATTTTGCTGGAAAAACAGCAGTTTATAAATTAAAAATACATTTAATTAGCTAGAGTAACGAAAGGTATAATAGCAGATGATAAAGGGAAGTAAGTGTCTGAAAAATAATTGCATAGAGCTGTTTCTTCTTTCATCCCGCACTGAAATGAGCTCTGCGTCCGAGGAGGTGCAGCCAAGTGCCAACTCCTGGTGAACGAACTATACTTTTTTTCGTTTTTTGATTCTATTCTCCATAAGCCTAAATTATCTTGTAATATAACATGCGCATTTCTGTTTTGTATTTATTTATTTGTTATTTCCCTGCATATAAAAAATTAATGAGATGTTTTCTATTTTCGGACAAATCGAGAATATTTGAGGACATATATTAATATTTGAGAACATTTTCTGTTATCAAAGAGTTTCAAAGTTTTTGAAGACAAAATTCAAGGACTGTTCTTAAGATTTGAGGACGAGTGGCCTCTTTAATCTTCTTAAATCTTTTTTAAAACTTCTTTTCTTTGTCAGCAGCTCCATCTCCTGACGAAATTTGTAAATAATGTTAAAGCTTAGTGAGAAAAAATTAATAGTTTAATAATCAGGGCTCGAAAAAACTCGGAAATTTTAACCGTCCCCGAGGACGGCTTGTCCAACAATGTACCAGTCCTCCTTTTAAACTAACCCGTCACTTCTAAATAAATAAAAATATAATTTTCTCTTATTTATTACAAACATTTATCTTATAAATTGCACAATGAATTAGTAGTTATTAGGATTACAAACACTAGGATAACATTATACAGTTATAAAAGAAATACTAGGTTACTAATAGTAACCTAGTATTTATTTTATGAAATAATTTATTTCTTGTATGAAATAATTTCAAGTTATCTGGAATGTCAATTTATCCGAGGGTACTGCGTTTTTTAAATGAATCAAATATGACGTTTGCCGGTTTCACAATCAATCTAATGATTTATAGAGGTTTGTGTTAAGAAATCTGAAAGGGGTTTTCCATTAAGGTAAATGTTCGTAATTGCGTTTAACGCTTCTTGTTAAGACCAGTACGTAATGTGTTTTTTTGTAAGTTCATTACTGAAAAGCTCCTTTCCACCGCTGCAGTACTCCCAGACAGAGAAAACATCAAATCCACCAAGCGCAGTATGTTGCTCTAGATTAGAGGGTCATTATAGAAGTGAGGCGATAGACTCTTGTAAGATAACAAAAATTGAAAATGTATCGCGAACTTTAACGGGAAAATGGCCGTCCGCGCGGATGTCGGATTCGAGAAATTTGTTGTCCGCAGGGAATTTTTGACCGCCTGTTAATAATCATTCTTTTCCATCTCTTCCCATTTCCTTTCTTTAATTATTATTATTTTTTTTAAATCATTGGCCATTTTTTAAATATCCAATATTTTACAGCGTTTTTTTTATTTTTAATTATAAGCATGTTTGAAAAACGAGACTTAAAAAAAAAAGTACTTTAGAAGTGGGGCACTTCAATTGCATAAAACATAAATAGCTATTTATTTATAGAGATATTTTTTATTTTAGTAAGGAAAAGACTTGAAGCAGATACGAAAGAAGAATTTAAATTGCACGAATTCCACTTACAAAAGTAAAGTTCTAAAAGTACAAAAGTAGACTTTTTTTTTTAAACGATAAACCGTTCTATACATGTCAAATCTTAACAAGCAAAATCTGTTTTAAATCATGTGCTTAAAAAACAAAATCTTCGATTGACAAGTCCCTTTGCTCAATGAAAAAAGATCAGGATGTCGAACTTCTTTTCAAATACCAGAAAAGCTTATAAAACAATCTCCTAGAAACTTCTTTTTTTATGAGATTTTTATTACTTTCTTGTATGTCTTTTTAAAATACGAATGAATGTTCTGGGAGGAAATATATAGTTATTTTTTTTCTCAATTTTATTCTACTGTTCTTGAATAGAAAATGATGTGAGAAAATATTAGATTCTTCGAATATTTCGAATTTATGAAAGAACGCGTCACACAAGCAGACGTTTTTCTTGCCAGACATTCAAATTCTCAAGACGTTACGTCAAAGGTATAAGTCAAACGTCCAAAAAGATTTTCGCATTTTATTCAAATTTTATTTCAGTCGTCATTGCAAGTTTTCCAATATTTCTTTTTCATCTTTTGTTTCTTTGCTTTCATTCGAATAAGGGGCATATACTTCGTATTCATTTATTTCATTCTCAAAATATTTAAAAAAGTGTATATCGTTTTGAATATTTGCTTTTTTATTCTAACATTTGCGTTATTTTAAAAGTTTATCCTTTATAGCAATAACGAATTCCGATCTTTACTTTTATAAATATAAGCACATAAAATATGAAAAGACAAATATAAGGTTTTCATCAGAGCCCTGGAGTTGGTAGTTTAAATGTTCGAGTCTAATTCCAACTTCGGACTTCCTTGTAATCTGGAATCCGACTCCAGATCATGCTCAATTGGAATTCCCAACACATTCCAAGAAAGTATTAATATTATTATTAAATGATTATTAATTTCAAATAATGTATTTCAATTTTCTTATTAATGTATTTCTATTTTGAAACGTTGAAGAAACAAACGTTAAAAAATATATTTGTACAAAATATTGAAATCGTTCAAAATATATTTGTACAAAGTATTAAAATTAAACAAAATATAATTGTACAAAGTATTGAAATTGTTCAAAATATATTTGTACAAAGTATTAAAATTAAACAAGATATATTTGTACAAAATATTTAAATCGTACAAAACCATTATAGTAAAACAACTAAATATATCAATATGAATCTAACACATATATAAAATAACAAAAAAATTTGTCTAGAGAATATTCCTAAACTTGGAAAATATCACAAATGATACATTTATCGCGTTTGCATATTCACTAACTCATTAACATCATAACTAACTCATTAACTTAACTAAATGAGTTTAGATTTGAAATTTATAAAATTATTTTCTCAAATTTTTAGTAGTTGCAATCATTTTCGTTGCTTCTTTTTAACAGTTCAATTAAACATAGGCAGTAAAAACATTTAATTGGCCTTAACTAAGTTCGTAATAAGTATTAATTTAATTGATTATTACATTATTTGTTCGCGAAATATTTTTGTTCGCATTATTATAAATATTTAACCAAATAAGTTTCGTAAGATCAGTTGTTTTTATTTTTAATCTGCAAGAGCTAAACTATTAACTAACCGGAGTCAAAATAGATAAAATTTTTCTGACTCTGACACCTGCCAAAGTTTTTTCAAATCCCCTGATTTTGTAACTGCAACTGCAGATCTAAATTTTGTTCCTTCTTTTTTTCTTTCTTTCATTTTAAATCATCAGTCGTTTTTTACCTACTCTGAAAAACTTAAAAATTTCAGTCACATAAATAACGCTGGTGGTATTTGAAATATACCACCAGCAATCTAAATTGTCGTATTGTTTTTTTATTTTCGGGCGACTCACTTTTTCACATTGCTAAAATTTTTTAAATAATACACATTAACAATTATGACGGGCGTGTTTGGCCCCGCGCATCCATTTTAGGATCAGGTATCAATGACCTCCACCTCTGACTTATCACTTAAAAATTCATTAATTAAAAAAAAAAAACAACTGAAAAATAATGAATTTTACTATATAGTCAAATGTGATCACGTGTTTAGATTGTTGACACATGAATTCTATGATTTCATGATATTCTTAGCTTAGCGTACCACTTTTAAGGAATCTTTACACGCAAAAAATTCTTTCTCATTGCAAAAATTTGCAAAATATGCAAAGTATTAGGTTGAAAATCTTTTTTCTGTCACCCTGAGATGTTTGCTATCGGACATGCGAAATTTTTTTTAACCTCATGGCTTGGTTGGTAGGGCGTTAGGCCCATGACCAACAGGTCGTGAGTTCGATCTTCGCCGGCCGAAGACTGTTCCTGTAGTAAGTGGTGATTAGTGTATTTTAAATCTGTCAGGTCACAAAGTCCTCTATGTTTCCATAACAAGTCATACCTCTGGAGGTACTGAATTATAAGTTAAACGTTTTCTCGTTCCGTCAATATCACGATCTTTGGATGATTGGATGTATGAATGGGTCCACCCTATGAACGTGTATGCGCCTGAAGTCGTATTCTTGGTCATAGATGGTACCACTGAAAAACAAGAAACATTGCCCTCTGTCTTAAAATCGCTTGGTTTCACAAGCAAGCTTGCTGGTATTGGCAAGTGGCATTAGAAACAACAACATTTTAACCCGTGTAGATATTAAAATATGTAGGCAAAAGATTAAACAATACAAGTATATAGAAATTATGCTCTATAGGCACTTTGCGATCTAGAAAAGTTTCCTTCTATAATTGTTTAAATAAACTAGCAATAGCTTGTTTATTTAAACAATTTTAAGCCAAATGTGCGTAAACGCAGCACTTCAATAAGTATTTTTTATTACCACTGTGACTTATATAGGTGGACTAGAAAATAATGTTTCGGTGCATTTGATATTTGTTATCAAGATTTTATTTTTTATCAATAATGTATACACCCTCGTTGGCAACAACCTTTCAATGTCGGATCGCAAATGAATCGGAATGGATCGAAAAAATGAATTAGTTTTTTAGACTAACAAATATTTAATCCGCCAAAACGACATTACTTTCTTTTCCCCCTAATATTTTTCACTTATTTTAATTTTCTGCTATTTTCAACCATCCATAAAAGACTAGCAATTCAATTGAACGATTTCAAACACTTTCTGTTCAGAAATTTTCAGACTACGCTACGTTTTTTTTCTCCTTAACTTGAATCGGTTATGAAAATTCTACTTTCTGAAAATGTATAATTATTTCATTTGAGATTAATCATATGTTTTTTTGATGAATTAAAGTTACAAATTCCGTAAATAAAAATAAACGACAAAAAACTAGTGTTTAACTAAATGATTTGTTAATTGATTTGGCCAATGGAGCATCATTTTATTTCTTAAACGAAGTATTATTTTTCAAGCATAAAAATTTTGTAGGTGTCTTAACGAATGTAATTTGAACACATTCCAATAAAAGTAATGCCAAATTTTATAAAATTTCTATATTTGGTCTAAAATGGGGGTTAAATATAGTTTTCCTGTAAATTGCATTATTAGACTTTTATTTTTTGTTACTCAACAATGTTTGAAACAATGACTTGGATACACTATAGTTAGCGTAAAATACCAAAGTCAACTTTCAAATAAACTTGAAAGCATTGCTTTATGTAACATATTTTATTTCATAACGTCGCTGAACATCAGACCCGATTTTGGGTTTATGACCACAAATGTTCAACTCCGTAGCTTTGTAATTTTGAACCCAATCCAGAAGATAAGAAACACCTGGATCAAATATTAAGAGAAATTTTTCTTTCGTGGAGAACTTTTTTAAGAAACTAACCCGCATTTGCGTTACATAGAGATAAAACAACGATAACCTCCCATGGTTAGCTTGACGACAAGGGGGCTCTAACCAATGATCCGTCTACCTCTAAGGATATTTTACGTCAACACTGCTGTCGGTGTGATCCCGGTGCGGAATTCGTATCGGTCAGCCATCGCTGGGATTCGAACCCGGTTCACTGAATGCTCTATCTCCTCATCCACCACGGCTCTACGTAACATATTTATTGTTCTCTCATGAGTTGGTGCTTAACTTCTGCTATTTTCTCCAATTTCGCGCAGCAAGAAATTTTTAGACACGAATAAACTCTTTTATTCATGGCGTGCTAAACGGAGAAATCCATTTAATTCAAGTTTGGGAAATAAAATGACCAATCCGGAACTGCAAAATGCGTCTTGAACGCCTTTAACTATGTATTGTTAACCGTGATGAATCAGTGATAGAGCGTTCGTTTTCCAATGGGGTGAATCGGATTCGAATCCCAGTGATGGCTGGTCGATACAAATTCCGCGTCCAGCTTGAACACACCACAATGCCAATGTAAAATATCGTTAGTGGCAGACGAATAAGGGGTTAGAGTCCCCTTGCCATTAGGCTAGCTATGGGAGGCTTTCGTGGTTTTCCTCTCCGTGTAACGCAAATGCGGGTTAGTTCTATCAGAAAGACCTCCACGAAGGCCAATTTCCCTCAATACTTGGTCCAGAAGTTCCCTTGTCTTCTGGATTGGTTTCAAAATTACAAGGATACGACGATGAACTTTAGTAGTCGTAAGCCCGAATATTGTGTCGGCCGTTCAACGACGGTCGTAAAAAAAATTATACTTGTTGAAGCAAAATCTTGCTGACGAGAATATTTTTTTAATTGGTTTTTAAAACAGCTAAAATAATTTTCTATATATTGGAAAAAAATATTTTTCCATTGCTCACTTTAGGAGTATTAGGGCAGATTTGCCGGCCACTATTTTAAGGGCACCATATTAGACAGGCCAACGTTGCTCCCACAGTAAGGACAGATAATACAGAGAATGAAAGAACATCCATGTCTTGTCCGGGATTCAGATCCAGAACCTTTCTGATGCAAGGCCAGTTCATTGACTCCTGCGTAATCCTGTCGGCTGGAATGAAAATACATGATTTTAAACTTTATCAAGGTTATTAATTACTTTATTTAATATTATTACAATAAATTTATTTTGTTGTCGCACTGTAGTTTAAAAGCTATGCTCAGATAATATTAAAATGTTCTGTAATTCAAAGAATGAGATTCCATCTTTTAATTTTTAAACAAAGTAAGACATCTTAAGAAATTAATAATTTAATTCCACTCACGAAAAAAATATTTTATCAACCTTTCATTTGAGAAAACATTTCACGTAGAAAATTTTTTCACAGTGAAAAGGAAAAAAAAATCGATATAAACGAATTATATTGTAATAGCATAACTTAAAACTTTAGCTTTATACGTAAAATATGGAAGTGTAATTTGGAAATGAACCCCAAAAAAGAACGTCCGGCTTCAAGAATAGCATCTCGTCAGATTTCTCTTGTGCATTCCGTCACCATGGCAACGGAGTTTGTAGATGGGATATGTTGCTTCCGCTCTGAAGTGTGCCGTGAGTTTCCTATTCCAGAATATCACGTGACAACATCCGTAAATGCGTGAAATTTCAACGCGTCTGAAATTCAGTTTTACATATTATTGTTTCCAAACTAGATAAGGGATTTTGAAAATCTCACTCATTAACATAGAAAGAAGTAAACGTACCAGTTACAATATGCTTCTTAACCACTTTTTGGAAACATTGTAGAATATTTTACAGAATTATGCATGGAGGACATAAGCTTTGCGTAAAATATTCTGAATGAAGATAGAGAGAATGGACGTGAAATAAAAGACTATTAACATTTAAAATTTTTATTAAAATTGTTATTGTCTATATAATATAACTTTTAAAAACACATTTTTTTTTAATAAATTCTCATCGAAGTCATAATTAACCATTAACATGCCAATGTTCCAAAAATGGAACACGAATTTTGAGTTTGAATGCAATGAGCAATTAAAGTCCAAACAATATTATTTTCTATAATTATTTTATTTTTATGAATTTTAGAAATTTGACATAATTTGTAAATTTTTATCCTACTGAAATATATTTTACCAAATATCTATTTTTTTATAGTACGAATACAATACTGAAAATTTTTTACAGCATATTCTAATCCTCCGTAGGTATCATATTAGAAATTTTAGTCTAAAAATTTAAACTAAAAATATTAGATTGAATAAAAATGCTGCCCTTTCGGATAATTGACATTTCAAAGATTTTATTTTAAAATTTTAAGTGATTCATTGAAGTTATGTTGTGTTCATTTGATTTAATTGTTCTTAGAACATAAACTCAAGATAAATAATTATATTTGGAGAAGTGGGGAAGAATGTGCTAAGGATTAATTTTATTTTACATGAATTTGCAAGTGGCTGATGATAGTGATTGTGACAAAATACTTAAAAAGCAATGCAAGACATTCACTCTTTCATACTCATTCTCTTTCGTTCATATTCTAACTATTGAAAACAATTTTTTATGATAAGTTTATGTCTTTCGGATGGATGTTACAGGTTTTTACATTTTTTGACAAAGATAAAGTTAAAATTTAACTACAAAGGGTTTTTATAACGCGTTATTTACAATGACATGAAAAGATTCTTGTTATTGATAGTTGTAGTTGTTGTTGTAGTTTATTTAAGTCGCATTAGAGCTGCACAATGGGCTGTTAGCGACGGTCTGGGGTGTATCCCTAAGGATGATTCGAACACATACCATCCAAATTTTGATTCTCTACAGAGGGGATGGCAACCACGCTTCGGTAACCCGACGACCTGCGCGCAAAGTCGAGCACTTTACGGTAGAACAGTTTAAGGAGAACCAATACCGCACACCCTCGGTCCTTTCATAGACTGATCCAAGTGGTCACCCAACCGCACACTGACCTCAGCAAGTGATGCTTGACTTCGATGTTCTACTGGAAACCGTGTTTTAACAGTTCACTGTGGAACTGTTATGGGTGGCTTTTTCTTTCTCACTCTTGTGATTCTTTTTACTTTTGTTATTATCTAGTGAGTTCAAAAAAAGTATGTCCTTTTTTTATTTATCTCATTTACAAATTTTGCTTGCTCTTAGCACTATGTTTAAAAGCTACACAATTGTATAACGTTTAAAAAATTTTCTGAATGAAATTTGGAAGAACTGGACATTTTTCAGCTAGACCTTGATGGATCAAGTGTTTTAATTGAAATGGGAAGCATCAATAAAAATAACTTAGAGTCTGTTATTCCATTCTTTGTCTGTAGAATATTGTTTTTAAAAGTAATATTGGAGAAAATGAAGTGGGAAATCACACACACAAATACTAGATTTAAGAAGAAATTAAAAACAAAATTCTGAAATCGTATAAAAAAGTGAAATTTGACAAGTCAAGAGAATTGAAATAGCCGAAACAATTTTATTAAATTTTCATGAACGGATGAATTGTGCTCTTCTTGAACTATTTTAAAAACTATTCATGGAGAATATCTCCTCAATAACCATTTAGAACTTTAAAAAACTTTTAAATAACTAATATATTTTTCAAAAGTATTTTTTGCATTTTCATGGACTTCTAAAGGGATACCATTTTGAACCGACAGACTGGAACATGACTGAAGTGATCTTGACCAACGTTACTAAAAAAGTGAAACACCGATGTTCCAAAAATCGTTGTTATCCAAACGTTAAAATCGAACATAAAAGTTTTAAACTCTTTTTCTTTATTTTATTGTCTTTAGATGTTCTTTAGTAATGAATTTATCAAATTTTTAAGTTATTTGGTTTACCATTTCTTAATTCGGCATTTAAACGGTAACACTATACATATTAACATTTTACGCCATTTTTCAAAATTAGATCGCAACTGCTTTTTATCTTCACAGAATTCACAGTGTTTTCTTCAAATTAAAATTTTACGCTTTTTTTTAAAAGTTAGATAGTAAGAGTTTTTCAAGTACACAGCACTGTGTTTTTTCTTTTTATTAACATTTTACGCTAATTTTAAAAGTTCGTAAAGGCTGTTCGTGTTCACATTGCGCTTTTTTCTTCATTTTAACATTTTAAGCCATTAAAATTAATATATATATACAGGCTAAATATTGGCTAGGCTTGACTTAACAGTCATGAAACAACTGTTGCAAACTCACAGAAAATAGTAAAATAAGCATATTATTTTGAAAACAGCAATAGATACTGCGATGGTATAGTCTTAAAAAAACTGTCTTAAGTAAGAGTTACTTATTAGAACCTGAGGCACAGCTGTTCTTTAACTGTTTGCCAAGTCATCCTCAAGTGAAGAATGCAACAAAGAATTCATAATTTTAGGTTGGATATTAATCTTTAGTAGTATCTTATTATTATTAGCGAAAAAGCTGTTAGAGTTCTCAACCCCTCTTTTTTCTTAATGTGTGTGCAAAACTTGTATTTCAGTAAAAATTGGTTCATAAGTTATTTAAGTTTAATCGAATGATTTCTTTTAAAAGATGCTTAATCACATATATGAGTTTACTTTTTTCAAAGCAATATATTTCTAAATAAAAATTCCCCTTCCCGCCATTATTTAAAACTTGGATCTCCAGCGGCTATTAAATATCAACGAAATACTACCCCAAAGAGTTTAACAAGTTTTTCATATTTGCTTTGTAAAAGATACTTTTTTTAAGAAAGTAACAATGGTAAATATTTGCTTATGGACATTTAGTTTTGTATCTTACGTTTGAATAGATATAATTATTAAAACAATGTTATTTATATAAATCTTTGAAGCATTTCTACACCTTGCTTTTAGACACAAAGCCAATTTTATTGTAATATTAAACGAAACAATTGATGTTTCACTTCATGGGATGTATCTGATACCTTTATGCTAAGTGTGTTTCACATCAAGAAATCAGCATTACGGCCGTCCAAAACTTTAACAACATACTGCTGAATATCATAAACTTACATTCCATTCATTGAACTCCGGTGTATTGAAATATTCTCTGCATAACAAAGCAGCGATCATTTGGGAGAATGTCCCAGAATCCATCGCTCATTATTTAGATTTTCTCGCCAAGTTAGCATTCGGATTCTGAACTTTATCATGAAATGCTGGGTCAAGAGAAGTTTATGAATTATGGATTTGTTTGAGAAATCTCTCTGTATCTCTGTTTGATAGAAATGAGAAAATGCAAATTCTAAAGGAATCCGGATGCCAGATAAGGACAGCACATTTTGACAAAAATACAATGGATTTGACGAAATGATTAGAAACAGTATTTATTCTGATACAAAACCAAATTATTTTTCGTTCTCAATGAAAGAAACCGGTATACATTGAAGATGAATTCAACTAATATTAAATGGCGAAATAAAACTAAGCGAAAGAAAAATAAAAGAAACTGGTATGCATTGAAGACGTATTCAGTGAATTTTAAATAACAATATTAAATAAAATGAAAGCCAAATAAAGAAAACCGGTATATACCGGTCCCTGTACAAATTAAATAAATTAGACGATATATAATATAAATTCAGAGAGTGGATAAATTGGATGTTATATTATATGAATGTAGAATATTTATTATATCAAGTAATATTTTTGTATATTATAATAATTAGACCTAACTATTAGGCGCATTGTAGTTTTTTTTAATAATTACATGTTTTGCACTAGATTATATGCAATACTTTTATGTTTAGACATACATGTGATGGGTTTTTATTTAGGAGATTTTTTAGATATTTCTTATTTGTATTTATTTTTAACGTATTACATTACAATGTTAACCAATTGATACATTAACGTAAACAAATGCAAAAAAGTTTCAACAGCTTAAAAACAATAAAGCTGTATAGTATCACCTGATAATTAAGATTGTCCATAGAATCTTATAGTGCATCTAATAATTTGGTCAGAGACTGTACATTGAAGTCATATTCAGTTAGTTTTGAATAGCGAAATTCGTTATACGATAAGTATTTATTTAGGTTAATTTTGTTATGTTGTCTTAGGTTATATTTTAAGTAGTGTGTCAAAATAAGTTAATCATAAGTATTTATTTAGATTAATTTTGTTTGTTTGTCTAAGTAGTAATTTAAATAGTGTTGAAAGATTAGTTACGCATCAAATATTTATTTTAATAATTCATTAAATATTTCCCAAATTTTAACAAACCATGGAAATTTTAAGAGATATTTATTTCGTTTCCATCTGGAGACCAGTAGAATTTGGGATTGTGGCGATGCTGTTGAAGATGCTGAGCATATTCTTCTTCATTGCAATCTGTATGCGAGTGCCCGAATGAAATTAAAGACTGATTTGAGGCGTCTTTCTATTTGTTGGCCTCCTGTTTTATCAGAACTAGTCAAAAGTATCGAAAGTCTTGCTGCCTTGCGGAATTTTGTTTTTAATGTAAATTTGTAAATTTTTCTTGTTTTCTTTTTGTTTTCTATTTACTTCTGTAAGCCTCATGCTATACTTTGTGGTGCGTAAGGAGTTTTTCAGTCACTTAATAAAAAAAAATACTTATTTAGAAGCATTATGTTGGGTTGTCTTAAGTAATGATATAAGTAGTGTTAAAAAATTAGTTGTACGTTAAGTATTTATTTATGTTAATTTTTTTTATGTTGCCTCAAGTTATATTTTAAGTAGTGTGTCAAAATAGGCTAATCATAACTATTTATTTGGATTCATTTTGTTTGTTTGTCTAAGTAGTAATTTAAATAATGTTGAAAAATTAGTTATGCATTAGATATTTATTTAGAAGCATTTTGTTAGGTTGTCTTAAGTAATGATTTAAGTAGTGGTAAAAAATTAATTGTACGTTAAGTATTTATTTAGGTTAATTTTGTTATATAGTCCTAATTAATATTTTAAGTAGTGAGCCAAAAACAGCTAGTCGCAAGTATTTATTTAGATTCATTTTGTTAGTTTGCCTTAAGTAATAATTTGAATAGTGTTAAAATATTGCTTATACGTAAAGTATTTATTTAGTCCCATTTTTTAAGTTGTTTCAATTGATAATTTAAATAGTGTTAAAAAATTAGTTATACGTTAAGTATTTATTTAAATTGATTTATTTAAATTGATTTTTTTATGTCATGATTTAAGTAGTGTTAAAAATTAGTTAAATGTTAAGTAAATTAGTAAGTAAATTTAAGAATATTAATCAGTGACTGAAAAAATACATTTTTTTTTTGGCAGGCCAATTTGAAAGAGGAAAAAGGATCAAATAACAAGAAAAACAAGGCAAAAAGAGATAAATAGAACAGAATGCATAGTGACATGCTTAGCCCATACGGGCCCTAGCCTCCCAGTAGCGTCCACACATATTAGTGGAGATGAGCGCAGGACAGACGGAAATATGGGGCAGGTCCATGTCTTCCCCAAGGCGACAGAGCCTTGCATTTAGGACAGTCAAAAAAGTAAAAATAAATAAAGTCCGGGTAGATAATTTTCCGTAGGTTAACATGGAGTAAGCAAAATATTTTTTTTCTCTCTCAAGTAGCTTTATTTTAATTATTGATAGAAACTTGCAAAAGTATTTTGATGAGCACACATAAAAATTATACCAAAAACACAAAAGAGAAAAATAATTTATATATAACTGATTTTTAAAACATTATAATGAATCTTTTTCTTCGTTTCAACTCTCAGATAAAGTTTAAGTAGGTAACTTCACTACGAGTTATGGATCATATTATGAAGTCTCAAGCATGAATGAATTTTTCTTCCAGGAGATGATAAATCATGATATTAAAATATAAGTTTGGGGTAAAAATTATAATCATTCCTATCTGTTTCTAAAATGAATAACACATCATAGTATGTATCTGCGTTGTGTGAAGTCTTGGAATAAATTATACTTCCTTAGATCCAGTGTTCAATGCATTGGACAACATTTGGTACAATTTTTTTCACACAAAAGATATTGTTTTAATAATTTTTTTCTGTTTAAATGAAGTGATTGTTTATGTAAATATATTATAATTGACTTTACTCTCGTTGGTCAACGTTTTTCATTACAAAGGAAATCTAAGAAATTGGATTCAAGTAACTTTTTAGACGGACTTATGGCATATAAATATATTATACTTATATATAATATATTACAATTATATAATATATTACAATTATATAATATAATACAATTATATAATATATTACAATTATATAGTATGTTAAGAAAATCCTACAGTATGCAAAAAGTGCGAAATTATTTTTTGTATGATGACTAACCATAACAAAAAAGGGCATTTTAAGTTTAATCAATTGAATTGTTCTTTATAAAAACATTTTATTGCATTTATGAGTTTACTTTTTTTCTAAGCTATATATTTTTAAGAAAAAATTGCATTTTCAGACATTTAAGGGGTTTACTGGTTTAGAATTTTCAAAGAAATTAATCCTTTTAATTGCATATTTTGTAGCCTTTCACTATGGGGCCTTTTCTATACGTGGGCAAAACCGTTTTGCCCTTAAATTATTGTCAGTCTATGCAAAAAGCTCCCCATGTCATTCGTCTGAAGGTGATGATAGTGGTGACGAGGTTTCACTAATTCAATATTCATAGTTGCAACAATATTTAAGACAAATTTAGGCTCGGGTTGGCGAGAGATGGGTAATCAGGGAAGAGAGAAGATCACCTCTTTGAAATGCGCTATTTCTTGTTTCCTCTGCAGCAGACAGTCTTAGACTTTTCTTTTCTTTTCTCCAAGCTTTGGACATGTACCTAGGTCGTTATGGACCCTTTACCCTATAGCCCAAAGACAGCCTTAGGCTTTGGGGAGAGGTGAGCTCTTTTTATAGACAAACTTAGTATTCAGTTTCTGTAGTGATATAGTTAAAAAACACGATCATCGGACTTGCCGTTTCGCGTCGTCGAAGGCTCATGGACGGCACAAGACGCAATGAGTGCTGGAGGTGATTATGCCTAAATACAAATTCCTGCCAAATGAATATTTATTAGAAAGATGTGCAAGTGCGAACAGTTAAACAATAATAAATCCCTAAATCCACTAATTTAAATCTTTTTGTACACCAGCAAAATATATGAGTTCGAAGAAGAAGGTCTGCGTGGTCAGCCATCGCCGATTGATGGTCAGTTCTAAAACATCGAAGAAATACGTTATAAAAACTTTAAAAGTAAATTTCTCTAACATAATTTTTTTGGTGTTTGTATTGCAAAATACTATTCGATCAGTTTCTATGGAACGTCGCTTTGGAAATTTGTAGTGAATTTATGGAGCTAATGTTGGAACCTTGGCCAAAGGATACCAACAAAAATTGAACTATATGCGAAAAAGAATTTTTTTATGAACGTTCAAATAACCAAAAAGGTCATTTTTTTAATCAAATAGTCACTTTTTTGTTAAAAAAAAAGAAATTTTTTAAAAGATTTTTTTCGTTTCAACCATAGCTACACTCATGCATAATCCTTAATTTTTGGTCTCGTATGTTTCAGCATGGCGATTGAGCTATGCATTAATTTATAATTATAAATTTATCTATATATTAATTTTACTTATTTTGTAGCGAGCAAAAAATTTGAATTAAGCTAAGAGGTGATGAAACAAAACCTATAAAATAATTATATAATGTATTATTTCATTTCAGTGAAAAAATGTTTAAAATGGGTCTTAAATCGGACCTATCTAGACCAGAAAACTCCATTAAAACTCAGTTCTCAGGGGTTAGGAGATCAAGAGGCAGTGAGAAGAGAGGTCATGTGATAAAGGAGAGGTCAGGTAATGTGTAGATCAAATAAATAATTTTTAGGTCACTAATTCCGGTTGAGCGAAATCTCTGAGTAAAATTAAAACATAAGCCTAAATTATTTTCCCAAGCACTAAAGATTTATCTAACTAAAGCATAATTTTTAAAAAGTAAATGGAATATTATTTTACATATTTCTCTAACACTTTAGTTAAGTTAGTTATATTTCTAGTACAAGAGCTATATATTTATATTCGATACATTTCTACTTCTTTACAGTTGGTAAATGTCAATTGGGAAAAAATCAAATAAAAAATCATCGGAAAAATCAAATAAAAAATCATCGGAAATATCAAATAAAAAATCATCGGAAAAATCAAATAAAAAATCATCGGAAAATCAAATAAAAAATCATCGGAAAATCAAATAAAAAATCATCAGACAAAATCAAATAAAAAATCATCGGACAAAATCAAATAAAAAATCATCGGACAAAATCAAATAAAAAATCATCGTAAAAATCAAATAAAAAATCATCGGAAACCAAATAAAAAATCATAGGAAAAATCAAATAAAAAATCGGAAAAATCAAATGAAAAATCATCGGAAAAATCAAATAAAAAATCATCGGATAATCAAATAAAAAATCATCGGAAATCAAATAAAAAATCATCGAAAAATCAAATAAAAAATCATCGGAAAAAATTAAATAAAAAATCATCATAAAAAATCAAATAAAAAATCATCATAAAAAATCAAATAAAAAATCATCGGAAAAATCAAATAAAAAATCATCGGAAAAATCAAATAAAAATCATCGGAAAATCAAATAAAAAATCGGAAAAATCAAATGAAAAATCATCGGAAAAATCAAATAAAAAATCAACGGAAAAATCAAATAAAAAATCATCGAAAAAATCAAATAAAAAATCATCGGGAAAAATCAAATAAAAAATCATCGGATAGTAACCTATGTTTTATCGCGGGAGAAAATCTTCACAGCAATTTCTTTTGCATCTCTATTGGTATAGCAAAACTAAATAAAAGTGAGTTCAGGTATAGAAAAAACGAGTTTAGGTAAAAAAAAAACGAGTTCAGGTATAGAAAAAGCGAGCTCAGGTACAGAAAACTAAGGTAAGGTATAGAAAAAGTGAGTTCAGGTAAACCATGAAATTTCAAATGTTGATAATAAAGGTCTCAAAATATCAAAATGCTAACAAATTATAAGAGTACTCCCCCTTCCAATGTACTCCTAAATAATTCTTTATTAATTTATTTGAATTTTGATATTTTAAAATAAAGAACTTCGTAGAACAATTTAAAAGTCTTAAACAGTTAAATTATCTTTAGTTTTGAAATGGTCCAGACATAAAATGGTGGCTGATTTTAGGCTCGTCGCTGACTATGAATGTCATCCTATACATTTTACGTCTGCCAAAGCTGAACAGAAACAAAACGTTTTCGCATAGTTTCAACGAAGAATATAGAAAGGAGAACAAGTCCAGCTTTTCGAAAACGTAACTAACTCTGGGTACGGTATGCTATACCAGAAAAACAATCTACTGGATGAGCAACATACTCTGATTTATCAGAACATCATACGAACTAAGATCCAAGGTAAGCGCGTAAGAAGTAAAATGACAGTCAGGAGGTACAGCACCAGTGAACCGGTTATTGGACAATTCTACATGTATGATTGGATACGCTGCTACCCGCAATTTGATTCCTTCTTTCTATATCAAAATGTGTTTGAAGATTTAACCATCATTGAAGATATAATGTAGTATATGTAATATATGTAGTATAAAAGAAATATCTTAATAGTACAGTACTGTTTATAAAAAGTGTAAAAATGCAAAGCCAGCAATAAATAAAAAGATAAAACTTTTTTCCTCCTCACTCAGCCTCTCCCTAACTTCAGTAATGGTTGAGAGGAGAGGAAGATGCAAACATGTTACAAGATCCTCTGCTGCCGTGCCCTTTAATGTTTTTTTTCCTTTATACACAAGGTTCGAACCAAAACTTGGGGAAATGGTTTATATTATGTCTATGGAAGATAGTCTTCCCCTGTGTATATTCTTTAGTTTCAAGTCCTATCTGCAGTCTCCGTAATCAGGGAAGGGTCATGGATAGTGTCCATTTCATCCTTTGGTGAGCCTTAACCAAACGTTCTCTTGTGGACCTCTACAGGAGATCATAGGTCTTCTTAATTCATGGATTATCATTACAGCTACTTTTTCTCTCTTTTTCTGTATGTTTATACGGCTTGAACATACAGGAGCTGACTATTGTCATTATAAAAATAATGCAAAAAACTTATTTCCCCCTATACATAAGCACTTTTTTCAGTGACGAATGTACTTCTACATGTTACCATCACAATATTACAACTATTTATCTAGGTGCCTGAGGCCACTTACGGCCCTTTCTTATCCATTTTGTCAATATTGACATTAATCTGATACCTTTTAGAGACTGGAATGCAAAGCGGAGTAAGAAAAATTTAAATAATTGTATTCTAGATAAAAAGCATCACTGCAATAATGGGCAGCCATTAGCCTGAGCTTGATACCTTCTTTCTAGTTTACAAATGGAAAAATTTCACTAAATCTTGTAGCATCACAATTTAAGACTTTTTGTAAGAATGTATGTAATGATCTAAATATTTAATATTAAGATCGCGGTGTATATTCTAATTTCCTTGGATAAACTAATCATGCTCGAGTTGTTATTCGGAGAAACTTACACTAACATCTTTTGACTCTCTCTAGGAGTGGTGTGAGTTGTCATGGTACTGAAATATTTGTCTGATTTTTAAATCTGCTTGATGACGATGATTAAGCTTCTTTTTAATTTATGTTTATACAAGCTTAAATGTATACCATCATAATAAAACAAAAACTTTACCTCCACGATTCAAAACGCTTGAAGGAAAAGTCTTCCGTGGACTCCATAACATGCATGAATCTGCCGGGTTATGAGCTTAATATTCCTGTAAGCTCTTGTCCATCTGAAAGTAGTAGTGCTTTATTTACGTTATATACGCTACATTACGTCACTAATAGGCTATTGGAGATGGTCTGAGAAACATTCGAAGACATGCCATCACAATTTTGATTTTCTACTAAGGGAATGGCTCCTCCGCTTTTGTAGCCCAACGACTTGCACGCGAAGCCGAGCCCTTTGAGGTAAAGCAGTTTAACGAAAACCAATACCGCACACTATCGGTCTCTACGCAGGCTGATCAAAACTGTCCCCCACCCACTTATATATAGCAGCCGGTGATGCTTGACCTCGTTGTTCTACTTGGAGCCGTGTCTTTACGGTCTGTCCACTGCGGGACCTCCAAAGTGCTTATGGGAAATCTAGAGACTGTGACAGGACGAACCTGTAGACTTTTCACTACATTCATAACTTACAGGCTTTCTTACACAAAACAAAGAACAACTTAGCTCGAAAGACTAAGATTCTGGAGTGATCAGTGGGTCTGGAGTGTATGAAAATTTTGCAGATATCCGTTCCTTGAAATCACTGAAAATATATAGGCTACATATATTTTCTACATATATTTCTTTACAAGTTGAAATATCTTACAAGCGACAGGTTTGAATAACTTTATCTAGTAAGAATGATTTAAAAACCATTGTCAAACTGAAAAATTGTGCAAATAATTTAGAGATAGATAGAAAGATAAATAAGGGTAGGTCACGAATCGAACCTGTTGCAAATACATTTTTAGAGAGAGTGCACCTGCATCCCTACGATTTTTTATCTGGTAGGATTCAAAATGTTTGGCAGAAGAACAATCAGACTTTCACAATGGGCGGACACTGAAGACTAAACTTGAGTACTCCAAAGTCTTATCAGTTTTTGTCAAATCGAAGAGCAGATTGAACAAATTATGTGAAGGCATTACAAAGAAAGAATGAAATACAGATTCAGATTTACAGCGGTAACTCACCCCTCAACCATGTCTACTCCAGACTTTCTTTTCCTATCAGCCATTTGCTCTGCGAAGAAGCAAAATTGTGATGAAATGTCTTTGGATCATCTTCAATGATGTTTCTCATGCCGTCGCCGATAGCCCTCTCTCAGCTCTAGTGCGACGTAAATAAATAACTACTACTACTATCTTCCTCAAACAAGCATTTTTCTGCTATTCGTTTATAAGCTTTGATGTTTTACAGTGACCACTTGAAACGAACCTGAGATCTCCTATGTCACAATCCGGAACCTTAGTAAATAAGCCACTTTGAATTTTCCTACTCCACAATGTATATCTTTATTTATTTACTGACTCATGCATATGTAGGCTCGTGTGTTTAATACTAAGAACAGTTTATTAACACTTCTAAAAAAAAATTATTGATAGTACAAATTAAAAATAGTACGCAGATACATCCAGAGTGACGGTAGGACTCGAACCCACTACTTTCTTAAGAGCATTTGACATTATCCCTCGGCCACGGAGGCCTTTGTTTTTTGATACCGGAAGAAATTGAATAACTGCAAGAGTAGTCAATAATTCTACCCTTAAATAATACGCTGGATTCGCGTCTTCTTCCTGGTTGGTAATAGATCTTTAGTGTTGCTTGGGCTCTTGGTTAATAAGGTATGTAGAAAATTTTTTACCTCATGACTGTTTTGTTTTTGCGCTTGTAAAAATTATCTTAACTTTATCTCAACGTTTCTTCTCAAAGGGTTCTTAACATTTTCTCCATTATGAAAAATAAGCAGTTCAATATCACGTCACAGCTTTGTTTTTAACAAAAAATATGAAATTTGTAGTTAAAATATTTTACAATTTCAATTTATACTATAAAAGTTTTCACAGAATCCTCTGAAAATATTTATACTTCTAAAAAATATTTCAGTTTTTATGCTAGATTAGAGGTATTTCATTTAAAACCAAATTTCATCTTATAACAGAACACTTAAAAAATGAACTTTAGTGCTGTTAGGTAGTTGAACACTGGTTGGAACAATTAATATTAAAATATTTAATCTTAATTTTACGAATTTTTGTTTTGACTAAAATGCGTGTCACTTTGCTCTCTCCAAGCTAGATACTTATGGAAGACTCATGAATCGAATTGTGAAATTTTTTATAAAACAAATTTTTATTATTCGTCTTAGATAAATTTTTTTATCATATATTAAAATCTAGCCTAAAAAACCAAATTATTCTATATACTTAAGTAATATAGACGGACTTCAAATTTATTAATGTGGATCACTGTTTCGATGATTTTTAATGAATACTTAGCAGTTTAGAATGTTCTCGTGTACCCAAGATGTGATGTCTATTGCTTCTTAAATTTTTATTCTGGAAACTTAAACATTCAATAAACTTAAAAGATTTTCTCGACGGAATGTCTTGTAAATGGATCTTTAGCAAATAAAATGCTATTAACACTGTTTTTTTAATAGCAGCCAAAGCCAACATATTTCTTTCGCAAATTTCAAATCCTAAAATTGTTCGTTCGATTTGGGATTTAGAAATTGGAGTTTAATGCTATTTCCATGCAGAAAACAAGGTTCTCTAATTTAAGAATTTTTTCCCCTTTTCAGTGTAATTTCAGAAACACGTTCTTGAAGGATTTTTTAAGACAAATTGAACTGAAGCGTCTAGATTTGGGAAGTTGTTTCTTCAAAGGTGATACAAAATTTTAAGTATTTGTAATAACTGTATCAGATGCAACATTAAGTACATAATTTTAAGTATGGGGCAAAATTAACTATTGCCTTCTGCCGCAGGGAGACTTAAAATAAATAGCGAATAAAAAAAAATTCTCCCTGTAGCTACTCAATCACCACTATTTTCGTCAAATGTACATTTTGTATTGATAAATATGAATTTATTCTTTGCTTTATCATCTGAGAATGATTTAGTGTGAAATTAATTTCTTTTTTTTTTCCTCTTTTTTGAAATCTTTACCTTTTGAAAATTGAAATGTTTCTAACGAAATGCCTTGTATAAAGATTTTATAATATAAAAATGTTTACATTTTTTTTTAAAACTGGCCTCAGTTTAGAAAGTGGCCATTGTTAAAAGTACTAAAACTGGTCACTGGCCAGTAGCAAGATTCCCCAATTCGGCCTTATATCTGCAGGATATATTTTATTTTTTTAGGAAAATGAGGGAGTGTATAAGTATACATGTTGGTCAGGCAGGAGTTCAAATCGGCAACTCCTGCTGGGAACTGTATTGCTTGGAACACGGTATCCAGCCTGACGGTCAAATGCTGAGTAATCAGGCCTCCACAAGCAGTGGCGATGATAGCTTCCACACTTTCTTCAACGACACCAGGAGTGGGCAGTATGTCCCCAGAGCCATTATGGTTGACTTGGAACCATCAGTTGTCGACGAAATAAGGAACGGAAAATACAGACAACTGTTCCACCCAGAACAACTGATTACTGGTAAAGAAGATGCAGCGAACAATTACGCCAGAGGTCACTATACCATTGGAAAAGAACACGTTGACTCTGTTTTGGATCGCGTTCGAAAGCTTGCTGACCAATGTACAGGCCTTCAGGGCTTTCTTATTTTCCACAGCTTTGGAGGTGGAACTGGTTCAGGATTTACATCTTTACTGATGGAGCGTTTGTCTGTTGACTACGGAAAAAAAGCAAAGTTGGAATTCGCAGTTTACCCAGCCCCACAGGTATGTAAAATTTCATTCTAAAGACTTTTCTAATTAGTCTGTATTTATGCTTAATATGAACAAATAATCTAAATTTAAATAATAAAATAAATATGTGGATAAATTTCCATGTTAAACTTAATTTTGGGATATTTTACTGATAGGAGAGAGCAACCTATTTAGAGTTTAAATTTTTTTTATTAATATTTGATATTTTTCTTTATAAAAAGTGATAATTTAAACTATTCACTAGGCTTTTGCTCTTTATATTTAAAAGTGGAATAATTCTATTTATTCTTATAAATATTTAAGGGTTAGTATTTGATTTTAATTTTAAAATAATGGCAAAAGGTTAATGAGCTCTATAATATGATTAAACTTTAAAATGTAGTAATGATTATTAAAATCGAGGAAAATACTAACTCTTAATGAGCTTATTCCACTTTCCGAATAAGATTTCATACGAAATAAACTAGGAAATTTAAATAATAAAATAAATAAACTAGGTAATTATTTATTTTTTAAAAGAAATTTTGTCCATTTTGTTTAAAAATTATTTGTATTCTTTTAGTACTAGGAAATTTAAGTTTTTATAATCATTAACTTTATTGTACATTTTTTAACGCAAACAAATGTAGACTTGAAACGCAACATAATAAAGTATTCATGGCAAATAGGTGTCACGTAAGGTACTGAACTCAGTGTTGTAGTTTTGTTATCGGTTTTGAAGTTTTTACTGTGGTAATTTTATTGATTATTTGAGTATTCGTTTCGATAACAAATATATTAAATAATACGAAAACTATGATTGATCCGTACATAAAACACAAACAAAACCACAGGACTAAGCAAAATCGAGCAAATTACTTCGTAATATGAATTGGCGTTAAAGATGCCAAACTCTGCAACTGCATTGCCGCTTATTCTCAATGTTGCAAAATGAAAGATTATTTGAAAGGCAAACAGTAATTTGGGAAAGCTAATAGAATGTTTTAAATTTTATCTTAAGCGAACTTATTCTGCAATAAAATTTTTAGCTACGATTCTTTTAGATAATATATCGTGCTGCATTCAATGTATGAGTTTAAGAGTATACCTTGTTAAAATGACTATTAATTTATTTTAAAGTGTGCTTATTCCACTTTAGAAAATTTTTAATTTGCTTTCACCATTTCTAAACTTCGTATTTTGTGGTTTACCCATACTTTTCCACCTACTATTTAATCTTTCAATATATTTTTTCTTCAGACAGAAAATTAAAGTAAAATTTTTAAAATTAATTTTATGAAGCTTTTAGGTACGTGCATGACTATTGAGTCGACAATATATCTTTAAAAGTTTTATATGTATTCGTAGACAGCTCTTGAGTATTAATAGATCAGTTAAATCATTATCTCTGAAACTACGGAAATTCCTTATTTGGAGGATTTGGTTTTAAAACTATCCAAATGCGTTCGTTTTTTTTCCTTAGGTATCAACTGCTGTAGTAGAGCCTTACAATTCTGTACTAACGACGCACACCACTCTGGAGCATTCAGACTGTGCCTTCATGGTTGATAACGAAGCAATCTACAACATCTGCCACAAGAACCTGGGTGTGGATAGGCCATCTTACACCAATCTCAACAGGCTTATTTCGCAGGTGGTGTCATCCATAACAGCCTCCCTTAGATTCGACGGAGCCCTGAATGTTGACCTGACAGAGTTTCAAACAAATCTGGTACCTTATCCCAGGTAGATCATATTTTTTCGTATTTGAGTTTTACATAACGTTGCATCAAATCACTTAAAACGAATCTGCCATTTTAGGTACCCGAATACCATCGGGAGCAAATACTTTTAAGTTTCGAATTTGGAATGTATATGTGTTACACTAAAACCTAGTATGAATACAAAACATAAAATTTCTTTTTAGAAAATATGAGGAAAACTGGTTAAAAAGATCAGAGATTTGAGCTTTTTTCGAAATCTTATACCTTGAAATTTATTTCATTGATTTAAATTTTATTTTACTCCTAAAAATTAAGCTTAGGAAATAAACCGGGATAGCTTGGTTGGTAAATTTATTTGACTCTTATTCGTGGGAGTTCGAATCCTGCCGACTGAAGAATTTCTATGCATCAAATGGTGACTAGTGGTTGTTAAATCTGTCGTGGTCTCAAAGTTTCCACAACAAATCAATACATCTGAAGTACTGAATTGGAGACTGATTATTCTCTGTTTCAAGACAAAATTATGATCAGTGGATTAATGGAGTGTGATTGTGGGCTCTTCTGTAAACGGGCAGTAAAGTACGTGCGGTTAACGTCTTATTCTTCGGCACCACTAAAAAACGCAAATTTTCTTAAATTGTTTCTTTAATACATAAGATAGTTTAGAAAACTAGTCCGCAATCTATTCCCTGGATCTATGCCTAGAAAAAACTTATGCACGATTGCATCTATTTCAAACTGAAAAATTGAGATTGCATTTAAAATAAAGTTACCGAAAAATTAGTTTTGAGAAAAAAAACAAAATATTAATTAATGTAATAGTTCTCTGATTACAAAAAGTAAGAGTACTAAAGTGCTGTCATAACCCCATGAAATAACTCTTTTTAGCTAATGTTGTTTTTTAAAAACTCCAGATTTCATAAGTCATGCCTAATGTCATCTTTAATCCTGAAACCAAATTGAAATTCTGGCATAAAATGCAAAATTTGCTTGGAATTATGTTTCTTAGAAACTCTTACATAAGAATATTTTTAAAACTCAACTGAGTTCAGTGTTTGATTTTTTTTTTAATTATTACAGGAGACCATAAATTCTAATTTTAGCATTTCTAACTCATTTTAAAATTAATGCTTGAAATTTTGATCAGGATTCTGTTTGAATAAAGATTTTTAAATAATTAAACTTTCCGAAGGCTTACTTGAATAGAATTTCTGTTCTTTTAAGTGATTAAATGGTTATAAATTCTGTTTAATATATAGCTGGGTTTAAAGAGAAATATATACACTTGACGCTTGGAGCATCATTAGCTGAATAAGTCTTCTACTTGACCTAAATATTAAATTCATTCAAACCCTTTATTTGATTATTAAAGTTTTAAAGTTAAAAGATTGGGACATTATCATTTTTTTAAAGGTATGAATTTGACAGAAGCGATTAATTTTTAATTTCAAGATGAGTCTATTAAATGTTTCCAGAAATTCCACGCAATAGCAAATTGCATATTATCCTTGAAAGGACTCATCTGTTCTGGAGCAGTTGCTGTGACTATGGTTAAGAGGTTAAACTATTTAAAGTTTGGTCAATCCTTATGAAATGTATTTGCTCGGGTCAGGGAGAGAGAAGTTATCCCCTTTGAAATGAGGTTTCTTGTTTCCATAGCAGCAGCCGGCCTTCGACTTTGTCTATAAAAAGAACTGCCCTTGTCACAAGGTATCGAAACAGTGTGGCTAAATCTCTTAAGCAAAACTAGGCTAACTACTACCTTAAAGAAAAAAATTATCTGGATTTAAAAATGGACAAATAAAATTTAATCAAAGTCTTGAATTTCGCTAGAGTTTTCCACTTGAGGAAAATTATTGAAATGACTGAATAATTCCATATTTTTACATTTTAAGAATTTCATTACAGATTAAGAATCCATTAAGTAAAAAGAGTAAATTTTCAGTATTTCGTCATTTTCGTAGTGTAGAAAGCGCAGGCGTCAAAACTTAAGTCTTTATTAACTGTTACAAACTCAGTGGAGTGTGCAATTCACTAAATATCATTCACATATTTCAGCCTTCAAAAAGCAACTTTAATAGAAACTTTAATATCTAATGTAAAGAGCAAAATGTCTCTATACAGCTGTGGTTGGTTTTTAAATCTTATTTTCTGATTCCAGGATCCATTTTCCATTGGTGACCTATGCTCCCATTATTTCTGCAGAAAAAGCGTACCACGAACAGTTTACAGTAGGGGATATTACAAATTCCTGCTTTGAGCCTGAAAATCAGATGGTGAAGTGCGATCCGCGGCATGGAAAATACATGGCTTGCTGTCTTCTGTATCGGGGAGACGTCGTACCAAAAGATGTCAATGCTGCTATTTCAGCCATCAAAACAAAGCGTTCTATCCAGTTTGTAGATTGGTGCCCTACTGGTTTTAAGGTATTCAGTCGAATTAGATGTATTCATTTTTACACATTTCCTTTTATTACCCATTGGTCTTGTTTTGGGTTTTATGGCGTGCGCACTTTAGAAGTCAGTACACTTTTCAATTGTTCAAGAGTAATAGTAAGCAGTGCGCATGCGTCATTGCATACGTTGCTATGGTGACCGATGTTTGATAATATGTTTTTATTTTTTTATTTTCACCAGCAGTCATTTTTAATGCATTTACATAATAATTTAAAGTATTTTTATATTTTTATTATTAACTTATAATTACTGACTTAACGGTGATTTTTATATAAATATGAATACTGAAGAAGGAAAAGTATTTTTTTGTGACTTGAAACACGTATATAGCCAGGATTTGAAAATCAATCAGACAATAAACATAAAATAAAAGTTTTGTAACCCATGATTTGAATTGTTGTGGCATTTATCGGAGTCAAACCAGGAAAGAAAGCATTTCACCAATGAGTAAACGGTGATCGTAATAAAGCGATCAAAATTTTTTCCCTCTAACTTTAAAATTTGACTACAGAGCACTTTTCAAAAGATAGGAATGATGTAAACAGCAGCTAATTCGGAATTCATATGATATTTGTTATAAGTGCTAAATATCAACTAATGAAATATGCTTTTCTGTGAGCTGTGCGTTCTAATATCTTCAGATAAACAAAAGTGCTACAACATCACGTACTTTTTGAAAACACATTTTTCCTTTTACTGGGTGGGATAACCTGGTTGGTAGGATGATGGGCTTTTGTTCTAGAGGTCGCGCGTTCGATCTCTGCCAGACTTATGACTCCCCGTGTAGAAATGATGACTAGTGTAAGTTAAATATGTCTTGTCAGTGTCCTAAATGTTCCATACAAAATCATTCCTCTGGAGGTACTTAGAGATTGATGGTTCTCTGGTTCATTTCAAAATTACGATCTGCGAGTGAATGGATGTATGAATTGGTTCATTCTATAAACGGGTTGTGAGGCTTGAGTGGCTGAAGTCTTATTCTTGGTCATGAAGGGCACCACTGAAAAACAAGAATCACACCATTTGCCTTAAATTTGCTTGGTTTCGACAAGCAGGCTTGATGATATTGGCAAGTGGCATTAGAATCAAAATTCTTTTTAAAAAGAAATATAATGTAGTTAGCGTTCAGTATTCTCGTGTATCTCGCCGTCATATCTCTCCTTCGGCAGCATTGAAGCTAGTTTCAAAAGCTGCCGTCACATTTTGAATGACTTAAACTCTATATATTAAAACTTTAATTAAAAATACTATATTGCTCAAAAGGAACGATTGGGTTTTACACAATTTGAGCAAAAACTTTTTATTTCCATAAAATTTTTTTAAAATAAAGATTCACATTTTAGTGTACTTTTAAGGAACAAAAATACTCGGGTGGGTTAATTTTTGGAATATGAAAATACATCACAAACTTAAAAATAAAACCTCATTATTTTCATTCTCGGCATGAGGGTAAGGTTTTGGTTCACAAAACAGTCGTTAAAGAACCTACAAGAAACTGCTTTAAAGCTATGCCTTAAGTTTTAATACTATAAAACTATTTGCTTTAACTCGAGAGTTTAAAAGTTACTGATATGACTATTATAAATTTTTACGAATTCACTAATCATAGACAAGTACTAATTTACATAGACCAATATTTTTCTGCAATAGTGGTGATGGCATTGAGAAATTGTATTCGTGTCATTTTGTAGTTTTATTTGAATCGTTGGGAAAACTCCAGTTATTAAAAAGTTCTCCTCACTTTCATGTTCGTAAATTTCTCTTACTTTAGTAACTCTAAAAATATTAAAATTAAAACTCTTAAACTACTGTGGAAATAAGAACTGTTATTCCTTCTCTCTCAAGTAAATCAAAATATTTAAAATTTAAGGCCTGGCCGAACCAGTATAAATAAAACGATGTCGTTCGTCTTAATGCAACTTTCTTTTCCTGAGTAACCTATACACCAACCTTTTCTTTTGCACATAGTATCTTATAATATCTTATAATATATTATATCATATTATCTTATTTTAGTCTAGAATATATTGTTTAATGATCAAATTATGAAAAAATAAGCTAGAATATTACCGGACAGTTAAACTACTCAACCACTGAAACTGTTCTAGTGAGCCACGTTCGGCTTAAGAGCCACCACTGGCAGACTCCTGCTAAAGAACTAAAAGTTGGTGCCTCGGCAGCCAGCCTAATTCTGGAGGTTAACTAAACTGACATGTCTCATTCTTTAAAATTCAGGTTGGCATAAACTATCAAGCTCCAACAACTGTTCCAGACGGTGATCTTGCCAAAGTACAGAGAGCTGTATGCATGATCTCCAACACGACAGCAATCGCTGAAGCCTGGGCTCGCCTTAATCACAAGTTCGATCTGATGTACGCCAAGAGAGCTTTTGTTCACTGGTATGTTGGCGAAGGTATGGAGGAAGGAGAATTTTCAGAAGCCAGAGAAGACCTCGCAGCTTTGGAGAAAGACTACGAAGAAGTCGGTCTCGATAGTCCTACAGAAGCAGTATCGGACGTTGATGAAGATGAGTTTTAGTAACTTCTGTTATTTGTTAGCTTAAAGTTTGATTTAGTTCTGTTCTTGAATAAAAAAAACTTTCAAAAATTTTGGTTGTGTTTAGTCTCACCCTTGCTGTTTTTTTTCATAGAGTTTGTTTTTTGAAGTTTTCAGCTGACAAAAAAATGGTAATCCTACATTTGAAATTTTTGAGCCTAGGAGAAAATAGTTAGAAGTCGATGGATATGTTTAATATTGTAAAATATGGAGTGAGTATTTATTCAAAAGTTGAAATATTAGACCACTTGCACTTTTCATTTTTACATGTGTTTCCTTTCATGTTTATTTCGCGCAATATTAAGGTGGATCTTTAAACAGCGCACGAAGTGGAAAAGTTACTTTCAAGCTTAAGTGCAACTTTAAAATTGAAAACTCTTTACAAAGTTTTTATTAATTTGCTTCCAGTGTGTAAAAATTTTTCAATCAAAAATTTTAATAATTTTCAAGTAACTAGAGCACTTTAATTTGTAGGCTTCCATACTTACAATGCTAGTCTCAATAGTTTAGATATCACAAGCAAAATCCGCACAGAAATTATCGTCAAAGAAATATAAATTAAAATTTTATTTATGGCTAAAGCACTGACACTGGGGAGTTAAAGACGGTTAATAATACAAAGTTTCTTGACAAGCAGAATGTAACTGCCCAAATGTTTTTAAAAATTCTGTAATCAATTTCACTTCTTTCCTTTCTGGGCATAGAACTTAAGACTAAAACAGTTTGAAACTATTTAAAGAGTATTTTAATTTATAACAGTAGTTAAACAGTCAACCAAATTTTTTGTTTAAGACTATCAATGTTAAACTCCGTAGCCTTGTAGTTTTTAACAGAACATAGAGGAATTCCTGGAGAATTAAGGGATTAGGAGAAATTTGCCTTCGTGGAGATTTTCTTTTTATGGAACTAAACCACATTTGCGCTATAAGGAGAGGAAAATCTAGGGAGCCATCCCCGGTTACCACGAAGGTAAGGGGACTAACCTATGATCCCTCTATCACTGATATTTTACGTCAGCAATGTGGTAGTTAAGAGCCATCACAGGGATTCGAACCCGGTTCACCTCACAGGAAGGATAACGCTCTCTTCTGAGCCACCACAGTTCTTTCAAAGAGGATTCAAAAGGAGAAGAGTATTCTAAAGCATTTCGCTTTACGGAATAATAAAGCATTTCGCTTTACGGAGAAATAATACGAATTCTGGAAGAAACTCGAAAATTGTCATATTATTGACGCCAATGTATGTAATTGAGCTTTTGGTCTTAGATAGATAGGCATTTACAAGGGGAAAAATGGTACCTTTATTAGTAACAATTGTTACCACAGCATTGTCGTTCCATCTTATTGCACATGTTTCTGTATCTTTGCTGATTGCAATATCGTAGGAGCCACGATGTTTTCTTTTTTTTTTTTTCATGTTTGTGTAGTCATCCAATATACAGCCACCTATGAGATTTTCGAGAGCTGTGCCAGATGCAAAGAAGGCCTTTTTTTCAAAGTTTCAAATAAACTATGGGAAGAGAAAAAGCTATCAAAATGAATATTGAAACAACGCTAAGTAACTTCAGAGCAATGCTTGTTCCTTATGGCTCACTGTTAGCCTCAACGCATAAAACTCTGATAAAAATAACTTAACAATGAAACTGATCAAACTATGAATGTACAACAAAACTTCAACAAAACTCTGAAACCTTGCAGAAAAAGTGGGTTTTCAAATTTCACCTATTTCTCATGGATTCGGCCAATGGTACGTTGACGCACCATTAAATTTGAATGAAAAAATGATGGAAAGAAATTTGAATGAAAAAAAACTTTTTTGTGATATTTGTTTTATTTTAATTTTATTTTCAGAATTTACAACTTTAACCCATTATTAAAACATAAAATAAATTTCAAGTGGAATAATTATACAGTTTAAAAAAGTGGTCTTTTTTAATAACCGTTTGAAGTTCAAAAATTAATGTGTTTTGAAAATTTCCCAACAGAAATTATTTACTCCAATTGAATTATTAATGTTTTATAGATGTCTTTAGAACCCTTTAAAGCAACAGAAAAATAAAATTTTCGAAAAATATATGTCGCAGTGTTAATAAAATTTTTTTTATTAAAATGGTGCGTTTACGCAACATTGGCCGAAAATGGGTTAAACCAATTAGTATAACTCCTCCGCTAAATTTGCCTTTTTGTACATAACTTATTATGTTACTTCAATTAGTATACATAACACAAATTAATTATTGGCATAAATAATAATATTGGTATTTTTTTATGTTTACCTTTTCCGAAATAATTCCTTTTTTCTGGCAATTTTGCCTCTCACTACAAAACGATTATTTTTTATTTCAAATACTGACGATTTTAAATTTTGTTTTATGGTAACACGTTTTAAAAGTGAACTATAAACAAAATAAACACGTGGTTTTTCGATAACCTTAGGAATACTAATTTGGTGACGGGTATAGCTTTTGCAACAACGATCAGGTGGATCTTTCAGATAACCTAGCATAATGAATAAAAATAATTAAGTGCTACAGAAAGCTCAATAAGCAATATTTTTGATTACAGCTATAAGCTAGTAAATATCATTGATGTTATCTTTAAAAGATTTGACAAACCTGAATCGTCTATAATTAATTTTAAAGCAATAGCCTCCTAGTCAATGAGAAAATTCCATTCTTTAATTGTCTCGGCATTAAAAGTATAATTATAAAATCAGAAATTGGGCATCATCATCTGTTTACTATTGTACTCATTTAGATTCATGTTGAATGTTGTATATTTTGAGCTTCCTTTATATTCGCAATCCCATATATAGACACACAAATTCTTTATTTTATTATATGCATATATTTGACACTTTCAACTATTATGTCGAGATCTCAAATGGCTATTAAATATCAACAAAATATTACTGCAAAGAGTTTAAGAAGTATTTCATTTTTGCTTTGTAAAAAATACCTTTTATAAGACAATAACAATGGTATATATTTGTTTAAGGAATATATAATTTTGCAATTTACAATGGACATATTGAATGGACACGTTTCCCCACCTTTCTTTCTGGCACAAAGTCATTTTTCGAACGAAACAATTCGTGTAATATCAAACGAAACAATTGATGTTTCACTTCATGGAATGGATCTGATACCTTTATGCTGAGTGCGTTTCACATCAAGAAATCAGCTTTACGGCCGTCCAAAACTTTAACAACATACTGCTGAATATCATAAACTTACATTCCATTCATTGAACTCCAGTGTATTGAAATATTCTCTGCATAACAAAGCAGCGATCATTTGGGAGAATGTCCCAGAATCCATCGCTCATTATTTAGATTTTCTCGCCAAGTTAGCATTCGGATTCTGAACTTTATCATGAGATGCTGGGTCAAGAGAAGTTTATGAATTATGGATTTGTTTGAGAAATCTCTCTGTATCTCTGTTTGATAGAAATGAGAAAATGCAAATTCTAAAGGAATTCGGATGCCAGATAAGGACAGCTCATTTTGACAAAAATACAATGGATTTGACGAAATGATTAGAAACAGTATTTATTCTGATACAAAACCAAATTATTTTTCGTTCTCAGTGAAAGAAACCTGTATACATTGAGGGCTCATTCAGCTAATTTCATATAGCGAAATAAAACATTTTTATAACAAAGTCTCTATAGAATAAATAAGTAATTTAAAGTTTAGACAAAAAGGATTTCAGATAAATCTAGAAACTAAGAAGTTTCAAACGCTGAAAAAATGTTTTTAAAATATCAAAAGGCAAACAAATTAAGGCAGAATAACTCAAGGGATTAACCATTAATAGAAGTCAGTGACGTCACGGCTGAGCAGCTTAAACTTCTCGCTTTATATTGTTTCACATGTAACTAGCATCTATCTGATTGCAAAAATTTAACAGTAGTAGTCTAATATATAGTTAGCGACCGGCAAGAATTATTATAAAGCACAAAATGAGAAAGCATAATTTCCCATGTCTTATTTCAGAAATTATAAAAGTGACATCGAATGAAATATAAAATGTACTAGAAGAATTTATCCTGCTGTGAATAAAAAGCAGTATGTTCTATGTTTTTCGTTTACACATTTCAGAACTTTTAATTTCGCCATTGAAATCGATTCCGTCTCGTGATTTTAATCAGAAAAGAAGAGGAAAAAACTTACAAGGTGAAAAAAAATAAAATCCTGAACTTCAAAAATAAAAGTTATTAATGCAAAAAAAATTCTTTTAATTTCGTAAGATATTTTTTAATGTCATTATTCAAAATATTTATATGTTTTAACTATAACGCCTTAATTTTAAATATTAATGAGAAATTGTAATATTTTCATTATTATATAATTATTTTTTTAATAATTTGCATTTAAGATTTTTGTTTCCTTGTGATAATATTTATAAAAATGAATTGCTGTTATAATTATATATAGGAAAACATATTAAAATTAAGCATCCCAATTTATAAACTATTAGGACATTTTTATAGTTATTGTTATCGGAGAATATGTTACTATAAAAAGGTTCGTATATGTTTTCTTTTATTTAACAGTAAGAATTAAAAATTAAAATTAGAAAATTATAATGAAACGATGACGACAACCACTGAGACATTTTTCTAATTTTAAAATGTTTTTTTAATACTATTAGGAGTACCAAGAAAATGTATGAATACTATATTTCTGAACAGAAATAAATCGTTAGCAGCGTTAAGTTTGACAGCTATTATCAGAAATGTGTCGAACATTCAACTCATTTCTTACAGAAAGTATAAACAGAAAAAGTTTTCATATCCCTAGATGTGATTTTTGAGATCTATGTGCGGCGTGACGTCATGAGGTGGGGAATTGTAACATCAGCTTTGAGTAAGAAATGAACTAGCCCTTCTCTATATTCTCTTTAACCCTGGGATAACTCAGGATTACGCATTGGTGAAGTGGTCTTGCAAATCCTTTTATAAACTTTCTTTCTTTGGTCTTTTTCATTTGGATAGTTCGAAAATTTTTTCATTTAAATCTTTTTGGTTTACTCCAGGTTTACCTGATCTTATGTACTCGAAAGGAAACTTGTCATGAAGAGTTTCTCCAGCGACATGGCATCCTTTTAAGACAAATAATTATTTTCCGATAAAGAACGTCTTAGATATCGATATAGCGTCCTTTAAAAACAAGTAATTATTTCTCTATAAAGAACATCTTACATATCAATATAGCGTCCTTTTAAAAATTAATCCATCATTTGCTGTAAGAGAAGTACTGAAACAATTGAATCAATGAATTCAAAAACTCATCTTCATTAGGTCATCTCCACCAAAACTAATTTTACAGAAGAGGCATAAAACTGAATAGTTAAGTATCATCTTGATATATATAGAGCTTTTTTTTATTTTTTGATATTAAAATATGTCTAGTTACAAAATATTCCATTGCTATTGTGTCTTAACATCACTTAATTTTATAATTTAAAATTAGATTAGATATTGGAAGTGATCGGTTTTCGGACAAAACCTTAAAACGAATACTATACGTTTATTTCAACAAGCAAAAATATTAACAATTTGTCATTTATGAAATGAAATTAAGACTTCATTTAAATCTTAGACTACATATTAATGGATATTTGAGTCGATTCAGAATTTTTTTTGGATTATGACTCTCTGCGCTGAGCCACTTACAAGCTTTTTCATAGAAAGACGGAAACTCTTTCGATTTATGTTATAAAATATTTTTTGATTTATGCAATTTTTTGAGGTTGTGAAAACCTTTCCAAAATAGGCTTTCTTAACTGGTACCACTTTTGGAGTACTTTGATTTCGAACAGAGTATATCTGCATAATGACTACACTTTAAAAATCTCGGTAAATGTTTAACCAAAGCTTGGGGCAAAGTTTCTGATTGCACCATAAATTGGTAAAATGAAAAATTGATTTATTTAAGTACACCACAATAAGTAAACTCTTGTTATTTATTTGTATTAATTATAGTTCATTTCTTTCACGTCAACTTTAAAAATTTTGTTGTCTGTTCTAAAAGAGTTAGTTGCAAATTTATTCTAGGAAACTACATTCGTTGTATGAACAATTAAATAATTAAAAATATATGTTAGATCTTTTTCAATAAATAAGGAGATACATCCATTTTATACGCACAGAAAGGTAAGTAAACGGTAATATGGCAGTTTTATGCCAAAGTTTCAGCCAAATTTACTGCCGGTGAAATTTTTCTAGGTCCGTGTTTTAATTGCATTCTACCAGACGAAAAAAAAAATAGTAAGTACTTTCTGTTAGGATTCAAACTAATTATCATAGTCTGGGCTTCTGTTTTGATTTTCATGCTCTGTATTGCTCATTTTTGTTTGTTATGTCACATAATTACATGAATTTTTGTCTATGCATTCTTAAATGCCTTAATGGTAAAATTTTCAAAGCGAATTATACTACGTTTCACCTCAAATTGGCACTAGAGAAAAAGGCAGCTATTGTCATGGAAACTGGGTTTCTCTTAAAACTGGTTGGAAGCACGAGGTAAGAAAAAACAAACAAATAAAGTGGCCAATATTGGCGTTAAAGAAAACAAAGAGTTAAATTTGTTTATTCACCAAGAATCTTACTGAAATTTTGAGCAAAATACCGACAAGAATAAGATTTGTTTTAGAGCATTTAAACATAAGCTGATTTCTTATTATGATTTTTTAAAAAATAGATTTTCTTATTACTATTTTTTAACTAAGCGGAAAAAATTTTAAATGAAACAAAATACCGTATTTAAAAAGTTAATAAATATATTTTTAATTAAATCTAAATATAAAAAAAATACTTAGATGATACTTACATTTTATTAGCATAAATTACATTATTTATAATCTTCTTTCAATAACACAAAGGCACCGACAACTTCAATGCTTTTAGTCAAGAAAGAGGCTTAGGAGAAAATATTGTTATAAATAGTGTAAAGCCTATTAATAGAAATATTTATTTTGCCGAATTTACCAGAATTCTAGAAAGCTATAAACAGTTTTTTCAAACTTCAAAAGTACTAGTTTCAAGAATAGCTTAGAAACAAGGAATGTGTATAATTTGAAGTTTTGAGAAATAAGAACCTGTATTTTGAAAAATAATTATTATTTTGTGGAAAGCCTCCTAAGTTTTATTTGTGTGTAATCTTTTTAACTCTTGTTGTGTTTTTCAGCTGAAAAATTTTTTATGTACTAATTAAAATAATAGCATCAGAAAATCTTTTAGATTATTATCCATTGTTAGAATATAAATATGGAAAGACACTGTTGTCACTCCCAAACATCTATTATTTGATCATGAATAAATATTGAAATAAATTTCGTGAAAATTACTTAGTGTTATAGTTAGAATCTTTTCTTTTTTATTTTCTCTTCTTTAAAATATTAGGGGTACTAATTCTATAGCATTTGTTGGTGCTTTAACGTATGAAATGTAAAAGAGAATTTTAATTTTATGTACATCAATTTGAATAAGCAAAAAATTTATGTATAAATATTATAATACACATCTAAAAAAAGTAGTTTTTTTTATAGATTTAACTCATTAAATTATAATTCGATTTATGTAAATGTGCTGCTTTACTTGTGTACTAAATAGTAAGGAAAAGTTACACTGTAATGTTACTAATTCATATTTGGTTTAATTAAATAACTCACCTATAATGTCACATTTTCTCTAAATTTAGGATTAATAAAATATCAATTTATGATACAATCTTCTCTTCTTTTGTTCTTATTAATTCTTAATAATGATTACTTTTAATGATAACGCTCTCTGGTTCTTGGCGCCTTAAAAATGCTTAATGATGGTGCAATCTTACCGTGCTTTTTAGCACTTTAAAAATACCTGCTAATGGTGCAACATTTCTCGCTTTTAGTTTCCTTTAAAAATACCAACTCATAGTGCAACCTTCCTTCGCTTTTAGTTCTCTTTAAAACATGTATTTTTTGTGAGATCTTTCCCTGCTCTTAGGACGTTTCAAAATATCCATTTTTGGAGTAACCTTCTCTCGATATTTGGAGATAGTGAAAGCACCAATATAAATTAATACCAATGTTTTCGGTCTCAACGATTCAATTATACATTTTATAAGTAAGGGAAACAGGGGAGGTTTTTTTTCTAAAAAGATTTTTGTAAAATTTTCAAATTGGCAGTAGTTGATAGCTTATGACATATTCTGTAAGTTCACAATTTTATTTTATATTTAAATTAAAACGACGTTATTAATAATTTTCAAGAGTGAATAAACAGGGAAAAACCTCTCTATTTTTTTAAATTTTGAGTCATTGAAAGGAACGTTTGACCCAGGAGAATTGTGGAAGTCATTAAAACCTTTACAGCAATAATTAAATGTTCAAAGAAATGCTACGTATAATAAATGTGTCTAAACAAATACAAAATATTCATATATCGATGAAAAATAACAAATTTGAACTAAATTTTTAATCGAATTTAGTTATAATCAGTAAGCTGAACTATCGTAAAAAAAGCTCCTTTATTCTGTCATTGATTTTTTCTTTATCCTTTTTTAATATTCGGTGAAGTTATATTTTTCTTTTTATATGGTGATTTTAATTAATTTTCTCAGTGATAGAGATATTTGTCTAAATCTTTAATTTTGTCTGAAGTATCCAAACTGCATTGTCAGCCTTTTTAAAAAAACAGATAAATAAAAAAAATTAGAATTAAAAGTAAACAATAACTATACTGACTTTAAGTAGATAGCTCGAAGTACATAA
Organism: Parasteatoda lunata; assembly: GCA_949128135.1. Lineage (NCBI taxonomy): Eukaryota > Metazoa > Arthropoda > Arachnida > Araneae > Theridiidae > Parasteatoda > Parasteatoda lunata. The sequence goes on along the minus strand of OX421971.1, from coordinate 115,169,379 downwards.
ATAAGTTTGTATTTAGGGGCTAAAATCTCTGCTTGCCCCTCCCACCAACCAGTGACATTGGTTTGCCTTCATTGTTTTTTCTCCTCTATATTCTCTACAAAAAGATCGAAAATTTTGTAAATTAAATGCATAATTATTATAATTTGTATAAAAGAAAATTTTTTTAACATGTTGGTCGTAACAAAATGGACGATTATTATTTAACAAGAACAAGCTATAGCTTGCATATAATGAATGCCGGGAAATTATGTCGATAGAGTTCACTATTTATAGTGTTAAAGAGCGAGAAACGTGAGCGTATTTCTTTTGGTAGAAATTCCAATACTGACATACCATTCCAATTTTCAGGTTCACTGTGATAGAAAGCCATAAAAGATAGATTTTTTAATCAGTTCTATTCTACAATACTCCAAATAAGGTGCCTATATTCACATTCCTCTGGTTCTCTTTCGCTTTGATTTTATTTGCCATCTCTTACTAAATCTCCGAAATAAACTCAACCCGTTCGCTTAATTCTATTTTTTCTCTCACCAACTTCTGATGTGAGACTTATTTGAATTGAAAAAAAAATCAACTTCATTTAAAAAATATATAAACTTATGAATACAGATTTTGTGACTCATTAAGAAACAATAAATAAAAAATAATTTTACTTGTAATTGAGACTTATAAAATTATTGTAATTTGAATATGGAACGCTTTTTAATCAGATTTGAATTGCTTTTTTTATTTTTAAAAATTTCAATATAAATGATAAAATTTATATCCTGACAGCAATTAATATCTTTCTTCTTCTCTCATTACTTTCAACAACAGCTTTCGCGCGAGCTCATAAAGTAAAGATCAGAAGAAAAATAAATTTTCAAAAAAGCACTTAAAATTGTAATTATGCTAGAAAAAAATTGAGTAAATTCACAAATAAAAGCGACTTTTTCATCACCTTGAATCTCGACACTACATGCTACTGTAAATGACCAAAATTGGTGGTTGTTGATTTCCACCAGTGAATGATGACAATCCCATAGTCACTTCCGAAATATTTATTAGGTCTAGTTAAAGGCCGCTGTCCAGTATACAGTTGTCAAGTATGCTCTGCATCAATTTTTTTAAGGTCAAGTGCCCCTGTCCAGTATGAAATTAACCGATACTCCAAAAACTAATGTTTCTCCTAATCTATCCTCAATTTTTATAATATTGAATAAATATAATAATATCAACGAATAAATTAATATCCAATTGGATATATCAAATATTTTGGACATTCACCAAATCGACTATGTGATTGTTGACATTAATCAGTTTTAGACGACATTCTCTTGATTTCGGTCATTCAAGCTAACAGTTACATTCCTGCCTGCAGATCAGTCCCATTTCGGTTATATTTTAACATTTATTATTTCTCGAACTATTTATAGAATGCAAAACTTTTTTTTTATCCGACTCTCTAAAAGTTTTCCCTTTTTCTAAAAGTTAACTCCCTTTTAAAGTTTCAAGTCTTATATGTTTTTGCGCAGAAAAGCAAAATGGATTATATAGTTGAACAACAAAAACAGTGGCAGCTTCACTTACGATTTTTTATTATACAGAAAAAAAGCAAAAATCGAAACCAATAAATTATTTTTCTGGATGAGAAGTATATCATATGTGGTTTATCTTTAATTTTACTTCTAAATGTCTGATGAACTGAAGCAACTGATCTGATTTTGTTTGATGCCTAACAGCAGGCTGGTTTTCCTCACCCAAACTAATGTTTAAGCAAAAAGAAGAAAAAAAAGATAGGGATGTCAAACTTTTATTTTCCTTCTAACTTTATTCTTATTTTTAGAAATGGTTCAGAAAGAACTATCATATATGAAAATATACTTTGAAAAACACTTACATACAAACTTTTGAAAAGTTAAAATGTTTCAAAAATATAAAAGCTTTTAAAGTTGAAAATCTATTTGGGGATAAATTTTTATTTTGTGGGACTATTTCGTAACAACTCTAAGTGTTGCTCCTAAAAACCTATTAAACTATTATGCCTTAGGACTATTTAAAAAATATATATTATTTTCGCCTCTATTTCGTAATAAACTGCAATACATCCAAACTGTATCAAAACAAACATTTTCCTGCGTTGATCTATGAATAAACATCTTTCAAAGCAACAATTTTTGCATGCTTCTCTACTATTTTCTTAACCTGGTCAAATACTTTTCGTCATCAATTTTAAAAACATAAAATTCAATCTAAATATTAAAGGTTGCAAGTAAAAAATAAAAATAAACATTTAAGTAGTTGAAAAAATTATAAATCACTCTGAAGAGATTCACTCTCGAGAAAAGTGAGATTGAAATCATCAAAACCTGTTTGATTGCTAGAAGGAATTGAAAACAGATGAAATTAGTTACTAGAAATAACTTCAAATGTCGATCGGTAATGAAACTGGTTTTGATGTTTCTAAATTTGTCCTCCTTAATAGTGATTCGCCATGCATTCACAACATTTTATTTGTTTCTTTTCTTATTAATTGGAAACCCAATATTGATTCTGAATTTTTTCTGACCATTCCTTCTAACAAAAATTCTATAAATACATATTAAAGGATATGTTTATGAAACACCCTGTATAATAGAAATGGGATAGAAATTTTTGTTATCTCTAGTCGAAATCTTTATGTGTTCTAGTCTAAATGTTTTTGAATTGTAAGGTATGCAATTTTTTGCATCATTTAAAAGAATTTAATTTTACATGGCAAAATGAAACATTTGAGCCAAATCTGGTTTTTTATTTTGTATTTATTTTTTGGCACATTGTACGTTAGTTTTTCACTATAAAATGTAATATGATATTTCAGTTTCATCATCTTCAGCGAAACTAAGTCTCTTGATGCAGAATCTGAAGGATATCCTTAGAGACTTTCACTTTTGGCAGATTTAATAGAAAGTGATTTAAAAGCTGTCAAGTGTCCATAAACGAATCCACATTTTTTGGAGCCAAATGTATATAAATGTATGTAAATGTATACTAATGGTTATTAAGTTTTTTTCTCTTTTTTTCCACATTTTGAATTCAAACTGTTCCGCTGTTATTTTCCAACTTACAACAATGGCATTAAATCAACTGTTCCAAGACTATTCCATTGTTGGTTCTGACCAAAACTAAATATTCAGAATCTGATATATCGTTTATTTTTTTTCCTTCTAATTATCAGAAAGCGTTAAAACTTCTGCCAAAGCAATTATATTGTTGTTATTATTTGAAGAAAGTCAAGATTTGTAGAATAACTTTCATAAAATGATGACATAAAGTAATATGGATCTTTGGTGGTTCAAGGGATAAAAAGCTCGCCTCATAATATGATGACCCTGGTTCAAATTCCAATGATGGTAAGTCAATACGAGTTTTGCCGAATACAATGAGATCGAAAAATATCTATAATGGTAGACAGATCACGGGTTAGAACCTCTTTGTCATCTGACTAGCTGTGAGGAGTTTTCGTGGTTTTTACTTCCATGTAACGAAAATGCGCTGATCAAAAAGTTCTTTTCGTAAATTAGTTTGTCTCACTTCTTGATCCAGCAGTTAGCTTTTCTTCTGGGTTGGGTCAAAATTAGAGGACTTAGAGTTGAACATTGGTAGTCTCAAAATCCGACAATAGATCAACATTGCAATCAACGTCAATGTAATGTCCTACGTTGGTAATAATTTAATAATAAAATAAAGTATAAAGTATCACTTAAAAATAAATATTATCGGGTTTCTTTGTCTCTTACTTAAAATATCCCTGCCATGTTTTCCGAATTGAAACTACCTTTCTATTTTCAAGTGCTTTGAATTTAAATTTATTGAAAGTAAGTTTATCCATAGTTAGAAAATCTAAATCTATATTTAGTTTTGAAACTCTAATAAATTTTAGAAATTTTACATCAGTTTTTAACTTCGATTTACACTTCGAAAGTTTCAAATAGTTCGATCATTGGTTATATTTTGATGCGCACACATTCGCCACTTTTTCCTAATAATATGCAATACGGTGGCATAAATTATTCACCTCTTCTCGATCAAATTCACCAGACTAAGACTTTTGATGCGTAATCTTAGGGACATCCCTGAGAGACTTCATTCTTAGCCGAGTCTATAGCTGAGACTTCCTTATTCGATAGGAAGTGACAGAAAGTGTTCTAAAAGCTGCCAAGTGTCCGTAAACTAAATGGAGAGAGAATTTGCTGATGTCAAATCAATTGACCGTATTTGAAAAGAGATCTTGACACACATTGGGGGGAGGGATGTATCTGGATAGTTGGGAGGGGTGGAATAAGCTGTGCGATTTGATAACAAAGCTAGAGAAAACTAGAACTTTGATCATTGATCGGAGGAAGCGGGGGGAGGGGGGTTAAAGGAAATGTGTGGGGGTATTTTCCGATCCCCGATATTTCAGTTTCGCTCCTGAGTGTTTGTTTATTGGAAAGGTTTTCTCGTTTTATAGTTTGGCATAGAGTAATTTGAAATTCTTTTATGAAGATTTTGAGTAAAATTGGGAATAGAGAATGAATGATTTATGCGTCGTAATTCTTTTCACGTGCATCTATAGAAATTTGAGAATTTTGTATATAAGGGTTATATTCAAACAAAACAAACCATTTCGGTTCCATTAACGTCTCTTCTGAAATTTCTGGCTTTTTTTTTTTCATTTAAATATTGAAATTTTAAAAAAATTACAAGATATGCAGAACATTCCAATGTAATAGTAATGATCCTTCTTTCAATTTTATTAATTTTTGTCAGCTAATATTTAGTTTCTCTTCCAAAAATTGTTAAGGTAGGAATTATCTGAAAAGAGTTGAAAGAGCCCAGCAATTCTAATTTATACATTTAATTGAATACCAAACTTTACATTCGAAATGATTAACCTTATATTATGTATTGGTGGTATTATTCAACGTTACTGTATCTTTTTCAAATTTATTCACTTTCATTCGAAAGAAATATTCCTCAAAAAAATAATCTTCCAGATTTCCAAAAGAAATCGAATGGCCTGCAATATTTTTATTAAATAAAACAAAAATCAATCAGATGTTTCAAAAAAGAAAACAAAAGCAGGGGGTGAGAATAAGAGTAGCGGAAAACATGTTTTTGGAATGCATCATCTTCCACAGAAAGAGATTATCCATGTTTCGCCAACTGCGTCTAAAATTATATCATTTGTAATCACACTACCCGTTGGACACCTGGAATCTAAGTCGTTGAGGTAAGCATCATTGTCCATTGCTGACTGCTACAAACACCTATTTTCAATCGTGCTACTAGGTGGGCACTTGTGAATCTGAGTCATGGAGGTGAGCAACATTATCCATTGTCGCACTGCTAAAAATAACCATTTTTAATCGTGCTACTCGGTGGGCACTTGTGAATCTGAGTCATGGAGGTGAGCATCATTACCTATTACCGCACTGCTACAAAAGCCCATTTTAAATCGTGCTACTCTGTGGACACTTGAAAATCTGAGTCATGGAGGAGAGCAACATTATCCATTGTCGCATTGCAACAAATAACCATTTTTAATCGTGCTACTCGGTGGGCACTTGTGAATCTGAGTCATGGAGGTGAGCAGCATTGCCCATTGCCGCACTGCTACAAAAGCCTATTTTTAATCGTGCTACTGGGTGGGCACTTGTGAATCTCAGTCTTGGAGGTGAGCAACATTATCCATTGTCGCACTGCTACAAATACCCATTTTTAATCATGCTACTAGGTGGGCACTTGTGAATCTGAGTCATGGAGGTGAGCAACATTATCCACTGCCGCACTGCCTCAAATACCCATTTTTAATCGTGCTACTAGGTGGGCACTTCTGAATCTGAGTCATGGAGGTGAGCAACATTATCCATTGTCGCACTGCTACAAATACCCATTTTTAATCGTGCTACTAGGTGGACACTTGTGCATCTGAGTCATGGAGGTGAGCAACATTATCCATTGTCGCACTGCTACAAATACCCATTTTCAATCGTGCTACTAGGTGGGCACTTGTGAATCTGAGTCATGGAAGTGAGCAACATTATCCATTGTCGCACTGCTACAAATACCCATTTTTAATCGTGCTACTAGGTGGGCACTTGTGAATCTGAGTCATGGAGGTGAGAAACATTATCCATTGTCGCACTGCTACAAATACCCATTTTTAATCGTGCTACTAGGTGGGCACTAGGAAATCTGAGTCATGGAGATGAGCAGCATTACCCATTGCCGCACTGCTACAAATACCCATTTTTAATCGTGCAGCTCGATGGGCGTTTGTGAATCTGAGTCATGGAGGTGAGCAACATTATCCATTGTCGCACTGCTACAAATACCCATTTTTAATCGTGCAGCTCGATGGGCGTTTGTGAATCTGAGTCATGGAGGTGAGCAACATTATCCATTTTTGCACTGCTACAAATACCCATTTTTAATCGTGCTACTAGGTGGGCACTTGTGAATCTGAGTGATGGAGGTGAGCAACATTATCCATTGTTGCACTGCTAAAAATACCCATTTTTAAATCGGGCTACTCGGTGGGCACTTGTGAATCTGAGTCATGGAGGTGAGCAGCATTACCCATTGTCGCACTGCTACAAATACCCATTTTTAATCGTGCTACTCGATGGGCACTTGTGAATCTGAGTCATGGAAGTGAGCATCATTATCCATTGTCGCACTGCAACAAATACCCATTTTTAATCGTGCTACTCGGTGGGCACTTGTGAATCTGAGTCATGGAGGTGAGCAACATTATCCATTGTCGCACTGCAACAAATACCCATTTTTAATCGTGCTACTAGGTGGACACTTGTGAATCTGAGTCATGGAGGTGAGCAACATTATCCATTGTCGCACTGCTACAAATACCCATTTTCAATAGTGCTACTAGGTGGGCACTTGTGAATCTGAGTCATGGAAGTGAGCAACATTATCCATTGTCGCACTGCTACAAATACCCATTTTTAATCGTGCTACTAGGTGGGCACTTGTGAATCTGAGTCATGGAGGTGAGAAACATTATCCATTGTCGCACTGCTACAAATACCCATTTTTAATCGTGCTACTAGGTGGGCACTAGGAAATCTGAGTCATGGAGGTGAGCAGCATTACCCATTGCCGCACTGATACAAATACCCATTTTTAATCGTGCAGCTCGATGGGCGTTTGTGAATCTGAGTCATGGAGGTGAGCAACATTATCCATTGTCGCACTGCTACAAATACCCATTTTTAATCGTGCTACTAGGTGGGCACTTGTGAATCTGAGTCATGGAGGTGAGCAACATTATCCATTGTTGCACTGCTAAAAATACCCATTTTTAATCGGGCTACTCGGTGGGCACTTGTGAATCTGAGTCATGGAGGTGAGCAGCATTACCCATTGCCGCACTGCTACAAATACCCATTTTTAATCGTGCTACTCGGTGAGCACTTGTGAATCTGAGTCATGGAGGTGAGCATCATTACCTATTACCGCACTGATACAAAAGCTCATTTTTAATCGTGCTACTCGGTGGGCACTTGTCAATCTGAGTCATGGAGGTGAGCAGCATTATCCATTGCCGTACTGCTACAAATACCCATTTTTAATCGTGCTACTCGGTGGGCACTTGTGAATCTGAGTCATGGAGGTTGAGCATCATTATCCATTGCCGCACAGCTACAAATACCCATTTTTAATCGTGCTGCTCGATGGGCGTTTGTGAATTTGAGTCATGAAGGTGAGCATCATTAACCATTGCAGCACTGCTATAGATACCAATGTTTAGGATTGGCCATATTCACACATCACACCTAAAATAATATTCCCAAACGTTTATGAGCAGAGAAAATATTTAAATGCACGAATTTTGAACGGCAATTAAATTTATCACTGTTCACTTGTGTGCTTTTCGAAACATTTAAAAACCAATTTCAGGAAGTTATATTTTTTAAGGTACCCGAATTTAAAATTCTAAGGAGTTTTCATTGATTGACTCCAAATTTGAACTCAATATTTCAAAATACATTCTTTACTTAAACTACGTAGGATTACCTCATTTCATTGCATAATTTGTCCTTATCATTCTAATCCTTTTCATCATTCATATTTTAGGAGATTCCTCTTGGTAATTTTAAAATTATGAACTCTTGGGCAAGAAGTCAAAGGTTCTTCATTGGCTGTTTTCATCCTTAATTTGAAATGAATTGTCTTTTCATTTTGATTTATAACTTATGATGCGTCTTGTTTATAGCTGTATACCTATAAAAAAGGAAAGGCTATTTCAAAAAAAGAAAAAAAACTTGTACAGCCACTATTTTGTTTACATCGCTTTGAAAAAATTTAGCTTTTGTTGTTATCAGGTTACGTACACATTTTCACAAAATATGACTATTTTTCTCCTTGTTGGAGCAACTTACTCCTTCATCAATATCTGCAAAACAAAATAATATTTTTACAACTTACTGCTATTTCAACTTGATATCTCTTTCATTTAAAGTAAAGCAAGTTAAGTATATTTAAGACATTTTTAAATACTTATATTGTTTTTAAAATGAAATTTATTTGTATTTAAAGAATATTATTTTTAATTTCAAATTATTTTTTAATTTTATATTATTTTTAATTTTAATATAATTTTAAAGCCATTACATTCTCGTTTCGTTATTTTTTTTAAAAAAAAAACTCTTTTCTAAAGTAGAATTTAAGCTCGCAGTTCTCATTTTAGCTATAAAAATAATTTACCTCATGAAATGAATTAAAATAAATTTTTCTTCACGAAAATTCTATTTCTTCTTAGAATCACTTTTTTCATTTTGCAGAAGTTAAGTGAAAACTTAAAACAATTTTTAAAAAAATAAAGGTTTTAGCTCTGCGTAAACAATTGTTGACAGGTAGTTTTTAGTTTGGACATTCTGAATTCGTTTTTTAGTTGTTTCCTTTTTTTAAAAAAACTTTGTTTTGAAGGAATCCGTAGCAGTGTTTCTTTTAAACTGTTTTATATCCAAAAAATCATTTTTATTAATAATAATTTTCTGGTTTACTATTGTTTGCCTCTTAGGAATTTTTTTTCTTTACAATATATTCCTAAAAAAAAGACAATTTATCCATTTTTAACTTATTATTAATGCTATATGAACATATTATACTTAAAATAACTATTTGTTTGTAATTAAACTAAGACAACTCAGAATATGTAATTTTAACATTGGAAATATTCAAAATGTGTTAAAAAGTCAAAAAAAAAAAAATAAATAAAATAAAAAATTATTTAGAAACGAAATATTCCGCAGAAAACAATTTTAGTTTCAAAACTTGCCATGAGAGGGAAATATTGAGGTGTTTACTAAAACAGACTGTAAAAATGAAATATACAAAATCATAAAAATTGAAAAGGTTTGTGTATGAAAAAAAGGCAAATGAATAAAAGAGAAAACTTTATGGAAATTTGTAATAAGATTAATGCTGTCAGAAAATATTTTTACATAAAATTGCTTTGGCTGAAAGATGCCAATTTTGCGCAAAGAAGATGCCAATTTTGAAGATGGCAATTAGAAGAAGATGCCAATTTGCATTGAAGAAAGACGCCAATTTTGCACAAAGAAAACAGTATGGTCAAATCTACCGGAATATGGTGAAGTTTACTGTGTTTTTGAACACCAAAAATCTGTGTTTTTTGGAACACCAAAAACTTGGTAATTTTTATCGAACTGCTATAGTTTGGTATGTGGCATATAAAATTAACTATAAAATATGGTTTAATAATGCGCAATAAAAATTAGTATTTTTATCATGGTAGTTTTAAGCATATTTTTAAACTATTTATGTGATTAAATTTAATTTTAGATATTGTATCTTTTAATAAATGTGTGATAATAAAAACTATAATTTTGAAAATTTAAATATCCTGTAAACTATTGCAATATGAAGAGAAAAATAACGAATGAATGGTTTAAACACCGTATATTTTGGTTTTATCAATCAGAATAGTTTATTTTTATAAAAAATGTTATAAAAATACAGCACGGTAGTTTTACTATTTTTCTCTGCCTCAAATGAATTGATTAGAAAACTTAGGGGAAATTTTAAATAAAAACTATTGATGTCAACGAAATGTTTTTTACTTAAAATTAGTTTGATAGAGGAACGATCAATAATCGTCTAATATGCGACGCATCTATATTACACGTAGAACATGGTGCGCTCAACTAAAAACAATTTATATTAGATGTAGAACATTGTGGACTCAACTAAAAATAGTCTAAATTAAACGTAGAGCATGGTGGACTCGAATAAAAACAATCTATATTAGACGTAAAACATGATGGACTGAACTAAAAACAGACTATATTAGGTGTAGAACATGGTGAGCTCAACTAAAAACAATCTATATTGGACGTAGAACAGGGAGGACTCAACTAAAAACAATATAAAACAACACAAGTGCAGGTTGTTTGCAGGTGACAATGAGAAAAAAAAAGTATTTTATCATGTATAGAGTAAGAATGGCTTTCATTATTCTAGTTTCAAAGTTCCATTTTAAACACATGATTTTTAACTAAATGAGGGCGAATATTCCTCGTATTCCATATATTTTTTGTCATATATTCGTTCATAAATAAGCCTACTTCAAATTTAATTTTGAAACGTTTTATTTCCATGTTTCTGATATGTCACACTAGAAATTGCTTAATTAGAGATGTTATTTTATATTAAGAAACAATTCACACAACGTGAAACATTATTTGTTTATGTTAACAACGATGAACGTTATATGAAATAGAATTTTCCTCTTGGAATGCGACCTATAATTCTGGCAGAAGCAGTTGCAACTTAAATCAAAGGCACTTCTCTAGAAATTTTAACAATATCTAATTTTCCATCCCATAGATATTTATGTTATATGCACCAAGCATTCACTACTTAGATATTTTTCTATTTAAATTAAATTAATAAAATAATAGTTTTTTCCTGGCATTTTAGGCAGATTATCACAAATAATTTATTTAATATGAAAAACTACTGTGTTGATTTACATGATTTGAAAAATCTTCGCGTGTAAGAAAACAGTGTTTAAATATGTAAACATTTAATTTAACTAAATAAAATATTTAAAACATTATTTTTAAAAATAGATTAATAAGTTTAAAGTACAAACTTATATCAATTTTTCTTAAATAATGTCGCCTACGTACATAATTTTCTACACAACTTCTATGGACACGTATTGAAATATTAAATTGCTTTTTTTAAAAAAAAATTTCACTCAGTAAAGTATACTCAGTAAGTATATATAAAGTATTATCTGTTGTCAATACTTATCTGTTAGATATTATATACAGACATATTTGATATTACATTGGCTCCTCATGAGTATTCAAAATATGTCCTTTTGGTCAAAAAAAATATTTAAGGTATTTATATAAGATAATTTTAGCAATAATTTATGCTATTCCCTGCCACAAATTTACTCTGACATTTTTACTGTAAAATAAATTTCAGCTTCATTGTTTTCGGAGCTTTAAGTTCAGATCTGTGATATGCACGCACCTTGCTCTAAAACATTCATCTGAATATTATCAGCACTTATGTTTAAATTGCCTCCATGACATGTTCAAACAATACATGACATGACTGGAAATTGCTTCACTAATTGTTAGGCATTAATTGGTGTTGTAGAAATTGAATAGACAGAACATGAATAATTCAATGACAACAGTCGTGGCTGTGACACGTCTATAGTTCATTGTACCTAAAATTGATATGGAGTGAATTGATATAGCCTCTACCCCTTTACCCTCAGACTATATTATTATATAATTATAATAAACTTAACACATATTGCATGTTCTTAATACAGATTTCTAAAGAACTAATATTTTAGCTGATCCTAATGTTAGATAGAATATGTAGACTTATAAAATGTTTGATTACTCTTCTCCCAGATGTCTTGAGAATATTTGCTTTTCAGAAATACCATACTGATCTTAAAGTTCAATGTAGATTAATTTACGTCAGATAGATTGTGATAATAGACATATTGTTTAATATTTTCATGTAAATTAATGAAATTTGTGATTAAATCTTTGCAGACATCTTGAGAATACTTATTTGCGTTGCAACAATTATTTTATCTATTAGGGTAAAATCAATTATTAAGTTCTATTTTGGTTAATTCATCTTAGACAGAATTAATATGAAACAGATTTAATATTAGGCAGAATGCTTAATAATTTTGTATAAATTAATGAGATTTTTTATAAAAAAAAATTTTCAGACGTCTTGAGAATATTTATTTGTGTTGCACAATACTTATTGATTTTTAGTTTCTATTGGGATTAATTTATGTTAGACATAATTTTATATTAAACAGAATTAATGTTAGGCATAATGCTAAATAATTTCGTGGAATTATTTTATGATGAACTTTATGAGGGCAATTTATCAGACATCTTGAGATTACTTATTTGTTTTGTAGAAATATCCATTTATCTTAAGGTCCCATCGGAATTGATTTTTTTTTTGACAGAAAGTTTTGTTAGATAGATTTAATGTTAGACAGAATGCCTTGTAATTTCGTTTAAATTCATGACATTTTTAATGACAGTTTTTGCAGACATCTGAGAATACTTATTTGTTTTGAAGAAATATCCATGGATCTTAAAGTTTTAATTGGCTTTCTTTTTCTTTTTGCATGATATCAGACAATTCAAGTAAAATGTTATAAAATCAGCATTTGAAATCAGTACATTCTGCTAAATTGCGTAATTTTGCAAAAAACAATAACTAATTTTTGCCTACATTATTTAAGATCTATATAGATTATTTAATCTACATTATTAAATTAAGGTCGCATTCGATCATTAGATCAAAAGTTATCTGGGAGCTTCGTTTTTTGTCTTGGGCACTGTACATTCTGTCGAAATGCGTAATTTTTCAAACAACATTAATTAGTTTTTATCTACATTACCTATTTTAGATCTACATATATTATATAGTTTTCATTATTAAATTTAGATTGCATTCAATCATTAGATCAAAAGTTATTAGGCCGCTTCTTTATTTTTATTTTGTGCTCTGTACATTTCATCGAGTTTTATGAATCTGTGGCGGCATTGTCAAATTATGAATTGGAATATTTAATGTAAACTTTCCAGACAATTACCGCTTTGAAAACTTTAATCGTTTGAACTGCGTTTGTTTAAGCTGATACAATATTTTCTAAAAAAAACGGTTTTCGGTGTGCGTCAATTTATTATTAAAATTTGCATTGTTTCCAAATATTTAACTGTATTGTTGATTTAAAACAGTAAATTTAAGAACTGATTAACTCCTTGTATCATATATAAAGAACGAAATGAAGTATCTTAAGTAAATAATCATCACGGGATAATATTTTATTTAACACTGTAAATGCTAAATTTATCTTCAGAAAAATTCTTCGAGTGAAATAAGGACTCATTAAACGTAATTCTATTTCATTCAACCTTCATATTGTTCGAAATTCTCCAAATGCACTTTAATTCCAGTAACAGACTCCCTTAATTAAGTTTAAAGAAAGAAAGAATTTCGTGAGAAGGCTTTAATTTTCTCTTTTTCTTCGTCCAAACAAGAGAAAACTTTTAATTTGGGAACGCGGTTACTTTTAAGTCGTATGTCTTGTGCTCCCCGTTTTTCCCATTTGGAACTATGTTCAGAATATAATTATTTCTTGAAGGTATGTGAATGCTTAATTTAAAAAATTCCCTTTGACATTTGCATAAATGAATTGTAATTTAGATTGTTTCTTTTATAAATACTTATTTAGTCATTATTTATATTTAGTCGACATTTTCAAAAGATATACAGCACCTGGAAAACAGTTACTGTACAGTAATTTAAACGGGTATGTTTAATATCAATCTTGTAAAAACTTCTAATGACGAAAAAAAAAGCGAAGTCAAAATCGTAACGTGATCTGTCCGTAATAGTAACGTGACGTAATCTTAAATAGCCTGTAATAGTTTTAGTGTATCTGTACACCAACAAAAAGTTTGTTAACTAACAAAATCTTAAATACTCTGAAAATAATTTTAGTGTATTTGAACACCAACAAAAATTTTCTTAGCTGACAAAATTTTGAATACCCTGTCAAAAATTTTAGTGCATCTGATCACCATCAGAAATGTTCTTAAATTGAAAAAATCTTAAATATCCTGTAAATAAGTTCTGTGTATCCGAACACCAACAAAAATTTTCTGATTTGACAAAATCTTAAATACACTGTAAAAAGCTTTAGTGTATCTGAACTGGTGACAACTATTTTAATTCAAAAATGGTGTAATGAAACATTTACGCTGACACTAAGTATAGTTCTTACTTAGTACTTAGTTCCTTAATTGACAAATTCATAAAGAAAAAATTTTTAGATGGGGGTGTTTTTTTTTTTAAATAAATGAAAAGTACATGTATCACTTTCTTCAATTGACAAAATCAGACATAGAAAAATTGAAAGTGGAACATATTTATTTAGGAGACAAGGACATCTGATATGGATAATTAGCAGTTGGCAGGGACAACTGATAGCCTACAAATATAAATACCTAGTTAGAAGATGAGGACAGCTACCAAACCTGAGAATCTAGTACATATAAGCTCCTTGATATGGATAAATAGTAGATGACAATGACAATTGATAGCTACCAGATATGAATACCTAGAAGAAAATGTGGACAGCTACCAGCTGTGAGCACCTAGCAGAAGGAGAGGACAGCTATCTAATGTGAGATCCTAGCAGATGCCAGGCACTAGATGGGCGCATCTATCGCATGTGAGCTACCTGATACGAATAATTAGCAGGTGACAGGGACAATTGATTCTGATAGCTACCAGAGATAGCTACCAGATATGAAAACCTAGCAGAAGATGTGGAAAGCTACCAGATGTAAGAACCTAGCAAATGCCTGTTACCACAGATGAGCATCCAGCAGATGTCAGCTACCAAATATGAATACCTAGCAGAAGGCAGGGACAATTGACAGCTACTAGATATGAAAACCTAGCACAAAATGCGAGCAGATACCAGACGTAAGCACCCTTGCAGATGCGAGCTACAAGATGTGAACATCTAGCAGAAGGCGTTTCATTAATACAGGACTGGTATCATCAAAGTTACAGACAAATAATCATTATGGGAAAAGCTTGAACTTTACCAGTTCCTTAAACTTTCTCTTTTTTGCCTATACAGATAAGAGCTAATAAAATAACTTCAAGTTTTACTTGACAGATAAAGACAGACAGATAACCTTTTACTTGACAGATAACCTTTTATTTCCAAGTATAAATAATATTTATTGTGATAGGGCAAATAAATTATTTTTAGAGGCTTGCCAGTTCCCGATTTAATCTAACCTGATGAGATAAAACTGGATATTTATTAAAATGATGAGAAGACATTTTCTCAAACTGAAATATTTATTTGCAGAATTTAATTAATGCAATTACATTTTTTACACTAATAACCCCACAGAAATATAAAAACCAAGGAACATAAGTAATTTTGAATTTTATTTTTTTTTTTAGTTTCATAGCTGGGAATTTCACAAATTGAGTTAGCTTATCAGATTTTAGAATAAAAATCAAAAATAAAACTTTAATTATGCTACTCTCTGTTGTTACAGGCCTCTGTTGTTACAGGCATATAAAGACTTCTTAAGAATTTGACTTATAGCTTAGCCTTTTGTACTACCCGGTTATGACATGGTTACTGTTTTGTCCAACAATGACATTCAACGTAGAAATAAAGCTGTTTGAATTATAAAAATCATAGTCAAAAGAGATATTATCAAATGTTGAACTTACCGAATATAAAATTAAGAGTAAAAGTCGAAACTTTTCGAACTTATTTTTTTAAACATCGTCCTTAATAAACAAACTACCTACGCTATCTTTCATTTATTTTCAAAAAAACATGAGAAATGTCTTCAACTAGTTTTATGTGATTTTTTAGAAATAGTAGTATTTATCTAGTAAAACACTTAATACGAGTTTTATCAGCAGAAACAGTTTTCTCAAACTCTCAATTATAATATGTTTTTAAAAGAACATGTAATTAAAAAATATTTATAAAGATTTTGGTAAAGAAAATAAATTTAAATTTTTGAAATTAAAAAATATGTTCTATGAGAATTTTCATTATAAGTAATGGTATCTAATAAAGGAAGCAACAACAAAAAAATAATAATATGATTTTGTGTACGTAAGAACATTACAATGAGCTTTTCTGAACATTGGATTTCTCTTCTTTACATTTTCTAAAAGCTTTACAAGTATAAAATCAAGCCTTATAATAAAATTCCATATTTCAAACTTTTGAAGGAATTGTAGCAAATTCACACCTGGTCACAGAAAAAGCTGTGTTATTTCAAGATCCGCAGCATCATTTTCAAGAAAAACTTGCACTTTTTATACCTCCTGACTTCAAGTAATTTTAATTACTAAAAGTGGAATTCCAAATAACATTTTCAAGTGTTCATATTATTGTACTATATATTTTTAAGAAATGAAGGGTTTAGGTTTTAACACTCAGTAATTAATATTTTGAAAATAATGCCTGTGTAATACCCTTTCAATAGGCCGAATACATTTAAACTGCTTTGCCCGAGACTTCTTTGCCTGTTATTTAACTGTAATTAAGCCATCTTTTAATTAAAATAATTTTAATTTATCTAGTAGTTAAATTTGCATTATATGCTATATATAACACAACTTATTTAATATGTAGTTTTGAAAGAACTTTTTAGTAAAAAACGAACATTTTAATGATGTCCCAAGACATTTTTCTTTCTGTTACCATAATTATTGTATGCGTTACACGTGTTTTGAATTTAGTATTTTGAAATAAAGTTGTCATTTAAACATGGTCAATATATTTAGTGCATTAAAAGAAGATTAAGCATTAGCAAGATGAGGCTGTTTTATTTACATTTTCTTTTGTTACCAGTATAGTTGTTAAAAATTATTATTTAAATTTTCATTCATTTTTTTTACGATAAGATCAAATTATGCTTTCTAGTTTAGTGTAAACTTTTCTTACTTTCAATGGAGCCAGTACAAGTGACTTGCAATTTCCTTTTTTCTCCTCTGTTACTCTTCCATCTTGCTATAATGCTCATGGCAATAGAATGTTAAAAAGATTAGCAGAAAAGGAAGAGGCACAATTATTTAAAAGTCGTTTTTTAATAATTATTTCCTATTTATTAAACAGGTATAAAAATGTGCATTTTTAATTGGTATTATTTAAGAAGCATTAAAAAATCAATACAAAGTATACTAACTAGACTATATTTTTGCATTTTATAAAACTAATTAAGATAAATATAGGAAGGTATCAATAACTAAGCATAATAACACCATTAGAATTTTGTAATTTGCAATGTAAGAACATTTAAATTTAGTTCCTTAGACTTCTCCTTTCTTACTCTTTTCCTATCTTTGTTATCTACCATTTATTAAAGTTTATATCACAATTTATCAAAAAGTAATTTTAGTGATTTAAAGAGTAAATTTGACTATAGTGTAATATTTTAGTAAGTCCTGCAACATTTTTTAAAGTATTAACTTGAAATATAAGACAGTCGATTTAATAAATACTTACAATTTTTCCTTAACTACTACCTCCAGGACCCACATGCACTGTTATGAATTTGTCTTAAAAAATTTTTAGACAACAATTTATCTGATTGTTATTTCTCCATATTGAAATGAAACAGGCAAAGATCCAAAAGAATGATGGTATTCAAAATGTTAATTGCGAGTAAAATCGTTTTTTAACTGCCTTTATACCGTTTAACATACTTTTGTACATTTATATGATTAAAGAACCAGAATTTAATCTTTAATCACACCAACTAGGCTCATCTAATGAATGGGGTTCGTGTCCAAACGTTGGCACCATATTATTTCCACCTTTCCTTTCAGCACACGAAGAGTTTCCAGTATCATGCACTCTCTAATGTGTAATCCTGGACTATCAGAATACAATACACTCATTCATGCATATACAGCAGCCCCATAAAGCTGATTATCAGCTTTAATATCGAGTAAGTTTTTTTATCTTTCGATTTTGAAACCATGCTAGTTGTAAATGGGTAAAAAAAGGGTAGATTTGTATTCATTGTTTTGTAACTGTAAACGTTACAAGACCATTAAGGTAAAAAAATGTTCTTTGCCGCAAAATTTACGGTTAAGTGGATAGACAGCCTACTGCTGGTTATTTTACCGTAATTTTGGAATGAAAAATATACATATATGTGGGAAACCGGCGACGCTTTTATATATTTTTTCTTACACTCTAATTGTAAGCAAAAGTAAATTTTAGCATTTTCTAATTATAAAAAATATCTAATAATTTCTAAAAAAATTTATAGGTTAACGGAATTATACGTAATATAAAATTCAAAAAAGCTGTTTAAATTTTTTTTATTTATATTCAAAATTTTATTTATAACTGATTTTGTAAACTAAGGAAAGTTTAGTGATAAATAATTGTTCTTTCCTAGATCTAAATAACTACAAATAAGTGAAAATTTGAAAAAAAAAAATACTGTTTGAAAGATTTGACCTTGATCGTTGAAAAAGAAACCGATGTTTCCTATTCTATGGCATTTCATAACCATAACTTATTAAAATGCTAAATATAATTATTAATGCTAAATATCACTTATTTTGACCAAAATTAATGCAAAATAATGAAGAAAGTATGAAAAATATGTTTAATAAAAATTCTGTGCCAAAAAGATACTTGTCAAGAAAATTTACAAGAAAAAGTTATTAAGAAAGAATAAAGGAGTATAACTACTTTTATTTTAATAATTATAAAAGATAAAAATATTTCTATATTTCATAATAACAAAAATAATATAGTAAAATAATTTATACTACCTTTTGGTTATATTAATGTAGATGCTAAAAATGTTAAGTTTACTGTTTCAGAGGTTACTTATATTTTTATTTAAACATTTCTGGACATTGGTACAGTAACAATAGGAATCATAATTCATATTCAACTTAATGCTTCCTTTTTTTAATTATATGTTAAAAAATCAAAACGTGCACTGCTGTCTTAAGTTTTCTCTTTATAAAGTAATCGCTTTATAATGTCATACGCACTATAATATATTTTTACTAAGAAAATCTCCTCATAAATTCATACGTACTGAACAGAAGTAAAATATTATTTCATTAGTGATTATATTATACCCAATGTTGCCCAATATCAAGATCAATAGATCCGAGGTGATTAAACTCGAAATAAATTAAAGTAATGCATGCACGTAACTCATATTAAGTGTGACGAAAATTGCTTACAAAAGAATTCTTATATAAATTTATTAAGGAGCCAATGGCAACCGAGAAAATGTAATGACGTCATCAAGGCGTCTGTGTAGGCAAGATGACCATAAGCTACCCATAAAGGCAACTCACAGAACAAAGATCACATCAAAGACTTCAACGTCTCTGAAGATTGCTTTCTCCCGATCTCCCCTCTCTTCTCTTTACAAGGAAGGGGGGAGGAATAAAAGTATGGTAGGGGGGGGAAGAAACGGGAAAAGGCAAATATGGCGGGGCCCACTAATGCATGTTTAAGCGGGCATTACGCAACCGGAGCGGCAATTATTTCCCTCACAATCAATAAACATTAACGAGGTCGGAGCAAATGAGTTCTGCATCGTCGGTAATTGGAGGGTCGGTAAAAGGGTGGTGCAATGAGATTGTCACTCCGTAACAATCTAAACACCCCCCCCCCCATTTTCCACTAGGTGGAAAGGGTGCACTGTACCAACCTGATTGCCGGCCATAAACAGGAGTTTCTTTTTTTTTTTCCAGATATAATTTTTCCATATCTATTCCATTGGAAAGGCAGTGATCCGGTAGGTGTTTAGTTGCGAGCGATTAAGTGAGAATAGAGTTTTCCTGGAAAATACGTGATGAGATTTCAGGATTCTAGTTAAACGGGCCTTCTGGATTTGAATTCGTTGCATTCCAAAAGAATGGAATGGAATGATTGCTCTTGGTGATATTCTGAATATTGTTATTATGCCCAAAGAGTTTATTTCGATGTTCTTTTCCGTGGTTGTTGTTGTTTCTTTTGGTATTTTATACAGTCATTCGTAATACAGTCATTGGTAATCACCACCTTTAACTATTTTTAAAAATCTATTAAAAATAGGGTATACTTTGTGCTGCGCTTGAATGAAACTAAAGAGTGCGGATAAAGCACAAATGAAGATCCATTAAGATAAGTTAATTTAACTGAAACCAAACGAAGATGGAGTATGCTGTCTGCTTTGTTTGAATAAATATTAACTATGTGGAGAAAAAAAAATAGAAATACAGATCCATCGTTAATTTTACACAATCTAAATGAAAATAGGATATACTTTGAATAATGCTACAGTCTTGGAAACAAAATTTTCAGTTTTGACGATTCAACAAACTCTAATTAGCTAATTTTGAGAATCATTACATGACAATTCTCAAATATATGACAAAAATATTTTCTCAACTTGAAACCTTATAGTAGAGCATTGTGGGGAATAGTTCATTAGAATGACAAAGCTAGAATGAAGACTAAACGATCAAAAAGGAAGCAACGAAGCGCCCCCCCCCCCTATGTATGGTGGTCATGGAGCTGGCCTCGTACCAAGTAGATCCCCAGTTCTAATCCCACTTCGGGCATGGGTGTAATTTATATTTCTGTCCTATCTGTCTTTCTTGTGTTATTAAGGCGACATTGATCCAACTATATGATACCCACGATAAAGTGATTATTAGGAAGGTCAGATACATTAGGCACTAGGAGTTTTCTGTTTTCTTTCTTTCTTTCTTTTTTTTTTTCGAAAAAATAGAATGACGAAATATTTTTTTAATTTCGAAATTTGTTTCCTCCAACAAGTGACTATAATTATTTCGTCACTTAAAGTCGCTTGGAGCATATACCGGGAAACGTTTTCGTCGAAAACAAAAAAAGCTTTGCAAAACTAATGTATTCATTTTTTCAATGAAGTTGGGCTCAAAACTACAACAACAAAACGAAATAAATAAACGCAATCGTGCCATAAAAATTATAAAATAAAGTAAACCTTGTTTTCCCAAAATATTTGTTTCACAACGAGAAGCAAAAACGAATTATGGAAGCTGAAAAACGAAAAGAGGAAGAAGCATACATTAAAAAATAAGTACGGAAAAAAAAATAGTTCTGTTAATCGTTAACAAGACCTTTATTAACAGTTCAAAAGAACTATTGTTACTTCAAAATGTTTTAAATTTTGATGGAAATATCGATTTTATAGCTTCGAGTTCTAAGACTTTTAATTTCTCAGAGCTTAACTCTTACTAAGTGACGCGCTAATAAATCAAAAATGGAAAAGAAAAGGTATGAAAGTAAATTCTCATCATGGAAAACGTAGCGGTACTAGTAAGCTTATACGATTGGATGAAGAGTAACAATATCGTAACAGATTTTATTCGAAAACTACCAATAAATCAGACTTTAGCAAAATTAATGAAATATAGCAAATATGGCACTGCAGGGGGAAAAATACCTATGTATCTGAAACTGCATTGAATGTCTGAAAATAAATTTCATATAAATAAATTTTTGTACTGTAATAAATCTATGATTTATATCCTAGGAGCAATTAGTTTTTGATTTTAAGAATAATAAATTTAAGAGGAAGTTTTATGGTGCATCTTATATGCCAATAAATGAGAATGTATAATTATATATAGAAGTATTATTTTTTACCGTACTTGTTCTTTAATCTATGTTTTCAGCTCTTTTTGTCTCTAAGACTCCATGATTCTTTTTTGTTTCTAGTAGTGAAACAAATGTTTTGGGTAAACAAGGTTTATTTTATTTTATAATTTTCATCGCACAACTAAATTTATCTCTTTTATTTTTTGTAATTTTGAATCCAACATCACTAAAAAAAAAAAAAAAAACACACATTTTGCGAAACTTTTTCGTTTTTGACAAAAACGTTTCCTGGTATATACTCCTTCATTCCTGGTATTCTACTTTTTCATTAAAGTGACGAAATAACTATAGTCAGTTGTTAGAGAAAATGAATTTCAAGAAATTAAAGAAATATTTCGTCATTCTTTTTTTTTTATAAAAAAAAAAAAAAAAAACTCGTAATGGTTAATGAAATGTAACTTTTCCACTAATCACTTGATCGTGGGCAGCATATATCTGGATCAACGTCGCTTTAATAACACAAGAAAAACAGATAGAGCAGAAAGATCATACTGTGCTCGAAGCGGGTTACGAACCCCGATTCTTCCTGGTAAAAGGCCAACTGCTTGAAAACCATACAGATTGGATGACTTTTTCCTGATTTTATTTACGATCGTCTAGTCTTCATCCTAGTTTCGTCATTCTAATTAACTGTCTGTCACAATGCTCTACTGTGAGGTTTCGAGTTGAGAAAACATTTTCGTCACATATTTGAGAGTTCGCGTTTTGTCACAAATTACGTGATTTCGTGAGGAAATGATTTTCAAAATCAATGAAATAGAGCTCAAAGATGGCTGAATCGTCAAAAGTGGGATTTTTATTTCTGAGAGTGTTACAACACTGTAATAAAGCGATGTGTCAAGAACGATATGAGGGATGAAATGCGTGAAAAAGATGTAAAACATTCCTTCCTCCCGCATAACTTTTGAGACTACATATTGTTCAAAAATGAGTATATACTGTAGCTATTTTGAATACACCGAGTCTTCAATTCTTATTTTTTCACAGTTTTTCAAAGCAAATAATTTTATTATTTGTTTTGCAGCTGTTTTGTCATATTTTTGCTCAATTTTTTACAGTTTTGTTTTTCTTTTTTTCTGCAGCAGAAAATTTTTTAATATTTTAGGATAACTGTTTGAGTTAAAATAACACCACTTTAAGTTATGCGGAATCAAAAATCACGTGAACCTTTTCAAATGCTCCTAATTCAAATTTCTTAACCAATTATTGATGGCAATAGTTTTTATCGGCATTCTGGGCTTGTACATTTTTTGAAAGTTTTTTTTGTTTACTCTTCTCATTTATCGTCGTCTATGTTTTTCAATATTTTTTTCGATACAGAATATAAATTTCCTACCAAATTCATACATTATTTACCTTGTAAATAATATTACTTTCGATAAATAACCTATCCTAATACTTAATTTAAGACAATAAGGTTCATTCTTTGATTTCAGAAATACTGAATCCAACCTAAAAGACAAATTATAAATTTTTTGAAAAAAAATTGATGTAAGAAAAACACTCCTTTTTTAAAAAAATCAAATTTGTAAAATAAATCCTTTATTTAATGAGGAAAAATTTAAAATATTGCAGAAAAATTCCACTTCGTAAAAAATACATTTTTTGTATTGGAAATCAATTCACTAGGAAAAAAATTTAGAGAAAAAATCTATTTGATGAAGGAAAAAAAAGAAATTTGCTTTGAAAAAAAAATCAAATTGATTTGTTAAAAAAAACAATTTATTAAAGATAAGTCAATTATGTGAAGAAAAAACAAATTGTTGGAAGAATAATTCAATTTTAATAGGAAAAATTTTGTTTATTTAAAAAAGAAAAATAGAAAATTCTGTTTTTGACATATTTAAATGCTACTTCAAAGGAGCTAACATCTGATCAAAACAACTAATTGGCTGAATGAAAATATTTACCGAATCAAATCAAACATACAATTCGACAATTCACAATTACAATTTGCTATTATAAATATTTTTTAATTCTAATATTTGAACAAAATTTATAAAGAATAAAAGAAATAAAAAGTAAACAAGATCTATACATATTCGCTTGAAAGTATTATAGTGAATTTTCAATTAGTTTCTTTTAAGATTCGAAAGTATAATTTCATTATGCTCTATACACCAAAACGAAAGAAGATCTAATTACTTAAGCTAACTAGAATTACACAAAAATTAAAAAAAAAAAAGAAAAATTCTGAGAAAAATCAATATTTCTTTTGCAATAAAAGTGACTGTAAGTATACGATTTTTACAAAAGAAGTTAACCTAATTATATATACTTTCAAAACCAACACTCTAATGTTTATTTTACGTTCAAAGATAATTACATTCACAATAGTCTTCAAAGTAAAACAAAATATTTAGCTGATGTTAGAGAAAAATAAGACTGTAAAGATAAATATATTCCCGAATCAGGTTTCAAGCAAAGGTTATATATTTTTTTAATTTATTAAAAACATTTTAGGCAGAGTAACTATGCATTAAACTTTAATTATTTGTAAGTTTTTCGCTCTTTCATTTGTCACTAGCCTTCGGGTAAATATCTGCAAATAGGCTCCATTTACTTATAAACTTTCCTCGAATTAACTTTTAATTTAATAAGCAGATGCTTTGACGTCGAAAAAACTGTTTTTGAATTTTGAAACGAGGCACCACTGTAATTTTATGGATCGCATAATAATAATGATAAAATCAAATTTTTTAAAACTTACAAGTACAATGAAGTTTGATATAAAGGCAATTCAAAATAGCAAAAGGAATTGTCTTTAGGGAGAGCTTGTTGTTAATAGCAATTACAGACTAATGCTAAAATAACAAAAAAATTGCTCAAGCGCATCAATATGCAAGAGAATTTTAGATCATTAATAATTCTGATTACTGATTTTAATAGTGAGCCGTCAAGAAGAAAAAATAGGGGACATGATAGATATGTAGTCTAAAAATAGCATAAAACCTTTTTTCTCGTAAGCACAAAAACAACTTGACTAGGGATTATCTACACATGGTTAAGATTGCTAGAAAAAATAAGGTGAAATGATGTTCGTTTTTCATTTTTTTGAATTGATACCAGAAGTAAATAAAAAAAATATTCTGCTTTGCCCCTTTTTGTATAATATTGCTCACTTAAGATATGGCTCGTATAATATTGCTCACTTAAGCAACCGAAAAATGTATTTTCTTAAAAAACACCTATGCAGCAATATTGTGGGCTTACTAATTTTTAGCTCGTTATAAACATGCAGTTTTTTTTTTTTTATCTTTGATATTAACTTTTCAAAAATGACTCGGAAATTCGTCGTAAAAACATAACATTCCCGTAAAAACATAACAAATTAAAAAAGAATTAGAAATTTAAATACTTATGTAAAATCTGTCCTACTATATGGGTCTGAGACATGGCACTCCAATAAAAATAACATGAAAAACTATTAACAACTGCTAATAAACTATTAAGTATTTATTAACAACTTTTTTAAGAAGAATATTGGGTAATCAAGTGGTTCCATAAAATTTGTTATGCAGAAATCCTTAGAAAAGCAAAACGGAAAGCGAGTGATCTGGAAATTAGAAAACGTAAAGGGAAATGGATTGGTCATGTTCTACGCAAACCTGAAAATTTTAAAGTAAAACATGGTTTTGATTGGAACCCTTAGGCTGAATAGAAAAGGATGAAAACCTAAAAATACTTGGCGCAGGACGGTTGTAAACGATTTGAAAACAATAGAAAAGCCATCGGGAGAATCAAAATATCTGGCCACAAATAGAGTGAGATGGAAAGCTACGATAGAAGCCCTATGCTCCAGTCCGGAGTGAAAAGGAATAAGAGATATTAGGGAATGAAGCTCCTGTAATATGCTGTCCATGTTACATAGAACTCTTACTGTAGATTAAAGAGGAGAAAATAGTTTTTGTTTTTCATACTTATAACGTAAAACATAAAGCACATTCGAAAGATGTTAGATGGGTTTTAAGTGGTACGCGTTAGAAGTATTTAACGGTGTATTTTGAAGCTCTGTCGCCAAGGAACATAAAAAAGTCATAGTTTAAGTACCTTACACTTGATGCAATGCCATGATTTTAAACTATATATATAATTTGCCGTGAAGAACTTTCTGGCTTTAGAACAGACAATTAACTTAAACATTTTAAAAGCTAAGAAACTTTTTTAAGAAATGTCAATTTGGCGACATTTTCCCACCTTGGTGAAAATTATCATAATCACTGCCTTATTCTCAGTTTTTGCAAATATTTAGGAGCCAAGTAATGCAGCATTGGAGTAATTTTTTAAATATTAAGGCATTAGACCGCAAACGCTTTTCATTTTCTCAAAACTGTGGCTTTTCTCCGCATTTGCGTCATTTTTAAAATTGGCGTAGACAACTCTGGCTTTAGATAAACTAAACTTAACCTAGCTGTCATGAGTAACTGTTACAAACTCACAGCAGTTATAGTCCCGCAGTATTTTACAGATGGTTCGAAGACAAACACAGGCACAGCTTTTGCTTTCCTCAATATTACACACTCACAAAGCTACACATTAGACAGGGAAAATTCAATCTTTCAAGCCGAACAGTTGGCAATCCTTGAATGCATTAAATATATTAAGAGCACTGAAAATTTCAATAATAACGATATTTATGTCATCTGGTCAGACTCAAAATCATCAATATCATCAATACTTGATTTTGGCACAAATAATAGAATTTCCTTTGATATTCAACAAGAACTTCAACACACATCAATTCAAATTTCCCGGATTAAAGCACACAACAATAGAGTAGGTAACGAAAAAGCAGATGATTTAGCTAAACAATCTACGAAACAACCGAAAAATTACGTATACCCACTTCCAGTTTCATATCTTAAACGAAGTATTAAAGATTCTCTTCTAACAAAATGGCAATTTCAATGGAATAATTCAGACAGAGACAGACGTCTATTCAAAATTATTAACAATGTTACTTTTTTCAAAACAATACCTCCAAAACAAGTCATCTGGTTCTTGACGGGTCATGGACCATTTCCAACCTTCTTTCATTACCTGCATATAACAGATACTGATCTTTGCACCTGCGGGCAACAAGGTTCGCCTGAACATTATCTAACTAGTTGTCCCTATACTGTATCCTGGCATAGTCGTCAACCTAGCCCAACAAATTTAGAAATTTGGCAGAAAAATTTTATTACAAACAATACTTTAACCATAAGATTAATAACAATAATGAACTTTTTAGCGGATAATGACTATCTATTAAAATTTTAATAATTTCCCATTCCACATGCATAATATTTTTATTTTTATTTTATTTCTTCTTAAATTCCACACTCTCAGTAAAAAAAAAAAAAAAAAATTTTTTTTTTTTTTTTTTTAAATGTCATGTAATATAGATTGGAGTGGAGCTGGACCAGTTGCCAAGTCCTGGGCTATATGGTTAAGGGTTTTTCATAACCTAGGTACATGCCCAGGGCTTGGAGGAAAAAAAAAAAAAAAAAAAGTCCCGCAGTGGACTGATGATTAAGGCACGGTTCCCAGCAGATCACCGAAGTCAAGCATCACTGGCTGCGGTCAGTGTGCGGGTGGGTGACCACTTGGATCAGTCTGTGAAGGGATCGAGGGTGTGCGGTGTTGGTCCTCGTCAAACTTTTCTACGGTAAAGTGCTCGACTTCGCGTGCAGGTCGTTGGGCTACCGAAGCAGGGATGCCATCCCCTCTGCAGAGGATCAAAATTGGGATGGCATGTCTTCAGATCATCCTCAGGGATGTTTCCCAGACCGTCGCCAACAGCCCATTGTGCAGCTCTAGTGCGACGTAAATGAACTACAACAACAACAACAACACAGCAGTTTTAAAATTAGCATAATTTCCTATTACAAAGGAGCCTTCGAAAAACAGCCTTAACTAAATTTTACGTTTTTTGTTTAGGATTTTTGGAACATGCCCGTGTGGTAGTACTTTCAATTTAACAATTTTCAAGAGATGTTCTCAATCTTGCTAAACTTCTTTATATATTGAACTTTAGCAATAATTTAAAATCTGTCCGGCCACCATTAAATCACACAAACCACCATTAGAATGAGTTTGTTATATTCAGCATAGAAACTAGCAGAAGTATTAAAATTATTTTCATCTGTGTCTTGAGATTAAGATTGAGAACTCCTCCCAAAGCTCCATTTCGTACTGTATTACTTCTTCATGCACCTCTCGAGCCGTAACTTGAGTATCGTAGGTAGTTTGTATATATGCTATTGCTAGAAAAGAGCAAGATCCGTCGCCAATAATTGGTAAGACAGCATTGCGGCGTCGTAGCACCGTTTATGTTTGAAGTTTATTTAACAATTTTAGAAAGGAACAAAAATAAATCTAATTAGTTACATCTTAATTAATTTTTTATATCTATAAAAATACAAAATTATTCTAAATGAAGACATAAGGAATAACTAACTATTAAACATTGCCTAAATTTTTAATTAAGGCAACCTAACAAAACAAAACTAAATAAATACTTAACGTCAGAAACTGTTCAATCGATTTTACTCGAATTTTATATTTTGTCATCTAAAGTTACACAGTTTAAAATGATGTATAAATGTGTGTACCTTTCAATTCAATATTTTTTTAATTGCATAAAATAATAAAAAAGGTTACAAAAATTAATGAAAATTATCTTTACAAGTAATTATAAAGTATAACAGAGCTTAAAATTGCGGGAGGAAAATTTTTATTAGCTTAAAATATTCTTGAGATATGATAATATAATGAAAAACGTCAAACCGACAAGAGGTCTTAAGTTTCAACCGCACTCCTGACCAAACTATTAGAACCGTAATTAATAGATTGCAGCTACCTCCCATTTTTTGTGGAACAGGAATCCAAATCCTTTGTGGGGATAAAGGTATGTTTATTCAGAGAAAGTGGGTTTTTCTATCTGTTTCTGTAATTTAAGTAATAGTTAGGACTAATTCATTAGCACCCTTTTGTACCATTGAAAGTGACACTAAATTTGTGAAATCCTGATCATTAGAATAAAAGTTATTTAAGGTGATATCTTTTTTATTTATTTTTTACACTCTACACCTATGATTCAACTCATAGTACTCAAACACACTCTCCTTAACCTCCATCTATCTTACATGCCTCAATATTAACACGGTTGACAGTTACTAGATTTATGAGATTCAGTGAAGCTAAAAATTATAAGCTAACAAGTCGTAAATTATTGAATTTTATTTTATTTTATTACCGCCGTTGCACAGCCGACGCAATTTTGAGTTTTCGACTACTAATGTTGTACTCCCTGGCCTTGTAATTTTGAACCCGATCCTGAATTCAAGGGAACTCCTGGATCAAGTATAGCGAGAAGCTAGCCTTCGTGGAGGACTTTTTGATTTATCTAACCCGCATTTGCGTTACACGAAAAAAAACCGAAAACCTAACACGGTTAGCTTGACGGCTTGACTCTAACCCATGATGCGTCTACCACTAAGGATTATTTACATCACTGTGGTTGGGACAAAGAATATATAATGTGAGAAGAAGTCTCGCTTCTCCGATACGTAGCAGGGGGCCAGCAAGGTCCCTTTGTATGACAAGAAAAGCGCCAAAGGTTTTTGAGCCGACGCATGCGCACATCTTTAATCCATCATAGCGTCTCTAAACTTGTTTAACAACAAATCTTTCGCCATCTTTAAAGTGACTGTTTAAGGTGACATCTTTAAGTGACCGATATCTATTTAAATTATAAACCTATGCTAAAATAATGAATTATATTTATTTTTTAATGATTTCGTCACAAGTAAATATTTTCCTTGTTTAATAAGTAAACCTTTTTCAAAGCCATATAGTCTGTAAAGAACAAAAGCAGACGGGTATTGAGTCACTTTTCATTAGCTGTTTGCATGAGTGGGGAGAAAGTTGTTTGTTGGGAGCGGAGGGGAATGGGGTTGCTTACGGGGTAAGGACGGAGGGACCCTCTCTTAGGGGGCAGGTTGTTTTCCTAGCAATACTTCCACACCTCGATGGAGGAAACCGTTGCCTCCGGAGCAAGTTTACATGGGGGGGGCTATGAGAGCTGGTCTTCTTCTCACTTATATATTCTTTGGTTGGGACGAGCTGGGTGTGGAATTTGAAGTGACCAGGGATTCGAAACCGGGTCACCTCATTGGGAGGGGAGTGCTCTGTATTTAATGTTGATAAGAAATAACCAGTTCTCAAATAAGTTCAATATCATAAAAAAACAGTCACACTTAAGTTGAGTTAAATTATTGTAATGCTCTTTTTAAAAAAATATATATAAATAAAATAATTAAGTCATTGCAATAACTTAACTGATATTAAAACTTCAATGGCTACATTTTATTCAAGTAGTGAGAACTAAAGCAATTTTTTTTTATATTGTTTTGAAAGTATATTGTTATTTATAAGTGTTAAATCACACATTGAAAAATATTACTTTTTAACTTATGGTACATTTTTTTAGGGTATTGAGGGTATCTTTCTTATTATATAAAAATATGAATGTTCAGTTGTCTTTTATTTTACTTTTGGTAACTGATAAAATTGCAGCTTAATATTAAACTGCTAACTTTTTAACTTCGATTTTGTTAAATAACACTTTGACGTCCAATATTTACATTTCAACAGATTTTTTGATAGCGAATCCCTTAGAAAAATACTTAACTGATGCCAATTTTGAAAGTCAATTTTGCTTTTAAAAATATGAATGCTGTTAATGAATGGTGTTGTTAAATAACTATTTGATGTATGTGACTATTTGATTTTGTCTTTTTAATATCTCAATAGTGAATAACTTAAAAATAATATGTAACAGAGGCCAAATTTGCAGGTCAATTTTACGTATGAAATTATGAATGTTGAGTTTTCCGATATATTTACTTTTGAGAACTGAAAAAACTAAAACAAAAATGAATTTGATTTTAAGCTCTACCATTTTTACCCTCGACAATGTTGACACATTAGTCCCTGAATTTTTTATATGCCGTGACAGAAAAGGATTTTATTAAAAAAGTGGTTATTTTTTAACTGAATGATATTTTCGTCTTTTAGCTACTACTGGATTTTTGAAAAGAATTAAAAAAAAAACATTTGCTTGGTGTGAAAACAATCCTGTTATAGATAAAAAGAATTCTCATTAAATTCTCCCAAATCATGTGACGTATAATATGAACATGGGTTAAATAAACATTGAATGTATAATATCATCATCTTAATAGATCTATTAATTGTTGTGTCTGATGCCGCTTGCCACACGGGCGAGCTTGCTTAGGTATACCGAGCAGATTTAAGGCAGAGTGTGCGTTTCTTATTATTTCAGTGGCGCCATCCTTTGGCCAAGAATCCGACT
Source organism: Parasteatoda lunata (assembly GCA_949128135.1). Classification (NCBI taxonomy): domain Eukaryota; kingdom Metazoa; phylum Arthropoda; class Arachnida; order Araneae; family Theridiidae; genus Parasteatoda; species Parasteatoda lunata. Next base: position 115,138,234 of record OX421971.1, on the reverse strand, counting down.
TCAGTCACACACACGTCACACATACGTCGCACCCGTTTATAGGGCGGACCAATTCATTCATCCACAGATCGTAATTTTGACCTGAATCAGAGAACGATCGATCTCCAATCCAGTACCCCCAGAGGTATTGATTTGTTATGGGAACATGGAGGACTTATGAGACTCGCAGATTTAACGTGCATCAGTCACTTTGCTACACAGGGAATCTTCGGCCGGCGGGGTTCGAACCCACGAACTCTCGGACATGGGCCCAGTGCCCTACCGACCAGGCTATCCTGGCCTAGATCTATTAGTAGCGAATCACTTAAAAATAATGCTTAACACATGATAAATTAGCAAATAAATTGTATGTATGAAATTATGAATGTTGAGTTTTCCCGTATTTTTACTTTTGAGAACAGAGAAAACTGAGAAATATTTTTAAGCTGGATGTTAAACTGCTAACTATTTTACTTCGATGGTGTTAAATAACTATTTGCTGTCCAAAACTGCTATCCTAATAGAATTTTCTTGAAATGTGTTAAACAATAACACTAAGTGATGTTCTCATCCAAAAAAGATCCTAAATTACTCTCTAAAATGATTACGCTCGGTTTAATCACTAATCCAATATAGATATTACTAGGTAAAAGAACAGCCAAATTGAGCTAATTGGTCCAACATGGAATCATTTTTACCAGACATAATTCTATTAGGAGTAGGAATTTTTGGAAAAAACAACCCAAGTTAAGCGAAGGAGCTCTTTCGTAAAATGTCATAAAAACACAATCTATGGATTTTACGATTAATTGAACTTGTAGAAATTATCATATTTTCCGGAGTCTGAAGTTATTGAATTAATCAGCAGGATGCGGTCGCGTGAGCTTAAAAAAAAAGTGGAGTTTATATTCCATTTGCATTTTGGAATAACAGTATGATTCGATTAGAATGTTTTTTTTCTCTTATTAATGTAGAAAATATGCGGTATTTTTTTTTTTTTTTTTTTTTTAAACTGAACTGACTACTTCATTTTATAAATGAAAGAAATTTTGTAATTATGTAGAATCACGGAAACACTTCAAATTGTTTTTTTTAATGTGAATTTAAACGATAGAAAAATATCCTACTACTTTCTTATTTATGGCATATGCTTACATGCTTTTATGAAGGAGAAAAAATACGATTGAAAAACCACAGATTAAGATGAGCAAAAAGAGGGAAACAAAAAAAAAATGATTAAATTTTAATAATTTGGCAAAACTGTTCCATGAGCCGTTGCATGACAACACACTTGGTGGTTATATAGACAAATTATAAAATAAGTTTACAGAGTGGGAGAGTAAATCATTAAATTCTTTTTTTAATTACTACTTTAGACAATTTTTGTTCCTTATTTTAAATAATAGAATATACTAAGTTATTCATGAGTATGCATGCATATTGCAAACTTAATTTATTCATTGATTTTTAATCTTGTTAATCCAAAAGAATTTAAAAGATTTGAAAACGAATTTGGAGGAAAATGATATTCTGTGCATTATTTGTACTAGCTGAATTTAATAACCTTTTAACAACTTCGCTACTTCCATATTGTATTTTCTGGTCATTTTGAATAATTATTTTACTAAACTTAACTCAGTAATGATGCCCACCTCAGGTTTCTTACCTTGGACTCTAGGGTGGAGGAGCAGATGTTCCGGTTGGGTTCCGGTCAGCCGAACGCGAAACCCCCGGTGTTTAGCCTTCAAGCAAACTGGGTACTCATTTTATCAATCCACTGAAAGAATAAAAGACTGAGTCAACATTGTCTGGTCCGAAAATAGAACCCCGGACTTGTAACATAGGAGCGAAAAGCGCAACCGCTCAGCCACCAGGCGTCACTTATTTAGAATTTTATCTAATTAACCACCATTATCCATCCCTTTTATCCACTTGCACTTTTTAAAGCTATCGCTTATTTATTATGATGAACATATTTTTTTTTCAATATGTTTTCTTTAGCTGTGGTGGCTCAGAAGATAGAGCCCTCGTCTCCCAATGTAATGACCCGGGTTCTAATTCCTGGTCAATATGAATTTCTCACCCGACCCGCAAGGACCACAATGTAGATGTAAAAATACCCTCAGTGGTAGACGCATCATGGGTTAAAGTCCCCTGGTTGCTGGGCTAATTGTGGGAGGTTTTCATGGTTTTCCTCTCCATGTAACGCAAATATGGGTTAGTTCCATAAAAAAGTCCTCCACGATCCCTATATTTCTTCTAATGCGTGATCCAGGAGTTCCCTTGTCTTCTGGATTGGGTTCAAAATTACAAGGCTACGGAGTTGAGCATTGATAGTCGTAAACTCAAAATTTGGACGGCTGTTCAAGGACGGTAATGAAATAAAATGAAATGACTTCAAAATTTTATTGAAGATTCGTGATTTTTTCAGATGAATTTAATTTTAGTCAGTGTCATTTTCTTGGTACGGAAATGTGTTGGCATCATGAAAACCAGATCAATAAATAAACTTCAACGTTAATTAAAATTATCCACCAGAACGGATACTATGTTGATCTAAACTAAGTAGCTTTAACTATTATCACCTTGTATATACTATCTTGGTGAGAAGAAGGGGCCAAACTTTAAAATGGGCAAATACTATCACATTTAAAAATTATTTGTTAATTAATTAATTTTTTTAATTGTTAATCGGGCAAAATTGTCATATCTGGAGCGAAATCAGTAAATGAATGAATAATTCTAAACTTTTGCACAATTTTATGAGCCCATGTAGTCCAGTTAGGGAGTAACTTTTTCAAATATTAAAAAAACTAGATCATAAACACTTACCGGTCTCAAAAACTCGTCGCTTATTTTTGGTTTAACAAGATGCGCCATTTTTATAATCATCATGAAATGCGCTGGCAGGAGAGGAACATAACTTTATCTAAAAGTCATGAACAGTTATAAAAAAAAGAGCATATTGTTCGTTAAAAGCCGTTATTACATATGATAAATCTGTCTTATTAATAATAATCGCTTTTGATTTTTACAAATATATATATTTGTCGGTTATAACATAAAACAAAATAATTTTCCAATAAAATGCGTACGAAATAAATCGTCTGCCGAATGCATTAAGAGTTTCACAGGTGAAAAGAAGACATGCTTTGTTAAAAAATACGATTTAAGGAACTATGGACATTCTTTTACAAAACCCTGATCTCTTCAGTTTCCTCTACGGCCTGAGTGGGTTGACTTGTGAAAGTGATTTGTCACATCCAATTTCCCTTCTCTATCTTCGCGCTATAATAGAGAGAGACGGTTACGTTGGCGGCCATAATAAAAGTTGAGACTTCCAGCAGTAAGTTAAAAGAACTGTCGGAAAAGTCGTCTGCGAATATTGGCTCTCCTAATAGCACGAAAAGGCTCGACATTTTAGGAAGAGAAAGAATTTTAAAATGATTTTTACACCTAATTTTAGTACTTTTAAAACAAAATTCTTGAAGTACTTTTTCAGTTCAGATTCTTTCATTTTAGATTGTACAAAAAATTTTCAATGAAAAATAAAAAAATCGGTGATTTTTGAAAAATTATTATCACTTACTAACAGGAAAGGCATAAATCTCCATTCACCTACGAGACATGATTTTTAAGATATTTTTGAAGGATTCATAGTCGCAAATAAAACTTTGTTTTTAATTCTGCGAATGATTTGCTATTTTCATAACAATTGGAGTTGGCAACCGATATTTATGATTGTTATGTCAAGTTTACCCTTTCTTTAGCCAGCGCCCTTTAAGCTAATAGTCAAAAATCAACAACATGGCAAAAAACCAACGGGAGAAACCAATATGGAGAAAAGCCATGGTTTTATGAAAAACATATGTGGTGATTTAATTTTTAAATATTTTTAAAAAAAGTATTGCAAAGTTGCATTATCTAGGTTCCAAACAATTTTCAAAAATTGAGAATTATCCATTGAAGTTGATAATATTTATGAAGGTGAAAAAATCTCGCCAAATTGGCGATCTTTTAAAAAAGTTTAATAACTTTCAAAGTAATTATTAAGTAATTATAAGTAATTAATACTTTTAAAGTATTATTTAAGTAATTTGTCCATTCTAAAGCACAGATAATTCTTAATGGCAAGAAATGGAATTTCCTTGGCAAAAGAGCTTAGAAGAACACTATTAAGTTATTGGTAGGAATTTAGGCCAAATAATTAAAGTTGTGTAGACCTATCATTTGGTGTCAAAAGGTTGACTGAAAACTATCTACATTACGTAAATGCTTTAAATTTTACAGACGAAAGATGCTCTTAAGGACAATTAATTCACGAGACAGACATTAATATTTCTCTTGACTATAAATTTCAATGATAATTACATCATTTAAATATCGAGAAACAATTAAAAAGAGATTATTTACTTAAGTGTGGCACTTCAAAAAAGTATTATTAATTACTTATTGGAAATGCGTTATCAGAGCGGCAACTGCAAATATGAATGTAACGTCTTTCGAAATTAAATGCGATTTATTTGAAATGAGACATAATACATCAATGAGTATTATATAAATACAGAAGGGCATAAATAATATTTTTTAATTTTTATTTAGAGAAAAAAGTCACTTTTACTTATCAGATAATAAATAGTTTTCAGGTTGCCATTTAAATTTAAACTATTACATCTCGATATTTGAAAACAATTACTGTGCTATATATTAAAGAAAAAGAATAGTAATGAACGTTCATTTAATATATCCACTGAGGCATTCTATTCGAACTAGAAATCAAAAATATAATAATTGAAAAATCACTTTCATTTTCAACTAAGAGTGGAATTTTCAACTTTCACTTCATATTTAATGTCGGGATCAAGCTAGCTTAAAACAATTTTATTTTCAAAACTGCTAATTTCAATTTAAAAAATAACAATTTCCCTGAAATGCTCCATCTGTACATATGTGTATTACTCATACTAGTTAAGTAAGGGCTTGATTTCGCAGAAGAGGCTCCTGCCCAAGGCTGCCAAATTTTATTGTTTAAAAGATGTAAATTTAAAGGTGAGCGTAGCTAATTCATTTAGCTTTTACAATAGTTTGATTTTTATACAAAAAGGCCAGCAAATTAATGACACATATGTGGCGTTGTGTCCTTTTTCTTTTAAAAAGTAGCTGCCATATATTTCCATTCATTCAGACTGCATTCACGTCGTTGCACAAAGTATAATTAGTACTATCTAAATCATGTTCATTGAAGCAAAGTATTAATTACATTCTAAACCATTGGGGGCTATCCAGATCAATTTAAAATTGATGCAGTATCGAGACGTATGATGCTTAAAGTATAAATTGTACTGTGAGGCCGGAATAACCTGGTTGGTAGGACGATGAGTGGGAGAATGGGAGCTCGAATCCTTCCGAGCCAAGAATCTGCTCGCATTCAATGGTGACTATTGCACGTTAAATCTGTCGGGGTCACAAAATTCCTCCAAGTTCCCATAACAAATCAATACCTCTGGGGAAACTGAATTGGAGATTGATCTTTCTCTGGTTCAGGTCAAATTTATGATCTGTGGATGGAGTATGATTGGGTCTTCCCTGTAAAACGGGCTGCGCATGTGTGTGGTTGAAGTTGTATTCTTGACCATAGATGGCGCCACTGTTAAAAAATTAACACGCCCTCTCCCCTAAAAATTCGCTTGGTTTCAAGCAAGCTGACTGATATTGGCTGGCAAGTGGTAGGCATAATTTACAACATACATCATACAGTGCACACTAGTACATTCGTATGAAAGTCTTGAGTTGTATAGTCAATGAAAATGTTGGAGAACCTTTATTAGCATTTTCCTCAAGACGTTAGATTCTCCAAATCTGGCCCTTATTTAGATTCAATGGAAAATAAAACTGAAAAAAGTTGTTATTCTGAAACAACTGTTCTAGTTAATTCTAGGTTTGATTTTTTAATAAAATCAATACAAAAATTGCTATCTATTTTCTTGAATGAGGTCATAAAAGGAAGCCGATTGATGGAAAGGATAAGGTAGATAATGAAAATTTCAAATGCCAAAATTCAAGACTACAAAAGAAAATGGTTGGAACAGCATTATTAATCAAGCCAAAATCCATTTTAGATAAAGCAATAATTATTTTTTTTTTGATGTGTAAATTTTTTAAAAAAAATATGTGTTTTTTTTTAAGAAAAGTAAAATTATTCCAGTAAATTGCTAGGAACTAAACAAAACTATGGAATGAGGTTGAGATTAAACAATCCTAAGTATAGAAAAAGGTGTCAGTTTTTGAAAAAAAATGAATAAAAAAACTGGCATAGTTTTTTAAGAAAAAAAACTCAGGCAAATTAGACAAGGTTGGAAACTTGACATTTTTGATTATGTTGAAATATTTAGGATAGGTAAAACTATTTAACATAATTTTTTTATCGTTTATTTATTTTTTACGAAAAAAAAATTCTAGATATTTTAAGGGTGTCAAAATTGAAGATCATCTGCAATTTTGAGGAAAAAATCTCTAATTTCCATGTGGCAATACTTTTTATGAAAAAAGTCAACCATGACACTGACCATTATTTTGATTTTACTACTTCCATAATAAACTATTATGACACATATACTTACAGAGGATCTTTACATTGAAGGTGTCAAAGGTTGAAATAGGGCTATTTCTTAGACTTTGACTGTAGAAATCTACTTGTACCAACAGTGAACCACAAATGTATATATTTTCTGAATATATACTGATGAATAGCACCAAAAAAAAAAAAAAAACATCTGATGTGGTGTATATTTGGCGTGACCTAAAAATGTAAAGAAACTGAAATTTTATACAAATTTTAGGGTCATTGACAGCTTTTTGGAAATTTTTACTAACATGAAACTTGTTGAAAAAGAAACCTCAAGTACAGCTAAAACAAAATCAATTAACTGATCTATGATTACTGATTCAGCTTTTGCAAAATAAAGCCCTAAACTTTAACACCTAACGTTCCTAAGTAATTGAAATACAGAAATAGTTTTAAGCTATAAATTGTTTTAAAAAATGTGGTTTATACCCAATATTAATACATGAAGTTAATGTCATCCCCCGAGGTGAGCTTTAATCTAAATCGAACTTTCTGAGGGAGAGGAGAGGCGAAATGTACTCGTTGCTATATAGGCAAGTGATATAATGTTTCCGATGTAATATTGCACTCTGGATCGACTTAAATCACTCAAAAATCAATGTATCTAATAGTGAAGAAGTTATTTAAGTTTTATATAGAAACAGAGCATATTCTAACTCATAGATAATTACGCATATGAGATTGTTACTCTGGCAAGTGAGGTATGTATTGCTCATATTGTATTCTTTAAGTTATCAATAGAAACACTCTAGCTCCCTGATAATTTGAAATTGGAACAATTTTAAGAAAGTAAGTACTGAACTGTATTTCTTTTACACAAATGTAATTGTTAGATATCCAACACTGCCTGACTCTTAATATCTATCGGTGAAAATTTGTTCGAATTATTAATCTGGAATATTAGAAAAATGCAATTTTGAGGAATACACTTGTGAATTTTTCTGAGAGCATACGATGGACAGGAAAGGAAAGCGTAAAAATTCACATTCGAGTTTTTAGAAATTATTTTCTACTTAGAAACTTTGAGTGTGTAATTTTAAAGTATTAAGGCACCTCTGAAGCAAAATAATAAATATATGCGGATTTTTTCCAAAACCATAGGGTGTCCTAATATTTTTAATTAATTTTATTGGTCTTGATAAGTTTAAAAATTAGTTAGTTTTACGAAAAAATAATAACGATATACAATTAATTTAACAGCTATATTTCTTTTCGAAGTTGATAGAAATGAATAAAACGTGAAATTTTAAAACTGTTTATTTTATAATTAAATGAATTTCAAATTTAAATACTCTACCTTTCTCAAATAGAAAATATTCAGACCAAACTCTCAAATTTGGTGAGTTTAAAGTCTTCATCTTTACCAACCGACTAATAGAAAATTTTTCAAGTCCATCAAACTTTGTAGAAAAAGCTTTAGTTTCGTTATTAATCTCAACGCATTTCAAAGTAATGAAAAGAACTACTTAAACTGAGAGGATGGTTTTTACTTTTCCTACGAAATACATTAAAAACGATAAAAAAATATCTTTCACTGTCCTATTCCACCTATTCCATACGTTTTTCTTTTTTCGTTTAGATTTTTCAAAAAGAAAAAAAAATTCAGTTCAAAGAGAAGGAAACCTATACAAACATTCAAATTACCTTGGAAAAGCAATTTTTTTTCTCCTTGCACAGCTAAAAAGGATTTATAAAATTAAAAAAAAAGAGCCTGAAAACTAATTTCATACTGAATACGAAAAAGAAGAAGAAAAAAAAATTTGTAACAGGAATAAAACAACTCGAATATTCTCTCCGCGTTAGTTGAATTAAAACAAATGAAAAAGGATTTCTTTTAAAAGCTCTCGCTCGGCTGATCTTTGATTTGCGGCCCCCAACTGAGAATTAGTTTTTATTTCTTTTTTAGTTTATCTAGTTTTTTCAGTTCTTTATTGTTGGCTTGGTCTTTCCAAACATGTAGATAGATAACGTTCCAATTCAATGCATGTTAGAACAAAAATACTTTTGTTCTTTGTGGTAAACAAGACATGCGGGTATCGCTGTCAAACTATTTTATAGTTTTTTTTTAAATTTTCTTTTTAACTAAAAACAATTTAAAATGATAAAAAATTGGGTCTTAAAGCAATTTAATGCGGAATCAAAAAGCGTTTCTGCAGATAATATTTTTATTTCTTATTTAAAAAAAAAATTGTAAAGTTAAACTTGAATATATTTTGAATTTCTGTTATTAAACCTTCCATTGTTATTAAAACAACAGATTGATAATTTTTTTGCATTTAAAATTAAAGTAATTTTGTTTTAAAGCAAGTTTATCGAGGTTTTAAAAGGACAAACAGAAAAATAAAATAAACTCTTTGGAAAATTTAGGATTTGCAAAATCTTTTAAGCTCTTTTTTTTTAATCTTTAAGTTAATTCTCATTATAAATATTAGTTTTATAATTAATTTTTAAAATAAATTTCTAAAATCTTTAAACTACATAAATATAATTACTATGGTAGATAATTTTTGTCAGCGATGTGATTTGGGAAGAAAAACTTGCAGATAATTTTTGACACAATACGGCTTCACTCGTTGTTCGCTCTTCTCGCCAATTCGCGTCTTCGTTTCGTAACGATTTCTACTTCTTATCGCCAAATAGATTTCCCTTCAATATTACCAAACATATAAATACAGGGTGTTTCAAATTGAATGGGACAAAAAGAAAACATGATTGTAAACGTTATAATTAATTTATTTAGAAAATTCAAATTTAACTCAAAACTACATTTATTCAAGTTTCTACAGGTGTTCAATATGTGCCCCTCTGGTAACACGATAAATGTCTACACGGTAATCAAGCTCCTGCCACACTCGTGATAGCATATCTTCTGTGATGGAGTTAAACACTGCAATTATCCGCTGCTTCAGTTCCTTGGAGTCCTGAGGAAGTGGAGGCAAAAACACCTTGTCTTTAACGATACCCCAGAGAAGAAAAAATCACAAAGCGTTAGATCTGGTGATCTCTGCGGCCAATGTAGACATGTCGAATCCTGTGGCCCAGCACGGCCAATCCAGCGATGGGGTAGACGTTCGTTCAGGAACTCACATACGTTGTTATTCCAATGTGGAGGAGCACCATCTTGCTGCATAATTAAATCAGGAACAGCTTCCTCCAGCTGGGGGAGCAAACACTCAGAGGGAAACTTGTCTTGGAAAAACGCAGTACGCTTTCTCCTGCATGGACGACATTTTGTTTAACAGCGCCTCTAGCGGCGAGTTCGTTATTCGATGATTTTTCCCTGTTGCCAAATAAAACTTGTATAATTGTAGTTGCAGAATAACTTTGTTTTGGCTGAATAAAACCATTACGGCAGTCACACTGCGCTATTCTTTTTGTCCCATTCAATATGAAACACCCTGTATATTGATTGAAAGATTTGTAGAAGCTCTGATTGAAAAATAAATATCCAATTCTTGATAATAATGCGTTTTTTTATTATTTAAACATTTCTGGAATTTTTATTCACGATATCTTCGTATTAAAACAAACAACTTTAACACTATTTTTTAAAATAATGTGATTTGAATAACAATGAATATTTAAATAATTTCCTTTTTTTTTCAAAATTAATTTACTTGTTGATATTATGACGACCCGTTCCTTATTTTATTTTTTCACTTCAACATTTTTTAAAAAAAAAGTGCCGATATAAATTAAAATTTCGAATAAGATAAATAAATATTCCTACATTTGCTTCAAAGGACATATGTTCATAGTTTAAAGTAAAATGTGAGAAACAATTGATGAAAAAAGACTTTTAAAATGTACTAACTTTCGAGTCAATTTCGAAATATTAAAAAAAAAAAAAAAAAAAAAAAAAAAGCAGTGTCAATCAGTGCTAAAAAAATTAACTTAAAGTCAATTCCATTGAAGCATTCTAGCTACCTTTATCTGGGTTGCTGATCTACCTCATGAAATGTTTTACAATAATTTTAATAGTTAATAATTCCCAAACTAATCTTTTGATTTTTAGTTTTTTTCAATTTATAAACTCTAAAGCTTATTTAGTGAAATTTACTAAAATGTCGCTTAAAATGTTTATCTGCTCAGCTCTCTTCATCTGCAATATTGTAATAGGTTTAATATTTTTATCATCTACAATGAAGTAAATAAAGCTATTACAAACTTAATGTTTTAAATTCTTGTTTATCTGAAACATAATAAACTAAATTCAACTTCTTCAGGGGGAAAGTATGCCATATTTTATTCGTTACTTTTACTAACATTAATTGCCGAGAGTAACACTTTGTATTGAGAAACGTTCACCATTCTAACGCCATAAGGAAAGAAAACGCAGAAAAAAATGTATACCATTTGCGGGCAATTCTTTACGCGCTTTTTTACATCATGTAAAAAATTTTGCAAATTTAAAATAAGATTTATGCACTTGTATTCTGCATTTCTTATTTTTGTTTACATTGACGAAGCACAAACATCAAGTAAATAAAATACGGAAATAAAAAAATTATTAATTTTTATATAAAATGACAAGTAAAACTGTTACTTTTTGTTCTAAGTAGTTGAATTCAAATTAATGATCGATTCTAGAATTTATAAATCAATAATATACAGGATAATCGATAAGGTAAACTATATTAAAACGGATTATATATACCCCAATCCGATTCTACAATGGTTAAATAAAATATTCTAAAAATACTTGAGTATGTGCCATGAACATTGTTCTGGAAGGAAAATATGTTTAAATCGCCTCAGAAAAAGATAAATATTCTCCAAAGGTCAGATATGATTTTTCAAAAATAAATCTCGGGTGCTTTGATAGGAGAATCAATCAAGGAAGAAGTGTGAAAAATAGATTGAGAAAGAGAAATTCAAATATTTCTTCATCCTTTATTTCGCTTTTTCTGTACTCCCACGTTTCATAATATTTCTATTTATATGTTTTTATACGAATATTTCTATAGATTTGATTTATTATGTTTAGGATGCATTTCAGTATTTGGTTTAATGTTATTTATGTCCATTTTTCAAAGTGTTATTTCTATTTTTAAAGAGAAAAATTGCGCAAAACTTTTGCAAAATGCAGCTTTTTGTCATTTTTTAAAAGGAGGAGTATATTTTTTCTATAATTTATTGAAACAATGATAAATAAAAACAAATTTAAATTGATATATCCTATTCACATGACAATTTCGGAGCGTTCCCCTCAATATTTTTGTAATATTAAATATTATTGTCAAAAATTAAATAAAGATGTATTCCTATTAAGATCTTCAAATTATTATCTAATGAAAAAAAAAAGAAACACGCTATTAAAATCTGCCGAACAACTAATGTGGAAGGTGATATGGAAAAACCTTAATATAGTTTGATTGCCATGTAAAGCTTGGATGTTTTTATAGTAATTATCTTAAAACTCTTCTCTGTTTCCCTTCTCGTCAATCAAAGAGGTTTTGATATTTTAAATCCCGTCTTGCTCATTAGTAATTCGTTAGAATTGAAGGCTCTTTTTCTGGGCTTGAAGTTATTTCATTTTTACAAGGATTGTAAAAAGGAACATTAAGAGTGGTCGTTACAAAACTCCAAGTACATAAATACGCTTTGCGTTGTACGTCACACTTTCTTGCCTAACTTTGGATTTTGATGGGCAAAAAAAAGTATATTTAAAAAAAATAATTGCCTATTTTGCTGTATCTTAAAAAACTAACCCATCGATCATATAAAATTTTTGGACACTGCTTCAAGAAATAGTTAGCAAGTGATTGAAAGACGAACGTGAACAAAATAAAATTTGAATATTGACAGAATTTGATGCAAAAAAATAGTCCCGCAGTGGATAGATCTTAAGGACTCGAATCCCAGTAGAACACTGAAATCAAGCATCACTGGCTGTGGTCAGTAAGCGGGTGGGTGATCACTTTGATCAGCCAGCGTAGGGACCGAAGGTAAGCGGTATAGGTCCTCCTTAAACTATTCTACCGTAAAGTGCTCGACTTCTCGCGCAGGTCGTCGGGCTACCAAAGCAGGGGAGCTATCCCCTCTGCAGAGGATCAAAATTGCGATGGCGTGTCTTCGGATCATCCTCAGAGATGTTTCCCAGACAGTCGCCAATAGCCCATTGTGCAGCCTCCAGCGTGGCGTAATAAAATAAAGTTTGACTTACCAAAAAAAAATATGACGTTTAGTAAAATTTAGATCCTGTATGTCTTATTAAAGAAGTTGAGCTAAAAGGAAAAAAAAATATTTTAAAAATTTAAAATTCTCTTGTTAAATTAATCGAGTGCAAAGAAAGAAAAACTAAAAAAAAATAATTAAATTTCGCTCATAGCAAATAATAAAATAAGTTATGCTCGAAGAAAGAAATCCTTAAAAAATTTGAAAATGTGCTCAAAAAGTAAAAAATGACTGTCAGGATTAGTAAAATAATTTCAAAATTATTCACACTCACTGTTTATTGGAATTACATGCATACATGGATACATTTGCAGGTTTGTGTGTTCAATTTAGGCTTATAAACCTTTGTCAAATAGAAGGAGAGATAGCACAATACAGAGAAAAACAGCACGGAGATACATCCAAGGTTACAGCGGGATTCGAGCCCGCTACCTCCACACTTTGAGCAGTGTTTGGTGGGCAATACCACTCCGTCTGGGATGCTCCCACACTCACTGTCGAAAATAGATAGGCACTTTATTTACGTCGCAGTAGAGCTTCACAATGGGCTATTGGCGACGTGCTGGGAAACATCTCTGAGGATGATCAAAACACATGCCATCGCAATTTTGATCCTCTGCAGAGGGGATAGCTCCCTTGCAGCCATCTTCTGGTAGCTCGACCATTTGGTAGCCCGACGACCTGCGAGTGAGCACTTTACAATAGAACAGTTTAACAGAGGCCGATACCGCGCATTCTTGGTCCCTACGCAGGATGATTTAAGTGACCCCCCCCCGCACACTGACCACAGCCACTGATACTTTGGAGTTCTACTGGAAGCTATATCTTTACAATCTACAATTACTTTACTGAGGTACCATTGTCGAAGATATTGGTGAAGTTAAAAGCAAACTTTTGCTAGGATTTCAAATAACTCATGTCCTATTTGTTTCTAAAATAAATTTTGAACTTATTTATGCGAAAAATATAGAGGCAGTAGGCTTCAGTATAGTTTTTCAACTGTGCAAAAGTGTTTATTTTGATTTAATTTTATAACCGTAGTTGAACAGCCGAGCCAAATTTAAGTTTACGACAACCAATGTTCAACTCCTTAGCCTTGTAGTTTTGAACCCAATCCAGAGGACAACGGAATTTCTGGATATGTACCCCAGAGGTATTTTATTTTATTTTATAACTGTCGTTGAACAGCCAATCCATTTTTTCGGTTTACGGCTACTAATGTTGAACTCCGTAGCTTTGTAATTTAGAACCCAATCCAGAAGACAAGGGAACTCCTGGACCAAGTATTGGGAGAAATTTGCCTTCATGAAGACTTTTTGATAGAACTAACCTGCCTTTGCGTTACATTTAGAGGAAAACCATGAAAATCTCCCAGGGTTAGCCTGACGACATGGGGACTCATCCGTCTACCACTGAGGATATTTTACATCAGCACTGTGGTCGGTGCAAGACGGATGCGGAATTCGACTCAACCAGCCATCACTGGGATTTGAACCTCATTAACTTCATCGGACGGCGAATGCTCTATCCCCTAAGCCATCACTCAAGGCTCCACCAGAGGTATTGATTTTCTATGGGAACTTGGAGGACTTTGACCCCGACAGATTTAGCGTGTACCAGTCACCATTTAATACACGGGAGATCTGTGGCCGGCTGGATTCGAAATCCCGTTCCCATGAACACTAGCCCAACGTCCTCCCACCCAAGCTATCCAGTCCTTAAAAGTGTTTATTGAACCATTTGGAAAAAGCATTCTTATTCGTTATCGTGATGAAAATGGACAATATATTATAATATATAATGTGCTTGTGCTGCAATATGAAATCGACCAGTAAATCACGGAGTTTGAAAGTGATCTCTGTCAAGACGTCTTGGTCATCCTTCAACTAGAGTTCTCAAAAAGTTGAGATCACCTGCGCTAACGTCTTTCAGTGAAATCTGTGTTCGGACCAAGTAGAGTACTAATCCGATGGGATAAAGTCCAAGAAAAAGGAAGGATAAACCAATGTTTGTGAATCATTCAGTTGTTTGTGGACCGATTGAACCCGAAACCCATGAATGTGGGCGATATTTTATGTCTCTTATTGATGATAAGTCTGATTTTACGGAGTTGCGACTGCCTTCACTACTGAAGTGTAAAGAAATACAGGAAAAAAATATTTACAGTTCCGAATTTCTATTTGACTGCCGTAAATCATAATTAGATAAACAATATACGAATTATACAGCCGAGGGGCTAATAATTTTAGATCTACGTGTGTTGACATCGGGTTTTATTTAAGTAAAATAATATAATATTTCGAATGTAGAACTTCACTAAAAGTAGGAACAATCATGCATATTGTTATATTATGGTCTATTTAAATACAAAAATGAATAGATTTAATAATAATTTTAAAAAAAAATTAATTTTAGAGTATTTTTTTACAATGAGATTTAATACTAAATGCACTACCAATGCTTACTGCATGAAATCTCAGTTTCAAAACTAATTTAATTATGAAAAGGACGTAAAATAAATAATTATTGAAAAGAATCTAACATTAACAATAAAAAAATATTTAATTCTAAGGGGCAAAATTTCAAATTTTGAAGAAAACAAAACAAAATATTTAAGTTATTATATGTACAGTCAGCAAAAAAAAAAAGATATCACCCTGAATAATTTTCGTTCTAATGATCGGATTTTCACGAACTAAGTGTCAATCTTAATGGTTCCTAGGGGTGACCTCAAATATGCTAATTAGCTAGTGCTAACTATTAATTAAGTTACGAAATCAGACACAAAAACGTACTTTCTCTGAATAAACATATATTTTTTTTTACATATTTGGAATCCAGATACTTGAATTAGGGGGGGTAGACAAAATTTTGAAAAAAATGGGTGGTAAATAGGGTCGCAACAAAGGTTTATATATTTGGCGATAGTCCAGAAAACCGCCAAAAAAAGTCGCCAGCGCAAATGAATATTTTAAGATAACCCATTGACTAATTCAAAAGAAAAATGCTTAATTTTACTAGGTTGCTAAGCAACCAAGCTCTGACTGGAAAAAAAAATTGAAATAATGTTCTGTGCTTACTCAGAGAGGTTTAATTAATAGTTAAAAGAAAATATCTCGAAGTTTCTAGGCAATTGACAATTTTTAAGCTGATTTCTGTCCAAAAAGCAAAGTTTTTTTTTATTTTAATCTCCCTTGAAAAGAAAATTTGAATCGATTATAAATTATTTATGATTTTCTAAGTTTTAGAATTTAAATACATGAACATTTTATCTGATATTATTTAGATTATGTTGTTTCTGCTATATTTATTCGAGGATTTCATACTAAAATCAAATTAACATAACTTATTATGGCTAAATACAAAATTTTAGGGATAATCACTTTTACAGCTTTAATCAAGTCTTCTAGGCAAGAAAGTTTGAAGAAAAAAAAAGTGCTTGAAAAATAAAATGTATTTTGTATAGTAATTTTAATGCGCATTCACAAGTTTTTCTATAATTTACGATATTTCTTTTTCCTATAATTCAAGGAATTGCTGAATGTTTAGTGGTATTTTAGAAGCATTGAAATAGGTTATGTTTAAGAATAAGATATTGAAATAATATGTTGCATATAGTATGATTCATTGTTTCAAAAATCGCTTCATTCTGCTAGATATTTAGATAACAAGGTTTTCTTTGGATAAAGATGATTAGCAAATAGCATCCTTATGCTTCGATACATTTAGAAACTTACGTTCGCAAATTCACCATTAAATATCGCACAGCATATTCTTCAATTACGATAAGCTACATTTACCACCAAATACTGATACTATGATTATTTTTGTTTTCTTATATATATCTGATATGATACTCTCTTTTTAAACAGAGCTTGTAAGGTCCTTAAGATACTAAAAGGGGGGCACGAAAACTTAAAAGATAAAATATTTAATTTCATTAACTC
Organism: Parasteatoda lunata; assembly: GCA_949128135.1. NCBI lineage: Eukaryota > Metazoa > Arthropoda > Arachnida > Araneae > Theridiidae > Parasteatoda > Parasteatoda lunata. The sequence goes on along the minus strand of OX421971.1, from coordinate 115,121,506 downwards.
AAAATATCTGGTCTCAAAATTTTAATTTTAAACCAAGTTAAATATATAACTTTTACAATATTGATGCTCTTATGTTTTTAAAGACCACATAATTCCTGTTGAAATATGAAAATGCATATTTTTACTTTAACGAGTGTAAAATCCTTATCAAAATAATGATCAAGACCCAAATGTAAAACAGTATAATTGATGATAAAAACTCAACTGGCTTCAAAAAATATGAAGAGGGAAGTAAAAGTCGACATGTTTCGAGCGTTCAAATATATTCACTCATTCTCAAAACTTGTCAAGCTTGAATAACTTGTGACTTTTATTATTGTGCTCAAAACATGTCTATTTTTATCATCATCTATTAATTTTTAAATCAATGAAGTTTTTATATTTTCTATTCAATTTCTTGGGATTATCTATTTAGTTACACAATATATTAAATTATTCCACTCGATATTAAAATAAGTTTTACTTAAGTTATAGGCACAGGTTCTTAGATTAAAAAAATAATAATTCGCTATTTTGTAAAAAAATCAATGCAGTACAATTTTTTTTTGCTGCAAGCCTTAACATTTTAATTTAAGGACATAAAAAAATTCCGTTTACAATTGAAATTTCGAAAGTCGAATGTGAAAATGGAATGTCCCCTAGCACCAGAAATCGGAATTAAATAGTTACAAGGACAACTATTTTAAACAAGTTAGCGTTTCCGTTCTACTCGAAGTTGTTTGAAAAGGTATTTTGTATATTCCAAAGTTTATTCTACAAATATTTTAGGGTATACTTTCGGAGTATTTTGATCGAGTTTATTTTTACACCCTTATTTGCTTAAAATTATTAAATAATAAGCTTAAAATAAATTATTCAAGCAACATGATTTAACGCATTAATAGTATAGTATATTAATTAATTACAAAATAGTTTAGTATATTATCCGGAAAAAAATCTACATGGAATCATAAAGAAATAATCATTTAAGATATTGAGATATTTTAAGACGCTTAAAAGTTTTGGCTACGTATTTGACAGCTTTTTATGTTCGGTATCTTTATACTCTTTGTAGTGACTTATAAAACATGGACACTATTTTAGATAATCTATGTTGAAGTCAGAAGAAACAAAAAAAAAAAGACAATCAATGATTTGTATTCTTTTTTCGAAAAAAGTAGTATGCTAAGTAAATAATCAGCTGTTTTGCATTAAATAATTTTAAACAGCGGAGTGTTTTTAATTTCTTAACAAGGCTTTATTCTTAGCTAGCAGACAATAATTCTTTTAAAAAAAACTTGACTATAATGTAAAAAGGAACTTTACTTTAAAGAAAATCTAAATTAAAGTACTAAAAAAATTGATTAGCATTAATGAAGAAATAATAAATGTAGTAGGTTAAAGAATAAAATTTTTAAAAATGCTAAAATTTAATTAAATAGTTGGTAAAATAGTTCTGCGAAACACTTCCGGACAGGTGATTAAAAAATTACTTTTAAGATTAACACGATATATAAGATGTTGAGAAATTTGCGATGATGTGAGATATGCTTAAATATGTTTACTACGTATTTTTATTAAAATTCATAAAAAATATATACAAGAAACTGAGAAATATTTTATTCCAAATCTATTCATACGTATGTATATTATTGTAATTGTATCAGTTATTGAGAAAAAAAAACTAAAAAATAATCACATTAAATAAGCACAATCTGGTGTATAATCATATTCTATCAAAAGCATGCTTTTATAAAACTCGACATTCGTTGAATAAAATGTTTTTTATTCAATAAAATGTTTTATTCAAATTTCTTTACTTAATTTCAAATAGATTTTTAGAGGACTAAAAAAGAAACATTTTATTTTATAGTTTTAAAAAAATAAAAATAAAAAGGTTAGCAAACGATTATTAGCGAAAAAAATATGAATGAAATTTTACGCCACGCGCGCTAAATCAAGTTCTTCGTAAGTTTATCACATTTTAATATTAATCGCCCCATTTAATCATTTTTTCATTGTCGCCAAATTATTATTTTTTAAATAATTAATTTTAATTTTTCTCATCTTCTAATAAATAAAAACAGTTGAAACTTTAGATTTTTCAATTGAAAAGCATGTAGATTAATATGGTATAAAAAATTCCATACCTTATAATTCAAAATTTTTTCATCCTCTCTTTAATTAAATAATAAAAAATAATTAATAATTATTAAAAATTATTTTTTTCATAAAATTATCTTTGGGTAAATGCGTTTTATGAGTTGGTGCAATATTTTTTTGAATTGCTTCATTAGTTTTTAAAATATGACTGAAAACGCAAAAAGTGAAATTAACATTAAGGGGTCCAAACTTTGAATCGCTCTCCTGACCAAACTATGGGGACCACATTTCCCAGATTGCGGCTACCCCCTATATTTTGAAGATAAGGAATCCAAATATGTAAAAAAAAATATATGTTTATTCAGAGAAAGTACGTTTTTGTGTCTGATTTCGTAACTTAATTAATAGTTAGCACTAACTAATTAGCATATTTGAGGTCACCCCCAGGAACCATTAAGATTGACACTTAGTTCGTGAAAATCCGATCATTAGAACGAAAATTATTCTGGGTGATATCTTTTTTTTTTGCGGACTGTACATAATATAAAACAATGAATTAAAATACACATAAAAATATTACTAAATAGATGTAAAATTGAATACTCATAATACTGCGAGATTTCGCTTGACTACTAAGCTGTCATAAATGTCACCATGCGTACCAAGGTACCTGCATGTTCTTGACTGTATTATTTTTAAATATTAAGCAAATATAACTTTAAACGCTTTATACGGATTACAGAATAACTAAATCTAAAGAAAAAAATATTATTTTCAGAATAGCTAAATTATATAATATTTAAAATTAGTTACATTTTCGAGAACTTGGTTTTAGCGTCATTTTTTGAAACTCACTTCCGTTTGTGTGGATTTCTATCCAAATAAATTACATGCTCTGCATCTATTGCGGAATCCCCAGAAATCTTAAATATCCACAAAACTTTTTAGTGAAGGTAAAACTACACGGAATGCGAAGCCCGCCCCGACAGGAAGGGCCCTCGTGCTGTTGCTTCCACACCAGCTAAATTTGCACACAAACTCCTATCACTTGTGAAAGAGTTTCAAGACCTTCTAAAAAATGAAGAAGTGCTTCGTCGTTTACAGAGGATCCTAGGGGAGACCTCTTTAACTCAGTGATGTTTTTATTTTCCAATTTAGTACTTATACTTTTCATATCAACATTGAACTCTCAATTTTAAACTTTCAATATATGTCATAATTAAACATGTGCCAGTTAAATATAGAAATTTAATTAGTGAAATATGTATCAATTTATGTTAATATTTATTTATGTCAACTTATGTATATATATATTTCAAATTTTATTTATATATGTCAATATGTGTCAATATATGTGTCAATTTAGATTCGATGAATCAGATATTCAAATGTTATATTTAGTCAAGAAAAGCGGGTGTATTTTTGTATTAGCTACCACATCGACTACTAAATTCAAAATGTTATTACTTTAAATCTTTTGTAAATTTCCAGATGTATGGGATACGCGGACCAGGTGCCCAAGTTTTGTAAATAAAGTTAAATAAAGTGAAGGTAAAACTATAAATTTTCTCGTGTTTTAATAAGCTAAGAAGCGAAGGTCCAAATATGTGGTAATGTGGGAGTTGAAAAGAAAAAGTGACGTAAATCAAGATCTTCAATGTATTCTCAAATTTAACCCTTCTGTGCGTATGTTACGATGTGATAATGGAACATTTAGCTAACGATGCAGTGAATTTTGAAGCAGAAAATGGAAGTTTAATTGATACCGTGCCTCCCTAAATACATTCTTTAGTGATGGCAAACGAGCGAATAGAACTCTAATAGATAAAGGGCGGGAAATGTTAAAGAAATCTAATTTTCCAAATCAGTCGTGGAGCTAAGCAGCTTGTGCAGCAACTTAAGTAAAGCATTAGTCGCCGAATTTACAACAGTGGGATTTTTAATTTTAAATATGGATGTCATCTAGATTTGTTCAACATAAAAGTGCTTCATTGTGATATCTTAATACTTATACCACCATCATAAAAAATGAAATTGGATGATAAATTCCATAAAATGATCCTTATAGGATATTCTACTATGAGGTGTTGGCTAATGAATAAAACGGATTACAGTGACATGAAATGTAAAAGTCAACGAAGGTAAAGTGATTTGAGATAAATGTGTACACAACAAATCCGATTCCAGAGATGTGCATTTGTCATTCAGTATAATCAATAATAATGATGAATAATTATTCAAAATCTTCCTGAATAATGAATAAATACTTATTCATTAGTCAGAAATATTTTGAATAAAGAATGAATCATTCATTTTGTAGCCAATGAATTTGTATCCAATGAAACTTCTCTTGGCAGGCTGAAACATATTGATGTCAAATTCAAATACATTCGAATAGCAATCACTGTAAATTATATTAAAGTTATATGAACTAATTGCTATATTCTAACTAATTTTCAGGTTGTTGATATGTTAACAAAATATTTGTCGAGAGTAAGACTTTAGACTAAGATTTGTCTCCATATAATTTTATATATAATTAATGTTTGGGTATTTTAGTGTGACTAAAGGCGGGTGTTCGCATTTATTTGAAGCACTTTACTTCTACGTCCACATGCAATCGCAATGATCTGATTGGATGTTGAGTTTACGTCCAAAAACGCTATAAATACAGTTGCTGTTGAATGTAAAAAAGAAAGAAAAATATTTCCTTATGCAGCAGAATACGGACGCTAGAATAGTTTTATTAATTAGTAAATTCGGTCTAATCAACTAATATAATTTTTTTTGAAAGAGTGGGCTTAATTAGGAACTATCACAGCATCGGTATTTAAGCCAAAATATTCGCCAAGCAGTGGCCTACAAAACCTAAAAAAATATTCTAGTAGGGGATCAACTCAGAGCAAATCTTGAGAAAACTTCGATATATATTAATTTTTACAAATTTTAAATCCTCTTAGTGCATTGGTGATTTTAGTTAGCTTGGACAGACACCGATACATAAATATTCTCCTTAGTTTTAATTTATAATACTTATATAAGTATAGCAGTTAAATTCCGCATAATATAGTATAATAGTATAAATAGTAATTGTCAATATTAATATTTTTATAAAATAGGAATTTAATTATAGTCAATTAACTTTTTTCAATTTTGCTCTGTTATATAGTGCTATATTAATTTTATTCTATATATTTTGAGATTTTTTTTTATTCTAATCGAAAAGGCATGTACCACCAATCAATAATGCTTGCAAATATGCATAAGAAACTCGTTCTCTCTCTTCTTTCTTTCAAGGAAACTGCTGATAAATAGATGACGTCTATATTTTTTAGCCGACAGCCACCGTGTTCGCCTTCATTTTTGTCTGAATTCAAATGGAAGCTTTTACCACAAAAATGTGTAGAACATTTTTTTCGATGAAAAATGTCGTTTGCTATTGAGTGTATGAAGAAAGGAAAATGTTTCCTTATGCAGCTGGCGATGTAAGTGCATATATCATCTCGCCAAAATGCGCCGACAATCCTTAGAAATGTAAAATAACTATATTATTTTAGCACAACACAGTGTAAGATACTTTTTTTCCCCTTTCAATAATTTTGGAACACGAAAACACTTTTTTTTAAAAAGAAAAAAAAAAATACAACTGCTGAAATGTTTTCGCAGAAATCTCATCTAATTTTGCAATCGTGATTTTTAAAAAAATGTGGAGGGTTTTTCGATGCACGTGATGATCGTGATACTTCAAAGGTTTTACTAAATTATAAAGTTAAAAAAAATTACGTTAAAATGTATGATGATGACCATGCAGTGGTTCAGAATAAATATCTTTTAGCTTTTCTTCACGTACGGAAAACAAAATAAAAACTAAATTCTTTTAGATAATTTTGAGAATATCAGAAATGCAAAATAGAGTAATTTGGGAAACTTTTTCAACAAAATGAATATTTAAAGTTAGCAATTTTTATCTAACGTGTATTTTTTTTATTAGAAAATCTTAATAGAGAACTTGAACATCATTTTATTTAGTTTTCCAGCACAATTTTAAAGTACGAAATTACTTAAGCAAATCGTGAAAGACTTTACATTATTTGGATAATAATTACTATTATAATAATTATCATGAAGTTTTTTTTTTGTCTGGAATTAAAATTTTCAAATTACTTTTATAGTGTGTATTTCAAAAAGTTTTTACTGCGGTCACATATTTAATGAATTTTTTTTAAAATTCAAAATGAAAAATATTTAGTTCTTTTGTAGCGGGTCAAATGTTTATTATTTTGCTTCAAAAATTTCGATGGAGTTGTTTTAAAAACTTATACACTTTTACTTTAAAAACACAAGAACTATTTTATACTTTTGCATAGAGTAGAGAAAAGTAACGCCATACTTTCAGACGCTTTCATAATTGAAAAATTGCTATCATAATTGAAAAAGTTATTTTTAATCTTGGTTGTGCATTTGGGTACTTGAAGAAGAAGACCATCACTGATACACAGACACGTGAGATATGACCTCAGCGCCAGCTGTTGTTTATAAAGAAGATGACGTGTTAAAGGCGAGCTAAGTTTCTCCACATAAGTTAGAACGTTGATTAATGTGAAGTAAACTAAATACGGCCTCGTATCACACATTGAACTCCTTAAAGTCTAATTCTTTTTCCTCTACTTCTTTTACTTAACTTAGATCTATTATTTGTTTACATATTTTACTGTAACTGTGATATATTTCTGTTTTATATACCTGGCAACTTTGATGCAAATTTAGTTTCTTTGTGTTCTACATGGCATCGTGTCCGTCTTTGTGTTAAGTATGAAATATATACTGAAAGATTTTAAATCTTTGTGAAAGAATACAGAATGTGTCACTTAAGAGAATTGATACTTGACGGACTTGTATTACCAGAATCACTTAATTAATTATCATTTAACAAGAAAATAAAAACATTATAAATATTTATTAAAACTTATTTTTTGAGGGGAATTATTTTTGAATAAAAGAAATTTTATAATCGTCTGCAAAATTTTCAAATTTGCTTAAAAAATTCTCGAGATATGGTGAGATACGCAAAAAGTAAAATTATCTCTCATGATACCATTCTCATGATAAAACACTATTGGTACTATATTATTCACACTGCGGCTAATCCCTATATATTTGGAGTCAGAAATCAGAATCTGTCGAAAAAAGGGTATATTTATTCAAAGAAAGTACGTTTCGGAGTCTGATTTCGTAAATTAAAATATAGTCTATACCAATGTATTAGCATATTTGAGATCACCCCTTTTTACCATAATGATTGAGTCTCAGAACGTGAAGGTCTGATCATTAAATCGAAAGTTATTCAGAGTGTTCCTTTTATTTTTCGCTCACTGTACATTTATTTATTTTTTCATTATATAAATATTAATTATAGATATCAATGGATTTTATTGCTTCTCCTCTTTCTCATAAATAATCAACAGTTGATACAAAAGAATTTTTTTCAGAGATTATTTTTATATGTGTTCTTTGTAATATGGGTAATGGACTAGGTTTCCTTTAAAAGGTTTCCTCTATGTTTCAAGGTCAAAAATCTAAAGTAGAAGTAAAATAATAATAATAATATATATTAAAGAAAAGTAGCAGATCTCCCGGAATCTACATAATGACGTTAACTAAAGATAGGATTGAAAACTCAAAGTATTTGAATATGTTAATGAAAATTCAGGCTTTTCACGTCGATTCCTGGAATATCTAAATCTAACATTTTATGCATGACTTTTTTGCTGGTTAATTTCATGTTATTGGCCCAAAAAGTGAAGCTTGAAGCTTGTTCCCGAAAACTCCTATAATTTTTAATTTGACATAAGATGCTTTGATATATTTTATGACGGCAGTGAGAATTTTTTTTATCTTTTTATTTATTTTTTTAATTTTTTTAAATTTTAAATAAAAAATTTTTTTACGGGATATCCTTGATTGTTTATTAAGTATAAATAAGGGGAAAGTTAATCATTTTTTTTTTAAAATTATTTAATTTTCATAACTATTCGTAAAATAACAGAAAGGGAGTGTGTAATTTTTGACAGTTTCTTTATAGAACTATAGTTGGTCCTGTTTGTTAGTTTTTGTTTTATTGATTAAGAGCAGGAAGATTCTCTGGACATAAAAGTCAATCAAGTTCAGTTTAAATTTAAATTAGTTTAAAAATTTAATCAATTAAATAAATTGAAAGTTTAATCAATTAAAAAGTTTTAAACTTTTTGCAGGAAAATTCATTGACCTCATAATTAAAGGCATTTCAATTCATTTTAAATCTTATTTGTTAGTTCCAGGTTTTATAACTTAAAATAGGAAAGTTGTGCTTAAAAAGAAAGTTGTGCTTTGTTTGTGCTTAAAATTAATCTTTTTCATGTCTCTAACGTGCATGTGACTGTGAATATATAACCCAAACAAATTTTTAAATCTAATTTAATTAATCTATAACTTAAGCACGAAATTAGATATTAACTAAATTAGTTGTGTTGTGAAATGCTCTTTAATTGATCAGATGTTTTAGAATGAAAATTGGCTGAAACAATCGAGGATGATGGTACACAGTGAACATTTTTTTCATAATAATTTGTATTCTGCATGATTTTGGAGTATTTTGAAACATGAGAAATTACAAAAGCGCCTGAATTTTTTTAAAGAGTAAAACAGTACCCTAATATCGCAAACTTTCTTCCCAATACAAATTAAAAGCTTTTCTAAATGCCAATTGACTAAGTGATTTACAAAACATAAGGAAAATCATGAACATAAGGAAACTTCTCAGGGGAAAATCGGCTTATTTCTCTAATTTCATTCCTCTCTTTATAAATCATAGAGGAGTGTTTCTTTAGATAAGAGCTTATAAATCCATCCTCTGTCAGGAAAGGAATCTTTATCTTTTTCTTAATTAGTTCTCTTTCGATCCTAGAAAGTAACTTTCCCACTGCATGCAAAACGTATTTGATACAATGTTTCTAAATACTGTTACGTGGCGATCACGTGGCTTTGGTGAAACCATTAGTTAAATATTTTTCTTATAAACATATTTGTGACAGTCTTTGAAATGATTTATTTTGAATATTTTACGTTAGGAGTTACACAATAAATACATTTTGATTGTAAATGATAAAGAGGGGTTTAAATCCTAAAAATGAGAAAACTGGCGAAACAAGCTCCATCAAATTTACTACTTTGGTTCAGATCATAGAAATCTGGTTTCAGAAATTTTTGTAGTCAGGGGAAAAAAATGTTGTAGGGCCAAACTTAAGGTAAAATAGGCAAAGTGATTTTATTCTATTTTATAACCATTGTTGAACAAATGACCCATTTCTGAGCTTACGAATATCAGGGTTCAACTCCGTATTCTTGTAGTTTTCAACCCATCTCAGAAAACAAGGGATCTCTTGGATCAAAAATAGCAGTAAGCTATCCTTCGTGGAGGATACTTTGATAAATCTCACCCCCATTTGCGGTGCATGGAGAGGAAAACCACAAAAACCTCTCACAATTAGCCCGATGGCAAGGAGATTCTAATTCATGACCCATCGACCAGCATACAACATTTTACATCAGCACTGTGGTCAATGTGAGCCGGAAACAGAGTTTGTATCACCCAGTCACCACTGGTGTTCAAACCTGTGTCACCTCATCGGGAGGCGAACGCTCTCTCCCCCTAAGCTACCAAGGCTCTGTCAAAGCAATCAGAGAAAATTTACATTTTACATGCTTATTGATAGAGGGGTTTCATTTACATTCTTCTTCTTCTTCAGCACTACAGCCTGACAAATCCCAAGGCTGTCTCCCTGATTCTCCTCCATCTGTTATTTACATTCACTAATTCATTTTAAACTTTCATTGAATAAAAAAAATCAAGCAATCGTGTCTACCCTAAGCAGTAGCATTTTCTAAGCAGATTTGCGCATATAAATTGAAGTTAACTCAAATTTCTTGAAGAAAAAAAACTGATTTTTTTTTCGAGTAAAAAGTATGCAACACATAATTGAAGAAGGACAAGCTTTAAATTATTTCATTTCTACCTCAAACATCGCATCCTACAACATTTATACTGAGGATCTACATCAATGCTAATTTTTTTTTTTCATGTTATGTAAGTGTTAAATACTATAACAAACGTAAAAGTGATCTTAATATTAAAATGCATGCAAAATGTTTTCTGTTTTAAAACAATATAGTTCAATCAATTGTTTGCCTCCAGTTGTTGAAAAAACCATATCGTACTGTAGATAGCTTATACGACAATTGTACCACCAGTCTTTAGTTTTTGTACTCTAAGCTTAAGAACGGCTACTGTAAGTCAGGTTGTTATACACTAAGTCTTTTTTTGTATTTGATTCATGTGAGATAAATATAAATTTTTTGCAATACCATATTTGTTTTGTCTTCAACATAATATAACATGTTTCGTCTTATATCAAATGCTTTTATAACAAAATGGTTCTTAAGGTACAGTTGTATCAGCAGTCTGATTTAACATCTCGTCCAATAAGTTAAAGAGTCTACTCTTCCGATCCACCCGTGATTAACCCTATTTTCTACTTAAGGTGATTTTTGAAGCTACCAAATATGTTTCATTATTTAATTTACTATAGGTTGAAAAACTTTTTAATTGTAAGGAATACAAATTTTTACATAAATTAAATCTACTCAATTTTAAATGACAAAATCAAAAATTTTAAGTGAATCGGTAGGTTTATTTTTAAAAATTAAACATTTAAAGATATGATTTGTTGGAGATAGCGAAATATACAAATAAGAAAATTAATATAAAAGGGCCCAAACTATTCTCTTACCTAAATTAAGTGAACTTTTTTTTACGGATTGCTTCTACTCGTAATTTTTGGGTAACAGATATGAACTTTCCCCAATATTTTAACGGTCAAAATTCCGTATCCTTTTATTTGCACACTTAACACTAATTTTTATATACCCTGATGACTTTTAGAAGAAAAAAAATATTCAAAGTGTTTTTTTTTTCTTTCTTTCTTTCTTTTTTAAGTTTCTTAAAATGAACATTTGTTTTCAATTTAACATCGAATCTCCTTAAGTTATTTAATTTACTTAGCATGTAATAGAAGATAAAAGGGAATTAAATCGGAGAAATGCTTAGATGGGGTATTATAATTGGAGTGAATATCTTTGATAGCTCATTAAAGGATATTATACCTCATTTAAAGCGATTAAATTAAGCTGATTTGAAACATCTACAAGTATGTGTTTTGTTGAAAGCGTATGTATGTTACTTTCCATGAGCATCAAAGGAATGTTACATGCAAATTCATACCGACTAAAACAATATTTGTTTTAAGCAAAGAAATAATGTGAAACATAAAAGGAAATAAAGTGCTGCGTTATTGCTACCGCATAAACAATGTTTAATTCATTTATTTAAAAGTTTAAATTTTCCTCTTGGATGCCTACAAATGACGTAGTGCGGGTATCTTGATTTTGATAAGTTATTGAAACGTGGCATTTGTATACGTTAACAACTGTTCTTTCCGCTCAATTTCAAGTAATCCAAGCCTGTCAAGTATCAATTCTCTTAAGTAATTCTTTCAGGATGATTTAAATTCTTTCACTATAAATTTCTTATTTAACACAAAGACAGGCACGAAGCCAAGTAGAACATAAAAAACTAATGCATGAAAATGCACAAAACAAAAATACATCATGGTTACAATAAAATACATAAGTAAATAATAGATCTAAGTTAAATAAAAGACGTCGACGGGAAAAAATTTATTTTTACAAATTCAATGTGCGATACGGCGTAGTATTAAATTAACTTAACGTTAATTAATATTCTTACTTATGTGGAAAACGCTCGACTTTTAACAAGCCATCTTGTTTTTAAGCAATCAGCTGCGCTGAGGTCATTGGTCACGTGTCTGTGCATCGGTGATCATTTTCTCCTCAAGTTGCAACCCAATTATATTAATACAAGTTGGAAGTTGTGTTTAAATAATTATTTTTTTAAAAGCTCGATAGCAGAGTGCTAGGGCTACGCGCTCTCTTGCCAAAGGTCCAGGATTCTGTTCTCGGACCGGGCAAAGTTTACTCAGAATTTCACCCTTCAGTGGGTTGATAAAATGAGTGCCAAGCATGCGTGAGGATTAAACACCGGGAGGCTGACCATCCCACCGGAAAATCTTTTCCTTCACCCAAGAACCCAAGGTCAATAAAACTGAGATGGACAGAGTACGGCCTTAACCCTTTACGGGCTGTCTCACCACTGAGTTTAGTTTAATTATTTTATTGATAAGTCTTGGTATATGGTTTACTACTATAACGATGTTATTGTATAAAGAGAGGGCTTGATTAAACACAAATAGGATTTAGTGGTTTTTAATAAAGATAATTCTAATGAAACCAAATGTTAAAGTCGGATAAACTATAAATTTTGAAAAAAAACCTTTTGAATGTACCATGACACCTATATCGATTTAATCGATTAATGTTTCCGCCTATGTTTTGGCCAAGTAGTAAACGATAAGAGCTGTGAAGTCAGCAGTTAAAATGTTCAAATCCGACTCCGATTTAATCAATATATTTATTTCTCTTATGTGGCATAAAATCGCGGGTATTTTTCTATCTAAATTGGCAACACTATAGTCCTTTATAAAATTGTATTTTGTATGGTTGTCCAAAGTAATAATTTATCTAGTGGCAAATGATTCATTATTTGTTAAGTATTTATTTCATTTATTTGTCTAAGTAATTTAAATTTAATAATTCGTTATGCATTAAGTATCTGCTTAGATTAATTCTGTCAGGTTGTATTAAGCAATAATTTATGCAGTGTTAAAAAATTAGTTATACGTTAAGTATTTATTATGATTCATTTTATTAGGTTGTTTTAAATAAAAATTTAAGTGGAGTTAGAAAAAAATTAGTTATCAATATCTTCAGGGATTGCTTAAAGCAACAGCATTGTTCCAGATGATACCGAAAACAGTTTATCATTATTTTGATGGAATAAACAACTAAGTACGCGTTTTGCTTTATCTAATAAAGTAAAGCCACCACGAAAGGCAATAAATAATAATAAATATATAAAAATAGCAATGAAATTATTTGAGCTTTATTATTGGCATCGGTATTTGTCTTACAGCATTGTACATAATTCGCAGTGCTGTTCTGTCCTTATTTATAAATTTTTTTCATCCCGTACGAAGAATATGTATTCATCTTCATCATCATCATAGTTTGCTAGACAGCCCAATATCGCCCAATACTTTCCTCCGAAGATTTCTTCATAACAACTTCCGATTTAATTTTGATCTTTTCATTAATTTCAAGAAAATCAGACTCCACCGAATCAGCCTATCTCAAGCTCAGCTTTCCTAACTTCCTTGTTCCAGTGGGCCCAAAAAGCAATATCTTTTTTTTGTTGTGCTATCATCACTCATTCGAATCACGTGGACCATCCAATTCATTCTATTTATTTTTACTTATTTAATGATATCAGATTGCTTATAAATCTTGTACAGTTAAAAGTTAAATCTCCTTCTCCAGTTATTGTTTTCATTTACACCACCAAATGTACTCCGCAAAATCTTTCTCTCAAATATTGCGATACAATTTTGTTTTGTCATTGTCAAGAAGCATATGACAAGGCAGGCCTGACAAGAGTTTTGTAAATTAAGAACTTTGATTTCCTAGAAAGAAACCTAGATTTAATACATCTTTTCAGCCCATAGATAGCTTTATTTGCCAGATAGAGTCGGTTTTTTATTCTGTTATCAATAGTAATAATTGATCCTAAGTAAGTAGAACTCCTTTCTGTTTCAAATCAATATCATCATCATATGCAAGTAGTTGTACTGATCTAGAAAAATGAATAGGTATTCAGCTAGTGCGAAATAAAACTGTAAAAACTGCTCTTTTTAAGTAGAAAGAATAAAATAATATTTATTTAAATATTATAATTCAAAACGAAAAACTTAGGGTGTGTAATTTTGGAGAATTTGGGTAAAGATATTTTTAAAGGTTTTATTTTATTACTGCTTCTGCCCTATTAGATTTTTCAATCAATATTTAAGTAAATATTCCCGATGATTCTTTTCTGCAGAACTGCACTGTTGGTGTGAGAGTTGCTGTGCTGATGTAGTGTAACGGCAGGTGATCTAGCAGAAGCTGTAGCCTAGAGGGGATCATTAATTTCGGTTTGTTCAAAAGCGACTTTCAGTTATTTGATTTAAGGCAGAAACGTAGTGGTAAAAGGGTTTTGCAGTGATTAGATATACGAAAGTCAACGTAATTAGCGTTCAAACAATCTTATTTTTAATACGTCTAATGAAACGTAAAAGCTTTCGAACTTCGTTGTAATCCGCTTATTTTTGTCCCCTGGCGCTGCTTTTAACATTTTAACGAATTTTCAGTAGTGTATAATGAGTAAATTTGCTTTTGTGAAATTAGTTCTCATTTTACAAAAAAAAAAGGAAAATGTAAATATAAAAGGATACTCTGAAACTTAAAGGATGAACTAAAAGACGAGAAACTTTTTTTAATCTATATTGAACATGATGTTAATTGAAAATTCTGAAAATAGGTGTAAAGTGATTTTAAAATCGAAAAATATCTTCTGTGATGACATTATACTTGAATTTTAAGAATTTAATAATAAAATACTAGTGACCTCACCCTTATGTAACTGAGCTCACCAACCCTGGAACTGCTTTCACAGTTCCGTACGGCTTCGCTTTAGTACTTTTTATATATTTGTGCAATTTAGTTTAGTTATAATTAAACCATATGAAGCTCAGCATACGTATTTTTTCTGTAAGCTGACATTCTTTTAAAAATGAAGTCCTAAAAGAAATCCTGAGAAACTTGCAATTTCGATTTATAAGCAATTCAGTCTATTTATATGTATTACTATTTGGTTTTTATACAATGCAATAATACTACCTGCAATCTACATTATATTCATAGAATTTCCCAACATGCACAATTTCAAATGTCGGAGTTTGGAAACACAGCAGATTAAGTCCTTTATTCTACTATTAATCCGTAGAATGTATGAAAAACCATCGAAAAAGTTAGAAATTGAAAAACGGCATACTAACATAAAAGGTAAAAGAGATATAGCTTACCAGAGTTAAAAAAAAAACTTGTTTGAATCAATAAGCTTAAATTTTGACAATGATTCTAAAAATACTTATTCAGAGCATTCATTATGGAGCAAAAAATATCGGCGTCAGGCAAATTCTTTGAATAAAATCGTTTTGCATACGATTGCTTGCAATAGGTCTATGGAACACTAACAATGACATTCCTTCATAAATATCTCTAGCAATGCTTACAGATGACCCATTAAAAGACCAAAAATACGATCAACTTTGACACGAGAAGACATTTTGTGGGTGTACTTAAGATGATTTCGAATTTATTCCTTTCAGTCTATGTAGCAACTTAGCATATCGAATGTTCTTGATATCCTTGCATTCTAAGAAGATTCCATTCCGTTTTATTGAGAAGAAAAGAATCTTTTTAGGACGTGACTACAATGCTTATTGGTCAGAAATCGATGGAATATGGTGGTCTTTTTCGAAAAGCTCATCACTTTTATTCCATTCTGCGACTACTGCTGTTGAATATTTCAAACAGGACAGAGACGATATAGAGATAAACAGAACATTCAATCTGGATTTCCTTCAATCGACTGGAATATTTGAAAACCTTAAGGAATAATGTTCTAATTAGTGTTGGTAGGTTTATTGAATGTTGCAATATGTTATTTTGACCATCCTTCTTGAAATTGTTTTTAAAATTTACATAAAGGTAAATCCAAGCTGTTTTGTTTAGTGAATATAACACACATAACTACAACTTGAATTTTCCAAAGATTTCGAAGGAAGGAAGTTTTTTTTCTCTATAAGTTAATAAGCATCAAGAATTTTATGTTTTTCTTACCATAACAAAACACAGCAAATAACAATCTTGATAGAAACAATTATTATAAAATATGTCTCATGATAAAATCAAAACCGTCATAAAATATATTTCCCCTGTTGATATTAATCAACATAAAATTTAATTTTATAAAAGCAATCTTCATAAAGCTCATGCTGATAAAAAAATATGGCTCATCAAAGCAAGTTGTAGGTTTTCTAAATCCTTCAAAGAGTTAATTTCCAAATAATCATTTTGGACTGTTACAATAATTATAGCTGTATTATATGTTAGTTCGTTAATTTATTCATTTATTTCTCCTGGGTCTGGGGTTAGAGGAATGTGTGGTTGTTCTCTTGTCTGATTATATTGAAGTATTTAATGCCATTTTATTATTCATTGAAATTGGAGAATTAATTGTAACTAGAAATATTCGAATTAGTGTTGATTATTGAATGTTGCAAAATGTTATTTTTGATCATGCTTCTTGAAAAGATCTATTTGGTGTTGGTAAGTTAGTAAATGTTGCAAAAGGGTATCATCATTTTTTACTATTGCAGAAGTAATTATAGCTGTATTTTATGTTAGTTCAATAATTTATTCATGTATTTTTACTGGTTCTGTGGTAAGAAGAAGGTGTGGTTGTTCTCTTGCCCTATTGTATTAAAATATATAATGTCATTTTATTACATATTTTAACAGGAGAATCATTATGGTGTAACCCAAAAAAACATAGTTGGACAATTACATTGTAACAGAAAATAACATATCGGACAATTACTTAAGGAAAGCATATTATACTTAATTAACAAAGGAAAGCATATTAAAAAATGTCTACAAAACAAAACAAAAAAAGAAAATCTTTTGAACAGCAGGAGAAGACAAAACTAAGAAACATCATGTGAGAACAGAGGAAAGCATATTTAATTGTTGCTATGGGACAACATAAGATGAGACATTTAATAGTTGCAACGAGACAGCATATCGGACAACTGCTTTGAGACGAAAGGGGTAAAAGCATTTTTGACAGTGGAAGCATATTGCATAATTACTACGACAATAGTAGATTGAATAGTAAGGAATAGCATGTCAAAATAGAAAGGCATGGGAAATAAAACATTAAAACATTTATTTGAAGGTATTAAAATAATAATAATATACGAGGCGAAGGTTGAAAAAATGGACTAGTTAACATACTAAAAGGCTTAGCTACCTGCAAGTGATTTCAAAACTGAACATCGTGTTTTTAAAAGAATTTTTTGTTCTTTCCTCGTCATTTGATTTTTGAGATGAAGTTAAAACTACATTATTTAGAACTAATTTGTAAAAACCATAGTACGTACAAGGAGAAAAAATGAGCCACCATGAATAACTTTTGATCTAATCTTCATGTTCTAGGATTCAATCGTAATGATTCAAAAGGGTGATCTCAAATATGCTAATAAAATAGTGCAGACGATATTTTAAATTTCGAAATCAGAGTCAAAAACATACTTTCTTTGAATAAAGATAAATTTTTTTGATGGATTCGTATTTCTGACCCCCTAAATGTAGAGAGTTGTAACAATCTGGAAAAATATGATCCCAATAATTTCATCTGGAAAATGGTAAAAAGCTTGGACCACTTAATGTTGGTTTTACACTTTGTATATTTCACCTTAATTTGAGAGCTTTTTATTTGAATTGAAAATTTTTTTCACACAATTATGAAATTTGTTTAGGTAAAAATGATTCCATGCAAAAAATGATTTTCAATAATTATTTATTATTTTTATTATTTTATGTAATAATAGCCGTTTAAATTCTGAAATTATACGGTATTAAATTTTTTAAATCATTTTAAAGAATGTAGTTTTAAATTATAAAATACAAAATTTTAACAAATTCGGTCGAATAGTTCCTGAGAAATCGAATTTTAAACATGCGAATTGTTTAAATTTTGATTTCTTAGGAACTAACTCTCTGATGGGGATTTACAAATTCATGATGCTCTAAACAGTGCTCAAATTAATGGTCTTACATGACATCACCATCAAAAAAGACGAATACATCAACCATGTTGTAAAAAGACTGGGCACTGTTTTATGAAACAAAGTGGATAAGTAGAAAACAGAAAGAGTGACATTGGGTGGTAGAAAATCTGGCAAAATCGAAGAAGAAATAATTATAAAACTGCAAAACTCTTTAACACAAAGTTATTCAATTAAATGCACCAGACATCGATAAAATGAAAATTTCAATTTTCGCCAGCTTATTTCACTGTATTGTCGACAGGTTTCAAGCCGGAGTAAGCTAAATGTCAGAAAGTAAAAGATTCTTCAGGTTTTTTAAGATGCAATTTTGAAAGGAAGACGATTCAATGACGATGTCTTGTCATAACTCCTTCCAGTGTTCTAAAGATTGGCTTCAGAAGAATTTTTGGCTCGTTAAGGCACAGATAAGACCCAAAAAAGAAAATGACTGCTTGCACAGTTGTATGCCAAAAAAAACGGAACATCCTGAATAACTTTTGATCTAATGATCAGATCTTAACATTCTAGGACTCAATCTTAATGACTTGTGAGGGGGACCACAAATGTTCTGATTCATCAGCACAGACGACATTTTAACTTACGAAATCAGACACAAAAAAGTGCTTTCTCTGAATAAACATACAATTTTTTTTCGACCGATCAGGATTTCTGACCCCCAAACTATAGGAGGTAGCCACAATCTGGGAAACAGGGTCCCAATAGTTTGGTCAGGTGAACGCTCCAAAGTTTGGACCCCTCAAGAAGTTTTCAAGCGAATATCTCAAGAGTTATATCTCAAGAAATTCCTAAGCGAATTGAAAAATGTTTCAACAAAATTATAAAATTCGTTTATCCAAAGATAATTCCAAGCAAAAAATAACTTTTCGTAAATATTTATTATTTTTTATTTTATTATTTAAGAATGGTCGGAAAAATTTTGAATTGTAAGCAATTCGCTTAAAAAGTTCTCGAGATGCAACGAAGTAAAATTAACATTAAGGTGTCCAAACTTTGGAGCGCTCTCCTGATGAAACTATTGGGACCATATTTCCCAGACTGCGGCTGTCTCCTTTATTTTGGAGATCAGAAATTCAAATCCATCGAAAAAATTGCCTGTTCATTCAGAGAAAGAACTTTTTCGTAATTTCGTATCTTGAAATATAGTCTGCATTAATTAATCCCCTCGAGCCATTAAGATTGAGTCTTAGAACGTGAAGATCCGATCACTAGATGACAAGTTATTCAGGGTGTTCCGTTTTTTCTAGGGTGTTGTTTCTAGGGTGTTCCGTTTTGTCAGGGTGTTCCGACAATGTATAAAGTCAAAATGGCCTAAAGAGAAATTTGTTTTTAAAAAAAAGAGAGATAGAGATTGCCATAAACTCCACTATGTCCGAGTTTAATTTAGCTTGTTATGAATTCTGAGAACAGGTATCTCCAGATTCTTTGTGAGAAGAAAGTAAACCGCTTCAAATCGCTAAAAAAAAAGAATAAATAACGAGCATCACAGAAAGTACTTCGGTTCTCTACTGATCATAAGAATCAACGGTACGGAGAGAATTCAAAATGAAATCTGCAGACAAAAAAAAAGTGACATATTTTGCAGGTGCATTTCAGCTAGCATGCAGATTGCTCTCGAGTTTGTTTAATGTTTATTTTTAATTGCAATTATGAAAAATGAATTTTATGGCATTGTTGAAGTATTATTACTTCTTGTAGAATTTTTTCTCTCCAAATATTTTATAATTTTTATTTTCAGTAAAATAAATTTTTATTCTGTTGTGCTGAAAAATTTTTAATACATCTATAAATGCGTAAACTTTGTTTAAAAATAATTTTCTTGAATTTACTAAGCAGCATAAGGTATTACTAATGTTTTATTGCGTTGTTTTTTATTATTTAAAAAAAAAGATAAAGAATATTTGATTCTGTTTTCCGTACTAATATTTATACTAAGCTTAATATAAAAACTAGCAGCAATATAATACTACCAATAATTCATTTTATACTAATAGGAAAAGATTATAAAAAATGCGTTACGAAAAACATTTATATGCAGTTTGATATTTAGTATATTAAAATCATTTTTATTTATTTTTATTTTGATAAAAGAAACTGGAAGAATGTTGTGAATTATTTTTTTTTTAGTATTTACTGATAATATAAAACTGCATTGAAAATTTCGAATTAATCCTTTGATTTTTGTACAAATTATCAAAAGCGTTTGCTCCCCGACTCAATAAATTATTTATTAATTCATTTAAATTTTAAAGCATATAATTGTTAAAGTTAGTACATAAGATAATTTTTATAGTGATTTAGTTTTTTAAAAAAGAAAATATTTGTTCAAATGCAAAATTTGCAATGAATGATTAGTAAAATCCAATTTTCTGAAAATGTCCAGTTTTGACAAATTTGCGAATTTCAAACATCTCCAACAAAATGAATTTTTATTTTATTGAGCCGAAAATTTAATGCTATATAATTATGAATTGTATTATTGTGTTAATTATCTATCAATGAATGTTATATATTTATGACTGCTATTAATATGTTACTTATATATTAATGAATGCTACATATTTATAAATGTGATTGTGTTATATATATACTAACCGCCTCCGGCAACCAGCTGACCTGGCCCTTTGAAATAAGTAAAGTTTGAGGCATTTCAAGTATTAAAACTGCACAGTTAATAGCAGAGTTCACGAACTAAAAGACACGACGACCAAGTAAGATTAAAAGTTAAAATAAAAATTATTTAAGTTAAAAAGTCAATGGATGTTCTTTCATTCTCTGTACTATCTGTCCTTACTATGGGAGCAACGTTGGCTCTCCTAATATAGTGCCCCTGAAAAAGTGGCCAACAAATCTCCCCTTCAGATGCCTCTAGGACGAAAGGTTTTTACCCAGGCGGTCATTAGAAAAAAAAGTTTGTTGTTGCCTATCTTCTTAATCTGACATATGTCAGATAAGCTCCAGATGGTCGCTGATCGCAAGGAAGTCCGTAACAAAAAGAGGATCTGGTGTAAGATCCACCTTAGAGAGTCCAAGGCGAACCAAAATATGTTCCAGAACGCAGCTTTTTTTTTTTTTTTGCAAGTAGGAAGATCTTTCTACCTTTCCTCAAAAGTAAGGTACTTAAGATGGCCACTCGAGTGCTCAAAGCAGTGTGGGTTTTTCTGGCGCAGCAAGGTACTATAGGATGTCCTATGATACCAGTGGTGTGTAGGTGGTATACGCCGTAATAGATGAAGCTTGAATCTTTCAATGGAATGGAGTTCCCGATAAGTAAGTGAGGATCCAGTAGCTGTTTCGCAGTCACTGCCCTCTTTCATTTAAAATTAAAATTTAATAATCTTAGATGGCTTGAAATTGAGTTCTTGCACTTCAAGAAGAAGATCACAGACACCCACACATGTGACCTATCATATCATCTCCAGCTGATCGTTCATAAGCAAAATGGTATGTTTAAGTTGAGATAAATTTCTCCACATAAATTAGAATGTTAATTAACGTGAAGATAATTAAATACAGCACCGTATCTCTCTTCGAAATTGTTAAAATATAATTTCTCTCGTCTACGTCTTTTACTTAACTCAGATTTATTATTCATTTACTTATTTTATTGTAAGCATAATATATTTTTTCTTGTATACGTGACAACTTCGCTGCGTAATTATATGTTAAGTTTGTTTATGTTCTACATGGCTTTATGCTTGTCTTGGTGTTAAGTAAGAAATATAAAGTGAAAGAATTTAAATCTTTATGAAAGAATCTTTCTAAGAATAAAGAACGTAACATTTAAGAGAATGGATGTTGTACGGACTTGGTTCACTCGAAATAGAATGGTAAGATTAGTTTTCAACGTAAGCAAATGCCACGTTTTCACCAATAAATACCTAAACTACGTCACTTGCAGGTATCCCATTAAAAAACACATTTTTCAATATTATATACAAACTTGGAGAGATGAAAAATATTTCATAATGATTCAGAAATTAAAAAGGAAACATTACCAATCCACAAAGCCACAAATCACTATTATTGAACACGATACAAAAAAAACCTATTTTGTTGTCGGAAACAAGAAACACCACTTAGTTTCACCAAGCAATCAAATTGGTTTTAATGCTCTGATTACTTTCTTCGTAGCAAATGATTCGAAATTTTTCGATAGTAAGTTTGCTTATTATTATTTAGCGATACCTATACCTCTTCAATTTAATAAAGATGCTGCTAAAAATTTTATTTATTTTTTAAATATTTTTTTGAAAAATACTTCTAAATCAACAATGCTTAATTATCTACTAAAATATTTCCACATAATTTGAAAAACAAAAACAAAGAAAAACAAATATTTAAAAATGATTGCATTTAAAAGACACAGACACCAAAAAGCTTTGAATAATAATGAATTTCAAAAGCAAAAATGAACTTCGAGAAAAAAATTGTCTCAATCAAAACTCTCACTTTAGTTATTTGATACCATCAAAAACGCATTGAAAGAGAAAGAAAAAATATCAAACAAATAAGTATAGGAAATTCTTCCGAAATAACGAAAAAAACTAGAAATAACGAAAGAATTTTTTATTTTATTTTGAATCTCTTGAAAAGAATTCAATAGATCTTTACTTTACAAAAGAAGCAAAGAGGGAAAACTGAAAAACTTTTTTTGGCTTTCTTAATTCTTGAAGTCGCAAAAGGCTACCAGTCGCCTCGATTACCGAAGCCATTTTTCATTTTTGCAAATAAACTTTTCTTTGTTGACTATTCTCAAAAGATCAAGATCGAAAAATTCTCTACTCTAATTCCACAATTCTTTTCAAATATATTTTTATTTTATTTTTCTGCTAAGATTCTCTTCTAAATGGGCTCTTATTTCAAACTAATTTAGGCATTCCTTATTTTTTTGATGAAGGACTAATTAATTTAAACAGATTAATCCTTAATTTATGTAATTGCTTAATGATTTAGAGTATTATAGAGACCTATTTAATTTTAAATGGATTATTTATGAGGAAATAAATATGTTTCCAAAACTTAAAATTTTATTTTTTTATTTTTTTCCTACATATCATTAAAAAAAACAATTAAGCACTTCAGCTCGAGAAAAAGACAATTACTGATATAATGACACGTGACCTATGGCCTCAGTGATAGCTGATCGTTTATAAACAAAATTCCCCAAAATGTTTCCTGAATTTCCCAACATGAGTTAGAATGTTAACTTATGTGAAGTTAATTAAATACAACGCAGTATAACGCATCGAATTTGTAAAAATATAATTATTCCACGTGTATGCCTTATACTTAACTTACATTTAGTATTTGTTTATATATTTTACTGTAACCGTGATATATTTTTGTTTCTGCATCTGGCAACTTTCATGCCTAGTTAGTTTGTTTATGTTCTACACGGCCTGTGTTAGGTAAAAAATATAAAGTAAAAACAGTTGAAATCTTTGTGAAAGAATATAGAATTTGTCACTTAAAATAATTGATACTTGACGGGCTTGGCTATTTGAAATATAATGGAAAGAACAGTTGCTAACGGAAACAAATGCCACGTTCCAACAACCAATCAAGAGCCTACAATAGAATGAAATGTTACAATTTTTAAGTATCGTCTTTTTAAAATAAATACTTCTGCAAAACAAATTGTCGAGATTACGTTAAAGCTGGCAATGAAGTATGGATTTTTGATGGGTTTTTATGTTGCTTTTGCCTATCATAATTATTACTCGAATGAAAATTTAAGATTTTAGTTAGTTTACCAATATGTACTTTTGCATGGCGTGTATTTTAGATTTTTTACTTTTTAGTTGTATTTTCAACTTCAAAATATTTATTTCTATTAAATACTATTACTCATTAAATTTGAAAAGTAACTTTCCCTAGTACACATTCAATGAAATTTAATCGTCACTTTTTAAAAGCGACTTTCACCTCTACAGATTCAAGAAAATTTAAAAGTTAATTTCAAAAGTGATTTTCAGCTGCACGCATTCAAAAAAATTTAATCGTTACTTTTTACAAAAGACTATCACCTACACGGACTCAAGAAAATTAAATCGTTATTTTTTTAAAGGTGATTTTCACTTACACATACTCAAAAACATTTAATCGTCAATTTTTAAAGGTTATTCTCATCTGCACACGTTCAAAAAATTTAATCGTTACTTTATAAAAAAAAGACTTTCACCTGCATAGATTTAAGAAAATTTAAGCTTTACTTTTCAAAAGTAACAAACATATCGCTGGTTCAAAACTAAAACGACACATCTCCAATTGAGTTAACATTGCAGATGTGTCGTTTTAGTTTTGAACCAGCGATATGTGTATATTCAGGAAACTTTTGTTTTCTACCGTCTGGCGTTTCATAAAATATAATAATAATATTTCTTGAAATTCTCAGTGTTCCAAACAAAAGTTTGGTGAAATCAGTAATTTGTTTCAAAACTTTTATTGATGGCATTTAGGTGAAACTATTGAATTCTCCGGCAAGCTATTGAATTTGATAGGGAGACTGAGATATAAGGAAAGTCCCTCATTTCGTAAATCTTAAGGATTCATGCTATCTTCAAGCGAGAGTTACTTCTCGAATAGTATTGATCTTTTCTCAGTCCTTCCACAAGAATTAAACTTTTCCTTTTTCATTTCCAACCCACTATATTTCAGTCTGAAATAGATTATTTTCTGCTCTTCAGATTTCCATTTAACTCTTTTCTAAAACTATCTTTTCCAATTCTTCTAGAGTAAATGCGTGGAGAATGTTTCAGATATAGAACGATGCAAAAATTCTCTGTCTTACTTTTTATTAACTGATTTTACCCTTTTGTTTCGTTCCAAATTGAAAAGTTTTAAATTGCATGGAGTTTTATCGTTTGCGTGTTACATAGAATTCGAGAACTGAAACATTTAACACTATCAATGAATAGAATTAAAATTCAGTTCTATCTGTTTCTTTATTAAGTTTTCAAAAACTATAACACTTTCGGTAAAAGATGCAAAATCGGATTTTTAGAAGCCCATTGATTTCGTGAAATAAATAATTAAAACTTCAAAGAAAAAGGGTACTAAACTGTTAGAGTATAAATAACGTCAGAGAACAAATAATTACATCTTTAAAGAATAAAAAAATTAAAACTTCAGAAAGTGAAATAACTAAACAGTCTACAGAGAACTAATAATTTCAATCTGAACCTTAACGGAATAAATATTTAAAGATTGAAAATAAATAACCAAAATGCCATAAAAGAAAAGAACAAATAACAGAATATTTAGAGAATAAATAAATAAAAATTCAGAAAATGAAAAAATTATATTTAAAAAATAAAAATTTTAAATTTCTTAAACAAAATATTTAAACTTCAAAAACTAAATAAATAATAATTCAAAGAAGGAATATTTCATATTTCAGAAGTCGTGATTATCAGTATTGCAGAGAATAAGTGATAAGTAATTTTATATTCGTATGACATATATAGATATTAAAGTTAATTTTCAAGTATTACGAAATATATACGTCTCTCAAATAAACATTTAATACAGTTCATTTTTAATACAGTTCATTAAATCATGCACCAATGTTTGGTTAAAATATTTTAAAAACAATGAACTTTTTGAGTTTTTTACAGTAACAAAGATAATTTTTACCTAATATTACTAACCGATAAACTCAAAACTTGTAATATATATATATATATATATATATATATATATATATATATATATATATATATATATATATATATATATATAATATATATATATATAATATATATATATATATATATATATATATATATATATATATATATATATAATATATATATATATATAATATATATATATATATATATATATATATCAATGATTACTGATGGAACTAACCCGAAATAGCGTTACATGGAGAGGAAAAACATGAAAACCTTCCATACAACCTATGATCCCCTTAGCCACCAAGACTTTACTAGAAAAATATTAATGAATAAAATTAAAAATAAATGGATATGCAAAATTCAGAGATATCTAATGATAAATTTACAGTATTTTTAAGATGATATGTCTGCCAGTATCAATTTATGTTTTCGATGCTACGAAGCTTTACCGCATCGAAACGTTTTAGGCAGAGAAACGGATTTACAGATAAAGAGGGGGGAAATTGAAGCGTATTTATAAAACAACGCTATAATGGCCTTACAAAAAAAGTTTTGATTCCCATCTGATAATTGAAAAACTGTGATAGTATTGAATTAAATACTCTGAAATCAATATATATTAGACATTGAGGATTTTTATAAATTAAAAATAGGACATAGTTGCGAAATTTTTCATGAGACGTTATTTTATTTAATACATGAAATGATTTTAATTGTTATTTGCGAGATGCATGTTTAAAAATTTTATAAATCATAATATATCCACTGAATATAATTATTTTGGCAAATTTTAACATTCCTCACCTTATGATTAGAATATAGCACTTTTTCAAAGGAATATAAAATAACCATATTAAATATTTTCATAAACAATAAAATAACTTTTCCTTATTTCTTTCATTAAAGCAATTTAATAGTTCTTTTTAATATTTTTATTTCTTAATTTGTCTATTTTTGGGATTCCATGGTAGAGGAAAGTAGTGTGGACATCGTAAGTATTTATTGGGCAAATTTTTTCGGCAAGACTTTGTATACGGAAAAAATTTATGTGGAGTGCGCAAAAAAATGATAGATTTTTACATACGAAGACTCAAAAACGGTTCGAAAATCTATCTTTAAATCAGCCAATTAAATAGCCCAGTCGACATTTAATGTTAAGAAATAAAAAACCAAAGATAATTTTTTTAAAAAAACTTTTATATATAAGATATTCTTTTTTTCTATTTTGTAGCTTCGTCACCAGTCTTTCTATTCATCAATCGTTTCTTTTTTCCAGAAAAAAGTGACATTTTTCAAATCACAAGACAAAAAAATAGCTACAAAATTTCCATTGGAAAATACTGGTAAATCTACTCGGAGTCCATCTTATGTATTCATTTAAAACAGACGTGTCTAACTATTCAGTAAAACAATAATCAAATTTAAAAAACATTTTTTCAAGTAAATCAAATTAAGTAATGATTTCAAAATGTATTGAGTTACGGCTTAAATGATTTTCGTAATACTTTTCAATTTTCTATTTCAAATTTGTATTTTAATGAAAATATGCATTTAGGATCAATATTTATTTCCAAGTAAGGCTTGGACTAAAGCCAATTTTAATTTGATTTTAAAAACACTTTATAAATGGTATAATAATGTTCTCATAATAATTATTATGAGAAAAAATGCAACCTAATAACTAAATATATAAACCAGGTTCCAAATAAAACTCCAAATTTTAATTTTAAAAAAACTTCTTGAATAAAAAAATAACAATATAAGATAAATTTATCTTCTTGTATGCCTTTACAAAGTAATATTGGACAACATTTGATGCAATGTTATCATTTAAATGATATTTTAAAATAATTTTATCTGTTTGTATGCCTTTACAAAAGGATATTGGACAATATGTGGTACAATTTTATCTTTTAAATAATATTTTAAGATAATTCTATCTTCTTGCATGTCTTTACAAAGCGACATTGGACAACATTTGGTACAATTTTATCATTTAAATAATATTTTAAGATACTTTTATCTTCTTGTATGCCTTTAAAATTTATTTGAATTTATTTAAGTTAGTCGGAGTAGAAAAAATCATAAAGTAATTAAAATATAAAGTAAAATATACATCATATGAAATAATAGAATAGTTTTATGGCATATAAATATCTTATTATTTGAGATTAGATGTAAATAAAAATATCCAACAATATGCAAAAAATGCTGAAAACTAAAATGTATAATTATTTTATGCTGTAATTAAAAATAGCAAAAAATATTTAATTAATGTTACTTAAATTATTTTTTTAATGTTATACCACGTTTATAAGTTCACTTTCTTTTAAGCTCGTATCTCATGAGATTAAGGAAAAGTACCAAAATCATCTTGTATACGGTCCCCTGTTCACGCAGTTGCGAATTTATCCTCTGAGGTCGAAGATGAAATTTGCATCCACTTTCTCAAATCCCAAAAACCGATTTGAGGGGAGAGTTTTAATTTCCACTTTTGAACTTCGGGTATTGGAAATTGGAGAACATCTGAAATAGACTTTCAAATATGAAGTTTCTTCGTGAAAACCTTTTTTTCTTCTCACCACGAAAAAAAAATAAGAATAAATAACAAGCAATCAAAAAAATATAAATAAATTATATTCTTGTTGATTTTTTGAAAAGATTCTTTCTATTTTATTTTAAACTGAATTAACAATGATTTCATATTCTCTCAAACTTTGTTTGCATTTTGTTTCAAATTATACTAACAAATTTATTTATACTTACAGAATGTTTTTTCCTTTCATTTGTTATGTAAGAACTTTTAAATATGTTTTGAGTTAATTCATTTTCACTTTAAATTGAATTCGATTACTGTGGGCTAATTAGTTGAAATTTACATCTGCTCCAAATTATTAACTTGGTAGTTTTAAAGATTTCCTAAAATCAGTTCAGAATGTCCACAAAAATCTTTTGGTAATGTGGCAAAATTTAGAATATCTGTATGCAATTGACCAAACAAAATTAATTACAAATAGTCTGTTCTAAAAATGTCTGTTCTCGTCCAATTGCAAGCATCATCGGACAAAGACATCTTAAAAATTGAGCACTTACTATTTAAACATGACTGGTTTAAAACTAAAAAATGGTTAATTGATACTTGCATTTAAAGACTACTTGAACATAGGAATCGAACTACTCGGAATAAGTTAGAAAACTATTGTTGTCTTACAACTTACTCGAACTACAGTCTGGTGTATCTTATAGTAATGTGGTGAAATTTATAATATCTGTATGCAATTAACGAAGCATTATTCATTACAAATAATATCGTCTGAAAATATCGGTTCTCTTCCAATTGCAAGCATCATTGGACAAAGACTAATGACCTAAAAAATTGAACACTTTCTATTTAAACTTGACTGATTTAAAACTCAAAAATGGCTAATTGATACCTATATTCAAAGACTACTTGAACAAGTTAAAAAACTATTGTTGTCATACAACTTACTCAAACTACAATCTGGTGTATCACATAATAATGTGGTGAAATTTATAATATCTGTATGCAATTAACGAAACATTATTCATTACAAATAATATGGTCTGAAAATATCGGTTCTCTTCCAGTTGTAAGCATCATTGGACAAAGACTAATGGCCTAAAAAATTGAGCACTTACTATTTAGACATAGCTGGTTTAAATCTCAGAAATGGCTAATCGATACCTATATTCAAAGACTACTTAATCATAAGAATTGGACTTCCCGGAATTGCTCCTTCTCGGAATTGCATTTATCTTCACATTCGTTATCTGAATGCACAATTCCGTGCACTAAATGATAAAAACAAGTAATATTGTATGCCTACAGTTTTTTTTATTTTTTTTAGTTTTTTTTTAAATTTTATTTAAAATGTTTTTACATTACCCACTGTTAGCTTTAAAACTAGGCATGCCTACGCTATTTGGGTTTATTACACAGAAAACAAAGTACCCTTCAAAATTTGAAATGCAAGGAAACATTCAAGACTAATCGTAACTCAATAAATGCATGACTAAATGCTGTGTCTCTCATCATTACTATTTTTTTACAAAGTTTTTTACAATTCAGTAATATCATAAGTTTCGTCTTAGACACTTGAAGAGAGTCTCATATCTTATTATAGCACAGGGTTAAAGAGAAGATAGAGAAGTGCTGATTCATATCACACTCAAAGCTGAAGCTACGATTCCCCACATTATGACGTCATGTCGCCCATAGAGCTCGAAAATCACTACTAAAGGATATAAAAACTTTTCTGTTTCTATAAGTAAATGAGTTGAATGTTCGACACTTTTCTGATAACAGCTGTCACACTTTATCCAGCTAACAAATTATTTCTGTTCAAGAATATAATATTCATATATTTTCTTGGTATTCCTTTATTGTATTAAAAATAACATTTTAGAATTAGAAAAATATATCAATGGTTGTCGTCATCGTTTCATAATCATTTTCTAGTTTTAGTTTTTAACTTTTACTGTTAAATAAAAGAAAGCATATAAGAGCCTTTTTATAGTAACATATTGTTCGATAACAATATGTAACTATGAAAGTGTCCTTGTAGTTTATTAATTGGAATACCTAATTTTAATATATTTTCCAATATATAATTATAATAGTAATTCTTTTTTATAAATATTATATGACTAGGAAACAAAAATCTTAAGTTCTAATTGCTAAGAAATTAATCTTTGGGCATAAATGGAAATATTATACTTGCTCATAAATATTTTAAACTAAGGAGTTATATTAAAAACACATAAATATTTTGAACAATGACAGATTATGAAATTGGAAGAATTTTTAAGCATTAATAATTTTTATTTTTGAAGTTCGGGATTTTATTTTCTTTGACCTTTTATATTTTTCTTCTTTTCTGTCTAAAGTTACGAGGCAGTATCGAATTCAATGGCGAAATTCTAATAAAAGTTCTTAAACGTCTAAACGAGAAACATAAAGCATAATGCTTTTTAATTCATAGCAGAATAAATTCGTCTAGTATATTTTATAATTCATTTGATGTCACCTTTATATTTTTTGAAATAAAACATGGAAAATCACGTTTTCTCATTTTGTGTTTTATAATAATTCCTGCCAGTTGCTATCTGATATTTGACTATTACTGTTAAATTTTTTCGATCAGATGAGAGGAAAATACCTCAAAATAAAAAATAAAAATATGGAAAACAATGAATGTATTGAAATAAGTTTTTAAAAAAATTTTTATTTGCGAAACTATTTATTTTTAAAGCGAGAAGTTTGTTCTGCACCGCCGTGACGTCACAAACTGAGATCAAAAGCTCGGAGCGGCATGAATCTCTTCAGAGGAGTGATCTAATCCTTCTATTCACTCTTTAGCTGTGATCATAGCAAGAACATTCATACCTTATCATAGCAAGAAGACTTTATTATAGCATCCTTACTTCTCAAAGCAAGAAGATTGTCTCATACTTTATCAGAGCAAGAACCTTTACCAAAATAGTACGTCTAATCCTCTGATGGAAAAATACTTTCCATTGCTCATGGATAAGAATTTATCCAATAAGACCCCAAATCACCATCAAATAACAATCTTTTTTACTGCTATTGAGGAACCTCCTATACATTCCGAGCTACCAGAATCCACCGTGTGCTTTCTTTTCCCATGTGCCACCTCGGAAATTTTAAGATTTAAAAGAAGATTCATTGTCATATTTGACATGACAGCCAAGGGTGGGACAAGGCCTTCTGTTGAGGACTCCACTAGAACAGCTTATTCTTTGAGCTGCCAGTAATTCACCTAAATCTCTTTGAAATCTTATTCTACAGTATTGAGCCATTACTGTTTTGGCCTTCCTCTTTCTGGTTATTAAATTTCGAAGTTAAAACGTTTACGTCACAGCCCATTTTCTGTGCCACTGACAAAGATGCATCCGAGAACCATTCTTTCTAAAACTGCTATTTTTTGTTTTTTATTCTTAATTAGATGCCAGCTTTCTAAATCATGCATTAAGATTAGCCTTAATGAGAGTTTGTTTTTCATGGAAGAAAATAAGATCTCAATAAAGGGTGGAAGTAATAGAAGATTTAATAAATCATCATACTGCCAAAGGTGAACGAATCAAACAAAATCTTTCTACAACAAAAACAAATATAGTGCACTTTATTACTGCTACAAAAAAAATAACAACACATCTTCGTATTATTGCAGTTGTACCAGTGGCAGCAAAAATATTAATCAAGGCAGCGCCCTTCACGAAATAAGTCAACTTGATGAGTCAATATAGAAGAAAACTATCTGACGGAACAGGGTTATTCCTCTATCCGGATGTCTAAATATTTTCTTTTGTGCCTCGGACCTCATTCCTTGTCTATTGTCCAATAATCAGTGATGTCAGTCCTACTTATCTCCCTCGTTCCTTAAGGCTAAGGGGAAATTGATGGTCATTTTTCCCTTTTTTCTCCCCGCTCTACGATACCAGTGCTTGTAGGGTAACCTTCATATCGGTCCAAAAATATAGGATGAAATTGTGAGTGCTGTAATGCTATTGCCTCCGATTCAGATGGATGAATGGGAAAAAAGAAATGGACACAAATTAATGGAAAGTGTTATTTGTTTGTGGAGTTATGAGTTGTACTAACTTTTTCCGATTGTTTATCTGAAAGTAATAAGGTTTACGCAAGTACTGTATGCTTGCGAAGAAGATTAAAACAAATGCTTAGTTTGTATATAGTTCTCAGCACAAGTTTGTAAATTGGAAGAGACAATAACTACAGAATGTCCTATAGACAGTTTTTAAGAATTAGTTGAAGATCAGGAAAACAGTTAAAGATAAAAATAAAAAGAGAGGAAGGAAACATTTCTTGTAAATGAGCATGCGTTTTGCTCTCAGAATTCCTAATTTCAATTCAAAAATATTCCAACAGATGGCTCTGTCAGTTAACTTCAACTTAATCCTGCAATTACAAATTTTTACTTCCGATTACAATGTAGGACTGTGACTGATGGCGCACATTTTAAAAACCTCATAATAATATTTTCTTTCTTGAAACGATGTGAGAAGTTTGGGATATGATTTATTTTATTTTACACATAAAATTAAACTTAGCAGGGATAGCTTGGTTGGTAAGATGCTGGTCTTATGTTCGTGAGATCGCGCCAGGGCCGAAGAACCCTCGCGTGTATTTAATGGTGACTGGTGCGCGTTAAATCAGTCGGGGTTACAAAGTCCCTCAAGTTCTCCTAGCAAATCAAAACCTCTGGGGTAACTGAATTGGAGATTGATCATTCTCTGGCTCAGTTGAAAATTACGATCTGTGGATGAATGAATGGAATATGAATGGGTCCTCCCTGTTAAACGCGCGATGACAAATGTGTGCAGTCGCATTCTTGGCCATAGATGGCGCCACTGAAAAACAAGAAACGCACCCTCTACCCTAAAGATATCTTGGATTCCCATAGCAGGCTAGCTAGTATTGGTAAGGGACATTAGTAACAACAATAACTACTTGCAACACCATCGAACTAAAAAAAATTTAACTAAAAATAGGAACTGTAGGTGAAAATGAATGTTAACAGAAATTTTTTCTCGCATTATTCTTCAACCTCAACTGCTTATAAACAGCCATATATAAGATTTCACATCTATTTTTATGCAGACACAGTCATTTAGAAGTGTTAGTATGCATTTGCATTATATTCCTATGAAAACCAATATTTTCACTCTCTTCAATTTTACGACGAAGTTTAACGTTTTACAATTGTCAATAAAACTTAAAAATCTTTGTTAACATATTTTTTTATTTATTTTTGCGTAAATTTATTCAAACAAATTTTAATAAAATCTTTGGTCACTCAGGGGCTAGAGCATTCGCCTCCCAATCAGATGAACCAGGTTCGAGTCCCAGTGATGACTGATTGATACGAATCCGCACCCGACTCGCGTCTACCACATTGCTGACGTAAAATATCCTCCATAGTAGGCGGATAACTGTTTAGAGCTCCCTTGGCATCAGGCAAACCATGAGAGGTTTTCGTGGTTTTTCCTTTCCATGTAATGCAAATGCAGGCTAATTCCATCAAAAATTCTCCACGAAGGCAAATTTCTCCCAATACTTGTTACCTTGTCTTCTGAATGAGGTTCAAAATACCAAGGCTGTAAAGTTGAGCATTAGTAAAACCCGAAATTAGATCGGCTGTTCAACATCGGTTATAAAAAAAATTATAAAAAAACATGTTAATAATCATGCAAAATGTATGTATGAGTGCAAAATACGAGTACTATACCACAGTACCATATTATTTGCTAGATTATACTATGAAGCATATTCATGAAACTTTTATTTTTACTCTTTTTTTTTTAACTTTTACTTTTTTTATTAAACATTTTTAAATTGTTATTTCTTAGGAAGCTATTCGAACTATTATTAATGTTAACAAAACTCAAATTTTGCTTAGAAAACTATTTGTTCATTCAAAGGAAACTTATGATTTATTTTAATTATTTCTTAATTTACAGTAATCACATGTAGTTAGATTATAACAAGTGTGTTCAACACAAACCATAAATGATCTATTACTGCATGAAAATCCATTTATTAGATATAAAGTTAATTAGAGTAGTGTGCTCTTTTGCCAATTATCCGCGCCTTAACTGGAAATTAATTCTACTTAGTTATAACTAGATATTAACCCTAATTAATACTTTGTTCTTTAATTAAGTATTGGCAGTTATTCAAATATATTAAATATTTGGGACGAATTGGCGTAGGCTTTTTTCCAGCTCTCATTATAAAAATCTATTCATCCATACAAGCCACCTTCAATACATATTTTTAACACCTTTGCAAAAAATGAAAGTAAAAAACATATACATTTGTGGTCACAAATCAATATGCAAGTGATAAAAAATTAAAACAAAACACAAAATCAGATGAATCACTAGAGAAAAAGCTGGTATAAAAACATAAAAACCAGTTTGATTATTTTTAAGGATGCTTCTGAGAACTGTTTTTCACCTTCATTCACTTTCTACCTGCATATAAATAAGTTTCGATTTCTTTTATCCTTTCTTTTCCGTTAATGATTCGAAAGATTTTGATCTCAATTTTTGTTTATTTCTTCATCTGAATCCAGAGTTACGCATACGAACATTTTACTTCAATTTTGTCAAGGATTCTAAAGATGAGAGGTTACGCAATAGCTATCCTTAATATGCATATTTAAGAAATATTGACATTAGACATAGCAAATTACTATTGAAAATTTTTAAAAAATTTAAAAAAGAAAACTATCAAAAGAACCACTAGGGATGAAGATGGAAAATCAAAAACATCTGAATCTGTATGAGCGCCGGAATTAATTCCACATAGAGAATTTAATAAGAGATTTTAAGAAGCACCTCCTAGTTTCATCAGGCAATAAAACGGACTTTCATCTCGGTCTTTATTCCAAGAAATTCGAAACATTTAGATAGTTTTAATTGCTTCTTCATCACTTAAATTTAAACCTGCGATCTCTAATGCTTATAGTATAATTTTACTTCAATTTTGACGTAGATTCAATAGATGAAATTTAAGGGTGGTCATAACAGAACACCCTCTAAAAAAAGTGGAGGATTACATAATACCAGGTGCAAGATTGTAAAGTAATAAAAAAAAGATGTTATTTTTAAAATTGAGCTTGAATTTATGCAATTCTTCAAACTTAAATATCTCGTCTATCTATCAATAATACTTAAATCCATCGATTCAATATCTCCACACATGCAATAACTGCCATATCATATTTCCCGCAGAATTCGGAAACGAGGAGAGGTATGCATCTTCATTCAATTTGCTAGGGGGCTTATAGATTGAGGGGGAGGGACAGGGGAGGGGTAGAGACGTCGCTTCCGATAATGATTGGTCATCGTCACCAGTGTCATTACGACAGAATGAGGAAACATGTCGTTTGTCATACTTCTTCCAACCCTTCCCCTGACCTCCCCTACCAGATTACTTAGTGTTTTCCTTTCATTCCAAGCTCTCCCCCCCCCCTCAACATACAGGATAGAAAAAGAAAGAAGGAAAATTCCTAATACAATGTAGGTACAATGTTGAGGCAATGTGTATCAGAATATGATCCATCATGAAGGGTGCCATCACGTTTCTATTCATTATCATTGCGTAAGCGGTGTAGACATTGATGGATACGGATAGTTTTGCTATCTTCTTTTTTTTTTTTTTTTTTTTTTTTTTTTTCCAATTGGGAATACTTCTTTAAATGTTTGTTTAGGTTACGCGTATCCTCAATGGAGTTTTACACGGAGAAAACCTGATTATTGTCATTTTTAAAATGTAATTTGTTCCCGTTTGAATTATTTCAAATGAACAATTTTACTGAAAAGCTCGCATACAATAAAGTTCTGTCATGCAGTAGACTGGTCGTTAAGACACGGTTCCCAGCAGATCACCGAAGTCAAGCATCACTGGCTGCGGTCAGTGTGCGGGTGGGTGACCACTTGGATCAGTCTGCATAGGGACCGAGGGTGTGCGGTATTGGTCCTCGTTAAACTGTTCTGTGCTTGACTTCGCGAGCAGGTAGTCGGGCTACCAAAGCGTGGCTGCCATCCCCTCTGCAGAGGATCGAAATTGCGATGGCATGTCTTCGGATCATCCTCAGGGATGCTTCCCAGACGGTTGCCAATAGCCCATTGTACAGCTCTAGTGCGACGTAAATTAACTACAACAACAACAGCAATAAATTTCTGCATTTAAAAACATTTCTCCAATCTGCACTGCATGCTATTTTAAAACTTTTTATTGAGTGCTACTTTTTTCCCACAGAAGTATTTTAAATTTTAAATACCAACATTTGCATCGAATAAAGATTTATGTCTTTGATCTATGTGCTGACTTATTCGAAAAGTTCGCTGATCACAAATATTTTAAACACATTATATAAATATACACATTTTTTAAAATAAAGAGATTTGTAACCTTTCATTCGAGCATAATTATTTTAAACCACAATTGTTAAGATCAACTAACTGTATTTCTTAGGCACAATGTTATATACAGTAGTGCTTCGGTTGAACATTCTTACAGACGTCACGGATCCCTTCGGGGGAAACTGGAGAGCTGGTGGTCAGGAGTTCCATTCTGTGATCAATTAAACACTTTGCGTGTACATGGAGCAAGGTACACGCTAAAATAGTCGGGCAGAAAGTTCTTTCGTTTGTTGTGGAGTGGAAGTTTGGAGAGAAGGATACTGGCTCAGGCACTGTCCACGTCGTTTGACCAGGAATAAAATTACATGTGCTTCTCATGGTTGTTAAAAGATAGAGTTCTGAAAACGGACCAGGTGCTTGGACATGGTTGGGTCGGTTGCGTGTATGTATGTATGTATGCATATATGTAACGTATGCTTGCAACGTATGCATGTAACGTATATTTGTAACGTATGTATGTAATGTATGTATGTCTGTGTGTCATACATAATGTCATGAGGAAATATTCATAAAATATTTCCTAACATTTAAAAGGAAAATAATTATCTTATTTAATCCTTTTTCGCTAAAGAAAAATCATTTATATAATCTGTAATATTTTTGCACCACAACCTTGAACTGAGTGCAGAATAAAATCTATTTTTACAGATTCCCTCAACTAACACATTAGTATAGAATTCTAAGGCTGTTATATGGTTGCTAATGTTTTGATTTCCTTAAAATTCGCTATTATTTCTCACGCTTTCTTTTCCGTCAACACATTTGAATGCGTAAGGCTAAGAAAAAGATCCTTGGCCATAGACTAAATCAATTAATAGCCAATACATAGATTCCTTAACTTTCCTTGGCGAAAACTATGCTAACGTACACATGACACTTGCAGTTTTGTTTTCTAGCTAGATGAATTGGTCCTGTGGTGGCTTATTTTCCGGGCCATTTTCTGAATTTATTATTTAATTAATAAATAAAAAAATTTGAATTTCTCTTTTTTGGAGGGATTCCCATATTTCTGAAATAAATATTTTTTAAATTATTTATCATAATTTGATTCGTCATTTAAGCAGCTTATGATGCTTAATCTATAATTGCTGGCATGTATGACTCTTTAATAAAATAATGAACAATTAAAATACATCAATCAACATCTTCTTCAACGAATAGCAAATACATCAACTTCTTCAATCATCAAACTTTTCCCTGATACGCAGTAACTTCTACAACACAAGTTAGCAAGACGCAAACAATAGCATTGTCTTGTACTAGAGGTAATGCCCCGAGATTCATTGTGCATTCCAACTGAAATCTTTAATGCATTCGAAAAATCCATTTAATTCCCCCCTATTCTGAAGTCATAAAAAAGAATTATTGATGTATACAATATAAAAAAATATAAAAAATTCCACTCAAGAGCATGTCGGAGTGCATTGCTTTATACGTGATTTCGTTTTATACGTCGTAAACGGCCTATTGATCAGAAATTGTCGCTAAAATCGTTCTTACTTTACGTTTCACTAAATTCGAAAGAAAAAGAAAAAGAATGTCGCCGCGGTGTTGTCTATGCCACAGCTCTTTACTTTTTTTCCGCTTGTAAGTTTACTTCGGAAAGAATTGTACCTCATCTGACGGACAATTGAGCATTTCCGGAAATACTTTCTGTCAGAAACTTCGGGAGCTTTCAAGTACTTGAAACTGAATTGCAGTAAAAGAAATACTTTTTTCGGCCCCGGCGGCAAAAGTATGAGAGATATAGCTCTCCACTCATCCGTGGTAGCAGATAGTACACGAGCACTTGTACTTACACTGGGAAGTGGGCTGCTATTCGGCAGATTCCTCCATCGTTATGGGTTGCCTTCTATTTCATGTCTTACTATTTTTTTTTCTTCTTTACTGACTATTTTTCTGTTATTTTCTAGACACAAGGAACAAAGAGATATTCCCTAATTATTTTGCTTCAAATGACTTTCGAGTTTAATAGGTTCTGTTATATTGCTTTCTTGGTTCAGTTCTGGGTAAAAATTCACATAAGAGTGCCCCTCTTATTTTTTCAATGTTTTATATTCCTGCAGAATACATGGAAAAGGACATAAAAGTCAGATTTTCTAATAATAAGAAAACGCCGGAATCAAAATAGGAAAATATAAGATTTCATGCACGGTCAAAGTTAAGTTTAAGTTACAGTATTCTATCTATGGAGTAACCCTGTTCCACACTTTGACCCAGTTCTGTTGCATTTCTTTTCATTTTTTCACTTTTTATTTTCTAAACACAAAAGGGTTAAATGACTTTTAATTTTAATAGGTTCTGTTCTGTTTATTTTTAGGTTCAGTTTTAAATCCACAACTAAGATCAAATTCTTAGTTATTTCATTTTGTGTGACTGTTTGATTGAAGAGGTATAATATTTTTTACAACACTACAATCATCGCGATAGATCACCTGAGATTTTATTCTAAAGGAAACTATACAAATGTGATGTATTCACGCTAGTTGTAAATCTAAACTCAGAATTAAACCTGTAACTCGCCTCTCTAGATAGGAAATATTATCTATCCTCAAATCGAAAACACAACTTGAATTCTCCGTTTCTTGACTTGCTTTAAATCCTTATCTTTAAAAACAGGCAAATTTTATTGATGATTAACAGAACGGAGTACAAAGGAATTAGATATCCTCAAAGAACATCAAACGCGTTTTTCTCAAAAACTTGATTCAAAGGAGAAAACAAAAAGTTCAGTAAACAATTTTTTCCTTTTAAAAAAGTATTTCCTCAAAAGGAAACGTTATTTATTATTGTTTATTCCTTCAATTCAAAGTACTACTTAATAGACATTATGACTGACAGATATTTAACGGTGTGAAGTAACTTAAATTTTGCTTCTTTTTCTAACTTCAAAAAACTCTTACCTAAATTAAAATGTTCAGGATGAGAGACAAAAAGACCAACGTATAAATAACTTTAAAAAATAATTTTTTTCGCAGTTTTTTTTAAAGACATTTTTTACTTATTTGATCTTTATATAGCAGTGCTCTTTGGGCATTTATCTGTAGTACTTCGTTGCAATAATTACCTTTCAGAAATTTGAGTTTTAAATTATGG
The DNA here is from genome assembly GCA_949128135.1 of Parasteatoda lunata. NCBI lineage: Eukaryota > Metazoa > Arthropoda > Arachnida > Araneae > Theridiidae > Parasteatoda > Parasteatoda lunata. Next base: position 115,081,737 of record OX421971.1, on the reverse strand, counting down.
CAAAATATACTATTTTTGCTTACAAATGGAAATATGTAGTTTAAAAGGAAGGTCTTAAATACACTTTTAAAAAATTCAATTTAGATTTAATTAACTAATATTTGTAATATTTAATTTTAAAAAAATTGATAATTCTTAATTTTTAACATTTTTTACATATTTTAAGATATTTTTATAGCGTCTTTCTTAACATATTGCTCATTAAACAAAATAAAATATGCTCATATAATATATTTATTTGGTATATAACTATCTAAAAGGTTTTACCTTATTGAAGACTTCATACGCTTCAAAAATATAAATATACAAAAATGAAAAAGCAGTCACATGTTTCAAACATATTGAATAGGTGCCCTTTTTATAGATTTGACAAACGTGAAAGTTACAAAGCAAAAATTATTTGAAAAATACTTGAATTTGTCAACGAGAAATAGAAAAATAAAGGTATGAAACAAAAGTAGAAAATAACGCAAAAACGAGAGAAAAAAATTAAAAAACAGAACAACAACAAAACAAAACAAAAACAGTTGCTGAGAGGCAGCTCAGTGTAAAATGCATCTCTACACGTTATGGAAAGGTGGGGATGAACTAATGTCGTTAACAAGAGGATCGGCATTTAAATGAATTCCAAATGATTCCAGGGTATCATGGTGAGCTGATATGACTAAGGTGAAAATAATTTTAGTATTGCCGAAATTGAACTAATGCCTAAAATTGTTTCACATTATTGGAATCTAGTGCATAAATTCATATATTTTTGAAACGCATGAAGCTTTGAATCAGGTTATATCTTAACTCTTCTGTTTCTTAGGATTATTTATTTTATTTATCCAAAAGGTTTCTCGAATTACTTTTCCTATCCTATAATTGCTGTCTTACTTTTCTTATAATTTTTAATTTTGATTAAAAATTAAATTGAAACTTTTACGAAAAAAAATATATACTCTTAATTTTAAATTTATTTTTAGATTTATTGATTATTTAATTTCCTTTAATTTTCAAAATTATACACTTTTGTTAAATAATATTTACCCCGAGGAATTAGTCTTGCTTCGTTATCAATAATAATAATTTTTTGGATTTAAGCATTAAAAAAGAAGAAATTATCTGCATTATTGACACATACGATAAAAGGAATGATTTTAAATTTAATACAAATAAAATAATTACATGGAATTCTAATATTTTTAAAATCATTTAATTAAATACTATTTCTAGTCAAATAAATAGAATTAAAAGAATTTTATTTATTCAAAAAACCAAAAAGTAATATTTATTTATCCAAAAAACAAATAGGCAAACTCTGCCAAAATTTGATATAAAAAAAACAATGGATATCCAAATAATGTAATTAAATTCTATATAAAATTATTTATTTAATTGTACGTTATAATTATTAATGAATTAATTGACACAAAAAAAACGTTATTACCTAAATTGATATTTTTACCTTGTGCAAATGCGATTCGGGTCAATTTTAATAAAATCTTCTAATATTTAATAAAATGTCAATAATTTACATTTTTCATTAAAAAAACAATTCTTTCGTTTTAAACATAGCTGTATCGCTTTTAGGCTATTCTTTGCATTACTTCATTTCACTTCCCTATTAGTCCCGAAATCATATTAAGCTACAATTTTTTTAAAAACTTTCTTTCCTTATTGGTGCTTGGTTACGTACTAGGTCATCCTAGATACGTACTATCTCGTGTTGGTTGACATTTCTAGGACAGAATGAAGACATGAAAGAAAGACATACCAGGACGAGTTTCTTCTTTTTGTTCTTTCTTCTTCGTGGTCAGAAAGAAAAAAAAGAAAGAACGATGATAATTGAGAAGAAAACACTGATCTCTTCTGGAACCCAATTCATCCAAGAAAAGAATTTTCATCCCCTTCTGTGATGAATAAGAAAAAGAACAAAGAAACGAAAAAAATGGATCAAAAAAGCGTATCGCATTTGGCCCCTTTGAAAGACAAGAGGTCAAGAGGTCAGAAATAACCTTCTTATCAATTGGGCAATGTCCAGAGAGAAGAAAACGATTTTGTTTTGTTACTTATTCTCTGTGAAAGGGAAAGTTCCATTTTTTGTCTGAACGTCATTTTATCTCTTTTTGTTTGTGGAAAACGGAAATGAAATGTTCTGTTAGATTCTTCTATGAGTTTCATCTGCCCGAAAAGTAATAATCCCAGATTCTTTTTTTATTTATTTGATTATGTTGTACCAATACAAAATTTTCTGAATAGCTCTGATAAATAAACTTTAACTTTTTTTAACTCTGGATGAACTAGAACATTTCTAAAGTTTACGGTGACTGCTCAATCTAGTAAGAGAAGCAATTAAATTTATCCCATTAGTCTTACAAAAAATTTTGACTTTTTCTTAAAAAAAGAGAGTTTATATTTTAAGTAATTTAATAAATGTGAGTTAGACTTTAAAAAAAATTTTTTTTTAATAAATGAGAATTCTTATTTCATTTAATCGTGCGCATTATAGGTTATAAATTCGAATTTGTGTTTCATGGAGATATAGCCATGAATTGAAGATGCAAGTTCATGCTTAAAAACTTTTTCCCTTAAACTTGAATAATAAGTTTTGAATTAAATTTCCTCTTAGAATTAGATTTTCGCTTACTATAAGATGATATCTTATTAGTTTGGAGGAGTCACTACAACAAACAAATCGTATAAAAAAATATTTTCTCTAAATAAACTAACCATTTTCTCTTACTGATTTAGATTATTAATGTTTCGAGACAAAATATACGGAAAACTGATACCCAATGGCAAAATTTTTTAAATATAGTAGTTTCAGTTGAATAAAAAACTCGCTGAAATTTATAGCCCCTGGAGGTAATTTTAAATTTTTAATTTTCGTCATATTTCCGGAGATATTTACGCAAATCAAACAAGGAGATGTTTTTCCTGAACTCATTTATAAAACCAGTTTATCAAATGATAATTAACTGCAAAAATTTTAATGAACACTTTTGAATATTTATTTCTATGATTGAATGATTATGATGAAAATCAGTAATTAATAATGATTAGAAAGAAATTTCTACACTAGGCAAAATATATAAAATAGGTAAACAAACTTTCAACACGATGCTCTGGAAATAGAATTAGGAACACCTGAAAATATATAAATTTTAAATTTCTAATAACTTTAAAATTCTACTAGTGACTAATTTTTTAAGCTAACAATGCAAGTTGAAGCTAGGTAAACTCCCTCCTACCACTGATATAAAACTTTTAATACTTTTTCAACCTTTGGAACCTATTTAATTTCCTCAAAGTTTTAAGTTAATTCAATTTAAATTATTTACATTTCTACTTTGGCGATCTAGTGTTCCTTCTAATAGTTCAAATCCTCATATAAACTAAGTTTAAAAGTACTAAGCATACATTCTTTAAACTCTTAAGCAAACGTACTTTATGAATACAAAACTGAGAAACTGCTGTCAACTTCTGATATTTGGAAACTGCTTAAAATTGCTTCCTTTCACTTCAAGAAAACTTAGAGAAAAAAAGTGATACCCCTTCTAACAAAACTAGAAAATAGAATTTTTATTTTTTTATTTTTCATTCGTATTGAAAAGAAGTGTAATTTTAAGAATCCTATGGTTCAGCGTTTCTTCCCTTTAATCTTTTCAAAGGGAAAAATTGGAGTAGCTAATCCCTCTCTGAAACCTCTTTTCAAGAGTCTCGCCTAATTCCATAATCTTTGCGGATGCGAGCGCCATCTGTTGGAGGCTATTTATTCATTTTCGAAAAAACTTGAAAGCTGAATCTATTTTTCCCAAATAAAACCCCGAGTCTGTAAATCTTAGGGGATTAACTTAAGAAAGAGCTTTCGCTGCAAACTTTTCTTAAGAACGTCATTAAATCGAGATGAGACAAGGCTCGACTTTTTTTTTCTTTTCTTTTTTTCACTCGTAAATGTCAAGAAGAGTGGAATAATTTGGATGTCTTCTATCAAATATTCTTAGAAATATTTTGTTCTTATAAATCCTTGAAAAATATTTGCTCATTCGGAAACTTCATGTTCTTTTTTTATCGAAACAAGAACCGACCAATATCTGTATAGCGTAAAGCAAAACATGGTCCAAGATTAGCAAATTTAAGCCATTATTTTAATTATACAGTGAAAGTGATACATATATATATATATATATATATATATATATATATATATATATATATATATATATATATATATATATATATATATATATATATATATATATATATATATATATATATATATATATATATATATATATATATATATATATATATATATATATATATATATATATATATATATATATATATATATTTCACTTTCATTTCATTTTGTTATACTTTAGAGGTATAACAAAATTTATTTGTTGTACCTCTAAATCTTTCTTTAATCTTTCTAAATCTTTGTAATAAATGTTCTTATGAATCCGGCTTATGTTCACCTCATGGAGAGGTGTAAAGTAGCTTTTAGTACTCCTTAGTGGTATTTTAATATGCAACATGATAATATAGAAAAAATTTCGGTCTACTTTTAAGCGAATTAGCATTCAATAACACTCCTGAAATTTGATTTATTTCTGATATCAGCATACAAGTTGATCAGATTAGAAATCTCATATGTGGACATTGAAATGTAAAGTTAAAAAATTTTACTTCTTTTTTAATACAGGTAATCAACTTGGCAAATTTTCTGGTATCCATGTTTTCGTAATACGAGGGTTGCTATTTATATTTCTGGCCTAATAATAAAAAAACAAATATGTAGGATCGAAATTGGTTTTATTGTTTTTCAAAATATTCTCCATGATGATCAATACACTTTTGCACGCGTTTGAACCAATTTTCAAAGCACTTTTTCCAGTCCGATTGAGGTAACTCCAAAACATGCGTTTTGAATGCATCAACCGCTTCTTCGGGGGTCGAAAATCGTTGTCCACGTAATTTATTTTTGATGTGTGGGAATAAGAAGAAGTCATTGGGTGCCAAATCAGGGCTGTACGGTGGATGACCCATCACTTCGATCTTTCGCTCCGTCAGAAATGCCTTTGTTTGAGTCGATGTGTGAGAGCTCGCATTGTCATGATGAAGAATGATTCGCCTGTTCTTCTGCTTTTTCGAATTTCTCCGATGACTTCTGGCAAACAAATGGTCGTGTACCATTCACAATTGACCGTCCTGCGTTGCTCTAACGCCACTGTTGCCACATGACCGTTAATGCCGAAGAAACAGGCAATCATTTGTTTCGATGTGCTTCTTCCTCGAACAACTTTTGTTGGTTTTGCCTCGTCTTGGAAGACCCATACAGTTGATTGCTGTTTTGTTTCCGGTTCATATGCATAGATCCATGATTCGTCACCTGTGTAGATGTTATACACAGCCTTTGATGTACCTTGAACGTATTTTTCCAACATTTCCTTGCACCAATCGACACGAGCCTTTTTTTGAGCGTTTGTCAGATTATGCGGGATCTAACGCGAACAAATTTTTTTTACGCTCAAATGTTCATGCAATATTTTATTGATGCTAGTCATACTAATGTCCAAAGACGCCTCTATCTCACGGTATATCACATGACGATCTTGCTTTATCAGTTCACGCACAGCATCGATCTTTTCTGGCACAACAACGGATTTTGGACGACCTGCACGGGATTCGTCCTGGATCGAACATCGACCACGATTAAATTCGTTATACCAATTTTTTACAGTGCTGTAGGATGGCGCTTTATCGCTGAATAAAGAATTAAGTTCATCGAAGCACTCTTGTCTTGACAATCCACGTCGAAAGTTATGAAAACTAATGGCACGAAAATGTTCACGATTCAATTCCATTTTTTGAAAGAGAAGAACTTTTCAATTTACTGTCAACAACACAAATGAAGCTATTATGGTAAATCGTCTGCTGAATTTATGTTTAAAAATATCAAACTTTCGATTAAAATCGTCTGTGGTCGTCTAGCAACACTTACTGTTGCCAAGGCCAGAAATATAAATAGCAACCCTCGTAATTAAAAGAGCATGAAAATAAACTAGTGCTATAGACAGTATAATATATACATTTAGTTAAACCACATTAATACTTAAATGACAATTTTTTCATTAAAATTTTGTACATTAATTATATCTTATTAATTTTGTCTTTCAAAGTATTCATTTATGTACATTTAATTTGTTAACTTAGAGAAAGAATAGAATGTAAAATAAAGGAAAGAAAATCGTATGAGAAATAACAGTGACTCTATAAATTGACCCCTAAATCAAAATGGTCATTTACACATGTTAAAATGCATTGGCTATCCAAACTTTGATTTTTTTGCATATAAGTTTTATACATTTGGAATGAAACGAATGAATAAGGAGGAAATGGATCAAAATTTTTAACTGTTATCACTCGTTGCAATGAAGAATAAGTAGCAAATTGCGAACTAAACAAACTCATTTTTTCTTCCGCACTTTTGTATTTCGACTCTAAGGAATCTTCTATTTTATAGAACTGAAACTATAGTACGTACTCCTGTAATTGAGCACACAAACCTGCAGATGTATGTTTACCAATAAACAAATAAATGTACCCTTACTCTGACAAATACAAATATCTAATAATTATAATCATAAATACATAAATACTAATAATCATAAATATATTTGTTAAAAACATCATTTATTTAAATTTTTTAATAATTTTATAATTAAAAAGCAATTTGGAACATTTATTATTACATCTGAATATTTACACGGATAAAAACAAAAGAAAGTGCAGAAAAAATCCATTCTAAAAATATAGAATTTTTTTAAGGAAAGAATCTTTCAAATGTAAACTAAGAGACTTCATTTTTTATGTTCCTTAACTTAACAGTTCCTTTTTTTCTTTATTTTTTTTTACTATCTTTTCGTCAACAAATGGTGCAAGACAAGAACATTCAACAAGAGAACCACAACCATTGATTTTTGGCCGTCTTATCTGGCTGAATAAATATCGAATTCGTAAAATAAAGATAAGGCCTTGCTTTTGTTCGGTTTTCACGCACTGCGAGCTTCAAGCATCGATTTATCGAATGGGTCCAGTGAGGCACCTGAGCGCTCAAACAACAACAACATAAAACCCGTTTATATTCCACTTGTTAACACTGAAAGCCATGTGCGCTCAATGCCTCCGCCGAAGCAGAGCAAATTAATGAATCATTCTTTTATACCCCCCAGAATCCTAATTCTCTCCGAAATCATGAATGACTGAATCATTTGTTTATCTAGGATTCATTACAAATATTATTCGAAGGAAAGAAAAAGATTCTAATGAGGATCGACTTTTGTTTTTATCCCTTACTGTTTTGTGGTCATGTGTACTAAAGGAATCTAGACAGTCAAATTCTATAATGAATTATTTTTTTAATATTTATGTTGTTTATATCTTCTGAATGTTCTTGAATAAATAATTTAATTTAATTATTAATAACACAGACACTTAAAGAGAATATTTTACATATTTACTATGCGCAAGGTATTCCAAACTGACGAACCTTAAACTATAATTTTAGCCTTTGTTAAAATTCTAGGTTTAAAAAAAAATGCAAATTTGAGATTAAAAATTAGTATTAGGTAAGGAAAAAGGAACTTTATAGAATCTCTATTCTATCGAAGAAGACGAGATTAATAACATTTATATTTGAAATATCTTGGGCATAAATTCAGTTTCAAAAACGCTAGAATTGTTTCTGTCCCAGTCACATCGGCTCGTTATGATATCCTGTAATCTCATTTTATTCGTTTGGATGCCGATTCCCTTATTAAAGACATTAGTTCCTCCTCAGCTCTCCATAACGCGTGGAAATACATTTTACTCTTTTCGGTCACTACTTTTTATTTGTTTCGTTCTGCTTTTAGCTTTTTTCTCTCTCGGTTTCCGCGGTCTTTCTAGTTTTTGTTTCATTGCCTTAATTTTTCAATTTTTCCGTTGGCAACTTTCCGTTTTTTAATATCATTTTTGTTTCGTTACATTCATGTCTGTCAAATCTTGAAATGGGCCCCAATTTTTTTTATGTACTTAAACATGTCGACTATCATTTCAATTTTGTACATTTTTGAAGCGTATGAAGTTTTCTATCAGGTAACATTTACATCTATATGGTAGCTGAAAGATGCAAAGCAAGGTTGAAAGGTGATTAATAGAAAGGTCACCAAATTTACTCCAGAACGTGTTTTTAGTCCATTTCTTAGCTGAGATGCATCGCATTTCGATTTCAATTCACTTTCTCTTCACTGAGATATTGATTTTCAACGTCTAATGTGTATAGTATTTTTATTGGATTCTTAAAATTATTTTAAACATCTATAGGAAGGATACATCCAGTACCCATCACCGGAAGCTACAGCGACTCAAATTCAATCGTAATGACTCAGTGGATAGAGCGTTTGCTTCCCCATGAAGTGACCCAACGATGTCTAATTATACGAATTCTGCTTCCAGATTGCCCTGTTGAGAGTGCTGTCGTTTAAATATCCTCAGTTGGAGACGAATCAAGGTTTTCTCTCACGGTTTTCCTATCCGTTGAAGCAAATGTGGATAAATTCTATCTAAAAGTCCCATAAGTTTTTCCACAATCCGGAAATTCCCTTGTCCACTGGGTAGGCTTCAAAATTACAAGGTTAAGGAGTTGAATATTGATAGCTGAAAATGGATTAGCTGTCCAACACTGGTCATAAAATAAAAGAAAACTTATCCACAACCTTTAGAATATAATATGCATGTTATGTTGAGGCTATTTTACAGATTAGGACTATGTTACTTCCAGACCGACAGCGCTAGCTGTCATCCTGAAAGATTCTCTGCGAATTGGCAGGTCGACAAAAGAACAAATCAAATTGACTGCTCTGCCAACTGTTTGGAGTACCTGAACTGAATTGCCGAGAACAGTGTTAGAACAACCATTCAAAATTGACTGAACAAGTTATTTGTCTTTTCCAAGTAGAAGAGAGATATAATATTACAGAAAGCATATTGATGAGACTATATTTGTCGCTCGCGAAAGGGTGAAGATACTACCAACTATTGAATATGGAAAATATTTTCTCTTATCTATACAGAAGTACAAATATTTATTGATAGTTGGAGTAAAATTCTAAGCAGGATATATCGATTTCGTATACTTTTCAGAATTCCACCTAGTTGGCCACCTAGTCTGCATAGTCATATGGCACTCTAACTACATTATAAAATAAAAACAGAAGCACACCAGCTTTTTCCTAAACAAGTTATGAATTCATAGAGGCTTTAATTAGATGACAGGCTTACAAATGGATCTTCAATCAAGAGCTTGGAAATTTGTAAGAAAGTAACATCGTAAGGCAATGGCATTATGATTGCGTTTGTGTAGAGGTACCTCATTTGCTCCCCGAAGCTCATAGCTTAAGGACTTTTTGAAGCATCGTAGCTTATCCCTGTTCTTGGTATTTTATTTTTTTTTGTCTACCCATTACTAGTAGGGGCAGTCGTGATCGTCTAGACGATGTCACAAGAGAGCGGATCATTGAAAGACTTGAGACTGTTCAATCACAGCATACCAGTTCTATACGGACCTCAGGTTTTCGAGACATGTTGTGTTCACTCTGAAGAAACAGTACACAGAAATAGGAACAATGGTCCACCGTTGACCAGATCAAACCCGTAATATAACATCCCTAGCTCAAGACCGTTATTTGAGACTTCAAGCCCAAAGAGAAGGGTCCGCGACAGTGACAAAATTGTCTCGCCACTTGCATAATCCAACAGGAACATCCATTTCATAGATAGAAGTCGCCCAGAGATTTAATGCGGGAGGCTTTTATGCCAGGTGCCCTGTAGTCAATATCTCTTTGACTGTGAACCACAAAAAGGACCATCCAGCATGATGCCGAGAACACCTGTTTTGGACGGAAAAAGATTGGGTGCGCATTATCTTCAGTGATAAGTCGAAACTCAGTCTCAATAGTGGCTTGAGACGCGTTCTCAGAGTGCCCGGAAATCGATATCGGCCCTCTATTATCGTCGGAAAGGATCTCCCTGGTCGAGTTGGTCTGATGATCTGGGCATCCATGATGGTAGGTGGGCATACTGACCCCTCATGTGTTTGATAGATATATTCTGACAGGCCAGCGGTACAGGAACGAGATCCTTACACCCTGTGAGAGGCTTTTCCTCAGAGCATATGGTCTAAATTTCATCTTCATGAACGATAACGCCCATCCACACAGGGCTGAGGGCATGAACAAATACCTCCAATCAGAGGATGTTCAACGATTGGAGTTATCTGTGATGTCCCATGATCTTAATTTCATCGAACACGTATGGTATTACTTGAACTCTCAATTTCAACTCCATTGACTATTGTTGTGCTCATGGAAGTCTTGGAGCAAAAGTGGGTGCTGTTACGACAGAAATTAATAAAGACCTTGGTAAGCAGTATGAAACTCTCATGTGAGAGTTGGGTAGCTGTTAGAGGTGATCCATTAAACATGTTTTTCTCTGACTGACAAGAGTGTTGGTCAGCTACCGTTTTGTAGAAATGACATGTTTCTTTAGTTATTGCACAGGTTATGCCACTTTTTGTTTTCCCATACATTGCATCCTATAATCCTATGATATTTTGACCAAGTTTGGTTTTATTTGTTTTGTTAGTTTTTTCATTGCAAAAAAGTCCCGATCGTTAAGACACGGTTACCAGCGGATCGCCGAAATCAAGCATCACTGGCTGCGATCAATGTGCGGGTGGGTGACCATTTGGATCAATCTGTGTAGAGACCGAGGGTTAGCGGTATTGATCCTCGTTAAACTGTTCTACCGTAAAATGCTCGACTTCGCGTGCAAGTCGTCAGGCTACCGAAGCGGGGTTGCCATCCCGTCTGCAGAGGATCAACATTGTGATATCATATCTTCGGATCATCTTCAGGGATGTTTCCCAGACCGTCGCCAATAGCCCATTATGCAGCTTTAGTGCGACGTAAATGATCTACAACAACAACAGCATTGCAAAAAATAAAACAATTTTTTCTATCAATTGTTTTCACTAATGTATTACTGTATCCTCTATGGATAAAGGTATTTAGTGATGTTTTGAGTGGGAGAAAAGATTAATTTAAAATGTATTTGGCAACAAAACAATCCATGTATACTCCTTGAAACACTATTTTTCGGCAGCAAATCAAAACACCAAGGGCGTGAACGCTATGGTGCGAACAGTTTAAATTAGTCTTAATTTACTAATTATAAGTTTATGGATAAAAAAATAAAGGTAAAATATGATCTATACTTCTTACTGTCAAGCCAATACATGAACTTAAAAGCTACTCAATTTATTTGAATTCACTAAAATGTCCCTTATAAATTTTATGTACTCAGCTCATTAATTATCCTTTTTCTGAAATTTATTGTTCAGGTTGTCATAATCAATTGCTAATTTCTTCCAGATTTCAAACATTAAAATTTATTTATTCGTCTTCAAACGTGTCGTCATTTCTTCTTAAGATTATAAATGGGACGTTGTTTCGTGTCATAAAATCTATGATATTAAAGGGAAAAAAATGAAAGTAATATTTTCTATTTTAATAGAGTAAAACAAGAAGCATCTTCGACGTGCAAACGTTTTCTTTATTTAAACAGTCACTATTCATCTATTCAAGGAATGAATAGTGACTTGTCTGCATTTTTCTTTTTCTACAATTTCTGGCAAAACTCATATTTCGATGAGACTGTTCAAATCGCGTTAGAAGAAATAAGAACATAGCAGGCCATAAATGTCAAAATTCTACCTTCAGACGATTCCGAACCGTTGCCAATTTGCGGAACACAATTTCTCTTCGATGAATGGATGATAATAAAAAAAAGGTAGACATGTATTCTCAATAGTGCTTGGCGTTGAAGCGCGGGTAAATTGAAAGCGACAGAAAACGAAGCTAAAGGTGAAAGAATGGGGTAAAGGGGATGGTGCAGAAGATGATGAGGGGGTAGATCTGCGCGTGACAGGCGCCCCCGAATTTGAAGGCGTGCATTGTGTTCCCTTTTCAACCATTATGCAAATGATTTATGGCGGAAAGATTGCCGCTACAGGAATGAATACGCTTCTCGACGCCTCCTGCTAATTGGATAGGAATCTGAAAATGGTGTTCTTCAGCATTTTCGCAAATTAATTTCTTTTCACTGGAGCATTTTATCGTCTGCACATCATTTACAGAACTCTACAATAATAGCATTGCTCATCACTTTGGCTGGTAATCTTGCGATGCGGGCACGTTTCGTCACTGCCGTGTATTGTGTCAACATTTTCGATTTTCTAGAAGGACTTTTGATATTGGTTAGTATTTTGAATATTAAACAAGTTGTTTCTTGGTTAAAGCTTATTGGAGAGAATGCTTTTGATTTGGAAAGGGAATCTTTGTCGCAACTAATAAAGATTTTGATTCGTGAGCCATTCCGATTCACTGAATAATTAATAGTTATCTGATGCCACCAGTTCAGAAAACTGTAATTTCTTCTTGCCGACTGTAAAATAATAATAATAATAATTAATAAATAAATCCTCGAATTGTATGATACAAGCAAAAATTATCTAATGTTTTCTGAAATGTTTTCCACCCCTATTTACTTGCTTATACTTCATCAATAAGGACATACCAGTTCAGTGCTAGTTTCTGGCCGATAGCTAGATACGAATTACTTTGCTTTATCTGGAATTCGAACCTCTTACTCCGGAAATTCTATCAATCATCATTCCTACAATCGGGTATTCTATCCCTTGAATTATTTTAAAACAATGTGGACAAATTATTAAAATCGGAAGGAGCACGAAAAGTGTAAAGGTCATCATGTCGCCATATAAAAAAGAGAAAAAACCAACCGTTGCCAACGATTGGGCAATTATATAGAATCTGCATAACTTTTTGTGCTTGGATTTTTCACATTATAAGAAACGATGTTTTAAGATCAGAAGGCACGCTTAAAATATACTCTTACTGATTTCTACTTCTAAATTAACTACGAAATTGGACCATTTTTTCATATTTGATCGATACGGAATTTTAAGATTTAGAATATGATGAAAATAACCCCAATAGCTAAAAGGTTTGGACTCTTTAATTGTACTTTTCTTATTTATTTGTACTCGAATTAAATAAGAAACAGTGAGAAATAACAGGAAAAGGAATTAAAAAAACAATTAAAAATCTATATGTATGTCATTTTGTTTCAATTAAACCGGAAAAAGTAAAAATTTTATTCTTTTTTTCTTCAATTGAAAACATTTATGTGTGAAAAACTTAAACTGAAAAATAATCATGTAAATATGTAAAATGAAAATTCACAACATTAAGGTCAATTATTTTGAAATTTAACTATACCGTATTATTAAATATAAAGCGCTTAAAAATAAATCAATTTAAGTTTAAACATACAGCCTACAGCTAAAGTGAAAATAAGAGCATAAAACCAACTAGATTTCTTATTTTATACTAGCTGTACCCTGCGTGCATTGCAATACTTTCAGTTTGAATTTTAATTTTGTATTCAAGTGTGTAAATGAGATTTGCGATTATGATTTGAAATGAGAATTTTATTTAATGGTGAAAAAAACCAGTGATAGTCTCAGCAGTTAATTCTCTAGGATATCGTTAACGCATTTTCAAACAGACATGTATGGTGATGCTCACTGAATATGAAACATATTTTAGATGATGATCTGAAATAAGTCTGGATCAATGGCAACATCAGGTATTTCTGCTGATATGAGCTGACCAATTTGGCATGGTGTGATTTTTTCAATAAGCCAAATCATGGGGCAATCCTCTTTTTTGCCATTCAATAGAATACATCAAACAACGTGTCTCTCCAAAAGTATGACGCTTCACAATGAAACCAAGTATAAAGCTTAATATTTGCTTTAACTCACGTGCGGTAATATCTTGAAGATCCCATGATGTTTGCCTAGGTTACAAAAGCTCTTTAATTTCAACCCAAGCAGGATTACATGTAAATGTAATAAATAAATCTGGCTGCCCATATGCACGAACATATGACGTTTAGTGCCATTGTTTAACTGACAACGTTGATTGACTTGATCACTTGTGTTACCCATGAAATAAATCTGTAAAAATTTATGATCTGCGCCTGGCATTGGAAGAAGTGATCCTGCACGATGATAAATTTGACTTTGCACTTTGAATCTTGGCATGTAATTCCCGTTCACGATACATGTAGCACTGAATGAAGTCATTTAGAAACACGAATTGTACCGGCGTATCTTCGCCAAAAAATGTTCCGATTGGTTTGTTTGACCTGATAAGAAAGTTGATAATGGCTCGGCTGGCGATGTTAAATCTGGTAGTTTCAGTATGTCTCCCGAACAGCAAATTCCAGTTGTTTCATTTTAAAATTTGAGAGCATTACAAAACATACATAATTGATCCATTTTACCGAAGATGACACTTGGGGGAAGACTATAGTTGGTTGTCGGATCATAGTGAAATGCACTGAGATTTTAATCAGAGTATTGGCAGCGTCTGAATAGCGAAGTGCGTTCTCGATGGGTTTTCATTCTAGCTTCCCGTTGCTCTGATGCTTCCGACGAACGGGCTTGCGTAGTGCGTAGTTGATTTGTTGACAGTCTTCTTTCCTGTTGCTCAGACGTTTCTAAGGAACGGGCAAAAGCATTCTGTTCTCGATTAGTTTCAAGTCTTTTTTCCCGTTGCTCCGATGTTTCTGAAACACGGGTAGTTCTCTTTTTGCGAGCTTGAGATGTCTATCGACTAAGAGCGATTTGCTTAGGCGGCATATTTTTGCAAATATTCTCTCTGACAAACAAAAAGAAATGTAAAAGTTAACAGTGGTCGCAAATTTGCTAAACCAAAAATTCACATATATATTTTAAATAATATAAAGAGCAATAAAAATGAAATAAATAAGAAATATAAAAATTATAAAATTTAAAACAAAAATCTATTTTTTAAATGAAAGATAAAAAATGGATGAATTCGAAAACTTTGTATAAATAAACAATCTAATAGTTTTCAAATGACAGCTGTCACAGCAATGAAATCTTCGAAAACTATATTTAATTGTGCTAACCTAAAATTGCATACTAAATATAAATATTTTTGAAAACGTGCAATTTAAATGAAATTTGCTTTTGTCTTTAGATTTATTAAACAGTTTTCACAATTCGCGATCGCAACGAACTATAGGGGGCGTTGTTGTATGTGCCGAATCCCTGCGATTTCCATATGAACAGTCATTCAGTTACACTGGAGACGTCTTTAATGTAGCATGTAGCATTGTAGCGTTCCATCTTTATTGTGGCTGATTAAATTTAAAAAAGAAAAAATTTTGTTTTCTTTCTTATGCAAACGAAAACAAAATGGTATCTCTTTTTTTTTAGAGAAGGAACATCCAGAACACATATTATATATATTTGTAAATAAAGAGAAAAAAATAGGTATATTCTTATAAGAGTTCAAACCTAATGCCTGAGAAATAGTTTTACTAAATTTAATGGTATAACATGAAAGGCCCATTTAAATTTTAACGTAAAATAAAGAATGCTTACGAAACAAAAACAAAAAAAAAAGAACCATTCTTTTTTTTGTCGCCATTTTTTAGTGTTACGAAAATGCGTCTTTGGGACTTGCCAAAAACAAAACAAGATGCAATTTTATTTTTTTAGGAGCGAAATATTTTATGGAGTGAAATGTAACGAAAATGTACCAATGTCCATAACATGAAACTTTATCTTAGTAAACGTTCGTTTTGGAAATGTTATTTCATTTTGAATCTTATTTATTAGAGTTCATAATGGCTATAGAATCAGGTGAGAGAAAAGTTTGTTTTGAATGTATGCTAAACTCTATATCGGCCCATTTTCCACCGAAATCCGATTGACTACTTTGATTTTAAACAAAGTGTTTCATTTTAAGATTTTTTCCAAAAATTTTAAGTGTAGATTGGCGGCACTTAAAAATCTGCCAAATCTGTAGCTGTGGTTAATACGTAAGTACCGAATTTTTCTTCCATACTTTTCTGAATCATATTACTTCAAATATTAGAATATGCAAGAAGTATACATAAACACATAATTTAATACCATTTAATTTTTCAAAAAAGGTATTTTGACAACAATTTTATCAAAAAATTATAAACTAAAAAACGTAAAATAAAGAATTCGTAGGATAAAAACGATTTTAAAAGTTCCTCATTTTTCAATAAAAACTTTCGTATTGTTTCTTTTTTTTAATTCTTATAGTATTTAATCAGACGTAAAAAAAGCATTCTGTAGAGAACTTAAGAAAAAAAATTATTACAAGCAATTATTACAAAAATTATTAAAGTAAGAAAAAAAATTATTTACAAGCAAATTTTTTATTATAAAAATCATAACACTTACCTGATTTATAAGTCCGGAGAATTCCAAAATGATATGTTCTTTGTTTGAAAACTTTATTCTCAAATAATATACACATAGTTTACTTTTAGGTAACATACCACACATCAAAATTTTATAATTGTAAGATCTCGATATGAATTTTAATATGTAACTTAAAAACAGAATAGCTGAATTCTAGTTGAAATTCTTTCAAAACTAAAAAACACTTACCAAGAAAACGTAAAAAAATTTATTTATAATCAGCACAAAAGATACTTTTTCAAGTAATTCGGATTATTCTTTATTGTTGTTTTCTGAATTATGTAGATACAGAAATATATACTATTCTATGAAGAAGAAGAATATTCTATAACTATTACAGTTCTGTATGGAATTCATTGGAACACATTTATTCATTGGAATGACGAAAGCAATGCTGACTTCATTTTAACTTGTAATGAATTGAAGACAGAAAAATTATTTTACCGCAATACACACATCTGTAACAGCAAGTGATCATGAAATCATTTTATGTTGTTGGTAATAAAAAGGTAAAAATTATTGAGAAGTTGTTCTTGAAATGCTTGGCATGTTCTGGTTAGTTTTTTCCAAGTTCTTCTATCTTTTCCTTAGGGAAATTTTGCTTCTAAGAAAATGGCGTCCGTCATTGCCAAAGGTTATGAGGGAACTAATGGTTACAGGCTCTCGCTAGAGGGCGTACTCACCGTCGCGATCGCGAATACTAAATCCGTGGTAGGACCCATAATTAAGAAATCTGTTCTCGTTGATTTTACGTGCTTGTATAAGAAAGGAATACATACCTGACATAAGGAAACTTGCGCGAATTATAATTAAATATCAAAATAAATGTAATTTACTTTTCAACATGAATAGAGCTATAAGATAGAAAATATCCCTGTTGTTATCTTCAAGATATTTGAAAGTTGAATCATTTATAGCAAGATTTAAAACAATAGCTAACTTTAAACCAATCAGAAAATTCCATTTCGATTTTAGCTCATACCGCTGGAACGGCTTTTCGCAGAATGTTCTAAATTCGACAGAAACCTTCCTCGTTCTTGAAACTATCTGTATGCCAAGTTTCATAGCTTTCTGTCGAATGGTATAGGAGTCTATAAAGGACAATCAAACGCCCATTCATTTATATATATATATATATATATATATATATATATATATATATATATATATATATATATATATATATATATATATATATATATATATATATATATATATATATATATATATATATATATATATATATATATATATATATATATATATATATATATATATATATATATATATATATATATATATATATATATATATAAATAGATTCCTCAAAATATTCTTTACTGAATCATGAACATAAAAAAATAGTGAATCTAAATTATTGAAAAAATACATGTTTAAAAAAATTAATTGAAATAAGAAAATGAAACGGAATCGACCTAATAAGTAATATACTTTTGCTATATCACGCAATAATTTCAAGATAAAATATAATTGGAAAATTTGATTTCTAACTATTCTTCTCATAAATGTTTTTTAAGTGTACAGTATTACCTCTTGCATTATTTATACTGAATCGTTTTATATTTGGGAACATGCTTATTTTAAATTTCAAGATAAAAAGATGTAAGGAGTAATTTTATAGAACAGTGCTCAAATAAAGAAGGAAACACCATGAATTTCATTTGCTTTAATGATTGACTTTTCACATACAAGGTCTCTATCCTAATGGCTTTATTGCATCACCTTAACTATGATAATTAATCCGTGCAGATGATATTAAGTAACGAAACAGACAAAAAACGTGATTTCTCTGAATAAATATGTAATTTCATTTAGTACTCTAAATAAGCAATTATTAAATACGGTTGCATTAGTTTGGTCATTAAAACTATCAAAATTGGAATCCCTTACTGGTAATTTAATTTTTTTGGTATTTCGCTCGATTTATATATACTACTTTAAAAAGCATGCAATCATTAAATTATGGTTTCAATAGTTTGGTCAGAATAATGATCGAAACCAGGATCCCGGAATGTTAATTTAATTCTTTGGATATTTTGTTATTTAAACGAAATCGTATTTTTAAATTTTTATTTTTCAAAAATTATCCGGTCAATTTATTTTATGCTTTGTCTTCTTTGATCTTCCGTTTTGATCTTGAAGAAATTTGCATAGCCTAAGTTTTTTTTCGATCTCATTTTAAAAATGAATAATTAAAAATAATGAATAATTATAAAGTAATCTTTTGCATGGGTTTCTCTATAGACAAGTCCGTCTCACAACTGCGTCAAAACTTTTCTATTCGTCTCTTTAGTTCCAGAGGAAAAACAAAATATACAGAAAGGGAGATTAGCATTAAGGGGTCCAAGATTTTGCCGCTCTTCTGAGCGAAACAACTATTGTTACCATATATTCTGGATTGCAGCTAACCCCTCCCCCAAATTTTGAGGATCAAGAATTCAAATTCCATGAAAAAAGGGTGTGTTTATTCAGTGAAAGTGCGTTCTTTGTGCCTGACTTCATAACTTAGAATGTACTACACAAGTTAATTGGCATACTTAAGATGAGGCTTTCAAACGATTAAGATTGTCTTCTTGCTCGTAAAAATAGATCCTATGTTAATTAGGGCATTCGTTGTTTGTTTTTTTTTATTTTTTTATTTTTTTAAATTTTATATTCCAAATTAAACAACAATATTAAACAGTGTGCATAATGCACAACTTTGTTGTTATGCAGATTGTTGAATTCAATTTCTTTAATGTTAGGATAACCATCCTTTACAAGTATTTCTTCAGTCTTATTATATAATTTAAAGAAACATAAAAATAACAATATATATTAATATCAATCGCAGTATTCAGATTGTTCCATCATGACTGCCCTTAATATATATTTTTAGAATCTTTATCAATATTTATGTCCAAAATGTATGCATATGAAGGGTTTACAAGCTTATATTTTAGCAAGGAAAAAAATCCATTAAAATTTAACATAATAGTTCTAAGGACAGCGAGATGAAAAGCATCAAAGCTATGGTGTCTGACGCTCAAAATGAACTAAAATTTCTCAGAACAATTTCATTTATCAACCATAAACTAAACTTAAAATTATTAAATTTGAACTTAAAATACTTCGTTCTATCAACTATATTCTATCAAAAAGCATTTATTTTATAAAATTTGTTAACAATAAATTCATATTAAATGGATTATACTGTTCGTGTTGGACGTAAATCACACAAAATTCAAATATGATTACTTGGTTGCGGGTCTTTTAAATTCTCTGAATTGGTTTGGAATTTAATTTTAAACACAATTAAACTTTGAAGCTTACATTTGAATAAAACAATTTAAACAGTTTTTGAAAAATCTAATACAATATATAATTAATTTTAAATTATTTTATCTCGGTGTCTAGCATTCAGTGTCATTTTAAATGTAAATGTAAATCAATAAATACAATTATAAAAGAATGAAACTTATTCAAATTTTTCCTCCGATAATATTAGAATTTTTCAATTAAATGCTTCCTTATAAATTTAATATACTCGCTTTTTCTTGTTGATTCGAACACATGAACCTTTTTTTTTTACTACATTTTTCACCTTGTAAAATATTTTATCTGCTACATGAAATTTTTATGCTACAAGATGTTTTTATTTTCTATGTCTGACCAATTAAAATCCCCTTTTGAACTAAACGTAATGCTCGATAAATTTTTTTATATCTTACTTATTTCACATATTGCAAAAACATATAACATTTTACATTGTAATATTACATACATATACATTGAATTAGCAAAAACTACTTGCCAGTAGGCAGTGTAAATATTTTGTATCTTTGAAATTTTTGTGAAGAGATTTATATTTTATTTATATGTATGTCAAGCTTTGGAGAGATTGCTTAAATTTAACAAAATACTTTTTACATGACATTGAACAATTTTTTCACGGTGCCTCCTAACTCGTTGGCTTGGGTTTTTCTTTTTTAATTTTATTAAAAAAGAAAAGAATATTCCTATAAATTACAATTTTTTAATTTACTATTCCCCAAAATGCTTCTTATATTTTGAATTCATAACGAATGATAAAAACAAAATATCTTTCAGTATAAATAAAAAATAATTATATTTTGCTGGTTAATAATATCTAAAATGAGGAAATGAATATTAAATACCCCGTAAGATAATTTGAAAAGCAAAATACACAATCAATTTCAAATCTGGTTAATTATGTTCAATATTTTGTGCTTTAAACTAAATTAAATAAAATGTGGAGCGAAATTTAGCAAGAGAAATCGCAACTGACTTATTTTAAGTACACTATAATTAAAAAAAAGCACTAAATTAGCTTGCTGAATGGAAATATGCTATTTTAAATTAACTTAAAGACTTATTCATTTTCTTTTATGCATATTTCACTTCATCTTGTAAGTAAAAAGAAAACTATGTGAGCAAAACTGGGGGAAATAAATTAAAATATAAATGATACAATGGTGTTAGATGCAAATAGTGTTGAATGTAAAAAGTATTCATTATTCATTTATGAAAGAAATATTCAGTATTTGCAAAATTTTATGAGCTCATACTAATGAGCTTTAGAATCATGCTTTAAACAGAAAAATTCATTTTTCTAATTCTAATTTCATTTACCCAGAACAAACAATTATGCATTTTCAGTGTCAGACTTGAAGTGCGGTACGAAACTTTTTGTACAAAACAAAATGTGCATTAATTCTATATACAAATGCAATAAGATCTATCTTTACGTAATGTACTTCACTTATTATTCACTTCACTTCTCAATATTAACATGAATTTCTAAAAAAAATCTGGATTTCTTTGAAAATCACTTAATTTGGCTAAAAATTTCAGATGATATTGCACTTCATTCAACGACCAGTAACTAATTGGAAAGTAAATTTATCAAGTTAAGAGTTAATATTTCTATATTTTCAACATTTTACGTTTAAAATGACACCTTGTTTTCTAAAAAAATTTTTATTTTGATCGTTTTTCATCATATGGTTGACCTTACCGTGGAATTGCCCACCTATTTAATTGATAGGTGGAACATGGAGTTGAAAGGCGATTCTTAGAAATACCTTTAAATCTCATAAAGGCAAACTAGTTTTGATATTTATCGATCAGCTTTCCTCTCTAACAATTCTGAAAAATATGTATTTTTTTTAATTCAGGACAATTATTTGAGTAAAAAGCTTACTTATTTTGAATATAGAGCTTACTTGCGATAATAATAATTAATTGTTTGAACTCGATAAAAGACCTAATTAGTATTCTTCAATTGTCGGATTTATTCTTAAATAAGACTAAAATAAAACTTTCTCCCTTTTTTTCAAAAATAGTAACCTTCATCTAATAAGCTCATGAGTTCATACACTTAAGAGTTGTTCAGATTACCAAAGACGATTGAAATGTCAAATTATAAAGACATATCTTTTTCTCAAAATTATATAGGCTTAAAGCCATTCTATTTCAAAATGTTTTGTTAAAAAAAACCTAAATAAATGATACTTGTTTAAAAAAATCAGAGGTGCAATGATTGTAGATAGATGGTTTTCAACTTAACACACCCTAAACGAACACTGCCAAATTCCTTAAAAGTCAAATGACTGTTAAGAGTGATAGTGAAAATCTTGATTGATAACTCTCTCATATTTCAAGAGTGGGGTAGAAGATTGTTGGGGTTCACGCCCTTCTAATTAACTCCCCGTGGATTTCCAATAATTGGTGGTGTTTCACAGCATGTGGCTCTTTAATAACTTAATCTTCATTTAAAGTTCTTTTGTTTCAATGTCATCTGACAACTTTGTTCTCTTCCCCGACGAAGTCTGTCTGTATGATTCTAAATTTTTAAATAGATAATATGTTTAATCAGTAAAACTTTATGGCTTTAAATACTAGAAGTAACTTTTTTAATGACTAGAATTTTAAATTTCAATTTTTAACTTGATGAAGAAAATTTATTGTAAGTTGATAGTTAATGAGTTTAACCAGTAAGTCTTTATGACTCTAAATACGAAGCTACATTTTTAAATGCTAAAATTTTAATCTTGAAATTTTCAACTTGATGAAGTTACTTTTTTAATTACAAGCATTTTATCTTTAAAAATTTCATCTTGACGATGAAGGCGAAGAGTAAGTTGATAGTTAATCAGAGTATAATCAGAAAAACTTTATAACTTTACTAGGGGGCTAAGCCCCCTGTTCGCTACCGCTCACCAACCCTAATTTTTGCTTCGCAATAATTGTATTTTCTTGGCAGAAAACAGTTTTTCTACTAAAGTTAAAATTATTCAATTAACATATATGTACTAAAAGGAACTCTGTTTGCTTACGATTGCGCCTCTACTTCCCACGTCCAAATATTACTATCTATTAGTATTATAAACATTTAGATCTCTTGGTAAACAGAAGTGATTTTTCAAAATAATCATTTTTTAAAATAACATTTATATTCTTATAACATTATATTGTTCAAACAAATTTGCTCAGTTCACAACCATAATCTAAAATTTTTGCTAATAATAGCAGTACTGGAAAATAACTTTAAATTAGGGATACAAACATATTTAAAGGAAAACAATTCGTGATCGTAACGCTCGTGTACGCCATCTAGCGGGAGCTTGAAAATATCAGACATTAATTTATTTAGTTCCATCAAAATCATTGGCAGAATCAGACGCCATTTTCTTAGCAGCAAATACGAAGCAAAATTTCCCTAAGGAAAAGGCCGAAGAACATGAAAAAATTCTCCAGAATATTGGTAAATCTTTCAGAAACAAAACACGCCAAACATTTGAAGAAAAATTTCTCAATTTTTGACTTCTATGATCAACAAACTTGCAACTGATAACTGCCGACTTCGGTATTGCATACTTTTCAGATGTGTGTAATACGGTAAAATACATTTCTTCTGTCTACAATTCATTACAAATTAAAGTGAAGTCAACATTGCTTTCTTCATTCCAATGAATAAATGTGAACGTACAGAACTGTAACAGTTATAGAATATTCTTATTCTTTATAGAATAGTATATATTTCTGCATCTACATAATTCAGAAAACAACAATAAAGTATCATCCGTATTACTTGAAATAGTATCATTTGTGCTGATTATTAATACATTTTTATCGTTTTCTTGGTAAGTATTTTTTAGTTTTGAAAGAATAATTTCAACTAGAATTCAGTTATTCTGTTTTAACGCAACATATCAAAATTCATATCGAGATCTTACAATTATAAAATTTTGCTGTGTGGTATCTTCTCTAAAGGTAATGAAGAGATAATCCATGTATATATTATTTGAAAATAAAATTTTGAAACGAAGAACATTTTATTTTGGAATTCTCCAGATTTATAAATCAGGTAAGTGTTATGATTTTTATAATAAAAAATTTTCTCGTAAATAATTTGTTTTTTCTTATTTGATGATAGTTCTCAACAGAATAATTTTTTACGTCTGTTTAAGAACTATAAGAATAAAAAAAGAAACAATATGGAAGTTTTTTATTTCAATATGAGGAATTTTTAAAATCGTTTTTTTTTTATCCTAAGAATTCTTTATTTTACGTTTTTTACTTTATAATTTTTTGATGAAAATTGTAGTTAAAATAATTGTTTTGCCATCGTGGCTCAAAATAAGTCTTTGTTCTTTGCGAAAAGGACCAGCAATAAAGTTTGCCTTTTGGACCGTAAAATCTCAAACTTGGATGAAGGTGTATCTTCGCACTTTGCTGCTCATTCGTGGGCCCAGCATAGACTCACTAAAAACCGACAGGTAGAACCTGGTCTTATTCCGAGAGCTGAGGTTACCGAAACGAAACAGAACAGTGTTACTATTCAGCGAAATCCTTATCGTTTATAAGGTTATAAGTCTTTAGTAAACATGTAATGAGCTGAACTAAAAATACTTTTAATAATTGCAATTACAAGGAAACAAGGATAGGCAGGGATAGCCTGGTCAGTAGGGCGCTGGGCCCATGTCCAAAAGTTCGTGGGATCGATCCCCGCAAGCCGAAAACTCCCCGTGTAGTAAATGGTGACTGATGCACGTTAAATCTATCGAGTCGCAAAGTCCTCCATGTTCCCATAGCAAATCAATACCTCTGGAGGTACTGTTCCAGGAGTTTCCTTGTCTTCTGAATGGGCTCAAAATTACAAGGCTATGGAGTTAACATTAGTAGTAGTAAACCCAAAAATTGGGTCGGATATTCAACGAGGGATATAAAATAAAATAACGTAAATAAGGATTGCTTAAAAACAAGAAAACATTAGAGAATTCACATAGCATAACAAACTTATCTACACAGGCACCGTGAATTAATCAACAACACGACACTATGGTAGGTCTTTCTTCTTGATTAATAAAGTGTAATTCAGTGTAAACTAATAAAGCGTATTTCAGCTAGTAAGCTAGAAAAATATAATAAAATGCAAATTAAAAATGGTTAAAAAAAATACTTATTCTCTCTCTCGCAGTGAAAATATTCCGGGTGTCCAAATAATGACTAGGGATTTAAAAAAAATCTATTCAAAAAGTCATTTTGATTAGGAACCAAGAGACTATATCCTAAGTTATTATACAAATTCCGCCGAGAGATGGAATAGTTGTCTGAAAAACTAAAATTGCTGTTCCAAATGAAATATTATTGCTACTGAAAATTATGATTTTTTTTACGACATTATTTTATTTAATAACCTTCTTTGAACGGCCGACCCAATTTTCTGGGTTTACGACTACTAATGTTAAATTCCACAGCCTTGTAATTTTGAACCCAATACAGAAGACAAAAGAACTCCTGAATCAAGTATTGGAAGAAATTTGCCTCCGTGGAGGACTTTTTGATAGAACTAACCCACATTTGCGTTTCGTGAAGAGGAAAACCACGGGAACCTCCTATGGTTATCCTGACGGTAAAGAGATTAACTCATTATCAGTCTATCGCTGAGGATATTTTACGCCGTGGTTATGGTCGGTGCGAGCTGAGTGCGGAATTCGTTTCGACCAGCCATCACTCGGATTCGAACCCGACACACTTCAGTGGAAGAAGAACGCTCTATCCCTTGAGCCACCACGTCTCTGAGGGCATTATTTAATAGTTTACTTAACACCATCTATTAAGACATTTAGAAACTAATTTTAAAATATTCTAGTTTTAAAATCAAAACACAGTTAGTCACGCATTTATATCTCTTTCACTTCTCTTAATTAAATTTTTCTTAATTCTTAAGTCATTCGGATACCCAATAACATTATTTGCTGCCATATAACTGAACAGTATATTAGAAAGAATAAAAATGAGTTGTCGAGGATGTTATTGGCATTAAAATAGTATATTTTCTATTAAAAAATTATTTTTTTTGCAAAATACTATTGAACTTTGAATATACAGTAGAAGAAATTCTAGAATTCCAAATTTCCACTTTACAAGCTTTATACACTCAGACGTTCTTTTGCATTTGAAACCACATCACTCAGTTTCTAAATGGAAAAATCTTTTTGCATATTCTGCATCCATGGATGCCGATAGAAAAATCCAGAACATCCCCTGAAAAGGAAAAGAGTTTTACCTCATATTTACGCATCTAACTGGGACCGTTGTCCCTACATAGCTGCTGCCATCATGTATTCAGAAAATATTTCGAGGTTCCCACAATTTTATGCACCCTAAGTTCCGCCACCTTTACTTCAAAAGGTTTTTTTTTTTTTTTTTTTTTTTTTTTCATAGAAAATATGTATGGTGAACTTTTCCTTTGATAGTAAAAGAACATGCTTACAAACACAATATCCGCAAAGAAGATATATGAGGGATCTTGGGGGGAAAAGAAGAGGGATTTTTTCCCACAAGATTTTGTTGGAATACGGTGAAGTACTGTTTAGAAAAGGGAGCAGAGAGTCTTCTTTAGAATATTCTTCTTTTTATATTATAATTCACGGCTCTAAAGATATTCTATTTCGCTAACATTATATAAAAAGGTTCTGTTTAAAAAACTGAAATTGAAAGTATTTTTGATAAAATGTTTAGTTTAAGTCGCTGGTTTTTTTTTTAAATAAAAAATTAGAGTTTAAATTTCATAACGACGTAACGAAATGTTTATTTTCAAAATTTTAATGGTTTCATAACACAGATCTAAACTTTAAGCCCTGATAACAGTTGCGTTTGAACATTAAATTCAGATTAAACATTTTAGAATAAATTTATTGTTCTTTTTTATGACAGGAATCGGATACCTGCTAGTAACGCAGAATGTCTATATCAATCCTGATTGGTTGTAGAAACGTTCCATTTGTTTATGTTAGTAACTATTCTTCCCATTTTGTTTCAAGTAAACCTATCCCAACAAACGTGAATAATCTTAAGTGACACATTCTATATTCCTTCATAAAGAACGATTTGTTTTATTTCTTACTTAACACAAAGACAGTTACGAAGACATGTGAAACAAAAACAAACAAATTAAGCGAAGAAGTGGTCAGATACACAAAACGAAAATAATCACAGTTACAATATAATGCATAAACAAATTATAAATCAAGGTCAAAAGAAAAAGACATGGACAGAATTATGTTTTAACTATTTCGATACGGGGATATATTTAATTGACTTCACGTTAATAAGCATTCTAACTTACGTGGAGAAATTCAGCTCGACTTTAGCTAGCTATCTTGTTATAAACAACTGGGAGCCGTGACGATTCAGGGGATAGAGCAGTCACCTTCCAATGAGGTGAACCGGGTTCGAACCCCAGCGATGGTTGGTTCCGCATCCGGCTAGCACCAATCACTGTGCTTCCGTAAAATATTCTCTGTAGTAGGCGGATCATTGGAGTTCCCTTGTCGTCAGGCTAACCGTGGAAGGTTTTCATGGTTAGCCTCCCAATGTAACGCAAATGCGGGTTAGTTCCATCAAAAAGTCCTCCACAAAGGGAAATTTCTTTCAATTCTTGATTCGGAGTTCCCTTGTCTTCTGGATTGAGTTCAAAATTACAAGACTGCGGAACTCATTAGTAGTCGTAAACCCAAAATCGGGTCAACTGTTCAACAACGGCTATAAAATAAAATTAAAAACGCCACCAGCTAGCATTGAGGGTCATAGGTCACATGTGCCACTCTATATCAGTTATCTACTTCTTCTTGAGCAGCAAGTACCCAATTAACATAAGTTATTGCAAAAGTTTTTTATAAATATCTTAAAAGTATTTGTATAATTGCGAAAGCATTTAAGCCTTACTAATGCTGTAACAATTAAATAATAAAAATGTGTTGCGTAATGTTATTACAAAACATTTCTGTAAGAAAATGATTTCTTTCACCTGAATTATAAGATTGTCAAAAAACTGTAGCATACGCATTGCCGATAGTTTTTCTAGAATATTTATTGTTTAAGATAATTTGAGGTCTTAAAATTCGATGGAAAAAGTTATAACTGTGTTAATTTGATTTAAATTTTGTTAAAAGTAAAGAATATTTAGTGTATATAATATCAGAGAATAAGTTGCTATTGACGTTATTGTTTCTACATTACCTACCAAAGAGTACATATTGATGACATATTGATGTGTTGATAATTGATATTGTGATTGTGATAATTGATATTATTGATTAATATACTGATATCAAATAGTACAGATTAAAAAGTCTCAATAGCTTCCCCCCTTCCTAAAAAAAAACAACAATCATCATTATTAGCGTACAGTTAGAGTTTGTCATTTTAACTGTATACTTCAATTTAATTTTAACGAAAAAACTATAACAGAGCTGAAATTAAAACAAAGAATGAACAGATTCAATTAAGAATAAAAGCATAATCCTTAAAAAAATCGTGATTGAAAAAAAAGGATTCTTATTTCCTCGAATACATAAAAATAGTTCATTTTTCTACACATTCAAATACATTAAAGTTATTATAAACATTTTTTGGGACACATGATGCTTATAGCCACAAATAAATTTTATAAAAATATTTAATAGGTTTTATTTTTTAGTTCAAGAAAAGACAGAGTATTTCATTTTTGATTAAACTAATAAAAAACTTCTCCTTTTTAAGAGGATTTAAAATATATAATACTGTTTAAAAAAAACTATATTTTGCAAGATAGGAGAAACAAAATAATTAATTGCAAAAAAGTGAAAGATTAAATTTTTATTCTCCAATTGAAATAAAAAAAAAGTAATCATTTGTTTTGAAACACTGTAAAAAATTGTCTTGAATTTTGAACAAAATATTCTAATTAAAAAATTGAGAAATTATATTAATTGGGATAATTCATATGATTATTTATATATGTATTTTGAAACTCACTTTTTTTAGGCCTAAGGTATTTTATTAGAAATTTAAATAAATAATTAAAGCATTTCTAATCAATAAATTTAAATGAATATATATTTCAAGGTAGAAAGATGTATTATTATACTAATTTAATTAAAGAAGGAAATGTTTTTAACTTATCATTCCATGTATAATGAAAATGTTGATGTCAATCCTAATTCTCAAAGCAAGATGAGTTTACTTTTTAAAATTTATAGAAATTATTTTTGAAATCGATCTTTAAGAATTTTTTTCGAACTGTAATGAAGTGAATTAATCAATATTAAATAGGTGATTTAAAGTGGGTTTGTTGGGAACTTAGCCACAATATATATACATTGTCATCATCTTAAACAATCACAAATCTTTTGAGCAATGAATATCTTTTCTGATCTGATCTGATCTGTTGATTTTGCTTTTCAATTCATTCTTGCCAGTTTTCTTTGACTTTTTGGTCTCTTGGTATCTGTTGTTGTTGTGGCTTACCCTCCATCTGTCTGACGAAATCAGACAAGATCCATCAGACTATTGACCCTCAGATAATCGAGAGCAGAAAAGGTGAAGCGTACAAGTCTTTCCTGGAAAAACCCAAGCAGTGCTGGATGTGTTCTGCAGAGGTCTGCTGAGCTTGACATTTAGAGCAGACTGCAAAGTTACTCCTGCCTTCAAAGAACAAGAGACTCTTAGTGTGTTCACTCGCCAATCTTGAAATTGCCATTCCTGAGGCTCTGTTACAGTCATTTGATTTTTTTTTACTATACCAGGCAAAGATATCAGCTCTTTGAGCTATGTGTCCAGTCCATTACCATTCATAACGTTTACATAAAAATATTCTCAATGTATATTCACAATAACATTGAAAACTATTATTCCTGTTACTCGGTTTCGATCCTTTCTCAATGACATTGAAAGCTTTTTTTTTATCGTATTGTCCCTGCTACTTTCGATCCTTTCTCAACGACGTTGAAAGCTTTTTTTTTATCGTATTGTCCCTGCTACTTTCGATCCTTTCTCAATGGCATTGAAAGCTTTTTTTCTTATCGTATTGTCCCTGTTACTTTAGATCCTTTCTCAATAACATTAAAAACTTTTTTTTCGTGTATTGTCCCTGTTACCTTCCATCCTTTTTCAGTGACATAGAAAACTTTTTTTTTCTTTTATTGTCCCTGTTATTTCGATGATTTCTTAATGACACTGAAAGCTTTTTTTTTTCTTGTATTGTCTTTCTTACTTTCGATCCTTTCACAATGACACTAAAAACTTCTTCTTGTATTTTTCCTGTAAGTCGGTTTCGGTCCTTTTTCATCATGGTCAAGCATATTTCCATACTATTTTGAGTTGTGCTAAGCCTTTATATGCTCTGTAAGTTCGGGTAATCAGTGGTTCTCAAAAGGTGATTCGGAACTCTAGGGTTCAGTTTAGGGTCAAGAAAAAGGGAAGGTTAGGTAGGGATTTCGAGAATTAGATCATTTTTTAACCAGTAATGAGTTTCGAAATTGTAATTACATTTATATACAATCAATAATGTATTATTCGTTAAATATTCTGATTGTTTTTATGAAATTATTTAAGTAAAGTGCCTATAAAGAAAGAATTCATTTTTTTGTTTTAATAAAAAAATTCTAAATATTTTCTTATAATAATATTTTGAATAAATAACGTAAAAAAATAGGCATTAATAAGAAATCACATTAATATTTCCCATTTAACCTTTCAATTCAAAACAAATTGACTAAATTCCACAATGCAGAAATGGTTGCTTGTTTCTATGAAATTATTTAAGTAAAATGCCAGTAAAAAAGAATTCAATTTTCTTTAATAAAAAACCCTAAAAATTTTGTTTTAACAATATTTTGATTAAATAACGTAAAATAAACTCTTTTTTTCAGGCTCCATTTCACTTGTCATTAAGTTGGTTAAGTTAGTTTTGAATTTTTGACGCAAGAGACATCTTTAGCTATATTTCACCAACGTGGTTTAGTTAAGATGATTGGATTAATTCTTCAATACTAAGTTGATGAATTCAATCTGATATCTTTGAGGTATGAATAAAAGTTATCTTGTACTTTTAATATAAGCAGTGGTGGATTGAAGCTACCAAAATGGAGTTGTCTTTGAGTTTTAAATTTATCGCACTGGGTCAAAATATGTTTTACAATAAGTGGTTGGAGCTCAGGTTCATCTAATAAAAATTGCTTGTGGGTGTCTAATTTGTAAACGATTAAACGAACCACTTCAAGCAGCTTCCGGCTGATTCTTTAAAACATATTAAGAAAAATCTCTCTCAAAACGTAGGCATCTATGCTTTAGTAAGATAAAATTTTTGAAAAATAAATTCGAATCGATATGGATCCTCTTAGTTAATAGCATTATATTGTTATCTGTTATTAATTATTATTCTAAATAAACGTTACTCTGAGCCACTTCAAATGAATTGGGTAGAAACCTAATTGATATTTTGCTTGGTAGAACCTTTGTCTTTGAAAACAATAAAATCTCGAATTCTTTTTCCTTAATTATGTTCGAAAATACAGTCTTAAGTCATGTCTGCAATTTTCGTCAAAATACATTTCTTACAATAACTTAAATCCCTTCTGAATAGACCGAATTGCTTCATTTTTCAATAACTGTAAATGAAGCTAATTCCAGTGTATAAATGAACAACGAATTGGTGATTGAAAAAAAAAATTATATATGAAGAAACTTGGGAAAATATTTCATCGGAATGGAAGTAAAAGACAAATAACGTCTTTGAATTAAGCGCTTTTTTATACAATATAAAAACCCTAGGATATAAAGTAGTCCCTTCCCCATACCATAACACATCCTTTGGGTCCAATCCAAGTATTTTGGCAACGCACCAAATGGTTGGCAGGGTTCTGCGTTGGGCAGAGTTCTCGCCAATAGCTATCAGTTTTCGCATTAAGTATTAAAACGTTTTTCGCTCGCCTCGTGGGACGTCTTAACTGTAAACTTCTTCCACAAGGAAACTCTAGAAAAGTTGTTTACAGCCATTTCAAAACACGATACCAAAAAGTACTCAGTCAAATTTAACGAACGCGATATTTTTTTGGAGGAATTTAATACTTTTGTTTTGCTTTCAGATATTATTTTAAATGAATTATTCCCTTATTCCGAATTGTCATGGAGTTTCGCAAAACAAAATGTTATCGTGCATTTCAACAACAACGTTTAGTTTTCTTTTTTCATTTGATATGTGAAAAGAGAGAATTGGTTAACAAGAGACAAATAAAAGAATGCTTAAATTGGAAGACAATAAAACAACAGTTTTTGGGAAAATATATGGCTACCACGCATGTGCATAAGCTTGTTGGCGTCCTTTTTAAAATTAAGCCCTCTAGGTTATAGTAACAGGAGAAGGCTCCAATTGGAGAAAAAATTTTCGTTTCTTATTTCAAATACATGTACAATCTCCAGAACACAAAAGTATGCAAACTATATAATAGATAAGAAACAAGACAATTGCACATTATATATATATACATAAAAATTCTAATATCCCTTATGTGAAATTGAATAAAATATAGCGCTTGGTTAAATTCTCAAACAGTAACATTTTTATCAAAAACCTAAACGTATTTCGATGCTATACAGTTACACAGGCGGTAAGGATGGTGAAACAGAAATGATATAGTTCCACAAAATCTCTGTCGAACTACATCATCAGAATTCCATCTATATCTTTCCATCCCATCCCTTCCAATTTTCCTACACTATAAAAAAAAAAAAGCTGGTGGCAACTACTTTTCACCACAGTGGTGTTCCTCTAAGTGCTGTTCCACTAAGTGTTTCACTACACCAAGGACAAAGGATAATATCTGGTTCAGTAAAACACCAAAAAATTTTCTTTTACACACCTTCGTGTAAAATAGTCAGCACCATGTTTGTTATTCAGAAACACTGTTGCTGTTTTTGTCGTAGGCCATTAAGGCCAGGGGTGCGATTGTTTTTGTTTTCCAGAGGCGCCATCTATGGCCAAGAATTCGACTTCTGTATCTCCCATACGTCACACCCGTTTATAGGGCAGACCCATTCATTCATTCACAGATCGTAATTTTGGCACTGAACCAGAAACGATCAATCTCCAATTTAGTACCCAAAAAGGTATAATTTGTAATGGAAAAATGGAGGACTTTGTGACCAGACAGATTTCACGTGCACCAGTCACCATTTACTGCAAGGGGAGTCTTTGATCGGCTGGATTCCTCACGAACGTTAGTCCAGAGCCCTGCCAACCAGGCTATCCCGGCTTTTCAGTAACACTAAAACTTATAATTAAAGAAAGATCATGAGAGTCAGTAAAGTTATTTTTATCTAGAGATATAAAGTAAGAATCAGTAAGTTAGGTTGTTGCATTCATACACTAAAAAAATCTTCTTAAAACAAAATTAGTCAGAACAGATCAGATCTTAACAGATCAGAAGCGAATAGAAATTATTTAATATAGTTTACATATCCTTATTACACAACTTACCCAACTA
This sequence comes from Parasteatoda lunata, assembly GCA_949128135.1. Taxonomy (NCBI): domain Eukaryota; kingdom Metazoa; phylum Arthropoda; class Arachnida; order Araneae; family Theridiidae; genus Parasteatoda; species Parasteatoda lunata. The sequence continues at coordinate 115,048,458 of OX421971.1, read as the reverse complement.
AAGCCTTATTACACAACTAAATCCATATCCTTATTACCCAACTAAATCCTTATTACACAACTAAATCCTTATTACACAACTAAATCCTTATTACACAACTAAATCATTATTACACAACTAAATCATTATTTCACAACTAAATCCATATCCTTATTACCCAACTAAATCCTTATCCTTATTACACAGCTAAGAGCAGCATTAAAAACAACCTCAAACACTCGCCAATTCATAATCTATCGATTGTAAACAAATGAAGGTGATGTCCAAAACGCGCCAACATTGGAGTTTTTCGAAGCTAAAACGTGTAAACTTCTTTTTTATTTAGATGTTTAGAGCTTTCATACATCATTTAAATTGTACCAGTATATGAAAGCTCGATTTGGTGTTAACTTGAAAAAAAGCGTTTATTCACATTTTTTGGGGCTGTTCAACATCAAATTTGGATAGATGTTACACCACAATTTTTACAGTGCGTTGGTGAAGGTTTACCTATGTAAAACCAAAACGCGTTTAGGTTTGAAGTTCATTTTATTATTTGTGATTTTAAATAAACGTCATTTTTTATTAAATTTCAATTTAATCACAAAGAAATATTTTTTCTTACTTTATCCCTTGCAGTGGAAAACATTTTTCAATTGCCTTTCTTATTTTACCCGCCTGATTCAGTTTTTTGAGCATTTTCTTACGTTCAGAAAGCTTTTTGCATAAGTTTTATCTAGGGGATAATGCCAAATAATGATAAATATTTCATCTGCTCAGTGTATTTTCTCACTGGCATCATTCATTCAGATGCCAGTTCACTGACAAAGCATATTCATGACTCAATCATCATTTCTCTTTCCGTCTGCAAGATCATCTGCAGATCTCAAACAACAACACACCATTTGTCTTCCGAATACACCACACCACGTCACGTGCTCCCTGACATTTCATTATTAATCGTCCCCCCATCTTTAATCTCAATATAAGCCAATGGCAATTTTCAAAATTGGAAACATTAAAGAATCAGAAAAGACCTTTACGTATAAATATTTCTTGGAAATTATATTTGCTGGAATTAAATAAGTCTGTATAAAGAATTAGCTTGATAAAATTATTAGTAATTTATACCAAACTCAAATCAGCACCAGCTCAAACAACCGAGAGTTGGTTAATAAAAAGTTCCATAATAACTGTTTTTAGATCATATATATTTTTTGGAAAAGCATTGTTTATTGAAAGATCTCTAAGTAATATTTGGGGAGTCAGGATTTAAAACATCAAAATCTGCTTGATTGCCGGCAGTAACAGACAGGAGTTGACAGGATATTATTAGAAATATGAATTTCCCAATGCAAAAATATTAATTATCAATCGTGTATTTTACTAGATTTCTTTCCCTTTAACTAGTAAGCAGATTATGATAACATTTTTATTAATTGACAATACTAATTAATGTCAATGATGTTCAAGTCAGTATGGCTACATGGTTACAACTGTCGCCAATGTCTCTAAAATCATACGCATCAGCAAGAAAATTGTCACCTTAAAATATGTTTCAAAGTTATAAAATCGTAACAAAAAAAAGTTTTTGCAATGAATTTCATGCATTGAAAAAAATTGCTGTACGAATTTTATTGCTCTGCGCGCAAGTTATAAAAGTTTTTAAATGGAATAACTGGAAGTGTCTGGTACAAAAAAAATTACATTTAAATGTCGATATTTCAAATTTTCTGTGATTTGTATTCATGTACTGACAGTATATATTTTTTTAACAGATCATTTTTTTTGCTCTTTTAGAATTTTTTTAATTCAGAATTATATAATTTTTGCATAATTATTTATTTTTAATATAATATTTTGTTAATTCTTACACTCTTTGTTTTTCTCATTTAATTATTTATTTTGCCTCAGAATTTTATTCAATAAGTTGAATCTGTTTAATAATATTATTTTAGCTTTTAATCATTTAATTTTAATAAATGCTAGTATTTAATCATAATGAGGTTATGGGGCGAATTAGTTTTAGGGTGTGATAGATGGCAATTACTAATTTTTGATGTGTACCATAATATGAATTAAGCAATTTTGAAATTCTTTATTTTTCTCAAGTTTGTCTACCATATTAAGTTTGTTGACCACTAAATAAATACCTAGATGGTTTTATCGGACCACTAAATTTTCGTAACTGATGAGAACTCAAAATATCATACTAGAAACAAACTTACTAATTATCTCAAATCATACTAGAATTGTTAAAATTACCTTCTTTTTTAGTAAAAAAAGCGAACTTTACCCGATTTGTTACCAAAGAGCATGATAATAAAATCATTTTTTAGTTATTTATAATCTTAACAAAAGTTTGTACCAAAAGCACTGTCGTGAAAACCACATTACTAATTGGCGTTCTCTTAAAACCTGAAAATATGGTGAATTTCACCCATCTTTGCAACTAGTAACATTTGATCATACTTTTCTGCCCTATTCAAAAATGCAAAAAAAAGGAAGAGAAAATGTAGGATACCCTATGCAAGTATCGAAAAGAAAAATATCGCGCACATAACCTGTCTGGCATAAAATTTCCCTTCAGCAAAATGACCGGCAAAGGATCAGACATTAGCAAATTGTCTGACAAAAAAATAATAAAAATAAACGTTTGAACAAAACATCTGGCTCAGTATCACGCGTAAACAAAATGTCTGACATAAAATTTCGCTAAATTAAATTACTGGTATTTTATTTTATTTTATAACCTTCGTTGAACAGCCGACCCAATTTCATGGGTTTACGACAACTAATGTTCAACTCCGTAGCCTTGTAATTTTGAACCAATCCAGAAGACAAGGAAACTCCTGGATCAGTACCCCCAGAGGTATTCATTTGTTATGGGAACATGGAGGACTTTGAGACTCGACAGATTTAACGTGCATCAGTCACCATTTACTATACATTTACTTCGGCCGGCGAGGATCGAACCCACGACCTCTTGGACATGGGCCCAGCGCCCTACCGACCAGGCTATCCCGGCCCTAAATTACTGGTATTGAATCTAATAAAACTTGTTTGGCATTGAATCTCGCTTAAACAAAATACAGAATCTCACGTGAATAACACGGGACAGAATTTCACGCGGATAAAATATCGTGGAACAAAATCTCCAATGAAGGAAATTAATCGTAGCATTTGCCACATCACTTTGTAATTCTCTAAAGTTTGTCTCAGAATCAGACCACGCATGATTCATACGCGTGTTATTGGGAAATAACTACAATATTTCTTTCATTGTTCAGGTTTCCCACAGGCTTCGAAAATGCTTTTAAAAAAAATATTCACCATTCCCCGCATGGGGAAGGAGTCAGCACAGGCATCTGGAGGGCAGATTTGTTGGCCACTCTTTCAAGGGCATCATATTATGTGGGCCAACGTTGCTCCCACAGTAAGGGAGCGTATAGTACAGAGAATGAAAAAACATCCATGCCTTGCCCGGGATTCGAACCCAAACCCTTTCTGATCCAGGCCAGTTCCCTGACCCCTACACAGATTGGTCGGTTGAAAATGTAAGAAGTGGTAGTGGAACTGAATCACGCAACGATATTTTTGCACATAAGGAGTAACCAATCCCTGATTGTTACGTTTTTCAAGAAAGTATTTTCATGGAGATCGTTCGTACCTTATTAAGCATATAAGTCATAAAATGGAAGTTAAATTAAGAAAACTAACTCATTTTAAATAGTAAATAAACTCAACTAATTTAAATAGTAAACTCAACTAATTTTTTCATAACATACATTAAAATTTTTCAAGATTCTTAAAAACTTTGACGGCATTTTATCTAGATGCTTAAACTAAAATTAAAGCAAAAATGCATATAAAAATCAGGGCACGCCCTCCAAAAATGCTTTTCTATTGAATAAAATTTACGAAAACATAAAATGAGGGAGATTGCGATTTGAAGGATTAAAATTTTGCAATATTATTTTATTGCATGGTTTTCCTATTAAATTGCTATAGGAGAGGCGAAACACTATCCAAATCACTCATTGCGACATTAAACTATACCATATTGCATGCATCATGAGTACTATACTTCTGAGAAATAGTTAAATTGCGCTCATTCCTTCCTTTATTGAAAATTGGTTGTCATTCATAAAGAGAACTCAGTACAAGCAATCAATAAATAAATGTCGACTCCAGTTTAAAATGAATAATGAGTTTTAAAATTAAAATACATTTTGTCTTACGAGTGTTTTTCTCATTTTCAATTCGCAATAAACTGAACGAGTGTTTTATTGCTTCTTTACGAACTCATAATCAGAAAGTTTCAGTAAGAATCGAGGTCTTTGAAGTTCTTCGTTATTAACTTTGAAGTATTTTCCATCTTAACTTCTCACTGAGCTGAAATGAATTTACTTCTTGAACAACTGAGATTGCAAATTTTAGTTTTTTATTACTGGAAGTTAAGAGTGTATAGATTTCTAAAAGGGAAATAAGTTTTAATTAATTACATACTTCCGTCAATTCTATATATATATATATATATATATATATATATATATATATATATATATATATATATATATATATATATATATATATATATATATATATATATATATATATATATATATATATATATATACAGAGAGAGATTATATAATTGCGCACTACCACGTCAAGAAGAAGATCACGAACACCCACGCATGTGATCCATGACATCAGCTCCAGCCGATCGCTTATAAGCAAAATGGCGTGTTGTTGAGCTAAGTTTTTCCACATAAGTTAAAATGTTAATTAGCGTGATGTTGATTAAATACAGCACCTTATTGAAATCTCCATGAAAGAATCTTTGTTAAAAAATTTAGAATATGTCACTAAAGAGAATTGATACTTGACAGGCTTTGCTTACTCGAAATTTAATGGAAAGAACAATTGCTAACGTAAATGCCACGTTTCAACAACCAATCAAGATCGAGATGCCCGTAATATGTCACTTACAGGTATCCTATTGCATAGAACTAATAAGAGACTCTATTCATATGGGAGAAATAAAAAATTCTATAGTTTTATCATTGATAATCTTAAACTAGGTTTTCTGTCCCACCGTTGAATTTCCAGCCTCGGTTCTGATTTGCAGCCCAGTTAATGATTTGTTTTTGATGTATATTAACTGAAAATGAATAATATGAGGAATTAGGGTGTTCGGTGAAAGAAAAACTAAAAAGAACTGCTGCGAACGTTGAAAATGGCTATTTAGGCAACATTTTTATAAAACTCGTATTCTATCTATTTGAAAAGCACGATGAGGTATTTTTTTATTTTTTATTTTTATTTTATGTCTGTTTCCCAGCTTATTCAATATATTGTTATTAGAAAACTTATGTTTTCTCTTAAAAAAGAATGTATTTTTTTCATTGCCATTTCACTTTAAACAATTACATAAAACAATTGCATAATTAAGCAATTACATAAAAATCAAAAAAATAAATGAATAATAAATCATTTGATTTGATCTAAATATTGCATGTATATTTACAGAAAGAATAAATAATTGGTTAAAATATACTAACTTTGGGAACCCTTTTAACTCTTCCACGGAACCCAAGGGTTCTACGGAACATCATTTGGGAATCGCTGATGCAAGATGTTCTGCAAATACCAGTATTTATTTGTATTTTTAGCATCTTTATCAGAAATGGCGGCAAAAAGTATACATTTTGGAAGTCGCAAATTAAACGATGAAAAAAAAAATAAAACGTCATCGAAATCTGTCAAACAGCAGTTGAGTTGCAGTTGGATCATAACAACATTTCTTACATAAGCAAAATAGCTTGTCTTACTAAATCATCATAAGTTTTATAAAGAAAATGTCTTACAGTTCAAAATTTTTATGTGTTTGCTTCTTCCATCTTTAAATTAAACATTGACGCAGATGAGACACCGGTGTCCCTCTTATATATTTTTTTTTCTGACTCCCTAATTCCATGCAAAAATATATTTTGGTATTTTTTAACTATAAGAAACAGTCTAATAGTTACTAAATACAATATGTTAGATTATCGAAATTATATTTGTACAAAAATATAAAATCAGAAAAAAAGTAGTTTCCATTTTTTTTTTTTTGTTCATTCATACTCAAAAATGTATCAAGTATTGATTTTGCAAAATTTAAAAAAAAAATCAATTATAAATAACTGTTTCTCTTAGATCTAAATATCTACAAACCAGTGCAAATTAGAAAAATTGAAAATGAGCAGTGTTTGGAAAATGTTCCCCTTCACGCAAAAAAAGAAGACGGTGTTTCATGCTGTATTTCATATCAATAAATGATTAAAATGCTAAATATAATATTTTCACTTATTTTGATATAAATTAATACAATATAATAAAAAATTATGAAAAATAAAAAAAGGAAAAATTTTGCAACCTGTCTAAAAAATGCTCGAATTTTTCTTGAGATTGATTTAATCATTAAAATTGCAGATTCAGACAAGTAAATAAATGTAATATTTTGTTAAACATTATATAATTTCCAAAAGAAATATTTGAATTTTCCAGGACCGAATAAAAAATCCAACATTCTTATCACGATTGATTTTTTATACCTCTCTCAAGGTTTTAAAAGTTTTCCCTATCATTAACTCAAACGCTTAATGTTGCCATTAAAACATGAAAAATTCAAAAAGCGAAACAGAATGATATTCGCATAAACTTTCCAAACCGGTTTTCCTTTTCCTAACTTACCCTATTCAACACAGTTAATGCTCGATTACCTTAATTACTAAAATTAAAGCTTCCACATATCAGTGAAGCGCTTAATTAATGAGATTTGGCGTAATTAGAAACTTCAAAAGGAAAAGATACAAACTTCGAAATGAATATGCTATAAATCTGGAAAGTGCATCGAATTTCAACCTATGATTTCGTTTTTCTAAAAAAAGGAAAAGTTTTAATTTATATTTTTGAGTGAAATGAAACTTTGAATCAAATCAATAATTAGTTTTGCTTTGTAACAGGATTAATTAAAGAATAATATACTAAGTTAATGGCATTTTTAATCTTGAATTTGCATTTAAATACTTACATAAACGAGGAAAAACAGATAATTTATATTGAATTTGTTTATAAGAAGATGATTAATTTTACAGTTTTCTATTATATAAACATAAACAGAGATTTCTGTAATTGCAACCCTGTACGTGTAGGTTATCAGAAAGGGTCTAAGAAAATCATGGTGACTAATCAAAATATGTAATTTAATAGGAATTTAATTACTTTATAGTAGTGTAATTCTTATAAATTAAATTATGCAACATTAACACTCTATTGCTACACTGTTAGAATTTTCATTCTAAGACTATGGTTAAATAACCGACAGCAGTCAGTCCCTCCAATTAACCGTAAAGTTTACAGTGAAGAACACTTTTTAGCTTTGAAACCATTTACAGCTAGTATAGTCATAAAAACATAATTACTGTACAGTTTTTTAACCATTTTTAACTAATAATATTTCAAAACCATATAAAAGAAATTTAACTGGACGTGGGAGTTAAAATATTTGTTTCGTAATGGACATTGGAATATGCAGGATACAAATTGGGGAGCGCAGAACACTGGAAACTCCTCATGTGAAGTGTATGGAGGAAATAATGTGATGTCAACGCTGGGATACGAACCCCAGTTCTTTCAATCATAAGACTGGAAGATTAGCCTTTCGGCTGTAATACATGCGCAGTTGCAAGTAACTAAACTGCTTAAGTTGGTGGGTTTAATTGGTGCGATGAAATTCTGGTTGTTAAACCGTATTAGGTGAAAGCAGTTAATAAACGGTTTTTCCCACAGTTAACAGTTCGATTACCATTTTGTTTATGATTATTTGACTGTTTTGTTTGAATATGGTAAAATAACAACTAAAATAATTGTTATTTAACCACTTTTTCCGAGAAATTTCTAACAGTGTAGGATATAATGATTACACAAGGCATAATAAACATAATTAACCATAGTTCCTGTTTTTCTTGAAGATCATTCGTCATTCAACTGCATGTCTAAAAATTATATATAATGACTAGGCAAAGTATGCAATAAATATCTATTGTTAATAAACAATAAGTAGACAAATAATAATATTATAATTATCATATTTTATTCTTTGACTATAAAGCATTTGTTACTATACATAGAAATCAACCATTCTACTGTTGCCATCATACAATAACTAGTCAACTAATAATATCATAATAATTATGTTTTATACTTTGTCTAAAAAGCATGTTTCATTGTAAATAATGTTCAGACATACTACTGTTGCCACCATGCAATGATTAGGCAAATAATGAAATCATAATTATAATATCTTATATTTTGTCTAAAAAGCATTTTTATTCGATACAGTATCCAGGCATTCTATAGAATGACAAGGCACTAGGACTCAATAATTCTTTATTGCTTGTATTACCTTTCTACTTAACGACCATCCATAATGGTTGAGCTCAAAAATATGGAAGTTTGAAAACCAACTTAAAGGTGTCGGACCAATTTCGAATGGTAAAAAATTACGTATTAATTAAAAGTCTTAAAGGTTATCTCTTTGATAATTTATAATGTAGGGTTCATCATTCGCCTTAAATTTAAAAACTTTTTTTTTCATTTAAAATGTGTCATTGAATTAAAATCTGTATTGCATTTAAAAACCAATATCATTTATTTTTATTTAATCATATTTTTCATTGCCGAATTAAAATATTACGGTAGGGAAATTACAAAATAAATTATATTAATCATTCATTATTAATCATTCGTTCAAATTAACAATTCATTTTAATTTCGACTTAAACTGCCTTAACTTAAACTTATTAAAATTATTTTTAAGCTTATGTGTTTTTACCAAAAAAGGAACAAGAATAGACAAGCAATTTTTCAAGTCAATGGTAGTTCTAAGCGATATAAAGTTGCAAAATCAAGATTTTCACACGTCGAAACAATGTTTTAAAACGTATTTTTAAAATACATTCTAAATACCGTGTCTTACAATAAATATTAAATGTGCGATAAATATCTAAAAATCACAAATATTATCGACAATGATTAATATTAAATATTGCAATGTCGTGAGTATTGGTAACGAAAATTATGAACTACAATAATATCAGCATCATTATCTTTCGATATAAATATCGAACTACGAAAATATTACGAATAATAATGATTACGAAAATTATCCAATGTTATCGTGAGTGATAAGAAATTTCATTAAGACCACGTAAATGTTAGCTAAAGTTAAAAATGAAATTAAAGTGAAACAATATTGTGATATATCGTGAAATATCGAGACTTTGGCAGAAGAGTCGAGACTTTGCTCATATCACTAAAGCAGAAAAATTCTACAAATGCTTTTTAAACTTTTTTTTTAATTTTCACAGATAAATTGATGATGGGTATTTAATCTATTTGACAGTATCTTTCGATACATGTTTGAGATATTAAACGTACGGTATTTTAGATCCTCTATTAATTTTGACTGACACAATTATGTCAATACAATTCTACAATCAACAGTGTTTGATAGGAAGTTAAATAATATACAGTTCCCTGCTTTTAGAGTTATTAAAAGTGTTTTTATTTGTATGCAGTTAATGCTAAAAAAAATTTAGAGTCATCTGCTTTTTTAGAGTCATCAAAATCGGTTTCCATTACTTTAGACTGTATTAAAATTAAACTTTAAAAAATCTAATAACTGAGAAACGTGTAGTTTTAAAATACTACCTCAAAGCACAAATCTCATTATTTTATTGGTTCAAAATTTCGAGGAAAGTTTTTAAAAGTCCTAAAAATTATCCAATCCCATTTCTGCCTATCTTAAAAATTATATGTTCTAAATATATTGGGCTGTTTAATAAATTTATAACAACAAAGGATTGTAAAATACAAAAAAAAAAACATAAATTAAAAATTTAACATAAAATTCTTCGATTATTGACTGGTATATGCTATGCATGGAAGATTTTATTGGCACTCTTTTATCAAAGCCGGAAAGAAATTTTAATTATGTTCACAGACAAAGCTATTTTCGTTGTTTTTAAAAGATCCGTGTCTATAAAGTTTGTGTTACGAAAACAAAATAACAGTTTCTAAGCATTCTTATGCAGTTGTTAAATTAATATCCAAGTTAAATTTTTTTAAATATGAATTGTTAAAATAAAATGTTTTCATGTGTTTCAGTAATTTTAAAAATATATGTGAAAAGCATAACAGATATTTATACATTTTTGGCGTCGACCTTGGCGTCAAATAGTCGCAAAAAATCGCCAGATCGAGTGGCCCCCTATTGTAAACTATTACGAAAATTTAACTCTAAATTTAAGAGGGTGAGGGTAGAAGCAACACCTCCTAGAAAGAGTAGGCCTCCACACGGGTTACCATAAATATCCTTTAGTTGTCAAAACGTAATGACATATTTCGTATTTTCAACCACTGCGCAGCTTAGTACCCCGAACGTAATGACATCTTTCTTATTTTTCATCAACTGCGCAGTTAACTTCGTCATATCGGACTACTAAATTTATCCGTGCTGAGGCCTTCCTTCTTCTAGGAGGTGTTGGTAGAAGCCTCTTAGAAGTATTACTTCAAATAAATCAATAATTTAAATGTCAGTAACCTTAGAACTATTTTTTCATTTTTATCCTGATGATAGCCAAAAATATCAGATCTTTTTTGCATATATTAAACATCATATCATGTGACTTTTTTGTTCAATGAAACTGGACAAAATGGTTAGCAGTATTAAAATATGTTGATGTATAGTTAGAAATTTGAAAAGTGTTGAAATGGCAGGATTTTCATCTATGCATGTTTATTAGCTATGCAGGTATGCGCCATTTCTTCTGAAGTTACAAGCAACAAAAAAGAATTCTTCATAACCAAATATTTACAAATATTTTTGAGAAACTTTACTTCTTATTTTTATGTCTTAATTTCACTAAAACACTTTCTGTTTCTTAGTATTCTGTCTATTGCGCAGTTCATTTGGAGCTGATGCCACAAAGCACAATAAAGTGTTAGACAAACTTTTTTTTTTGACAGAATAGCGTGGCAACGAAAAATGTGTTGATCAAAGCGAAATAGTGAGGGAGAAAAAAAAAATGGCAAAAATTGGGAGCCTTTAGAATTCGGAGTCTATAATCCTGAACTGTTCCTGCTGATAAACGGATTTCCTGTCCTTTTCCCAGTTTCTTTTCGGGAATGCCCGAGGAAATAATGTCAAAGCTCTCAAAACGAATGAAAAAAAAATGCAACAACATAATAATAAAGAGATATACACAAAAATTGGATTCAGCATTATTGAAAACTCTAAACCTTCTTAATACAATATTGAGAAAACTGAACAGAGAAAATATATTCGATAATTTTATAGGATTCAGTAATAAACGTTTTAAGAAAAGGCGAGGACCTTTATTCAATAAATCCTATTATTTCAATAATAAAACACTGATTATGACAGAGGGGACATTATTGTAAAATTTTCAAAAAATCGGTTTTATTATTACATAATTCGTTATCATATGCATTCGAGAATATTTTTCTTAAAAATGTTATTTGAAACTGAAACAAGTTTCATTTTGATTCGCGTAAAGGTAAAATAAACTTTTTCAAAATTTAAATAGTTTTTTTTTCTTAAAACAGTGTGTTTCATACTCTTATGCACGGTTAAAAATTTGAAATTTCATTAATTTATTTAAGTACTTAACATTACGTGAATTTTTTTTTTAAATTTTAATCTTACATGATTTGAGAATATGCATAGATGAGAAGAATAAAACGTTTTTTTTTTCCTAAATTTATTTTATTTAATGTACTTATTTTATAATCGGCGTTGAACAGCTGACTCAAATTTTGAGTTTACGACTACTCATGTTCAACTCCGTATACTTGTAGTTTTGTACCCAATCCAAAAGACAAAGTAACTTTGAGCCGCGATGGCTCAGAGGGATATAGCGTTCGCCATCCAATGAGGCGAACCGGGTTCGAATCCCAGCCGATGTGAATTCCGCATCCGGCTTGCACCGACCACAGTGCTGACGTGAAAGGTCCTCAGTGGTAGACGGATCATGGGTTAGAGTCCCCTTTCCGTCAGGCTAACCGTGGGAGGTTCTCGTGGTCCTCCTCTGCATGTAAGACAAATGCAGGTAAGCTGCATCAAAAAGGTCTCCACGAAGGCAAGTTTCTCCCAATACTTAATCTAGGAGTACCCTTGTCTTCTGGATTGGGTTCAAAATTACAAGGCTACGGAGTTGAACATTAGTTGTCGTAAACCCATCAAATTGGGTCGGCTGTTCAACAACGGTTATAAAATGTTTTTTAAAAGATAACTCCTGTATCAAGTATTGGGTGAAATTTGCCTTTGTGGAGGAATTTTGATGAAACTCACCCGCATTTGCGTTACATGGAAAGGAAAATTACGAAAACCGCTCAATCTGCTTGACAGCAAGAGGACTCTAACCCATTATCCATCAACCACTGAGGATATTTTACTTCAGCACAGTGATCGGTATGAGCAGGGTGCAGAATTCATTCATGGCTGGGATTCAAACCCGGTTCACCTCATTGAAGGGCGGGCCCACTATCCCTTAAACCACGGCTCTTTCTTAAATTTAAAATTTTTTTCGTCTACTGAATCTTATTAACTACTTAATCTTATTGTGACATTGAGTCACAACTTTCAGTTTAATTTCATGTTTTTAACATCCAAAATTAATTTTAGTTAATTTCTGATACAAATCCTTAGTTCTTCACCCGTTTCCTCTCTCCCCTTATTGCTTCAGGCAATTGTGACACTCTCCCCATAAAATTCCTTTTCCTTTCTTTTGACCCCTCCCTTTCCCTAGAATTTTTTCCAACTCCTGCTTATCGGCCCGTTTGATGTACACGCCGGTGCAAGGTCATCTGCATCTTGTTTCTTCATTTTCAATTGAGAACCCTTTTTTTAAACGTTGAGTGTAACTCCTCAACTCAGTAATTGTAGGAAATTCAACTTTAACTTGCAATTTTTAAGTAATTTAACTTCGACTTTTTCCAGTGAGTATAAATATCGGGCGTTAAAATAGATCGCTAGCATTTTCGAGTTCCTGATTGTCTCTTTTTACTGCTCTCCGCTTAACGGAGTATTCATTTTTCTTTTCCCTCCTCTCTGAGGTGTGGATTTTGTTTTGGTTGGAGATATGGCGTCCTCATCGCCATACGCGGGCTTCCATCGAAGACCCATTTGCCATCCTTGTCATGTTTTTTTTTGTCTGACTCCCGCAATTATACTCAGCCAGAATAACGTCGTCACAACATCCTTTCAGTAAAAGAAAATTTATAGATCCTCATATTTCTGTTTTTTTGAGATGCGGTGTCCGCCTCCAGTGGTTGACTAGTTTTCTTTTATGTACCATGCCTTCCGCTCCAGATGCCCATCGCCTCAAAAGTGTACCAAATCCTAAAAAATATGATGTGTGCAAAATGGTGTTTTTCAAAAATCTCCTCCCTCAAGGAAATGTGTGTTCTGTGTTCTATTAATCCTCAAAAATAAAGAATTTTTGGTGAACAACATAATAGTTTTCGTTACTTGACTACACCTGAACCTCTACATTGTGCATCAAAGATAAGTTCGTAAGTCCACCACAACTTCCTCGTCATTGTTATTTCATAGAGGTATGTTTTTTTTATTAATTTTGTTACGTGATTACTGACCAGTCCTGGACTATCACTAGTTTCGTATCATGAGCCATAATTACTTCCTCTTAATAAGAAGAATGCAAGTTGTAAATTTTTAGTATTTCGCTTAAATTGAAGTTCATTTTAATAGACCTTTTTTTAGTATTTTTTCCAATACCCAGCAGTTACCGGTGCACTTATTATAAGATCAAAAGATAGAAACGAATTCTTTTTTTTTTCGCACTTCAAGTCTTTTAGTTTAACAATCTTCCAAACCTAAATTCTGAAGAAGAAAAAACAATAAATACAAAAATAAAGAAATACAAAAATAAAGAAATAAAAATATATTTTGGGAAAAAATTCTGAAAAATAATGCAGAGTATGTAAAACAGATGCCAAAAAAAATAATAAAGTAGAATATTTCCGATATATATAAGAAGAAAAAAAAAATTTAGTAAGCAATTTTGACCAAATTCAAGTTTAAAGATTTCCCTTAATGTATTTGGCAACGTTGTTTAGTACTGAATATATATATATATATATATATATATATAAATTTTCAACGGTGTATAAGAGTATGAAACACACTGTTTTAAGAAAAAAAACTCTTTAAATTTTGAAAAAGTTTATGCTTATGTAATGATGTATGTATGCTAATTATGTATGTATGCTTATGTAACTTTTATGCTTATGAAACATTAAACTAATATTGTAAAATCCATTAGAGTTAAGCACTACTTAAACTAATTTGAAAAAAAAATCTTTTTTTTCTTGTCTGGAGTGTGTAAATTATTCTATGAAAAAGAATTAGCGTTAACGCAAATAATTTTGAAAAATTGCAATCCTAACTTTCCGCTCAGCTAGGCATTCAAATCTCTATTGAAACATCAAGTCTAATGACAGTCGAAGTTTCAATGACTTATTTTTCTCTATAAACAAAACTTATCGTTATATTATCATTAAATTGAATTTATCATTCTTTAATTATCGTTTATTCATAATAAAAAATAATAAGTATTTACTGAAAGTTTTATTTTGCATGGAATTATCTTTGAATAAACGAATTTCATATTTCTTTTAAAAAATGCTTCGATTCTCTTAAAAAGTTCTCAAGATATGAAGAAATATGAAAAATTTAATTTTAACATTAAGGGATCCACTCTTTGGACCCCTCTTCTTACCAAACTATTGGGACCATTGTAATATTCAGTTAAAATATTTTCCAGATTGCGGCTTGAAAGTACATTTTTGTGTCTAATTGTAACCTTTCACTACTTAATTGAGTCTATTTCATTCAACTTCCTCAAACCAATAAGATTAACTACTAGAACGTGAAAATCCGACCATTAGATCAAAAGTTATTCAAAATGGTCCATATTTTTTTTTTTTTTGCGCACTGTACGTGTAAGATTTAAATTTGAAACATCTTTTCGGCGTATTGTATATATTCAGGTTTATAAAATCAGCCTCTTTATAAAATCCAATGTTTTCGAAACGAGCGGGATTTTTAAACGGGGCGGACATTGCATAAGCAATATTTATAACATTGTTGCATGCTGGAATTTTTTTCGAAATGGGGAATATAAGATTTATCATCGATGGTGAATTCAACCACGAACAAACACAAAATTAAAAAGAAGAAAATACTAAAATATATATTCTGAAACTATTCTTTTCAAGTGGAGTAAAAAAATAGTAGTTTTATTTTCTGTTAAAGCCTACGCTTTTTGTTTTAGACTGACACAATAAAAATTCCTATCTTTTTATTAGCCTCCTCGAAAAACATAGTATTTGAAATTTATATTATTTCTTTCACTTTTATTTTTAAGTTTATCTCTTTTTTTTTAATATCAGTGCCTAACCAATAAAATGAAACAGTTTCATTTTAATATAACTTTTCTTTAAATCTAGAAAACAAATTTCCCTTAGTCAGGCAAACTTTTTAGGCATCTTAGCTAAAATTTGTCTCAAAAATAGGTATTTAAGAGGAAAGGCTTTGTCTTTCTTTCTTAAAAAAGTTCTTTTCCTCTTCGTGATCCAAATTAATTTTCTCGAGGATCTTCCCATTATTAACTAAATTTTCTCAAGAGAGGGGAGAGGGTGGTATTGAATCTTTCATTTACCATCTATGATGTCAGAATGACACTTTCTTCCCTTTTATAACAATGAAGCCGTCAAAATGAAAAGGTGTGTGTATCATATGTCTCATGAATAGAAGAGGAATTATTAATTTTCAATTTGCATATTAAACAGGAATGAATGAATGATGTGAGGGGGGAGGGTAGATGCGTTCAAAGTAAGTTTCAGTTAAAATTATAAGAAAACTCAGAAGTAATTATTACAATGCTCTGTTTGAGTAATATATTTGTTAGCAATTGTTAGTAGCTGCTAGGTGCTGCTATTAAATTTCAAGACTGATCTAATAACTCCTAAAAATAATGTGCTTCCATAACTGATCTAAAAACTCTTAGAAATATATTTTCAGAACTGATCTAATAACTCCAAAAATATTATGTTTCCAGAGCAGATCTAATAACTACTAAAATTTCATGTTTCCTGGACTGTTCTAATAACTACTCAAAATATTATGTTTCCAGGATTGATCTAATACCTTCTAAAACAATTATGTTTCCAGAACTGTTCTAATAACTATACTAAACAAATTATGTTTCCAGTACTGAGATAATAACTCCTAAACATATTATGTTTTCAGGACTGATCTATTAACTCCTAAAAATATATCGTTTCCTGGGCAGATGTAATAATTCCTAAAAATATTATTCGGATTACATTGGATGTGTTTCAATGATTAAATTTAATATCTTTAGAACAGATCTATTAACTCCTAAAAATATTATAATAGTTACAAAATAATATATAAATGTATCAAATATTTTAAATATCGTATATTTTGGTGTTATTAACCAGATTTATGGTTCCTTTTACCAGAAATGTCTTCATCATACAGTATGGTACTTTTACGAGAATTATTTTCTCTGTGCAGACTAGAGACTGGTGGTGTTTTTCTCCACTTTTTCCAAATATCTCTCAAAAAATGTCATCTGATAATGCATTTTAACTCAATTATGCCATTTATAGCTTTAAACTAGATACAGAACTGGATCATGAAAAAAAGTTCATCTATATTTCATCATTTACGTGAGAAATGACATTCGAGGATTTAAGGTCCAATTCCTAATATCGATTTTCTGATTCAACAGATAACGGATGATCCTTCCAAAACGGTGAAAGCGAGAAAGAAATGTATGAAAAATTCATGAAATAAATGATTACAAGTAATAGAGCAACTCAAACTTCAGTTATAACTGCTTCAATCACATTTGTTATGAAAGAAATTCTATAATAAAAAAGAAGAAACTAGTTTCTTTCCTATCAAAAATGTATGGATCAGTTTAGCTTTGTTTTTAATGGAATCGTTGATTTTGGAAGCCTAACCATTTATTGTAACTTGTTTAAGTACGGTTTGTATTTAAGTATAAAATACACTTTTAACCTTGAAAAAAAAGGAAAATTTACAACATTTTTATTCAAATTTTTTATTCCAAAGTTCTTCGGTAAATTTTTAGCTTTATTTTTAATTCTATTACTATTTTTAAGGATGCTTATCGAGAAAACCTACAAAAGGGCATACAAATAAAAACTTCTCAAGTAATTTTATAAGTTTTTTTTGTTACTATTTAATTGAAAAAGCATTTCAAAATAATTTGATGAGCTTTCTTCGCCATTTTATTCTATTAATTGTAATTCTACTTCAAAATATTTGATAGATTCTTTAATTTCTATTTAATTGTAAAAGTATTTCCGAATAACTCTCTTCATGGATTTTCTTATTATTTCTATTTAACTGAGAAAGACTTTTTCGTAACTTTGATTTCTTTAAAAAGTATTTTAAAACAAATCGGTGCTTTTTTTTTTTTCATTTCCATTTAATTATAAAAATATTTTAAGATAATTTTGCGTGCTATGTTCGTCATTTCTATATATTGTAAAAATATTAAATAATTTAACATTTTGTGTTTGTTATTTCAATGTACATGTAAAAGTATTTCAAAATAATTTGATGGACTTTGCTCGCCCCTTTTTTTTAACTGTGTAAATATTTTTAAATAATTTAATGGGCTTTTTTCGCTTAATAGTGGAAGTATTTAAGTACTAATAAGGTGAACTTAATTTGCAATTTCTATTTAAGGTATCTGACTAGTTTCAAATTTTTTTTAAAATATTGATATAAATTTTTAAAAAAACAATCTATTTATTTTATTATATGTAAAAACTCAGAAAACTAGTTTTCACTCTCACAACTCAGAAAATATTATAATCATAATTTTTTTTTTACAAATAGCCATTTGTAGCTGAAAATAATGCATTTTTTGCATGTACGCTAAACGCTGTAAAAATATTTACATAGCCTAAAACAAAAAATTATTTGAGGATTTTATTTAGAAGACTAACAACAATGCTTTGAACTATTATCTTAAAAACAGGTCCTAGTGCTACTGCGTTAGGGATTAATGTAGTTAAAAAAGCAAATGTTTGAAAACTGTCGCACTTATCTTTGAAAAAGCGCATAAAAAATTTTATTCTGCATTTTTTTCTTAGTCTGTAGTTCAAAATATGTGGGCTATAATCATAAACACTCACAAATAATTGTAGACAATTATTTTGAGTTATCGTGTTAAAGCTGGCGTAAAATGTTTAAAAAATCTGATTTTGCGATATATGCATTCAAAGACTTAAAATTATTAGTCTATTCATTGTTATCACCTTACACAAAAGCTGCTATAACTTGGTAAATAATTGTAATACAAACATAAGTAAAATAATTTTAGAAAGCAAAGATAATCTAAATTTAAGATATTCTAAATTAAGAAATCTAAGATATTCTAATACAGGCATTCTAAATTTATAATAAACTCAATTTCGAAAATTTTGCGCAGAATTTTGTTTTTGCACTAGTCAGATACCTTAAAGATAAAAATATTTCAAAGCAAATTAAAAATCTTTCTTCGCCTTTTCGATTTAGTTGTAAAAATATATTTCAGAATAATTTGATAGACTTTGTTCGCCATTTCTATTTAATTATAGAAATATTTTAATCCTTTAAAGAGCATGGGAAGTTTTACTACCTACGAAATTCATTTGTTTTTAAATGTCGATGGAAATCTATTTTCCCCCTTATGATGTGCGCAGCCATCTGTTGATGACTTCCGAAATAAGAAAAAAAAATATCAATGAAGAAGATTTCGTTTTCATATTTGTGAATAACAGTAAAGTTTCGCATGGGGACAAGAAAAGAGCTTGACACGGGTGACCTATCGAACATTATGCGTTCGTTCATTTGATCATATCTCATCGTGTTTATTTGCAATATTATTATATTTTATTTTTTAACCGTCGTTGAAGAGCTGATCCAATTTGGAGTCTATGACTACCAATATTTAACTGCTTTACCTTGCAATTTTGAACCCAATCCAGAAGACAAGAGAAATCCTGGATCAAGAATTATGAGAAATTTGCCTTCGTGGAAGAATTTTTGATGGAACTAAATTTCATTAGCGTTACAGGGAGAGGAAAACTTACACCACGGTTAGCCTGATGGCAAGGGCACTCTAACCCATAATCCATCTACTCCTGAGGATATTTTCCGGTAGCACTGAGGTCGGTGCAAGCCAGGTGCGGAAATCGTATCACTGAGATTCGGACCTGGATCACCTCATTGGAACTCGAGCACTCTATCCTTGTTCCCTTTCTGTGTTTTATAATTTTATAGCCTTCGTTTAACTGCCGACCCAATTTCGCGTTTATCACTACCAATGTTTAATTCCGTAGCCTTGTAATTTTGACCCCAATCCAAAAAACATGGGAACTCCTGGATCAAGTAATGGGAAAAATTTGTCTTCGTGCATGACTGTCTTCGTCTTTTATGAAACTTAACCACATTTGCATTGTATGGAGAGGGAAACCACGAAAACTTCCAATGGTTAGCTTGACGGCTAAGGGATCGGGTTTATTTGTAAAATTATTTGTAATTATAATCACAGAATTTATAAATTTGGCTATTTGAAAGCCCATAAGTTTAAGTACAGCCATTTGGAAGCACATATCCAATTCTTTATAGAAAGTAAAATTTTAAAAAAATTTCCACTCACCTTCCCACAAAAAATGGTCTTAAAAACGTATAAATTTTAGGTTATAAGCTAAATAAATTTATTTTTGTAAATCATTCTCAGTCTCTAAAATATTTCAACAAAACATTATTTTAAAAAGTGGCACTATAAAGTGTTAGATACTTTGACGCATTTTCTTCTATGTTTCTATTTATCTGCGTTTGTTGTAAAATTTTGTCTAAAGGATCGTGTCCTCTATTTATATTTCATTATAAAAGCATTTAAAAATAAAGTTATGAGCTTGTATATTTTCTTCCCTCGACAAAGTAGACAGAGTAAAGGCGGTCCATATCTTTCTTATAAAACAAAAATTTAGTCTTTTTTTTTCTTTTCTGTACATCAAGCCATATAAAATCCTTTAAATGAAGGGACAGGACTAGAACTTTTCCCTGAAATATTGCCAGATCAATTCTTCTCTCCTGTCATATTAAGCCTCTGACTCTGAGCCTGAAACATTGACTGCTCACATGGACAGAGGCTTAACTCAATTCTCATGCGTGGTAGCAAATACCGGGGGTCGATTCTCCCACCCACCCCCCTAAATGTAAAAGTCCAGTTACCCGATATTTCATATATGTTACCTTCTAAAGATGAAGTGACCGTTGACAGATATCTTTTCCTTTAAAGCTTTTCACCTTCTAGACTTGGAAATGTCAAGAAAGGATAAAAAGATTTCAAGAGCAGATCTCAAGGCAGTATTACCCTTATGCAAATGTAGAATATATAAATACCAACTCTACTTTTATATTTTTTATATTGAAATAAACTTTCAATTTAACAGTCTTCTTCGAAGCTATTTTGCCAAGGGAAATAAAAAAAAGCCGTGAAGTATGAATTCCTTACACTTCAGTCAAAGTTATAATTTATATTATATCATATCACCCATAATTTATATTATATCATATCACCCATAATTTATATTATATCATATCACCCTTAATAATTATCTGCGCCTTTATCACGGACAAATAACATAAATATTATGAAAGTTATTAAATTTTAATACTTAAATCACCAACTTGGCGAGATTTTTCCTTATAGATGACAATTATCAAAATCAATGAAGGATTCTCAGTTTTATGAGCCCAGACAATATAGCATTGGAGTTACTTTATACGTAATAAAAAATTATATCGCAAACCCTTTTCATTTTCCCACAACTGTAGGATTTCTTTTTCATTTTAACGTCTTGCGCCATTTTCAGAATTAACATAGAGGGAACTGGCTAAAGATTGACTAAACTTGACCTAAATGCAGGCCACACGTTGTAGAGGCATACAGGTGGCGAATTCCTATACTACTTTTGGGTTAGGATGCGCAGAGGTGATATGCTTGCCAATGCAAAAGTATATGAAGATGTTACTCGTATATCTCTTATTTCCGATTGCCCTCTGAGCGTAAGGCCTGCCTAACGAATAATTTCTACAAACTCACAGTAGTTACGAAATTAGCAGATTATTCAGAAAAAAAATTTATTTCATTTTACAACAAAGCTTTATGCAAGCGTTTGCTCGAGTAAAGTGTGCAAAATAAAACAAGTATATTTTAGTAACTTTTGATTTAATTATTAGATTTTCCTTTAGATACAATCCTAATGATTCGAAGGTCTGACCTTTATGCAAATTTATTCGTGTAGAACGATATTTTTAGCTAAGAAGTCAGACACCAAAAACAACACTCTAAAAAAGTCCAGTTCAAATTATAATAAAACGTACCGGCACTCAGGATGTCCTAAAAATCCAATTTTACTGAAGCATGTTACAGAACAAAAAATCTAATAAACCATCATTTTTTCAGTGAAAATTAAGGTTAAAATTCAAGAATCACTCGAACTAAATAAATATTACGGCAAAAACGGGTTTTACGGTAAAAGGGATTTTTCGGCTGATGCACCCGGAGTGCCGATTCTTTATACCGTAATAAGATTTACACCGTAACTTTATCCAAACTATGTTTACTGTGAACTCTCTCTGTATATATCTACTTTCATATATCTACTTATATGTATCCACTGTATATATCTACTTTCATATATCTACTTATATGTATCCACTGTATATATCTACTTTCATATATCTACTTATATGTATCCACTGTATATATCTACTTTCATATATCTACTTATATGTATCCACTGTATATATCTACTTTCATATATCTACTTATATGTATCCACTGTATATATCTACTTTCATATATCTACTTATATGTATCCACTGTATATATCTACTTTCATATATCTACTTATATGTATCCACTGTATATATCTACTTTCATATATCTACTTATATGTATCCACTGTATATATCTACTTTCATATATCTACTTATATGTATCCACTGTATATATCTACTTTCATATATCTACTTATATGTATCCACTGTATATATCTACTTTCATATATCTACTTATATGTATCCACTGTATATATCTACTTTCATATATCTACTTATATGTATCCACTGTATATATCTACTTTCATATATCTACTTATATGTATCCACTGTATATATCTACTTTCATATATCTACTTATATGTATCCACTGTATATATCTACTTTCATATATCTACTTATATGTATCCACTGTATATATCTACTTTCATATATCTACTTATATGTATCCACTGTATATATCTACTTTCATATATCTACTTATATGTATCCACTGTATATATCTACTTTCATATATCTACTTATATGTATCCACTGTATATATCTACTTTCATATATCTACTTATATGTATCCACTGTATATATCTACTTTCATATATCTACTTATATGTATCCACTGTATATATCTACTTTCATATATCTACTTATATGTATCCACTGTATATATCTACTTTCATATATCTACTTATATGTATCCACTGTATATATCTACTTTCATATATCTACTTATATGTATCCACTGTATATATCTACTTTCATATATCTACTTATATGTATCCACTGTATATATCTACTTTCATATATCTACTTATATGTATCCACTGTATATATCTACTTTCATATATCTACTTATATGTATCCACTGTATATATCTACTTTCATATATCTACTTATATGTATCCACTGTATATATCTACTTTCATATATCTACTTATATGTATCCACTGTATATATCTACTTTCATATATCTACTTATATGTATCCACTGTATATATCTACTTTCATATATCTACTTATATGTATCCACTGTATATATCTACTTTCATATATCTACTTATATGTATCCACTGTATATATCTACTTTCATATATCTACTTATATGTATCCACTGTATATATCTACTTTCATATATCTACTTATATGTATCCACTGTATATATCTACTTTCATATATCTACTTATATGTATCCACTGTATATATCTACTTTCATATATCTACTTATATGTATCCACTGTATATATCTACTTTCATACATCTACTTATATGTATCCACTGTATATATCTACTTTCATACATCTACTTATATGTATCCACTGTATATATCTACTTTCATACATCTACTTATATGTATCCACTGTATATATCTACTTTCATACATCTACTTATATGTATCCACTGTATATATCTACTTTCATACATCTACTTATATGTATCCACTGTATATATCTACTTTCATACATCTACTTATATGTATCCACTGTATATATCTACTTTCATACATCTACTTATATGTATCCACTGTATATATCTACTTTCATACATCTACTTATATGTATCCACTGTATATATCTACTTTCATACATCTACTTATATGTATCCACTGTATATATCTACTTTCATACATCTACTTATATGTATCCACTGTATATATCTACTTTCATACATCTACTTAAATGTATCCACTGTATATATCTACTTTCATACATCTACTTAAATGTATCCACTGTATATATCTACTTTCATACATCTACTTATATGTATCCACTGTATATATCTACTTTCATACATCTACTTATATGTATCCACTGTATATATCTACTTTCATACATCTACTTATATGTATCCACTGTATATATCTACTTTCATACATCTACTTATATGTATCCACTGTATATATCTACTTTCATACATCTACTTATATGTATCCACTGTATATATCTACTTTCATACATCTACTTATATGTATCCACTGTATATATCTACTTTCATACATCTACTTATATGTATCCACTGTATATATCTACTTTCATACATCTACTTATATGTATCCACTGTATATATCTACTTTCATACATCTACTTATATGTATCCACTGTATATATCTACTTTCATACATCTACTTATATGTATCCACTGTATATATCTACTTTCATACATCTACTTATATGTATCCACTGTATATATCTACTTTCATACATCTACTTATATGTATCCACTGTATATATCTACTTTCATACATCTACTTATATGTATCCACTGTATATATCTACTTTCATACATCTACTTATATGTATCCACTGTATATATCTACTTTCATACATCTACTTATATGTATCCACTGTATATATCTACTTTCATACATCTACTTATATGTATCCACTGTATATATCTACTTTCATACATCTACTTATATGTATCCACTGTATATATCTACTTTCATACATCTACTTATATGTATCCACTGTATATATCTACTTTCATACATCTACTTATAGGTATCCACTGTATATATCTACTTTCATACATCTACTTATAGGTATCCACTGTATATATCTACTTTCATACATCTACTTATAGGTATCCACTGTATATATCTACTTTCATACATCTACTTATAGGTATCCACTGTATATATCTACTTTCATACATCTACTTATAGGTATCCACTGTATATATCTACTTTCATACATCTACTTATAGGTATCCACTGTATATATCTACTTTCATACATCTACTTATAGGTATCCACTGTATATATCTACTTTCATACATCTACTTATAGGTATCCACTGTATATATCTACTTTCATACATCTACTTATAGGTATCCACTGTATATATCTACTTTCATACATCTACTTATAGGTATCCACTGTATATATCTACTTTCATACATCTACTTATATGTATCCACTGTATATATCTACTTTCATACATCTACTTATATGTATCCACTGTATATATCTACTTTCATACATCTACTTATATGTATCCACTGTATATATCTACTTTCATACATCTACTTATATGTATCCACTGTATATATCTACTTTCATACATCTACTTATATGTATCCACTGTATATATCTACTTTCATACATCTACTTATATGTATCCACTGTATATATCTACTTTCATACATCTACTTATATGTATCCACTGTATATATCTACTTTCATACATCTACTTATATGTATCCACTGTATATATCTACTTTCATACATCTACTTATATGTATCCACTGTATATATCTACTTTCATACATCTACTTATATGTATCCACTGTATATATCTACTTTCATACATCTACTTATATGTATCCACTGTATATATCTACTTTCATACATCTACTTATATGTATCCACTGTATATATCTACTTTCATACATCTACTTATATGTATCCACTGTATATATCTACTTTCATACATCTACTTATATGTATCCACTGTATATATCTACTTTCATACATCTACTTATATGTATCCACTGTATATATCTACTTTCATACATCTACTTATATGTATCCACTGTATATATCTACTTTCATACATCTACTTATATGTATCCACTGTATATATCTACTTTCATACATCTACTTATATGTATCCACTGTATATATCTACTTTCATACATCTACTTATATGTATCCACTGTATATATCTACTTTCATACATCTACTTATATGTATCCACTGTATATATCTACTTTCATACATCTACTTATATGTATCCACTGTATATATCTACTTTCATACATCTACTTATATGTATCCACTGTATATATCTACTTTCATACATCTACTTATATGTATCCACTGTATATATCTACTTTCATACATCTACTTATATGTATCCACTGTATATATCTACTTTCATACATCTACTTATATGTATCCACTGTATATATCTACTTTCATACATCTACTTATATGTATCCACTGTATATATCTACTTTCATACATCTACTTATATGTATCCACTGTATATATCTACTTTCATACATCTACTTATATGTATCCACTGTATATATCTACTTTCATACATCTACTTATATGTATCCACTGTATATATCTACTTTCATACATCTACTTATATGTATCCACTGTATATATCTACTTTCATACATCTACTTATATGTATCCACTGTATATATCTACTTTCATACATCTACTTATATGTATCCACTGTATATATCTACTTTCATACATCTACTTATATGTATCCACTGTATATATCTACTTTCATACATCTACTTATATGTATCCACTGTATATATCTACTTTCATACATCTACTTATATGTATCCACTGTATATATCTACTTTCATACATCTACTTATATGTATCCACTGTATATATCTACTTTCATACATCTACTTATATGTATCCACTGTATATATCTACTTTCATACATCTACTTATATGTATCCACTGTATATATCTACTTTCATACATCTACTTATATGTATCCACTGTATATATCTACTTTCATACATCTACTTATATGTATCCACTGTATATATCTACTTTCATACATCTACTTATATGTATCCACTGTATATATCTACTTTCATACATCTACTTATATGTATCCACTGTATATATCTACTTTCATACATCTACTTATATGTATCCACTGTATATATCTACTTTCATACATCTACTTATATGTATCCACTGTATATATCTACTTTCATACATCTACTTATATGCATCCACTGTATATATCTACTTTCATACATCTACTTATATGCATCCACTGTATATATCTACTTTCATACATCTACTTATATGCATCCACTGTATATATCTACTTTCATACATCTACTTATATGCATCCACTGTATATATCTACTTTCATACATCTACTTATATGCATCCACTGTATATATCTACTTTCATACATCTACTTATATGCATCCACTGTATATATCTACTTTCATACATCTACTTATATGCATCCACTGTATATATCTACTTTCATACATCTACTTATATGCATCCACTGTATATATCTACTTTCATACATCTACTTATATGTATCCACTGTATATATCTACTTTCATACATCTACTTATATGTATCCACTGTATATATCTACTTTCATACATCTACTTATATGTATCTACTGTATATATCTACTTTCATACATCTACTTATATGTATCTACTGTATATATCTACTTTCATACATCTACTTATATGTATCTACTGTATATATCTACTTTCATATATCTACTTATATGTATCCACTGTATATATCTACTTATACATCTACTTTTACGGATTGGTATTATCGTTCCTAAAAAAAAAAAGGAAGGTAGTCTCAACCTGGAAAATATTATATCTTAATAGTTCAGGTAGGAATGCGGTCGAAATTTTGGGCCCTTTAATGTTACTTTCAACTTTTGAGCATTTTACCTTAACTTTAAAACTATTTATAACAATCAAATAATCTTATCTCATATTTATAAAACTCATTCCACATAAAAAAAAATTTTAGTTTTTAATTTTTTTTATTGAGTTTTTTTACAAAGGTCAAAAACAATTGCATATACCTAAACTTTTATGTTATTTTACGTAATTTTAAATGTCAAAATATTAAATGTGAAGGTGTTAAGTGGCATGTTACGTGTGGCATGTTAAGTATAGAACGCATAAAATCATCGCAAAGTGGTTTATTTGCAACAACACAGTATTTACAATAGGTGTTTTAAATTGCGACCACCAGCAGCAATACGAACAACAGCTGTGATTGGCGGGCATTGCAGCGAGAAGGTGAGCTAAGCAATTCACGATTCAGCGGTCGAATGTCACTCGCAACTATGATTTCGATCGTGATAGGTGATTTTACTTGTGGGGAGGCAGAAGATATCGAAAATGGCAACCTTCATCTAGCAAAAGGTACCTCAAGATTGAATCGAGTTACCATTCCTTATATAATAGTGAGTTGATGTTTAATAATCGTAGTGATAGTAACTCCACTATACTCCCCCACCAGAATTTTATCGGGGAAAGAATTCGATAAACGAATAACTAGTAGATACAGTATTTGCGAAAGATTAGGAGAACTGTGTTAAGTTCACCCGATATTAAGCACTTGTGGTGAGAACTGCAATAAGTTCACAGAGTTTTGAGCGTTTATCGTGAGAGCTGTATTAAGTTCACGGTTGTGTGTGCGGTCTCCCCTGTGTTGCTATTAGCAGTCGAGTGCATGCAATATCCTTTTGTGTGTAAATAAGGCCGAGAAGAAACAGCGGGGGGACAATGACGCAGTCACAAATAGCATGTCAACTTTTGGGTACCATCCATTCAAGTAGGTGTGCTCATATCACGTCCACAGGTCACGAATGTGGAAGAACTAGATATCGACAATGCCAATCTTCATCTATCAAGAGGTACCTCAAGATTGAATTGAGTTAGCATGTCTTATATACTAGTAAATTGATGGTTAATAATCGCACTGGTAGTAACGCCACATGCGTTAATCTGCTCAACGACATTACTAAGCATGTATTATTATTGATGCTCGCAATTTTGAACATTTATTGTGATACCATATTGCTGCAAATAAAGAACTTTACGTTGATCTTGCAAATAAACACATTTTTTCTCTCGTGTCATTTTTGCATTCGCGACTCAACACGTCACTTTAGAACACGACAACAGTCCCTCCCAAGTGTGTCCCATGATCGTGGAATCACTTTTTTATACTCTATTCTTTGAATCACTATATTCTTTAAAACCTTTGCAAAATTCAAATCGAAATTCTCAGCACGAGTCGCAAATTAACATTTAACTCTATCAATATCTAACGAATTGCTAAGGAAGAAGGTGGGACTGAAAACATTAAAATCTATTTGTCGTTTCCAAATCCGACTTCCAAATCGAGCAGAAACCTGGTCAACTGTTTTCATCCTGTTCGTCGAATTTTTTTATTAAGAAAACAATTAGTACAAAAGTAAGCATGTATGCGATTTTAGTCTTTAGTTTGTCTCTTAAAATCCGAAGTCTAGCATCATTGAATGCGGTTAGTGTGGGGTGGGTGACTGCTTGGATCAGTCTAAGAAGGGACCGAGGGTGGGAGGTATTAGTCCGCGTGAAACTGTTCAACCGTAAAGTGCTTGACTCCGTGCTCAGGTCTTCAGGCTACCGCAGCGGGGTGGCATCTCCTCTGCAGAGGATCAAAATTGTGATGACAGGTCTTCGGATCATCCTCAGGGATATTTCCCAGACAGTCGCCAATAAACCATTGTGCAGCTCTAGTGCAACATAAATGTACTATAACTTCAACTAACTCTTCAAATCCGTAATGTTTTACAATTCCGATGCGAAAATTGTACAGTTTTGACATGAACCTCTAGGTATGAATTAGCTCTTTGTAAAATATCCAACTAAGGCTACATTATTTAGTTGAATTAGATTTCTCACTAAAATGCAGAAACAAATGAACGAATAAAATTAATTATAAATAATCGAAGATTCTGCCGTTTTCATGATCTTTACGAAGCTAAGCCATTTCTCTTTACGCAAATATTTAAATGTTTTCTAAATAAGTGAGATGAAAACACTAAATATATTCTACACAAATAAAAACAGAACAGGAAATTGGCTACTTAACTATTTCGACAAACTCATATAATTAACAATCAATGCGAAAAGAACAATACTAGTTTTTTATACAATAATCAAAGATTGTGTCACTTTACGAAGCTAATCCGTTTCTCTTTACGCAGATATTTTAATGTTTTCTAAATGGAAATTAGTCAGATAAAAATACAAAAATTATTCCTCACGAATAAAAAAGAACAGGAAATTGGCTACTTAACTATTTCGCCAAACTCATATAATAATAATCATTAACGATCAATGGGGAAAGAAAAGTACTCGCCTTTCATACCTCGATCTCACCGTAGCAAACAAAAACCTTGTCCGAGCATAAAGCTAACAGTTACAGGTAAAAGGAAAATTACTATTTCTTTTCAGTGTATCTACAAAAGAAGGACGACCACTATTACTATCTATAGTGAAGAAGATCTGTTCCCGAGGCAAAGAATATGAGTAGAAATGCAAGTTGATGATAATACAATATTTGTTAGAAAAACTTTCTTCTTAAGTTGTGATGCATTCGATTACCAATATGGCATACATTTCCTGTTAATGATTACGCTAATTGAATGCAATAAAAATCATTTAACTGAGCGTTCATTGGGAATCTAACTACAAAAGCATAATAGAAAATAAATAACTTTTTCTAATATTTATTTATTTTAGTATTTATTTTATTGTAATATTTATTTCTTTTATTATTTATTTATAATTATATTTATTTATTTTAATATATTTTTCTATATTTATTTATTATAATATTCTTTTTTTAATTTTCATTCGGCTTAATACATATTTATTTTAATATATATTTATTTTTTTTTGTAGTTTTATTTTATATTTATTTGCTTTAATATTTATTTGTTTAATTATTTCATTACATTAATATTTAGTTATTTTTATGGTCTGTGCAGTCAGCAAAATAAAAAGTGTCCAGAGACCTGGATCATCTCGGCGATTAAGTGATGAATGCACTATCCACTGAAGCAACCCGAATAAACATTACTATTTGAAGCAGGAATGTAGTTTCAACTTTGTTTCTAATTTGCTTTATATTTTATTCAAACCATTTTTCTGATTAGTGATTGTCAAAGTCTTGTCATGAAAGTTAACTAAAGTAGTTAATTCAAGTCTAAAATCATTCACTTAATTCAACGTACACGTCTTCGGAATTAAAAAAAAAAGAACATAAAAAAGAAAAGGGAGGAAAAAAAATTTCATTATATTTTATTACTAAGAGAAAATTTTGTTTTGAGCTAGTGAAAACTTGCTCCACCGTCATGCTTTTCATGCAGTTTAGTCTTTTCTATCTAAACACTATCTTAATTCTGTGTCAGAAAAAAATTTTTTGTTCAAAATCCTAAAAAAAAATATTTATATCAAAAATATTAGCTCATTTTCAAAGATCACATGACTTCCAGAATTATTTTATTTGCATTCATGTAATCGTTTTTGCTGGCCAAGACTAATAAAAGAGGCTTCGTGATTCATGTCAACAATAAGGCAAAACGAAATTATTTTTCAAATTCATGTCAAAAATAAGTCAAAATAAAACTAGTTTTCGAATTCATGTCAAAAATGAGTCAAAACGAAATTAGTTTTCGAATACATGTCAAAAATGAGCCAAAACGAAATTAGTTTTTGAACTCATGTCAAAAATGAACCAAAATGAAAATATTTTTCGAACTTTTGTCGAAAATGAGTCAAAATGAAAATATTTTTCAAAGTTATGACAAAAATAAAGTCTATATGTAAACAAATTAATATTTAAAAATTAATATTTAGGCAAATTAAAATTAGGGCAAATTAATATTTAAGAAAAGAAACCAGAAGGCTACCGCATCTCGTCGAATCACTAGTGAGGAAAGTGGCTAGAAAAAAATTTAAAACTAGTTTGATAAAATTTGGTTTTGTTTCTGTAAGAAGCCTTTCAACTCTTTTCTGATTAATTCGCCAATCAAATAAACTTCAGTGTTTTTAGTCCCTCCCACCGCAGTAGTAAACTGTTAGATTCTAAAAGAGATTCTGTTTTTGCCCTATCTAAACATTAGTTGGCGATCCCTAATGTGAAACCTATTCTAACTTCAATTTTGACTAAAAATATCTAAAATTATATATTAAAAGTTGTTATCACGGAATATTCTGTATTACATAACAATTTAAAAAATACAATATTTTTCATATATTAACTTCGCAATAGAATTAATATCTGCTCATTAACTTTTCTTAATATTGAAAACAGATCTCATAGCGAGAAAACTGTTTTTCACTTATAATGATATATTTAATAATGATGTAATTTAATTCATAATTCATAATGTTGTAACTAATAATTCTAATTTAAAATGCTAGAATCTAACTTATACTGTTGGAATTGTATAATTATAATTTAAAATATTATAAATATTATAATATAATTTATAA
This sequence comes from Parasteatoda lunata, assembly GCA_949128135.1. Lineage (NCBI taxonomy): Eukaryota > Metazoa > Arthropoda > Arachnida > Araneae > Theridiidae > Parasteatoda > Parasteatoda lunata. The sequence goes on along the minus strand of OX421971.1, from coordinate 115,016,396 downwards.
TATTGTAAGTTATAATTCTATTTAAAATTGCTATAATATAATTCATAATGTTGTAATTTATAATTCTAAATTAAAATGCTATCATAGAATTTATAATGTTGGATTGTATAATTATAATTTAAAACGTTGTCATACAATTTATAATGCTGGCATGTATAATTATAATTTAAAATGCTATCATCTAATTTATAATGTTGAAATTTATAATTATAATATAAAAATGCTATCATATAATTTATTTTAAGAGTTTTGAAATATTTTTATACAATACAATGCATGCACTTATTTTAATCGATGTTAGAACTCGAATATCGTTCCTAAATTTTCTTCCTTCTTATTTTGAATTGAAATACATTTAGATTATTGTTAAATATCTGGCAAAAAAAAAAAACGGTATCTATGCCCAAAGATATTTAAACTCTCAAGCAAAATATAAAAAAAAGAATTAACTATTTATAGTTACTTTTTAAAATCATTATTGTAATCTCTTACGAAAGAATTCATTTGATCTCTAAGTGTAGTTTCTTAAGAGTTCGGATCTAAGTTCTTTTTAAACATCATCCTTTTTATATTTCTTTTCAAATAGGAAAAGATAAATCCCTTGGAACAATGCTATTTTCGTAATAGTTTGTTCGAAAACGATAAGAGGAACTCGCGTTCTTTTTAGTAAAGATATTTTATTTTATAACCGGTGTGAAACAGCTTATCCGATTTTGAGTTTACGACTATCAATGTTCAACTCCTAAGCCTTGTAATTTTAAACCCAACCCAGAGGACAACAGAACTACTAGATCTAGCATTTGGACAAAATAACCTTCGTGGAGGGCTTTTTAATGGAACAAACCGTTTTTACGTTATATCTAGTTGAAAACCACGAAAACTTACCACAGTTAGCCTGACGGCAAGGAGATTCTAACCCATGATCCGTCTACCAATGAGGATATTTTACTTCAGCAGTGGTCGATGAGAGCCGGGAGTAGAAATTTCATTTGGAGGCGAACACTCTGTTTCAGAGCCAAAAATATTGCATGTGAAGAATTTAAAAAAAAAAAAAAAGGGAAATGAAAAATTTTAGAAAATAAGGTAAAAAGTTGTAAAAATATATAAATAAAAATGATACAATAATCTATATGGTTATTTAAAGACTATAAAAGGAAAATATAGTCTGAAATTGTTCTTCGAATTTTCTTTGCCAAGAAAAAGGTTTAATTTAAAGCTTTTAACCCAAAGTAGAACTATAATTTTAAACTAAATATTGTGGAAAAAAGTTGACTGAACTCTAAAATTAACAGATAATTTAAATGTTTAAAAATGTATTAAACTTTAAAAAAGTCCCCCGTTTAAAAAATACCCCCTTAGATGAAAATTATCTGGATCAATAAATATTTCTCAATTTTTGGGTATTACTTTCAACCCAAGCATCATAACGTTGGAATTAAGGGGGAGGTCTTAGGTATCCGCCAAAATTTCCTTACGTAGAAGTTTAGAGCCTTTTAATTAATTTTTAAAAAAAAAATACGGACCATTGTAGAAAATTTTAAAAACCAAAATTTTGAATACTTCTTCAAAATTAAAAATTATTTTCTTCACAAATTCTTCTAAATATGAAAGATAAACTGAATAAATCACACAGTTCACAATAAATTTTTATGTTTGACCCGTAAAATCTGTGCCTAGCCTAGGTTGGCGTAACTGTCAAAAATTAAAAAATTAGAATAAAAATGTGTTTCATTTTCAAAATCTATGACTTTTGTTCCTGTTGAAAGTTTTGAACACTTATAGAAAACACTAATTACAAATGTACAAAACACACGAAATGTGATGACTTAATTAACTTTATTATTTATATTCATCAATAAATAACTTTATTTACTTAAAACATTAGTCGACATATTTCAAGCACTCTAAAATAGGCTTGAAATATGTCGCTTGAATAAAATCTTTAGTATAGTGACTCTTCACTATACTAAAGAAATATATAGTCTAGTCATATTTTTTTTTTTTTTAGTCTAGCAAATTTTGAGAATGGGTGCCTGTTTTTGAGAGCTTGAAACACATAAACTAATTTGGTGCCCAATGGAAGTTTATAATCAAATGCATTAGTTCATTGGGATTATTCATTTAATATCAAAATATGTCATTATTCTTAGAAGCTAATTTATAATCTATTCATAATCTTGCGGATTTACAAATGCTCGTTATCACCAACAATGAACTTTCAACAATGTCCATTGAGTGAGTCCCATAAAAGGAAGAACAGTTCTCTATCATTTTTAAGTATGTTGTCTTTCTTTACATCATCTCTAACAGCCGAGAAAGTAAATTGGTTGGCTGTTCACAACCTCGGCTTTTATATCACCTTTAAAAGGCATGAAAAATAGAAGGGAAAAAAAGTAATAAAAGTCGTAGAAGCACTTTTGCCATCCCATCTGCTGCTGAGTTGGGAGTGTATGGCTTGAAACGCGTCAAAAACCATCATACCATTAAATAAATATATCCGGAATAAAATGCCATTGTGGACATGGCTGCTACCATTTATTCTGTTTTTTATGGAGGACAAAGAAAATCAGAGGGATTCTCCTCAAAAATGGAATAAAAAGAGTGCTCCTTTCTTTGGATGGTTTAACAAATACTATATTCTGAAACATACTTTGGAAATATAAAAGTCAGCACAAAAGCTCAAAAACCATTAATATACACACTGCAAAACAAATCTCCAGATAAACTAGGCTAATCTTTTAAAGTGAGGTATCTAGAGTTTCTGCAATTTACCTACGTGGAGCCGTGATGGCTCAGGGGATAGAGAGTTCATTTTCCAATGAGGTGAACCACGTTCGAGTCCCAGCTGGGACTGGTCGAAACGAATTCCCCACCCGACTCGCACCGACCACAGTCTGACGCACTTGCCGTCAGACTGGAAGCCGTGGGAGGTTTTCGAGGTTTTTTCCTCTCCATGTAGCGCAAATGCGGGTTAGTTTCGTCAGAAAGTCCTCCACGAATACCAATTTCCTCCCAATGCTGGATCCAGGAGTTCCCTTGTCTTCTGGATTGGACTCAAAATTACAAAGCTATAGAGTTGAACATTAGTAGTCATAAGTGCGCCCCGCCCAGACTCGTGCATCCATCTTGTCGGATCCCAGAGTCCAAATCCCTGTGTGCTGATCTCCTTTGCCCTGTGACATTGCTGTGTTGCCATCTTTTCGTCGCCAAGCCATCCCTCCTTTGTGTCAATTACTTTGCTGAGCAAGTACGAGCGCTCACTTCGAGCTATCTGTGCGTCCCCGGATGCCCCCCTGCGGGGGCAGCTAGTTATTAGTAGTCGTAAACTCAACATTGGGTTGGCTGTTCAATGATGGTTATAAAAAATATAAAAATTTACCCGGTTAGTTTACGCATTAACGGTTTCCGTATCGTTTAAGTTCGAATGTTTGTTTATTTCATTCTATCAACTAATTTGTTGAGTTTTTAATTGTACTAAATATAAATATATAAGTTACATAAGTTAGCGTTAAAGATCAAACATTGTTAATATACACATTACATAACCTGCAGATTAACTAGGGTAATCTGTAATGTGCGCAATCAAGGGTTTTTCACAATTTTCCTACACACTGCGCACATTAACAGCTCCCGTATAGCTAAAGTTTAAATGCTTATCTCATTCTATAAACTCATTTGCTGAGTTCTTGATTATATTCCTTCATTCTTTAAAAGTCGAAAAATAAATATAATATATTTTTTTCAGTTTCCCTTTAATTGTAATATTATTTTAAACCGTTTGATTATTAGAATTATAGTTTTTAAAAGAGATTCAAGATTGATTCCATCAACTAATGTGTTGATTGTTTGATAGTAGCAACTTGATTTCTTCCTAAAAAATCAAGTAATTACGTTTATTTAAGCTGACACAAGCGTTGTTGTTATTTTCACTTTAACGTGTATCTATCAGGTAATGTGCAGATTATCTAGATAGTTTTTCAGACTACCTAGACAATTTGTAAAAGAAAACAAATTTTCGACTTTTTAACGAATAGTCGTTATTTCCACACTTTAGCGGTAACATATACAGGCTCATCGAAAAAATAATGCCTTCATCTTGTAACCTCAGTAATAAATAACTTCTGACCTCATTAGAAGTACATTGAAACTATTAATTAAAGAATTTTATAACCTTATTAATAAATAACTTTGACCTCATTAGAATTACAGTGTAACTATTTAATTAACGGATTTTGTAATCTCGTTAATAAATAATTTCTGACCTCATTAGAATTACAGAGATAAACTTTATAAATGGATTTTGTAACCTCATTAGTGAAACATTTAATGATACCGAAGAAATTGGAAAACTTTATTTGTTTCAAAACAATTTGCTGTGAGTGCTCATAACAGGACACACGTATTCAAACCAATCACAGGGAAATAAAAGCAAAACAGTGTTGAGATAGAAAACGAAAAAAAGGGAAGGAAATAATGGTAAATAAAAATACGAAAAAAGTTCGGTAGCCGAGGAGGACAACGGAGGTCAAAAGTGGCAAATCAAGACAGGATACCTTTAAATTAAGGTTGTTCTTAGGCGTTCTGTCTTAACGCCAAAAAAAAAAGAAAACTTCAGAATATTAAGATGTTTTTAAATTTTTAAGACCTCAGTTTCTAAACGTCGTATGTTTCGCTTTTCTTCTGTCATTTTATGTTTAGAGACTGAAAAATGTTCTTGTTTATAGAACCGAAATCATAGTCTGTTCTCATTTCTTCACATTTGTGATTTATTCACGTTGTTTGCTTTATTATAATACATAATGTTTTTTTCTGATACCCATTTTGAACGCTTATAGCATTTCGTTTTTAGTTTTCATTCAAACGAAAACTATAATTCTGCTAATTTTATTAATTTTCAACTTATGGATCCACCAAGATCGAATTCTAAACTAGACTAGATGTCGCTTTAGACCTACGAATTCAACTGGCTGGCATAAGCTAATTCTATATTTCAATACTCAAAATATAATACATAAATTCTATATTTCAATACTCAAAAATGAAAACTATAAATCTGTAAACTTATTGCTTATTTTTGTTGACAAATTGATTTCCTTAACTTAATTCAACTATGAGGCCTAGTAATGTATTGGTTTATAGATAATTTTTAATTATATCAAACTAATTAAATACGTGTTCTCTGTACAGGAGGAAAATAAATTTAAACAATCAATAAATGAGTACTGAACAAAACTACGAAATCATGCAACAAAAATAAAAGACAGGTACCAACTCAGTTATTAAAGCTAAAATAATAAAAATTTTTGTCCTGGCGATGACTTTACATTATTAATTAATCAAAACACGTTTTATTCCATCCAAACATTGACTGACTATATTCAGTTTTGGTTATTCAGTCAATGCTATTACTCGAAGGCAGCTCATATTTGTCAAAATTTTCCACACTTTGGATACCTGCAAATAACGTAGTGTCGGTATCTCGATCCTGATTGGTTGTTGAAGCATGCCATTTGTTTACGTTAAACTGTTCTCCATTCTATTTCGAGTAAGTCAAGCCCTTCAAGTATCAATTCTCTTACGTGACACTTACTATAATTTTTTGCAAAGATTTCAATTACTTCACTTTATATTTCTAACTCAACACAAAGCCAGGCACGAAGCCATGTAGATCATTAACAAACTAATTATGCATTGAAACATCAATGACTAAAATTACACCTTTCATCCACTATCCAAATTTCAGCACGCTAGCATAAACGGTTTTGGACTAATAAGAGAACACAAAACAAAACTGTTCATTAAAATAAATAAATAATCTTACTTTTATTATATTGTTGAGGTATATTATAAAAGAATTTCCTCTAAAAAATGATAAGTATAAGTCAAAAAACAAGCATAAAGTATATTGGGAATTTGAAAACGTTTAGTATAGGAGAATGACGAGTATACCTTTTTGACTTCATTTTTTTACAGAGATTCTAAAAATGTAAATTTAGCTCAAAGATCATGTAAACACACTATACGGCTTGCCAGTAAGTGACTACGTGTTTTAGGCTTTTCGTTTGTTTTATTAGAATACTCGAAAAGAGATAACTTAATAAACCAAATTTAAATACATAAATAAATAGTTGTAAAAATTCAGAAGGCTGTTTGAAAAAAAAAAAAAAATCAAACAGTCTTATTTAACGATTAGACAAAATAAAAAAAGAGAGCTGTAAAAACAAAGAAGAATTGCTTAAAAAAGAATGTGTCAAAACATCAAAAATCCACTCCGACAATTTACAAAACAAATATTTCATTTAAAACAAACCATACCAATTAAATCATATGTTATGTACTTACAGCCTATTATAAAAGTTTCGTAGATCTGAAAAATTAAATGTTTTCGAAAAGTCTCTTAACATTCTTCCCGCAGAAATCTGGAATCAAGAGACAGACAAGATTATTGACGAAACCCCTATTTCGAAGACACTTCTCAATCCTTTTAACTAGTAAATTTCCAATAGTGAACAATAACTCTAATGCATGAAAGAGTAGAAAAGATTTCTAAATTGACGTTCATTTTCTTTCAAAACTCTGTGAATGAGAAACGCACTTGTTTTTAACATTTTATGAATGAAATATTATTTTTGAGCGAAATAACAAGCCTTTATAATGAAACAAGTATAGATAGATTAAAGGTGGGCATGCTGTTCATACATCATGCTTCACTTTGATCCGGCAAACTTGCATCCTGCTTGAAATTTTAAGAACCCGAACATTTAGATTAAATAAAGATAATGTTATTAAACATACCAAGAATGATTATTTTTGTGATTTTGTTTTCTTATAGCACTCATATTTTGCCATTTCTGGAGTATACAATTTCTGATTATTCTGAAAAACAATAAAATATAGGCTCTCCTAACAAAAAACGATATAATAACTTACAAAACTAAATACGATTCCATTTCCGATTTCTAACTCGAACATCTAGTTCAATATGTAGAGCTATAAGCAACCATACATTCGATTACACCGGAAGGAATATCTGATCCACTATGGCATCTAAAACAGACTTGAACCACTTTGATTCTATTCGTCTGCACCAAAATGGCCACTTATTTTGCATTGTTATCGGTAGTTAAAGCAGACGATCACTGCAGTTCCAGAAGCGAAGTGAACGGAAGAAAAAAAACTATAAACCGCTGTATCTGCTCGGCAACGACGGTCGTTTCTTTTGTCGCGAGTACGGTTGCCGTTATAGCTCATTCCACGTAGAAAAAGGAAGAATTCTTTTTCCTCCCATTAGCAAAAGATTGGTTCCAAAATGGAAGAAAAAATTCAAAACTGCTATTGCTAAAATTATGGTTAATGATAAATCCATATCTTTTGCGAAGCGAATCTTTCAATAAATTGGAATAAAGTAATTCGAAATTGTAGAAAATCGAACGATTCTATGTGAATAAAAGATAATGGAGGCGGTATCTCTTGCTTGATGTTTCCCTTTAAATTTAAAATTAAAGTGTATATGAAAAACTGCGAATTTTGCTTTTTATAAAATACTAAATGTTTCATATTTTTTCTATAAATTGTTTGATATGAATTTTGTTTACTCAATGTAGTTAATATTATAAACTTTTAGTGACAGTTTTAGCAAATTGTTCTAACTTTTCATCCAATAACATTTCAGTACATCAAATTAATTTTTTAGCATTCAATCACTTTTCTTAAACATCAATATGATTGGCTAGAAAATCGAACGATTCTATGTGAATAAAAGATAATGGAGGCGGTATCTCTTGATTGATGTTTCCCTTAAAATTTAAACTAAAACTTTTATTTATTTTCAGTTTAAATTATCAAGAGAGATCATTTATGTTTTGGATAAATAATTTGTAAAAATCTAACAAACTCAAAGAAACTCAACTCGATATATTATTAATATGAATTTGAAGACTGCAAACTGGCCATAACTGCTATTTCAAAAACTCAAAAAAGACGAATGTTACATAAACTATCCATAATTGTGGATTATGTTCCTTTGTAAATAATTGCAATAGAACTTCCTATGCTAAAATTTCAAAAATTAAAAAAGTCTACATAAACCAATGCAATTTCTAGAATTAACAGACTATAATGAGATACTCTCAACTCAGGAAGAAGAAAATCGCTGATACACAACCACTTGACCTATAACCTTAGCTCCAGCTGATTGGTGGTAAACAAGATGGCGTATTAACGTTAGAGCTTTTAGTCATGATTTATAACCGGTTTCTTCTCATTAATAGAGAAAAATTTATAGCTCATTTCTTTTGTTCTTTATCGCATTAATTGCATATTTCATTAATTTACAATAAGCCATTAGTTACGAAATTATCGCACGATACGATAATCGATTACAACATCGCATATCGAATTCATATATGACAGACTAGGCTTATTCGAAATCACAAAGAAATGTATAAAGAGTTTCCACTCAATGCTATAAAAGATGACTAGTTTTTTCATCGATGCTCTTCAAAATGGCAAGATTCGGGTCGTAACGTTTCTACATTCAACGACGAAAAGCTTAACTATCAAAGATTGATAAATTGATGAGTTTATTGTTTTCTCTTATAAATTTTAATTGAATTTCTCAAGTTCTTTACAATCGTTATGCCAATTGTTTTATTTTAGTTTTATGAAATGCTTAGACGTTAAATCGTTAAAGATGTCATTTGTGTTAATGAAAACAAAAATACATTTTCCAAAGTCGATTACGATTTATTTTAAATATTTTAATTTCTCCCCATTTTTTTAAGAATGAAATACATGAATGCCATGTACGATTTCTTCCTTTAGAGAAAAGAATAAATTGTGAAAAGAATTATTAATGTAGATTGTTTTATTTCCTCTGTTTATAGTAGAATTTATTATATGAGAGATCGTGATAAAAATAAATAAAACAGTAAATGCAGGTATACTTTTTACATATTACAGAACTAAAATGTAAAATATAAGACCTATGACTAGAAAATTTAATTTTTCTACAAAAATGCACAATAATTAAAAATTTCTAAAAATTAACATAAATTAACGCAATCCATTTTTAATTCATTATTTTATTTGATTAAAATAAATTTTAAAAACTCAACTTTAAAACAATTAGTCGCAAAGAATTACTATTCATTCATTAATGTTTCAAATATAATCATGCAGAAGTATATAAAAATATGGCAGAGACCCTACATAATATATCGTAAAGTGCCAACTATTCACATCTATTGAATCAAGTAACTATTTCCGTTAATTGCCAGAAGCAGAGAAACTTCAAGTGAAGTGTCGTGATGACGTCAGAGTGGATAGTCCTCAACCATAAGCGTAGCGTCGAGGGATGGGCGCAAATGGGGGGCATGTGCGTCTCCATCAAAAAAAAAATTAAATAAATAAAAACCAAAACCTCCAGAATTTACTTTTACTTATTACTTTTGCTTTACTCCAGTTATTACTTTTTTAAACGCCAAAACCCCCCAACAGCAATTGCTTAGTTTAAAAGCCATAAAAATCAAACATTTTCTATTGTTATACATAATTAGATACCTGCACTTCAAAAAAAAAGATCACATATACCCCCACATGTGACCTATGACGTCAGCTCCAGCTGATCGTTTATAAGCAAAGTGGCGTGCTAAAGTTCAGTTAAGTTTTCTCCTCATGAGTGAGAGTGTTAATTAACGTTAAACTAATTAAATACAGAGCCGTATCGGACTTCGAATTTGTTGAAATACAGGGTGTTTATAAAGTCCCGGACCCATTTTGATGTTTAATAACTCATAAAATAATAAAGATAGATTAAAATTAATAACATAAATGGTTAGATAGACTCCAAAAGTTTCATGACCCTTGTCAATGAACTTCCACGTGTGCCCCCTTTTTCGCACGGAGAATATCAAATCGATAGTCATTTCACGCCAGGTAACGGCAAGCATGTCGGCATCCACAGAGGCTATTGTGGTTGTAATTCTGGCTTTTAGGTCATCAATGTTCGACACGATCCTCCTGTAAACATTGTCCTTTATAAATCCTTAAAGAAAAAAGTCCAGCGGCGTTATATCAGGTGATCTGGGTGGCCAAGGAATTCGACCTCCTCGCTCAATCCATCTTCCTGGAAAATGGTCATTCAAAAAACTACGAACGATGATACCCCAATGAGGTGGTGCACCATCTTGTTGCAAAAAGACATGTGGCTGAAGCTCTTCTAGTTGTGGAAATACGAAGATTTCCAACATGTCTAAGTATACGACTGATGAGACCGTCTTTTCTGTAAAAAAGAAAGGCCCAATGACTCAGTCGTGCATTAGTCCACACCACACATTAACCTTTGGGGAATCCCTTTGTGCCTCACGGTATTCATAAGGATTTTCAGATCCCCATATGCGCACATTATGGCGATTAGCAATGCCAGAAAGAAGAAAGGATTCTTCGTCGGAGAACATAATGCGTTTCAGAAAATCAGCAGCATCTTCTATCCTTCCTACCATATCTGTTGCAAACACCATCTTCCTAGGCTCCTAGGAAGTTCATTGACAAGGGTCACGAAACTTTTTGAGTCTATCTAACCATTTATGTTATTAATTTTAATCTATCTTTATTATTTTATGAGTTATTAAACATCAAAATGGGTCCGGGACTTTATAAACACCCTGTATAATTCTTTCTCACCTACACCTTTTACTTAACTCAAATTTATTATTTGTTTAAGTATTTTTTGTAACCATGATATATTTTTGTTTTGTCTACCTGGCAATTTCGATGCATAATTAGTTTGTTTATGTTCTACAAGGCTTTCTTGCCTGTCAATGTGTTAAGTAAGAAATATATAGGAAAAGAAGTAAAATCCTTGGGAAAAAGTCTTTGTTCAAGAAAATAGAAGCCTTAAGCCTTTGTGTCCCTTAAAAGAATTGATACTTGGCGGGCTTGACTTAATAGAAATCGAATGGAAGGAACAGTTGCTGTACTGGTTACCACCAAAGTGATGTTTGAAACAGTGGGAAAGATGAAAATCACTTAGAGCATAGTCTGGGCTGTATTGAGGAATGGTTCAAAACTTTCCCTCCAAAAAAGTCCAATAAAACTTGCTCTGAGCTGTGGAGAGAGTCATTGTCATGGAGTAGCAAAATTTCGTGTCAACATGCCAGTTAAAAGGTTAGTAAACTTCACAAATCTGCTGGTGAATGCAAGCAGGGCAGGTTTTTTGCTGACTAAAAACACAAACAAACACACACGTACTGTTTGTCTAAGATAGGTACTGTGACCGCCACTAAGTCTGCGGCAGTCTGGTGCTACGGAAACAAGAAGAGGGCATTTTAGGGAGGGTAGCTTCGATGAAGAGGTCTCCTTTTCTCCCGCCGAAACCAGTCCTAAAGAGGGACCCCGTATCCCTACTTGAAATAATCATACCACGTTACCTTAGTCACCGCCACAGCTCCAGACGAATGTCTGGCAGAGTACCTATCTTAGACAAACAGTACCTCATACGCTGCGAGCGATTTGTTAAACTTGAACATTTTAACACACAGAACTGGCCGTACAGGTTACTTACGCAGCTGTAACTTAGCACAATTGATCCCAAGAAATGCCAGGACACGACTCAAGCACAAGTTGCGACGCATGCGTCACCTATTAGTACATAACAAAACGGCCCTTACTTATGAAACAGTCCACGTATATATATATATATATATATATATATATATATATAAATTTCTTTCACGCTACGCCTACATCCTCAACTATTATTGTTAACTTGTTAACATAAGAAATAGAGTGAGAAGAACAATTGCTAACATGAACAAATGTGACGTTTCAATATCCAATCAAGATCTTAACCCACGATGCTGTCGCTTGCATGTATCCAATTGAAGATTATTTTCTTTCCAATAATTAAAATTTAAACTCATGAGCTCGAATTTATAAAATAAAAATGAATAGTCAGCATTCACCTAAATAGATTCAAATTCAAGTATTCAAAGAAAATGGATATTATATAAACTAACTATAACGGGAGATTCTGTTTCTTTCCAAGTAACTGCAAAACAAATTCATGGGCTCAAATATATAACATAAAAAATATAGCTTACATTAACCAAAATGTATTTAAATTCAAGTATTCATGGAACGTAAAAATCACTAAAACAGGACATAATTGTGGATTATGTAAGCACATCATTAATTACGTCCCATTAAATATTTCGTTGGAGAATAAAATTTATTTCTCACAACTAACAAATTTCCCTAAATGTTGAAAGAATTTCTGGAACTGAAAGAACGTATGAATCGTTACTTCAGTAACACTTCCTAATCAACAATTAATTAAGCTGTTTTAAAATAGCAGTTGCAGGCGACAATATATTTAATCTATTTAATTTTAAAAGTAAAGTTCTAGAAATAATTCTTAAACGGAAATGCAAAGCTGTACTCGAAATAAATAATGCGAATGTTTATGAGTTAAAATTGTACACCCATATAAAAATTTTAATTTTATGCTGAAAATTGAGATTAACTCTCCCAGATATACTGAGACGTTTACTTTCATGATATTATTATTGTTATGCACAGTTCATTCTCATCTAAAAGTTGTTTTTTTTTAAAGAAAAAAGAATGAATTTTAAAAAAAATTCATGATAAAAAAAGGAGTGCTGTTATTGTTGTTGTTGTCTTATCCAAATGATGCATAGAAATCAAATAGCATCGACGGCGTCTAAAACAATCCTGACAATGGAATAGAATAGAGCAGTTGATAGTCGGTGGAATTTGGGTCAATGTCGTAGAATTTAGCCAGTGTAGAAGGACAATTAAAAGCATGACCTGGAGAAAGTTGGATTTCAGGACAATGATTGTAATTTCTTCAGGGGATATTTTCATTCCTTTAAACTGTCCAGTGCTTAGAGTGGCTACTGTAATTGAAATTACCCGGTTGCAATTAAGTTTTGAGATGGAATTCTACTTAAGTGGTTGGGCGGTAAGTTTACGTCTGGTTACTGCATCAGGCTATTGGTTAAGCTATTGGAGCGTTTAGAAGGCTTCATTGGAAAAGTTATCAGCCAGTTCATTGCAGAAGATGTCTACGTGTACCAGTATCCATTGCAAAGTGCAAGTGTATTATTATAAAGTATAAGTGCATTATCTTTTTCACGTTTCATTCGTATTTCATGATTTTTAGAAGAAAACATGAAATAAAAACTGATTAATTCCTAATAAAATAACAAATGTATTGTTATGCAGCGTATTATTATTCCCGTTCAATGATTCTTTCAGAAAAATAAATTTGAAAAAAAAAAAATGAAGGACTTCCAAATTAAGTAATAATTGTATTATTAAAGTGTTAGTGTAAAGTTATTGTTTTCGTTTTATTACAATTTTATTCTTCTTTTATAAAAATGCATTAAAAAGGAAGGATTCTAAATAAAAATAAAAAGCATGTTGTTAGTAAATATAAATGTAATATTATTCAGGTTTTATTCTCGATATTCTTCACTCTTTTAGAAAAGAAATGTGTTTTAAAAAGGAAAAGATTCCAAATTAAGTATTTAGATTGTAATTATAGGGTCTAAATGTATTATTGTTGTTGTCATTTTATTCCAATTTTATGATTCTTTTACAAAAACAAAGAATTCTTACTAAAATTAGAAGCGTGTTATTACGAAGTGTAAGCGTAATATTACTATTCGAGTTTTATTCCCATTTCATGATCTTTTTTTTAAAAATTATAAAATGAAAATGGAGTTGAAAAAGAAAGGATTCTCAAAGATTAAGAGTGTTATAATGAAGTGCAAATATATTATGATTATAACCGAGTTGAAAGAAAATTCCTACGAAAGATATCGCTCTGAACAGGAGAGGATATAAGACAGAGATTGCGGCATTTAAGACATAAAGAGCTTCAAGGCAAGGCAATATTATTATTATTATTATCATTATTGTTCTTGTTGTGTTATTATAATTATTATATACATTTATTTCTATTCTTTGATTCTTTTAGAAAAGAGATAAATTTTAAAAATATGAAGGATTCCAAAGCAAAAGCGAATGTCTGACAAATTCTCCTTTATATGACAGAAATATTCGTTTTTTTAATATCCGTAATATTTACATACTTATGTAAGGTATTTTAAAAAATTTTATTTGAAAAATCTATCTTAATAAAACGAAAGTTGAATGAAATGTTTGGTATTCTGCTTATGTTTAAAAAATCAAGATTTTCACTCTCACCATGTGTCAAAGCTTCTAACTAATGGTGCTGATAATTGACGCTGTTTTTTGTAGCTCTGTCGCCAAGGAAAAAAAAAAAGCTATTGTTTAAGTGCCTTACGCTAGAAGCAATGCAAATGATTTTAAATTATATATATAATCTTGCCGTGAAGAATGTACTGGTCTTTAGAACAGACAAATAACTTAAATATTTTAAAAGTTGGCGACATTTTCCCACCTAGATGAAAATTATCAAAATCACTGCCTTATTCTATTTTTTTGCAAATTTTTATAAGCCCAAGTAGAGCAGCATAGGAGTAAGTTTTTAATTATTAAAAAATTACAACAAAAACTAATTTCATTTTCCCTAAACTGTGACGTCATGTACCATTTTCAAAATTAGCGTAGACAGCGCTGACTTTAAATAGGCTACACATGACCGAACAGTCATGAGTAACAGTTGCAAACTCACAGCAGTTATAAAAAATAGAATATTATTTTAAAAAAAGCATCATTTCATATTACGGCTGAGCCTTTGAAAAAAAGCCTGAATAAAAAATAAACCAATGTTTTCTGATGCATATCAGATCATTCCAAATAAACATTTGTTTTCAGACTACGCGACATTATTGTTCCAGGTGGTACAATTCACATAGTTTTTATCAGTTAGCTGCGCCCTCTGTTGATAAATTTTTAACGAATTCTGAAACTTAGTGTAAATAAATAATCTGGCTTTCAAAGCAAAAGGCAACAAACGCATAACTTCTTTATTTAATTCGTTATCTTCTTTAATTAAGCCGATCCTTGGACTTTTTTAAACAACTCGTTTTTTCTCATTTCTTCCTCCTTTTACTCTTATAAAACACATTTTGTATAAATTTTAATAATCTAGACATATAATGCAAGTAGATTTATGTCTACGGTACCTAGGGCCGTAAGTCTTAAGCATATCCGAGTACTTCTGTCATTAGATAACTTCGTTTTTTAAATGTTTTCACCTATTGTATTTTTTTCCAGGTCACAAATTTTTAAAAATAACTTTGCCGAGGCATAGTACATAACAATGAGAAAAGGGAAAAAAATATTTTACATCAAATAGGGCTACAAGCAGATGATTTCTTATAGATCTTTTGTTTGCTCTGCCATTGAACATTTTCTATTTGGTGCGTGTTGTCCACCTACTACCATGAAAACAGTATAGGAAAAATGTTTTTTAAGGGTTCGACCTCTCTTTTTTCCGTTTTTCCACTGAGTAAAGTGTTATTTGTAAAGGCTTCAAAGGACATCGCCATCTACAATAGAATTTTCTCGCCAGCTTTTGCCAAGGAAGCTTTGCTTCTCATAGATAACCATTTTTATTGTGCTTTTTTTTTCTTCTCGAGGGAAAACATATTGACTCTTGGCGAAAGAGATAGATTCTTTTGATCTTTTCATATAACTTTCTCTTCTTTTGGCGCCACTGTATCTTCCGCTTGGTGATAGTTTTAGTTACTCAGTTCTTTAAAGTTTCATTCCTATTTATTTGGCCTTTGTCTGATTTTTTTCCGTCTCTTTTCGATGATCATATGAAAAAAATCAGTGAGGTGAAATAAGATTTAGATTTAGATGTTTTTGATGTAGAGAAACTTTTTCACATAACTTTTCTGCGAGTGAAGTACTATTTAAAATTGAATTTCGATTTCAGAAAAGCAAAATTCTTTTTCAAATATTCCTTGATATTAACACACTTTTTAAACCAATATTTTTTTATGACACTCCTGCATAAGGTTAACGAATAAACATTGTATTCGAATACAATATTATCATTTTTTATTGTACTACAGCGCATTGTAGGCCTTGGTAGAATGAACAATACAGTTTAAACCTTCCTTAGTCTTGTATATTTAGTACATAATTTTCATTGTGGTTAAAGATTTTTTGAACAGAATCGTAGATCACGGAAATCATATTCTAATACGGATTCTTTTTTTTATGGAGCTACAGCCTACTGTGGACCTTGATTTGGAGAACAAACTAAACTTTTCTATTTTTTGATAAGAGATATTCTAATATGGTAAGAGATATTCTAAAACGGCTTCTTTTTTTATGGAGCTACAGCCTACTCTGGACCTTGATTTGGAGAACAAACTAAACTTTTCTATTTTTTGCTAAGAGATATTCTATAACGGCCTCTTTTTTTATGGAGCTACAGCCTACTGTGGACCTTGATTTGGAGAACAAACTAAACTTTTCTATTTTTTGATAAGAGATATTCTAATATGGTAAGAGATATTCTAAAACGGCTTCTTTTTTTATGGAGTTACAGCCTACTGTGGACCTTGATTTGGAGAACAAACTAAGCTTTTCTATTTTTTGCTAAGAGATATTCTAATATGGTAAGAGATATTCTATAGCGGCCTCTTTTTTTATGGAGCTACAGCCTACTGTGGATCTTGATTTGGAGAACAAACTAAACTTTTCTATTTTTTGATAAGAGATATTCTAATATGGTAAGAGATATTCTAAAACGGCTTCTTTTTTTATGGAGTTACAGCCTACTGTGGACCTTGATTTGGAGAACAAACTAAGCTTTTCTATTTTTTGCTAAGAGATATTCTAATATGGTAAGAGATATTCTATAGCGGCCTCTTTTTTTATGGAGCTACAGCCTACTGTGGACCTTGATTTGGAGAACAAACTAAACTTTTCTAGTTTTTGCTAAGAGATATTCTAATATGGTAAGAGATATTCTAAAACGGCTTCTTCTTTTATGGAGTTACAGCCTACTGTGGACCTTGATTTGGAGAACAAACTAAGCTTTTCTATTTTTTGCTAAGTGATATTCTAATATGGTAAGAGATATTCTATAGCGGCCTCTTTTTTTATGGAGCTACAGCCTACTGTGGACCTTGATTTGGAGAACAAACTAAACTTTTCTATTTTTTGATAAGAGATATTCTAATATGGTAAGAGATATTCTATAGCGGCCTCTTTTTTTATGGAGCTACAGCCTACTGTGGACCTTGATTTGGAGAACAAACTAAACTTTTCTATTTTTGATAAGAGATATTCTAATATGGTAAGAGATATTCTAAAACGGCTTCTTTTTTTATGGAGTTACAGCCTACTGTGGACCTTGATTTGGAGAACAAACTAAGCTTTTCTATTTTTTGCTAAGAGATATTCTAATATGGTAAGAGATATTCTAAAACGGCTTCTTTTTTTATGGAGTTACAGCCTACTGTGGAACTTGATTTGGAGAACAAACTAAGCTTTTCTATTTTTTGCTAAGAGATATTCTAATATGGTAAGAGATATTCTATAACGGCCTCTTTTTTTATGGAGCTACAGCCTACTGTGGACCTTGATTTGGAGAACAAACTAAACTTTTCTATTTTTTGATAAGAGATATTCTAATATGGTAAGAGATATTCTAAAACGGCTTCTTTTTTTATGGAGTTACAGCCTACTGTGGACCTTGATTTGGAGAACAAACTAAGCTTTTCTATTTTTTGCTAAGAGATATTCTAATATGGTAAGAGATATTCTAAAACGGCTTCTTTTTTTATGGAGTTACAGCCTACTGTGGACCTTGATTTGGAGAACAAACTAAACTTTTCTAGTTTTTGCTAAGAGATATTCTAATATGGTAAGAGATATTCTAAAACGGCTTCTTTTTTTATGGAGTTACAGCCTACTGTGGACCTTGATTTGGAGAACAAACTAAGCTTTTCTATTTTTTGCTAAGAGATATTCTAATATGGTAAGAGATATTCTATAGCGGCCTCTTTTTTATGGAGCTACAGCCTACTGTGGACCTTGATTTGGAGAACAAACTAAACTTTTCTAGTTTTTGCTAAGAGATATTCTAATATGGTAAGAGATATTCTAAAACGGCTTCTTCTTTCATGGAGCTACAGCCTACTCTGGACCTTGATTTGGAGAACAAACTAAACTTTTCTATTTTTTGCTAAGAGATATTCTATAACGGCCTCTTTTTTTATGGAGCTACAGCCTACTGTGGACCTTGATTTGGAGAACAAACTAAACTTTTCTATTTTTTGATAAGAGATATTCTAATATGGTAAGAGATATTCTAAAACGGCTTCTTTTTTTATGGAGTTACAGCCTACTGTGGACCTTGATTTGGAGAACAAACTAAGCTTTTCTATTTTTTGCTAAGAGATATTCTAATATGGTAAGAGATATTCTATAGCGGCCTCTTTTTTTATGGAGCTACAGCCTACTGTGGACCTTGATTTGGAGAACAAACTAAACTTTTCTATTTTTTGCTAAGAGATATTCTAATATGGTAAGAGATATTCTAAAACGGCTTCTTTTTTTAAGGAGCTACAGCCTACTGTGGACCTTGATTTGGAGAACAAACTAAACTTTTCTATTTTTTGCTAAGAGATATTCTAATATGGTAAGAGATATTCTATAACGGCCTCTTTTTTTATGGAGCTACAGCCTACTGTGGACCTTGATTTGGAGAACAAACTAAACTTTTCTATTTTTTGATAAGAGATATTATAATATGGTAAGAGATATTCTAAAACGACTTCTTTTTTTATGGAGCTACAGCCTACTCTAGACCTTGATTTAGAGAACAAACTAAACTTTTCTATTTTTTGATAAGAGATATTCTAATATGGTAAGAGATATTCTAAAACGGCTTCTTTTTTTATGGAGCTACAGCCTACTGTGGACCTTGATTTGGAGAGCAAACTATACTTTTCTATTTTTTGTCTTGGATATGCAGTCAGTAATTTTCGTTAGAGTTATATGGTTTTACCAAAATCGTTTAGAATCGTTCGTGGTGAGATCTTTTTGAACAGAATCGTTTAGAACCGTACCTGGTTAAATTCTTTTGAACAGAATTGAAGATCACATAAAATTGTATTCTAATACAATCGTTTCTTTTCTTTATGGTACTACAACCCACTACAGGCCTTTACTTGCTGAACAATGTTGTTCTAAACCTTGCTGGTCTTAGCCTTTGATTCCCAGTTGTTAATTTTCGTTATCGTTAGATCTTTTGCAACATCCTCTATCCATCTCTTTTTTTCTCCTCAGCACCTTGAATTTATTGGTTCTTAATTTAAGATTTTTTTTCGTCCCCATATTTTCATTCATTCTTTCTGTATGACCCAAATATGCCAAGCGTCTTTCGACCTTGTAATTGAAAATCGCTTTTTATTTAATTTGATGGTCAAGTCTGTAATCCAAATCCATAGAAAGAAAGGTATGTTTATTCAGAGAAAGTACATTTCTGTGTCTGATTTCGTAACCTAAAATATCGTCTGCACTAGTTAATTAGCATATTCGAAATCACCCCATCGGACCAAATATCAAAAGTTATCCTAGATCAAAAATTATTGAGAGTGGTCCGTTTTTTATTTTGAGCTCTGTTCGAACTGAAGCAATGGGAATTTGCATAAACTTCCAGAAATCCGGTTAAAATTTCGCCGCTAATAGGACTTAATAAATCTCACATTTAAAAGAAATCTACAATATATTTAACGCTCTTATTACGCAGCTCGCTCCACATAGAAGACTATCATTTTCAGATACCATCTAGAATCGTAAAATCGAATGTTCTGCCATTGATCACAGTGTATTTTTTAGGAATATGAAAAACACGTGGTGAAATGTTGTCTTTAAGATGAATTTAAATTCTCAAATTATCACGACTTATTTGTTGTTCTAAATGCCCCCAAAGCCATATTAGTCGTATAGGTTAAGGTCGGGGGATCGAGATTCTTCTGTAAACTGATTTTTGAGGGCAAAAATGCTAATTTGTGGAGCAGTTAAATGTGTTTTAATTAAAGCCTTCACTTAACTAAAAAGGTTTTGTAATTTAATGAATTATCGTAACTCAAAGTAAAAAATATTGTGTAAATGAGTTTGAATAACGTATGGGGACCGTGATAGTGAGCAAGTTATGATGTTATTGCATATTTAAACACTTACAAATGTGTGTTAAATGATGTATGATTCATTGAAAATGACGTCATCTAGTTGGGAATTTTTGAACTAGTCTTTTATAAGCTGAAATGAGTCAAATGAGCATATTTTGCTTCACTCATCCCTGCTTTGAGAAGAATTATGATCTTTCGTGCCCTCCCCCTGTAATACAGCCCTCAGAACAAGATGCGGTCCATGGCACCCCCAAATCCATGGTCACCCTCAAGATATGTGAAAAGGATGCCCACCAGGAAATCAAATTTATAACAATTTATGTTTCACTTTTTTTCTTTAATCTTCAATTTTAATTACCATTCATGTTGTTGTTACGTGTCATATTGAATTTACTCCAGTTTATAAATTCCACACAAAGTTACACATTGTAAAATGTAATGATATTATCAACCAATATCTCTTCCATTAATTTGAAGCTGTAAAAAAAAAAGAAAAAAAACGAAAAAAAAAAAATTTTAAATGAATAAAGGAGTAAAAAAAATTTTTAAAAAATTTCTAGTAGAATTGAAAAATTTCAATTTACAAGAATTAATTAAAAGTTAGTCTAATATTAAGTTAAGAACTAAAACTCTGATTCATTTTCTTCTGTTCGCATAGTATATTTATTTTAAAATTTTAAATCAACATGTTTTTACTAAGGTTTTTATATTTAAAAATTTAAATGTTAGAAATGTAGCTTTCCTTCAAAAAGTTTTGGTTTAATTATTTTATTGAAGTTGTTTGCGAAAATTTCTCTTACCCATATACCAAAATAATTTTCCGAAATGTAAAAAAAAAGAAGGGAAAAAAAACTAGTACACGATTTTTATGATATTCTAAGGAATTTTTTACGCCCTCTAAGAAAATTTATGAAGCAGGAACTAATTTGAAAAACTACAAAGATTTTATTACAAAAAAAAAAAAAAATTCTTACATTTAAAACTGTTCTTGCAAATTCATATGCACTAAATTATATTTTATTTTATCTAGTCAAAAACTTTTGAAACTAACAATTTAGAACCAAGGAAAGTTTTGCGTAGTGATTTGTGTTAGTGCTGCCATCTATGTTAAGTTGAAAGAAGTTCTAATAATTGAGTCCACTCATACATTATTTGCATTATGAAGAATAAATTGTTGTTCCTGATGAAGCCGTAACATTGTATAGGGCGCTGTGAAAATGTTTTATCAAATCGGAATCCATTTTGTTTAAAATCTATTTATATTCTTCGAAATTCTGTCGCTAAAACAAATTGTCACAAATTTTTTTTCCCCTTCTTTTTGTATATTTTTTGTTTTCTTTTTTTTTTCTAATGTACACTGTTTATTGCCTTATTTTAGAAAAACGTATTAAGTTTTTAGAAAGAAGCTTTTGCTTCCTAGCTGATTGTGTCAAAGTTGATTGTGTCCTGCTGATTGTGTTGAGCTGATGGCGTCAACAAAAAATAAATTAATAAAAATAATGTACAAAGAACTTATATATTTATTTAGTAGGCACTTTGTTTTTAATTCATTATTTCTTTAACATAGTTGTAAGATATTTGAACTTAATATTTGAATGCAAAACACACAGTACATATTTGTTCACTTCACTCGTATTATAACCGCTCGCAATGGCCTACAAACCCATAGATCATGGGTCGCCAAACTATTTTGATCATCGACCCCTATATAATTTTTCGAAATCTCCATCGACCCCCATAAAAGTAATTTTCTGTTAATTAAAATAAAACTCTATTAGATACTGTGTTTGTACACTTATTTTATGATTTTAAACATTTATAAAAGTAATAGTATATTGTTTAACAATAGTTTTGTGAAAAATATATTATTGTTGAAATTTAAATACTTTAATATTTATTAAATAAGTAATTATAAATAAGTAGAAATAATAAGTAAAGTAACTACAGACTTATTGCTTCTTAATCAATGAGATTAGTGTGCCTGGTGTTGTTTGCAAGGTTCGCTATATTGGGTTCAAAATTGGTCAATTTTAATCTTAAATCCCCTCGAAACTCCACATTTAATTTATTTCTGTACTTAGTTAAGATTGGATCTACGTGACAGAAACCGGCTTCAACCATATAGGAACTAGTAAATGCTAGCATAAAGGGCTGAGCTGTTTTGTAAAGTTTTACATACTTTTGCATTATATTTATATTTGTCCAAAATTTGCTTATTGTTAAATTTTTAAAAATAGTCTTTGTTTCAAGATCAGATAATAATTCAGGAAGCTCATCTTGCAGTTTGATGTCCACGTTTTCAATTTGAGCAGAAAACTGCACAATAATCGAATCAGGGATGTCACCAAATGTTGTTTTTTTTTTTTTTTTTTTTTTTTTTTTTTTTTTTTTTTTTTTAGGCTTAATGTAATTCTAATACTTTTAATTATCATTTTTTTTTTTTTTTTTTTTTTTTGTTAACCTATCCTTGGAATTTACGTACGTTATTACGCTCTGTGTGTATAGATTTGGTGTCTCGAAGTAACACTATTTCCACACTTTTCAACTTATCGGCATATCTTGCTTTTTCTCCACGGTAGTACTTTTTAGTAAGAAACTGGGATATATTGGAGTGGGGAAAAGATATGTTTTGCCTAAACTTTATCAACAGAAAGGAGGAAAGTGTGAAGAGTAGGGAAATCACGTGGTCTTGACATGCCTTTTCAATTCACAAAAAAGAATGGACCAGATTTTCTTAAACTGCTGGTCGCAACCCCAATAAGAGTCACAGAATTTGCAGTAGGGGTCGCCAGAAATTTAGCAATTTTGTTATTTCTTAAACTTATAATAATTTTACAATTACCAAATACTTCACACAATGTTTCTAAAATCTGATGAGAGGCTACACTTGGTGGACAAGCTGTTTTTAATGTCTGGATTGATCCAAGTAATTGAATTTCTTTTTATTACTGTGTTATAATTTCAAGTTTTTTACGTATTTAAAATTTTTACCTTGTTCTATGTCTTAAAATAAAATATTAAAGTTAATGACCTAAACTGCTATAGTATCAGTACAGTACTAGTAAAGAAATTGATAGTTTCAGTCGCACGTATGTTGAATAGGGTCCCCGTAAAAGAAGCACTGGTAAAAGACTACGTACTACAACAAGATTTTAGATGTCAAAGCAAAGATTAATTGACAAAGATTAATTGATAAGATTAATTTATTCATCATCGAAAATGATGCTATTGTCAAAATTTACAATCAGGCAATTCTCTCCTTAAATTTTTTACCTTCAGCACTAATATCAATTAAAACAGCAGCAATTAAATTAAATTTATATTATTATTTTTTTTTTTAATTTTTGCTGGTTCTAAATTATTTTTGTTCCAAAGCGTAACCTCGCACGAGGTTTCAAATCGTTTTTTAACTAGTAATGGTTGGAGACCCTGAATTATAGTATAGGATAGTAGAGGAACCTTTGTAATGGGATACCTGTAAGTGACTTAGTGTGGGTATCACGATCCTGATTGGCTGTTAAAACTTGGCATTTGTTCACGTAAGCTAGTGTTTCCCAAAGTGTGGTACGCGTACCCCCAGGTGTAAGAGAACAGTTTAGCGAAGGTATGCGTTTTTATACGATAACAAACGAAAATTTCAACAAAAAAAATTTTAAAACAAAGCTAACCATGAAAATTTGCGATTACTTATTTTTCTATTGGCTATTTTTGAAGTGAAACTTCTTTTGCGACTTCCAACAAGGTTGCGTTAAACGTTTAACGCTACAGTTGTCATGGAAACTAGATTTCTCTTTACGTTCGTTGAGCGCACGAGGTAGGAGAAAAATATAGTAGGTAATATTGGCGTTAAAGAAAACAAAGCGATATCTTTTTTAAATTCGCCAAGAATACCTTACTGAAATTTAGAACATTTAGAAATAAGCTGATTTCCTATTAGAATTTTTTTTTTTAAATATATTTTATTATTAATATTTTTTAACTAAGTGAAAAAAAATTTTAATGAAACAAAGTATGTAACAAACAATGTATTGTATTTAAAAAGTTAATAAGTATATTTTTTTATTAAATACAATTTTAAAAAAATACTTTGATGCACATAGATACTCTGCTTTAGATACTTGTTTTTCTATGTTTTTATTTTTTATTTTTGCCGGTTAATATTTTATAAGTGAAACTTCTAATGCGACTTCCAACAAAGTTGCGTTAAACGTTTAACGCTACCATGGAGGGGGTATGAAAGCACTGTTGCGTTAAACATTCAACGATCCTAGGGAGAGGGAATAGAAAGAGACAGAGCGAGAGTGAATGCGTGGCACTCGAACGCATGCGCGTAGAAAATGATAATTAAAAGATGCGATCAATTGTGAATTCTAAGCAATGTTAATAAAGTTTGTCTTAAAGAAACAATATAATTTCACTAAAAATAAATTTCTGCCCCTTCCTATTTTCATTTCCACATTACGAAGTTTCACTTCTCCCGCGCGGAGGGACTCCACGCATTTTTTTTTTTTTTTTTTTTTTTTACTATAGAAATATTACATGAAAACTAATTTTGAACTTTTCTAAATGAAATGTTGCGTGATATGAATTATAATATCACATTATTGCTAAACGCTATAACAGTTGAACAGCTTTTTTTGCAGAGTTAACAGTTAATAATGATTGTTGTCAACAGCCAGTTGTGATTTGTAAAAAAAAAAAAAAAAAAAATATAGTAAAAAATACATTCATTTTTTTTTATTAGTGGTGCACAGCGTTACGAAAAATTTAGAAAGGGTACACAAAAGTCATAAGTTGAGACACTGACGTAAGCAACTGTTCTTTCGAGTAAGCCAAAAACGTCAAGTATCAATTCGTTTAAGTTATTATATTTTTTCACTAAGATTTCAATTCTTTCATTATATATTTCTTACTTAACACAAAAACAAGCGCAAAATTATGTAGAACATAAACAAACTAATTATGTATACAATGCAAAAGTTCATCACAGTTACAATAAAAGATATAAATAATAAATCTAAGTTAAGTAAAAGACGTGTAAGAATTATATTTCAACAAATTTGATGTGCGATACGGTTCTGTATTTAATTAACTTCACATTAATTAACGTTCTTACTTATGCGGATAAACTTAGCTCAACTTTAACTCACCATTTTGCTTATAAAATATCAGATGGCAGTGACGTAATAGGTTACATGTATGGGTATTAGTGATCTTCTTTTAGAAGTGAAAGTACCCGCTTATGTCATCCCATGTTGATTTTGCTTATCTGGCATAATCGATCAAAAATAAATATTTTTTTTAAGAAACGTATTATTCATTGTATGTTTGTATTACCGTAATTAAACTCAGTTTTGATCAAACAGAGCTGCAAGCTAACATCAATGATGTTTTCTTTTGAATATTTGAAAAAGCAGAATCGTCTACAGTCAAATTTTATAACATGTAGCACATAGAAGAAATCGCTTTATTATATTTAATTAATTTATTTTATTTTATTTAAATATTTTTTTTTATTTTTTATTTTATATAAAAATTTCATCTAAATACAAGATCTTTGTAAAATTATAAAAATTTTTAAGAAAGTCACTGTGCCGAAACTGTATTCCACGGGAAATTGAGGATAATATATTCCTCTCTCAATTTTATGGTTAATGATAGTTATGAAATAAAATTGGATAGTTACACAGAAAAAAGAAGCTCATATATACCCACACATGTGACACATGACGCCAGTGCAAGCTGATCGTTTTATTTTATTTTATAACCGTCGTTGAACAGCCGACACAATTGTGGGTTTACGACTACTGATCAACACCGTAGCCTTGTAATTTTGAACCGATCTAGAAGAAAAGGAAACTCTTGGATCAGTCCATCCCAGAGGTATGATATGTTATGGGCACATGGAGGACTTAGTGACCCGACAGATTTAACGTGCATCAGTCACCATTTACTACACAGGGACTCTTCGGCTGGTGTGGATCGAACCCACGACCTCTTGGACATGGGCCAAGTGTCCTACCAACCAGCCTATTTCTCAGGAACTACTCGACCGATTTGTCTCAAATTCTGTATTTTGCCAAATAAAATTACATTCGTACAAATGATTCAAGAAATTGTATACCTAACAGTTCAAGATTTTTTCGACCATTCTTCAATAAAATAATAAAAAATAATAAATATTTACTAAAAGTTATTTTTTGCATGGAATTATCTTTGGATAAACGAATTTCCATTCGCTTAAAAAATTATCGGGATATAGCGAAATAAGCGAAAAGTAAAATTAATAACACAACAGATCCACACTTTGGAGGGCTCTCCTGATCAAACTAGTGGGACCATATTTCTCAGATTGCACTCCCCCCCCCCCCACCTTCTCTCTATATATTTTGGGGGTCAGAAATCCGAATCCGTCGAACAAAAAGGTGTGTTTATTTAGAGAAAGTACGCATTTGCTTCGGATTTCACAACTTAAAATATTGTCTGCAGTTATTACTTAGCATGTATGAGGTCACCTCCTTGAATAATTAAGATTTCCTAGAACGCATAAATCCAGTCATTAGATCAAAAGTTATTCAAAATGGTCCGTTTCCTTTTTCCTTTGCACACTATGCATCATTGCATTATAATAAGAAAAGTATACAAACTGCAAAACAATAGTGGAAAAAGCACTTTCAGGTTTTAACAGCTTATGAAATTTCTCAAGAAATAGTAAAATTATTCTATCATTTTAGATATGTTCAGTTCATGCAATTTCTCATACTTATCAAATAAATTTTACAGCTTTCAGAGATTTGAGGATAGAGAAATTTGTATTGTAAGGTATACAATTTTTTACATAATTTTAATGTACATAATTTTGCATAGCAAAATTAAAATTTGAGTGAAATCAGTTGAATATTTCCTAAGAAATAGAATTTTAAATATACAAATTTTTAAAGTTCGATTCCTCAGAAACTATTCACCTGATTTAGCTCAAATTTCGCATTTTGCTATGTAAATTTAGATACTTTAAAATACTGTAAAAAAAGTTTATGCTTTACAAATCAAAATGTTTCCGACTTAGTTATTAAAATAATAAAAAAACAATAAATATTTGCTAAGATTTATTTTTCTTTCCTGATAAAACTATGGTGACCGTATTTCCCGGATTGCTGCTTCCTCCCAATATCTCGGGGGTCAGAAATCTGATTGAGGCGTTGAAAATTATATGTTTATTCAGGGAAAGTACGTTTTTGCGTATGATTTCGTAACTTAAAATATCGTTTGCCCTAAACAATTAGCATATTTGAAGTCACCCCCACCCCGAACCATTGAGAATGAGTCCTGAAGCGAAGAGATTCTATCTTTTTTTTTTTTTTTTTGGTTCACTGTACGTAAAAAGTTTCTTAAATTTTTTTCATTTACTCCTGTCTATTTTTATTCTGTCGTACAATGAATTCTACTATAAACAAAGACAAGAAACGCACCCTCTGCCTTAAATTTCTCTTGGTTTCTCAAACAGACTTGCTTATATAGACAAGTGGTATTTGAAGCAACAACATAAACAGAGAAGAAAAAATCTTCTTTAATAACTCTTTTCCGTATTCTATTAGTTTAATTAAAATGATGTTTATCATCTGTATTAATTCACATTAAATTCAACATTGAAATTAATATACGAACAAAAAAAAATTACAAAAAGTTACAATATTTAAAATAAATCGTAATATATTTCACAAAATGCACTTATTTCTTCAAAAACACACACTATACTTAAAGAGTTAACATCTAAGCATTTAATAGAACTTAAAAAAAAAAAAAAAATAAATAAAAATAACCAATCGATTACAAAGAAAATCATAAGTCTATTTAAAAATAAATAAAGAAAACGACAAACTCATCTATCTGAGCCAACGTGGCTCAGATGATGAAATAGATTACCCGGGTTCGATTCCCAGCGATGGCTGGTTGAAACAAATTCCACACTCGACTGGCATTGACCACAGTGCTGACGTAAAATATTCTCAGTGGTAGACTGATAATGGGATAGAGTCCCTTTGCCGTCGAGCTAGCTGTGGGAGGTTTTCGTGGTTTTCCTCCCCATGTAACGCAAATGCTGGTAGTTCCATCAAAAAGTCCACCACGATTGCAAATTTCTCCGCATACTTGATTTAGGAGTTACCTCGTCTTCTGGATTGGGTTCAAAATTACAGGGCTACGGAATTGAACATTAGTAGTCATAAACCCAAACAATTCGGTCGGCCATTCAAAAACGGTTATAAAATAAAGAAAAACTGATCTATCTAACAAGTAGTGAAGCATTTTGCTGTAGCATGGCACTAAAACGGCCAGATCCATTTTGGCATATATTGATATTAAAAAAATTAATAGTAAAAAATTAAATAAATAAAAGCATAGCTTTCTTCTATGTTGTAACATTAGAGTGAAAACTGAAGTTATAATCAGTTTCAGTCTTTCTTGACCCACGTGAGAAAAAAACTTTTTTTTTCAGAAATTCATACATACTTTAAGTGTTCAGGCACACTTGCTTCATATTTCAGTTCCTTGTAGCCAATGCCGAAAAAAGAAATTTCATCACTTTCTCTAGGAATCTACATACGCATTAGAGTTTTATCTAATGCTGGGGGACTCCAACCTCTGCTCGCTTCTCTCGTCTGCCGCCCAAAACTTCTCGCGTTGTTCTTTTTAGATTGCTTCACAATCCGAACTCTCTGCTTTGAAAAATTCTACATTTTGGTCTCTCTATGTATACTAGTACTCTTTTAAGATGAAATCCCAATATCCTGTGCAGACCATGCATAACAGGATTGCAATTTTTAAAAAATGTAGTAAATATTTTTTACATTTTTTTTTTTTTTTTTTTTTTTTTTTTTTTTTTTTGTTGACGGACGTTTAATTTTAAAGCGTGTCTATTTTTCGTCAATCTGCAATAGATTTTTCCCCTATTGTTCCGATTCATTTCTTCTGTTCTTTTCCATTTTAGGAATATTCTTTTTTCTTTTTGTAAAGAAAGGGGCGAAAGGCTATAGATCCTTTAGCACAAAAAAAAATGCGATCGAAAATATTCCCGTTTCTATTAACTTAGTTCTTTTCTCCCCAATCTCCATGAAAAAAAATTAGAAAAGAGCAACAAAAAAAAAGATTTTTGAATACCAATTTTATAGTGTTGATTTCGAAAAGGTTTAATAAATTTCAAATTTATTCAAAATTTTACGATTATTTTTTAGTTCTAATTTAACAAAATAAAGTAAAATTTAATTTATTGTTATTTATTTTTATTTTAAACATGCTTTCTTAAATGAAAAGATATCTAAATACTTTCATATTTGAATAAATAAAAAATATACGGGGGAAAAAATTTAATCTAAGGACCCCAAGAATTTGAATGGCCTAGGGCCCCGCGTGCGCTTAATCCGGCACTGAGTGGCAATTACTTTATTTACGAGGTTTAACTATTTCAAGTCAGTCAGGTCAATATTTAAGACAGGTTATAGCTTGAGTTTGCGAGAGAAAGACTATCAGGCGAGAGAGGAGCTCCTCTATTTGAAAAGCAGTATATCTTGTTTAAATAGCAGTCCGAAATCATAGTCTCTGTAGTAGGGAAAATCTTTTTATAGACGTCCCACAGTGGACCGATCGTAAAGATATGGTTCCCAGTAGAACACCGAAGTCAAGCATTCACTGGCTACGATCAGTAAGTGGTTGGGTGACCACTTTGATCAGTCAGCTTAGGGACCGAGGGTGCGCAGTATAGATCCTCTTAAAACTCTTCTTCCTCAAAGTGCCCAACGTCGCTTGCAGGTCATCGAGCTACAAAAGCAGGGGAGCCTTACCCTCTGTAGAGGATCTAACTTACCATGTCGTGTCTTCGGATCATCATCAGGGATGTTTCTCAGACCGTCGCCAATAGCCAATTGTGCAGCTCTAGAGTGACGTAATTAAAGTTCCTACCTACCTTTCTATAGACAGACTATATGTATAGCTATAAAGCATTATTTTGTAGTACTTAGTTAAATACGACGGTTTAAATTTAGACTACAGCTTCCAGAAAAGTGTGACTTAATTTAAAGGCTCTACATATGGTAGATGTGTTCCTTAAAATATTCTATGTTATATACAAATATATAGAAACTTTTATTTTATATATAACTACATAGAAAATTTTATTTTATAAACAAATAGTACATACAAAATTTTATTTTACGTACAAATATGTTAGAATTTAGGGATTGTCGACAATAACGCACTTTCGATCATCTTCGAGAAAAAAGGATTATCAATTTAAGCCAGAGCTGAATTAAGAACCTCAGAGGCCCTAAGCACTTACTTTTTTGGATGCTTTTTAAATGTAATTAAGAAGATCAATGTAAATAAAAAATGTATTTTTGTTAAATAAACTATAGTAAGTTTACAAAAATACACTCTATAATAAAAAAATCGACGCACCAGGAAAGAGTTGTCCGATTGAAACAAAAATTGGTGGATAGGAAGACAATGTAAAGAATAGTAAATTATTAAAATTTCAGAACAATTGAATAATTTATTGCAGAATTGCAGTAACAAGTTCAATAAGGTGTTGACCCGCCTCTAGCCTGGAACGAGGTCATCAACATTCCGTGCCAGATGCAATCGCCTTCCCATCATATCCCAGACATGCTCTATGAGAGAGAGATCTGGTGATCTGGAAGGCCAAGGAAGAGTTTGACAAGCTTGCAGACAGTTCATAGCAACACGTGCCGTATGTGGTCTGGCATTGTCCTGCTGAAAAACCAGCCCAGGGAGCTGCAAAAAGAACGGTAGCAAAACAGGTCTTGGGATGTTATCGACGTACCGCTGTGCAGTAAGTGTACCTCTAATGACGACCAAAGGGGTCCGGCTGTCAAAGGAAATGGCACCCCAGACCATAATGCCTTGTTGAGGGCCTGTGTGGCGTGCAAGAGTGAAGGCAGGATGCCACTCTGCCCTGTGCGTCTCCAAACACGTCTTCGATGATCTTCAGGACACAGTTGGAAGCGGGATTCGTCGCTAAAGACTATACGTCCCCAGTCGGCATCATTCCAGCCTGATCGAGCCATGCACCACTGTAATCTGGCTCGGCAGTGTGCATCGATTTTTTTTTTTTTTTTTTTGTTATAGAGTGTATATAAATTTTTACTGCAAAATTTAACACTTTTTGCAGAGAATCTGGTAAAAATCAAAATTTTTCAATTAACTCTTAGAAAATTTTTCAAGGCTAATCAAGTATTCTTTGATTTTAGAGCAAAATTAAAATAATTTTGACATTCCTGCTATTTTATTTAAAAAAAAAAAATTCCTGATTTCACAAACTATTTTTTTTTTTACCATTTTAGTTCTATAAAATATAACCTAATTTTTTATTCAAACTTTCCGGGCTTTATGTAATGTTTTCGAATATGCTTTTAAATTTTTGCTAAAATTATATTCATTGTGGGTGTCAAGTAAATATTCACATAAAAAAAATTATTGAACTTTAAACAATTTATATGGAGAATACAAAAACATTCAAAAGCTTAATTCAGTATATAAACGAATTTAATAATCAATTAAAATAACAAACTACTGTTCTTTTTTTTTTTTTTATCTCTCAGAATGTTGAGAAACCTGTGAAAGTTCTCCATGAATTTATAAAAGATTTCTTATTATCTATGGCTTTTATTATTATTATTAACGGAATTATTCCGCTTTTTTTTCTTTTTTTTTTAATCAGTTTATTTCCCCTCCTTTGAAAAACGTAGTATTTAAAATTTTGTTCTACATTTTTATTTTATTTATAACAATTAATCAAAAATATTCTATACATTTAATATGGTTAATGTAAAACAATTTAAAGTTCTGAATTAATAATAAATTTAATTTATAATTAAACCGTTATATGTTACTTCACTTTGATTTCATGTTTGTAAAAATTAACAGAAAGTGAGTTTCGTAAATAAGTTATAGTGTGATTATTTAATAACACTCGATATGCTTTCATATTGAATTGTATTGAACACTAATTATAATGTAAACTCACAAATAGTCTAAAAAGCAGCTTAACGAGAGAAAAATCTATCAGTTTTATTTATTTTTATTATCGATCTGGTCACAGCGCGGTAAAGGTTTAACTTTAAACGCAAATATTTTTAAATGATTATAATAAGTGACAGACCCTATACAAACGACAGGAAATTTAGTTTTACTTAATTAGAAAAGTTGCATTTACTCACTCGGATAGAGGATTTTAAATCAGATAAATTTAAAGAACAACTGTAATCAACCAATAGCACTGATACAGACCAAATAACTTAATCCATAAACTAGTATTCTTTATAGTCTTCAGTATCTTTGACATGTATAAATAATCTAATATTATTTTGAGAAATTATATTTTTTTCAATTATGATTTTAAAGAGCATTAGAAATGTTTTAATACATAAGCTATTTCATTAATATTATATGGTTGCATTACGTATTTAACTAAACCCGGTCATTAATTTTCATTTCAACAGTGAACTTCACTATTCATCTGTTTCCATAGCTTTTTATTTAAGCAAACAATAGGACGTAAAAAAGCATTACTATTAAAGTAATTTAAAAATTTATTAACATATAAAGTCATTAAAATATGGACAAATTATCAGCTTGTTAAATTAGCTGACTTTGAGCAACCTTTTTTCAGTTTATACTAAACTGGTTTTAATTATACGCAAAATATTGTTTTGATGCATATTTTAACTTTAAAAATGATGCAGAATTTGAAATCTCTTTTTTTTTTTTTTTTTTTTTTTTTTTGAGGGAATTTTAATTAAAAACGTAATCATGAAAATAAAGAAAAAATACAACAAATAAATTCATTATTTTTGTTAATTATAAAAACTTATTAAATCATGCCCTACTACATGAAGATAAAAAAAAAAAAAAGATTTTGAAAATTTATGCAATATTTTCTGAAAAAGAATGTGCGCAAAATAAAAAAATGAGCACTCCCCGAGTAACTTTTCATTAAATAATCGGATTTTCACGCACTAGAACTCAATCTTAATGGGTTCAAAAGTCAAATCTTAAATGTGCTATTTAATCCAGGCAATGTTTTAATGATATAATGAATTATAAAATCTGACACAAAAACGTACTTTCTTTAAAAAAATATATCTCAGTTCTACAGATTTGGAATTCTCATACTCAAAATATAAATGTCAGCTTTCCACAATCTAGAAAACATAGTCGTAATAGTTTAGGCAGGAGGCAGTCGAAAGTTCGGAACTTTCACTTTTTGCGCATTTCGCAAATTCACGAGAAGTTTTTCAGAGAATCAAAATTTCATTTAAAAACAATTTTTAAATTATTAATTATTTTTTCTGAAAGTAGTAGAAACATTTTTCTGTTTTACCGTATACATATTTTTACACTATTTTAAAGTAAAATTTTAAATTACAAAATTTGAGCGAAATAGATAGTATAGTTTCTGAATTAACAAAATTGAAAAAGCAGAATTTTAATTTCGCTAGAATAATTCCACCAAGTTCATTTCAATTTTTGTATTTTGTTATTTAAAATTACATACTTGTAAGGTAATTCAATTGTGAGGTAATACAATGTAATACCTTACAATTCAATTTCCCTTCAGTAGATAGAATATATTATAATAATTATTATTTTACATTAAATTACATGTGGATAAAGGAATTTTATAATTTTGTGCAAAAAGTGTTTGATTTGCTTAGCAATTTCCAGAGATATGGCTAACTACGAAAAGAGAGAAATTAACATGAAGGTGTTTAAACTTTAAATCGATTTCCTGTATAAATTAATGGGACAATATTTTTCAGATTTCGGCCACCCTCCCCCCTCTATTTCAAGGGTGAGAATACCAATACCCGTCACAAAAAAAAAAATTTTAAAAAAATTATGTTTTTCTGAGAAAGTACTTTTTTGTGTCTGATATATCATAACTTAAAATATCGTCAGCGTTAATTTGAACGATTTATATTTAAGGTTAAGTCTTTGAACTATTAAGGTTGAGTATGCACAAATCCGATCATTAGAATAGATTAAAAGTTATTCTGAGCGTTCACACACAGTATATCAAATTTGGCCATTTTAACGTGAACTGGATTAGGACACCCGACTCCCTTTATTAACAAATTATTCATTTGGTTTAAATTAAATTGAACTCATACTACATTATAAAATATGCCTACTGTTTCCACATTAATTTAGAATCTAATTAAATTTTTCCTTTGACAAGTATACGTAATTTTTATACGGAATATTCTATTTAAAATCAATTCATTAAAGTGACTGATCTCTTGATAAATGAAAATCCCATTATGTTGTTACAATGTTTTCAATAGTCTATAAATGGAAAGGGGAAACACAAGTTAAAACTAGATTAATAAAAATTAATTTTTACTTTTTACGTCAGTCGTGTAGTCTTCAAAGAATCTCTGGAAGATTCTTGTTTCTTTTTAATGCCTCGTTGATTTATTAAATCTTAAAGATTAATACTTTTAAATTAAGCTAAGTATCCTCGAACATAAAATAAAACAAAACACACAGTCAAGATCGAGTCGCAATCTAAAATCAGTTTAAGTTCTTAATGTTCAAATAACAAGTGTAAACTGAAAATGAGAAAATTGATGTAGCTCCTATTCACGTAATTGGTTTTAAAAAATAAGCCAGATAAGGAACCTAATTTTCAACCGCCCTCCCACTTTTCTGTTACAGAAGTTCCCACAAAAAAAAAGGAAAATTTAAAAGTTCAAATCTTTTCTTCCGTATATAGAGAAATAGTATTTTTCACTGAAAAAAAGCGAAAGTATAGGGGGTATTTAGTGGTCCCCAAGATGCTTCAGAGATGAAAAGGATGCTTTGACTTTAACATGTCAGTGTTGGAAATCAATTTGTCACACTTGTTTACACAGAGCTTCTTCCCAGCTCTAGTTTTATATTTTATATTTACCGACTATATGGGTGGTCTGTTAGGAAAAAGCATTGATCATTTTGTGGTGGGATACCGTCAATACACAACTTTCTTTTTTTCGTGTCGATGTGATTGAAATAATTATAACACAATTTCAATTCAGTTAAAACCATGTAAGAACTTAAAAATCAAATTAAAATGTTTCAAAAATATTTTCTATTTTTTTTTTTTTTTTTTATTGGTGCTTCGTGGTGCCCCCTCCCTCTTACCTCTGGTGCCCTACGCACGTGCTTACTTAATGTTTAATCCGACCTTGATTTAAGCTCTCATTCTTCCTCGATAACAATCAGAATTGTGTTAAATGCACATTGTGGTAATGGTCCTTAAGGACACAAAAATAGTACATGCTGAAAACTCATGTACATGAATTCCGAGATGCTATTGTTGTTGATATAAGTCATACTGGAGTTGTGCAATGAGCTACTGGTGACAGTCTGGGAAACATCTCTGAGGATGATCCGAAGACATGCCATCACAATTTTGATCCTTTGCAAAGAGGATGGCACCCCCGCTTCAGTAGCCCGATGATCTGCACGTGAAATTGAGCACTTTACGGTAGAACAGTTTAACGAGGACTAATACCACACCCCCTCGATCCTTACGCGGACTGATTCAAGTGGTCACCCACCCGCACACTGACCGTAGCCAGTGATGCTTGACTTCGGTGTTCTGCTGAGAACCTTGTCTTAACGATCAGCCTACTCCGGAGACTCCGAGATTCCAGCTGTCCCGCAGAGGACTGATCGTTAAGACACGGTTCCCAACAGATCACTGAAGTCAAGCATCACTGGCAGTGGGCAGTGTGCGGGTGGGTGACCACTTGGATCAGTCAGCGTAGAGACCGAGGGTGTGCGGTATTGGTCCTCGTTAAACAGTTCTACCGTAAAGTGCTCGACTTCGCGTGCAGGTCGTCGGGCTACCGAAGTGGGGGTGCCATCCCCTCTGCAGAGGATCAAAATTGTGATGGCATGTCTTCGGATCATCCTCAGGGAT
Organism: Parasteatoda lunata; assembly: GCA_949128135.1. Taxonomy (NCBI): domain Eukaryota; kingdom Metazoa; phylum Arthropoda; class Arachnida; order Araneae; family Theridiidae; genus Parasteatoda; species Parasteatoda lunata. The sequence continues at coordinate 114,980,306 of OX421971.1, read as the reverse complement.
GCTTCCCAGACCGTTGCCAATAGCCCATTGTGCAGCTCTAGTGCGACGTAAATGAACTACAACAACTACAACCGAGATTCCAGCTAGAACTTCATTATTGAAATACTTTACTCCCAAAAATTCTCCCAATCATTTTCTCAATGGCATCTTTGGAACCGCATATGCGATTTTCTACAATGCAGTATGAATGCTCTCTAAGAGAATAAGCTGATAATCAGCCGTGGACTATTTTTCAAAAACTGCCTCAAGATCCTGGAGATCAGAAGAGTAGAAGTAGGCAACCGATAACGTAAACAACTGTCGCCGCAAATATGTACTTATTTGTGGAAAAACTTTCTACTGAGATGAATTTTATTAAGGTATACTATCGTACTTAAACCGATGAAGACTTTTATTAACCTGATTTGTGTGAAGAAAAAGCTTTTTAAAATTGTTTTTGATTAGACCTTACTTGGATAAAATTTATAAGACTGCGTAAACCTTACAAATGTAAAGTGAATTGCACTCATACTAAAGGAAACAATATAGAAAGTGTTTTTAAAAGGTTATTTCCATGCAGATATCGATGTAAATCATAAAATATCGCAAAAAATTGATGGGAATGATAAAATATCTTCGTGATTACAGTAAATAAAATCCAGGTCGTACGTGCATAATTTTTTTTTTAAAAAAATAACGTGTTTTCTGAAGATTTATATAATCAATAAACTATTCCGCTGAAGTGTGTGTAATTTATTCCTGACAAAAGGAAATATTAAAAGCTATATCATTCTATGTAGGCAGTAACATTCGCCTACATAGTACAGTAGAGTCTCCATTTTTAGCAGCATATTTTCTGACGGTTATTCTAGAGTTTTTGACTGTGCACAGTTTAAATCCACCCTTATGATTCTTGCTCTAAATAGACATGCAAAAATGTTTTACAGCAAGATAACTTTGCATAGTACTCTGGTCGTGTATGTGATATAATTTTTTAAAGCAAACAAGAGTTACCCATTGTAAATGCAGTTCATATGAGCAAGTAATTTATTTCTTGTACCAATCACAATTCTTCATCAAATCATTCTCATTTTTCTTTACACTCTTGATAAACTTTATTCACACACTATGAGTGAAGAAAGTTTTTCTCAAGAAGATACACTTATTGTAAGCAGTGTTTTTCACCTTGTAAGAAAACCTTATTTTTGCAATATATGTAACAAGAGTTTTTCAGAAAGAAGGAGTCTGAGTAAACACAGTAGAATTCATACTGGTGAGAAATCTTATTCTTGCAGTATATGTAATAAGAGTTTTACTCAAAGTGCTCATCTGTCTAAACACTATCGTGTTCACACGGGTGAGAAACCTTATTCTTGTAGTATATGCAATAAGAGTTTTACTCAAAGTGCTCATCTGTCTAAACACTATCGTGTTCACACGGGTGAGAAACCTTATTCTTGTAGTATATGCAATAAGAGTTATACTCAATGTGGTCATCTGTCTAAACACTATTGTGTTCATACGGTTGAGAAACCTTATTCTTGTAGTATATGTAATAAGAGTTTTTCACGAAGAGAAAATTTATCTAGGCACATTCGTGTTCATACTGGTGAGAAACCTTATTCTTGTAGTATATGCAATAAGAGTTTTTCACAAAGAGACAATTTATCTAGGCACATTCGTGTTCATACTGGTGCGAAACCTTATTCTTGCGGCATATGTAATAAGAGTTTTTCACAAAGAGGTCAACTAACTGAACATAGTCGTGTTCATACTGGTGAGATACCTTATTCTTGTAGTGTATGTAAAAAGTTTTTTTCAAGCAATAGTGATCTAACTAAGCATAGTCTCATTCATACTAGTGAGAAATCTTATTCTTGCAGTATATGTAATAAGAGTTTTTCTCGAAGTGCTCATCTGTCTAAACACTATCGTGTTCACACGGGTGAGAAACCTTATTCTTGTAGTATATGCAATAAGAGTTTTACTCAATGTGGTCATCTTTCTAAACACTATCGTGCTCATACGGTTGAGAAACCTTATTCTTGTAGTATATGTAATAAGAGTTTTTCACAAAGAGAAAATTTATCTAGGCACATTCGTGTTCATACTGGTGAGAAACCTTATTCTTGTAGTATATGCAATAAGAGTTTTTCACAAAGAGAACATTTATCTAGGCACATTCGTGTTCATACTGGTGCGAAATAATAGTGATCTAAATGTTTCCATTTATGTTCATCATTAATTCATGTTCATTTGCATTCCTATTCATGTTTTAATACTATATTTTTGTAGTATATGTAGTAAGTGTTTCTCAACAAGAGCTAATCTAACTAACCATAGTTATATTGATATAGTGAGATACCTTATTCTTGTTGTATATGTCAAAAGAAATTTTCCTTTTACTTATCATATTATGAGCAGGGATCTGTCTAGACATTTTGTGTAAGGTCCTGTTTTTGTAAAATTGTGAAAAAATTACTCGTAATTTGTGAATATAAAATAAGCATCAAGTCCCATTCTTGAAACCAGGGTCCTGTTTTGTGAATTTGTGCAAATAGGGTCCTGTTATTGCAAAAAAACTTCTCAAGGAATTTTTAAATTGTAAACGGATTCAAAATTATGCTTAACACTATAAAATTATAATGGGAAAAAAAATGAATTTTCAAAAATAAACAGCTTTTGCTGCTGTCATATTCCTCTATGAATAATGTGGTTGGTTCTCATGATTAACTGCCACTTGTATGGACAACACTTTTTATTTATTAAACATATAACACATATAACTTTTTTATTATTAAACATATAACATAAAATTAACGTGAGATAAATGTAAGTTATAGACATAATTTGTACTGACTTCGCAAGCCAGTTCCGAGAACGCCTCTCTATGTTTTTATTTAATTACTTTTCAGAGATGAGTGAGCAAAGCGCCCTCTGGCGAAGATGTCAGCACACTATACCCCCCACGCAAGATTGAAGTATCTCCCTTGATACTCAATCTGACAAAAGATATAAATTGATAATAAACAACCATATCATAAATATATAAAATAAACTGACAATTAACATTCCTCACTAATATTAATGAACATTTCAAATAATGCAAATAATATAGTTATTTCATGTAATAAAACAATTTCAATAGCAATAATGCACTAAATTATTTAACATAATGAAGAAATTAAACTATTAAAACTTATAACTTGCTTATAAAATCAAAATAATGTATATAAAAAAAAAAAACTTTAAATTATCAAAAAGTAAACAGTCAATATTTAAGTCATAGCACTTGGAAACAGTCGAGATAATGCATCCGCGTGCGGCATTTTGGAATCAGGGCAATGTTTCAAAGTTATATTATACTTTTGAAGAGCGACCACCCATCGCTGTAACCGATATGACTGAGGAGCACACTTCGTTAAATACGTTAAAGGATTGTGGTCAGTTTAAAATTCTATTTCAGAGCCAAATATCAACCACTCAAATTTTTTTAATGACCACACAATAGCGTAAGCTTCTCGTTCTATATTTGACCAGGCTTGTTGTGTTTTGTTCAATTTATGACTAGCGTAAGACGCTGGGATAGTTTTATCCTATATTCGCTGAGAAAAACAGACTCCTATTCCAATCTGTGACGCATCTGAGTAAATGATGTAAGGATTACCAGGCACTGGTGTATAAAGTGATGGGTCTTCTGCAAGGGCTTGTTTTAGACGAGAGAACACAGAGTCATGCATTTCACTCCAGGGAGTTTCTTCTGGCACTCTCTTTTTTGTCAATTCTGTAAGAGGATACACTGATTCAGCATATTTCGGTATATATTCTCGGTAAAAACCACATAATCCAAGTACACTTCTCAGTTCTTTCTTAGTCTTGGAAGTTGCTTAATGACTCGAACTTTTTCTGGATCAGGCTGGTGTTCACCCGAATCAATGATATGTCCTAAAAACTTGATACTTGGTTTAGCGAAAGAACATTTCTTTAGGTTAACAGTGAAATTGAGTTCTTCTAATCTTTTCAGAATCAACTCTAAATGTACTAGACGTTCTTCAAAATTATTTGAAAATATACCAATATTGTCTATATATGCTCATGAAAACCTTTTAAATGGTGCTAGGACCTTGTTCATGACTCTCTGAAACGTTGCTGCAGCATTCTGGAGTCCAAATGGCATAACTCGAAATCTGTACTGAGAATTGTGAGTTTTAAAGGAAGTTAAATCATAACTTGCTTCCTCCATAGGAATAGCATTGTAACCTTTTACAAGGGTTGCTATTTATATTTCTGGCCTAATAATGAAAAAACAAATATGTAGGATCGAAATTGGTTTTATTGTATTTCAAAATATTCTCCATGATGATTAATACACTTTTGCATGTGTTTGAACCAATTTTCAAAACACTTTTTCCAGTCCGATTGGGGTAACTCCAAAACATGCGTTTTGAATGCATCAACCCAAGGCCGGATTTACGTATAAGCTAAATAAGCTGTAGCTTGGGGCCCCGAGAAGGCAAGGGCCCCCAGATCCTACTTTTTTTTAAAAAAGTTTCTGGGGCCCTCTGTAACCCAAAATAATTTTATTGTTACTCTTCACTTTTCTAACCATAAGAGCAATAAAAGCTCTTTCGACTGATGAAAATATCGCTTCTTTCGTAGCTACCACCCACAGAGTTGTCAAATAGCTACCTCACTAGCTTCTTGAAATTGCATTGGACTCTTTTGTCCTTACTTCGAAAAAATCGAATATCCACAGAAACACCATTTCGTCTGATTTCTGGTTGATCATAAATTTCTTGGAACAAAAAAATTTCTAGGGCTGTAAAAGGAGGAAGATCTTTTTAGTATTTCGTTTTGTCACTCTGTCTCGAGATTTCCGTTGTGTCACATTGTCGTTAAAGTGGTCCTCGTTCAATTCTCATTTTTCTTTTTTACAAAATTTAGATATTTTTTTCTAATTTATCATAAAAGCTTTTTTTCCCTTTAATTGTCCTAAATGTTTCAAATACCCTAATTAAAAAAATAATAATAAATTAAAAATATATACAAATAAAAAATAAATCAAAAATATATAAATAAATGACTGGGTAAAATAAAAAATTTCATTGTCATTAGAATGGAACATATCATCTTTTAAACAAGCATTAAAAAATTATTTAAAAGTATTAATAAATTGAGTATTAATAGATTAGTTAAAAATAAAAAATTTTTTAGTTCATTAGGTGAAAAAGTTTTTGATTTGTTTAAAAGGTAATTTTGCCCCATCATTCGATCACGAGACTATTTAATATCTATTCTTAAGGATCAGAATTCCTTTTTATTTTACTTTAAAATTGTAATGCTGCAGTTGTAAATAGCACTTTAAAATATCTAAAAAATGACTGAAATTGTCAATTCAAAAAACAATTAACTAATACTTATATGAATTAACTAATAACTAATATGAATTTAAAAAAACTCCACACGTTTTGTTTTGCTATCTCATTTTATATTATCGCATTATTTAGAGCAGACAGTTGTGTGTGGATATACAAGTAAAAGAAGCATACCAAAAATTCCAATTCAATTTCAGTTAATTGCCTCAATATAATATTTTTAAACTCCTCGTAAAAATATGGTGAAGAATGCTTACAAACTAACCGTTGCAAACAAATTAATATTAAGTAAGAACGAAAAAAAATTATATCGAAATATGTTGAATCACTAATGAGAAAGGTAGGATGAAAGGCATCGAAACCAGTTTGATTGACTAGTAAGACTAGAAGGTGTTCTAAAATCCAGAAATATATCAGGCTTTAATTTTTTTTTTTTTTTTTTTCTGTCACAAAATTTATCAATGGTAATTTGTCAGATTTCAATATAGGTTATGTTTTTTCATTGATAAAATATTAAACATTATCAGATATTTATCTTTTAAAACATTTCATTCTATAATAAAAATAATTATTTTATAATTGTAATTATCTAAAAGTAATTACTAATTGATATAAAGCTTTAGTGTGTTCCATTGTTATATTGAATGCTCGTTTTGTCTGGATTGCCCGGGGCTGTTGCTCTTTCACATCCTAGCCACTGTACACCATCAAGAGCAGAGCTGATACTTCACACCCGTATCACAATTATTCTCTCTCATATTTAGTAGACCCTTTAATAAATCCTTACAAATATAACCCAAAAGTTTACGTAAATAAAGATATTTTTTATTCTTGCACAAAAAGTTTAGAAATGTACTTAAAACAATTAAAAAGAATGCAAAAATAATGAAGAAATATTTTTTATATAAACATCAATTGAATAATATTAGCTTGCATAAAGAACATATCCAGAAATTTTAAACAAAATCAAGAATGTCAAGTATCCAAATGACTCTTAATTTATTAAATTTAAAAAATAATAAATAAAAAATCACCACTGCAAGGCTGGTGCGTATATTTGGGCTGATGGTTATGAAATCTAACGCAAAACAGAGATCGTGGGATCTATTCCAGTTGATGACAGTTTTTAATTTTTATTTCTTAGTGCTGTAAAATGTTTTTCTTATTTTTTTAAAATATGCATGTTAAAAATTTAATGATTTAACAATTATTTGAAAAATAAGAAGGCTCCGCCCCTTGTTCGCTTTACACACCAACCCTCTTGGTTACTTCTCACTAAACATTGCAGATTAAGAGGAAAAACGATTTATTTACATTTTTTTGGACAAAAACTACGATTAGCAACTGTTTTTTCCATTCTATTTCGAGAAAGCCAAGCCTGTCAAGTATTAATCCTACTAAATGACGCATTCTATATTCTTACACAAAGATTCTTTCACATAGATCTCAATTCTACCACCATATATTTACACAAAGACTTAACCCTAAGACAAGCACGTAGCCATGAAGAACATAAATAAACTTATAATGCATTGAAGTTGCCAGGAATACAAAACAAATATTGAATTGCCAATTACAATTTGAAGATGACTAAATTTAGGCAAATCAATAAAATTGGTACCAATCAATAAAATTGGAAAATTGATCATCCTAAAAGTTATTACTCAGTGAAGATGGGCTTAAAGGATAGAGCATTTGCCTCCGAATGAGGTGAACCGGGTTCGAATCCCAGGAATGGCTGGTCGATACGGATTCCACACCCGGCTCGCACCGACCACAGTGCTGACGTAAAATATCCTCGGTGGTAGACGGATCATGAGTTAGGGTCCCCTTGCTGTCAGACTAACCGTGAGAGTTCATGGTTTTCCTCTCCATCTAACTCAAAAGTGAGTTAGTTCCGTTAAAACGTCTTCCACGAAGGCAAAAATTTCTTCCAATACTTGATCCTGGAGTTCCCTTGTCTGCTGCATTGGGTTCAAAATTACAAGGCTACGGAGTTAAACATTAGTGGTCTTAAACTCAAAATTTGGTCTGATCTTCAATGAATGTTATAAAATAAACTAATAATTTGGCCGGGGTAGCCTGGTTGGTAGGGCGTTGGACTCGTGTTTGTGAGAATGGGAGTTCCAATCCTGCCGGCCAAAGAATATGGTGACTGGTGCCTGTTAAATCTATCGTAGTCAAGTTCTCATAGCAAATCAATCTCTGGGTACTGATCCCTTGTCTCCCGGATTGGGTTCAAAATTACAAGGCTACGAGGTTAGTATTAGAACGATTGGTATTTGACTTAGAAAAAATTTCATGTTTCTAAGTCTTAGAGATTTTGAGCTGCAAAGCAAAATGTAATGTAACGTAAAAGAAAAAAGATTGAGAAAAAACATTTAAAAAATTGCAAATAACATATATTCCGAATATAAAACTTTGTTAAACATACAATGGACCTTCCATCATACCAATTTTTTATTCTGTGCTAAAAATTTGCTTATGATAATCTTAAAATGTGTTTATGGTGTAACTTTTTTTTTCTTCGTCCAAAAACTATGTGTAATAAAAGAAAGGTTAATAATGGCAATAAAAATTTCATCACAATCAATATATTTAACAATCCAGCAATATTATCAAATTTGTTAATATATAATGTTAATACTCAACAATAAAAAATAATAACAATTTACTTTAGGTGTATAGAATTAGAATTGAACATATAAGGGCCCCATCATTTTCAGTAGCTTAGGGCCCCGCCAAGCTTAAATCCGGTTCTGCATCAACCGCTTCTTCGGGGGGTCGAAAATCGTTGTCCACGTAATTTATTTTTGATGTGTGGGAATAAGAAGAAGTCATTGGGTGCCAAATCAGGGCTGCACGGCGGATGACCCATAAGTTCGATCTTTCGCTCCGTCAGAAATGCTTTTGTTTGAGTCGATGTGAGAGAGCTCGCATTGTCATAATGAAGAATGGTTCGCCTGTTCTTCTGCTTTTTTCGAATTTCTCCGATGACTTCTGGCAAACAAATGGTCGTGTACCATTCAGAATTGACCGTCCTGCGTTGCTCTAACGCCACTGTTACCACATGACCGTTAATGCCGAAGAAACAGGCAATCATTTGTTTCGATTTGCTTCTTCCTCGAACAACTTTTGTTGGTTTTGCCTCGTCTTGGAAGACCCATACAGTTGATTGCTGTTTTGTTTCCGGCTCATATGCATAGATCCATGATTCGTCACCTGTGTAGATGTTATACACAGCCTTTGATGTACCTTGAACGTATTTTTCCAACATTTCCTTGCACCAATCGACACGAGCCTTTTTTTGAGCGTTTGTCAGATTATGCGGGATCCAACGCGAACAAATTTTTTTTACGCTCAAATGTTCATGCAATATTTTATTGATGCTAGTCATACTAATGTCCAAAGACGCCTCTATCTCACGGTATGTCACATGACGATCTTGCTTTATCAGTTCACGCACAGCATCGATCTTTTCTGGCACAACAACGGATTTTGGACGACCTGCACGCGATTCGTCCTGGATCGAACATCGACCACGATTAAATTCGTTATACCAATTTTTTACAGTGCTGTAGGATGGCGCTTTATCGCTGAATAAAGAATTAAGTTCATCGAAGCACTCTTGTCTTGACAATCCACGTCGAAAGTTATGAAAAATAATGGCACGAAAATATTCACGATTCAATTCCATTTTTTGAAAGAGAAGAACTTTTCAATTTACTGTCAACAACACAAATGACACTATAATGGTAAATCGTCTGCTGAATTTATGTTTAAAAATATCAAACTTTCGATTAAAATCGTCTGCGTTTGCCTAGCAACACTTACTGTTGCCAAGGCCAGAAATATAAATAGCAACCCTCGTAGCAGATCTAGGTTTGAGATTACATTAGCTTAACTCAGTAGTATCTTCCATTGGAAAATCGTCAGTTATAGTCACAGCATTCAACGCTCGATAGTCGATGCACATCTCCATCCCTTTTAGTAACGCACACCACTAGATAAGCAGTTTCCACGGAACTCTCTTCTATTAAACCAACATCTAAAAGCTCTTCTATCTGTTCATCTATTTTTCCTTTCAAAGCATCCGGAATACGGTATATATAAGGCCTCTTCCTCTCACTGTTAGGTATGAGTCGAATCTTATGCTCTTCAACATTTGCTTTTTTTAATTTTCCTGTCATATGTTCTTGATGTTTACTCAGCAAAGGCGTTAATTTTCTTTTCTGATCATCACTCAAATGTTCTAATTCCAATTGTGAATCAACCATAACTTTTCCAATGTTCGTTTCAGGTACTGTAATAATTTCACCAAACTCGTCCTCATTTTCAAAAATTACTCCAATTGAATTAACTCTAGCATAAAATCTCCTTATCTTGTTTACATGAACTTGTTTTACTCTCCCATCTGGTAATTTGACCATGTAAGAATGTGGGGAACAGTGCTTGACAATTTCTCCTGGACCAGTCCATCGGGCATATATTTTATCTGTAGAATCAGGGAATCAAAGCACTACCTGTTCACTGACACTGAAATTTCGTACGGAAGATCTTTTATTAAAATAGTCACTGTATGCTTTCTGTTTGTCCGCAGCCATCAACGAAGCACTTTCAGCAGCCTTTTCCAATCTGACTTTCAGCTCTTGAAGATAGTCAACAGCTGACTGAGACAAAGTGGTAGGGATTCTAATTTCACCAGACCAAGATGATTTCAGGATAGACAATGGACCTCTGGCCTCTCTACCATAGAGTAGCTTGAAAGGAGATACCCCAGTAGTGGTGTTTGGAATCTCTCGGTATGAGAATAGTATAAATGGTAGTTGAAGGTCCCAACCTCTTGGATCTTCACGTATCACGTGATGTAACATATCCTTAAGTACTCGGTTCCATCTCTCCACTAGTCCATTCGCAGCAGCATAACCCAGACAGGAGAATCTGGGACTCGAGCCAATACGCTTTTGAAATTCTTGAGTTTGGGCAGACTTAAAATTAGTCCCCTGATCACTAGCTATAACGTTGGGCATACCCCAGTTCTTGTAAAAATTGTAAGTAATGCATAGCAAGTTGTTGTAGCGGACAGTGATTTCAATGGCACAGCTTCTGGCCAGCGAGTATTTTGGTCAACAAGACAAAGTACATATTTGTGTCCTCTGCTAGATGGTGGGTCTATAGGACCAAAGACGTCCGCGTTCACAATTTCGAAAGGAAGTTCAGGGCGAACCACAGGAGTTATGGGCGCTGTATCGCCAATTTTCTCAGTTTTTCTAAGTTGGCACCCTTCACAAGTTTGGACAAATTCCGTTATATATTTCCTCATATTCGGCCAGTAAAAACTATATTTTATTCGCTCTTTAGTTTTTTAACCCCCAAAAACGGATTCATGTGCGAATTTTAAAACTTTATTTAGCCTACATTTTGGTAAAACTAACTGCATAACTGATTCATTAAGAATTTTATCCTTATGGTAAATTAATCCATCCATTAAAATAAAATTGCCTTTATTTTGTTTTAATTCCGCGCAAATTTTTTCTAATGAAATACAATTAGTTTATTCTTCTTTTAATTTATAATAATCCGAAAACAATTTAGAACCTTCATTTAAAGTATTCGTCTCACTCCCACTCAATGAGCAACCACTCTCTTCCCCCTCTGACAAAATATCCCTTTCATTAGTTTGTTGTAATAACACGTGTGCTGATTCTTTTTCCAACACGCACCGACTTTCACTGCTTCCCCCCTTGCAAGAACTCTCAAAGTATGACAAAATCAGAGACTCGTAAAGAAACATTGGTATTAACCCATCTACATTTAATTTATCTGTCAATGCAATTATGCGTTCAACGGGATAATTTAATGCCGAATCTCTATTTAACGAAACCATTGTTTTTATTAATTAGCCTCAACATGCTCCCCAAACGCCGAACTCAAACTAATCTTTCCATATTCCTCAATTATCGGCGCCAGGAATCAAATTCGAATTACAAACAAAAACTTGAGTATCAGAATCTATTACACATTTCAATTTCTTCCCCCCTCCCACGTACACTGATACATACTTCAAAGTAGAGTAAAAGAGTATGGACAAGGGAGAAACGATTCCTGATTGGTGGAAAGAAAAACTTTACCGCCGGAGGCGAGAGTGGAAAATTCGCCATTGGAATAACATGGAGGGAAAATTATCTGCCTCAAAAACTTTATGTTCTGCATTAATAAAGGTATGTAATAAGTTCATTACTTACTTTTTTTTTCAATAAGAAACTGCACAGTTACAGTAAATGTAAAAATTATGGCTGAAAATTTGGATAGTATTAGTTATTTGAATTTTTCCTTATTATTACTTACTTGCGTGCATATAAAGTTTTGTTTATCTCATTGTAAAGAGAACAAGGTGATGAAATAACTAATGATTTCATAAGAATAAATGTATTTACTTTAATAAACATATAATTTATATCTAAATTACCTATAAATTTTAAGATTTGAGCATCTTTTTATCAAAACTTCAGAAGTGCAGAGTTTGGCGCTATTACTTTGAAATGTTGGCGCGTTATATGTTCGCCAAGTAGCATTTGTTTACTTTTCGTCACCAACTTGATAAAATGCTAGTTTGTTTTAAATTTCAACTAATTATCGAATTTTTTGTTTGCAATTTGTTGAAATAAGCAATACCTTTTTAGGTGAATATGCGATAATTTTTTCCTGAAAAAGTAATAAATAATAATAAATTATGTAATTTGTTTTGTTAATTATTATTTTTGAAATGAATAACATAATCATTATTAATTTTTATATTTTATTTATGGCATTTATTTAAAGCTGAAGTCTTTTCATCAGTCTTTTTTTTTTCTTTGAATTTAATTTTTTAACATATTTGAGTTGTTAATTTTTCTTACAATGTTTCTTAAAAAATCTGTAATATCAAGTGCTTTCCAATCTTAAAGTTTATATTATTGATACTTTAGTATTTACTCTTAGGCAAATGGATAGAGTTAAATAATCAATTATATTCATTTAGGATTGAAATAACTTCAATATATTATTTTATATTCTTTTTATATGAAATAATATATTTATATAATATAATAAGAATAATATAATAAGAATTTTTAAGAATACTTTAAGAAATTTTGTATTTATTTTGAACATACGTTTTGAAATTTTATTGAAAATAAACTAGAAATATATTTAAAACTATCTAACTATATGAAAGTTCTTTTATAGTTGTTTTTTTTCTTCCAAATGCTAATGCATTTTTAAAAGATGGACTAGAAAAATAATCTTACACTAAAAAATGAAACAAATAAAATAAATTTTTTTTAAACTTTTGCAGGGTTGCCACAGGCGACTATTTGCTACTGTTTTCAGCCTTAGGCGACTTTTTTTGCCTGTTGACTAAAAAAGCAACTATTTTCAGGTATAGGCGACTATTGAGAGACTTTTTTACTTTTGGCGAAGTTTCTTCTCAAAAATGAACGTTACTTTTCAGTCCCCTCGCTAACACGTACGTAATGCCGCCTACCACGTGCCTGTGCTCAGTGACGTCATCACGCTAATCCCTCCCTTGTTATTTCATCCTACTGAAAAAGAAAGAAAAAATCTGCGTTCCTTCATTATTCGTTCAAGTGGAAGCGTATTTTATTTTTAATTGTATATCTATGTAATGATTTGATTTTATACCATACCAGTGTCCTCTTCATAACACATTTCAGGTAAGTGAGTTTTATGTTGATTTAGATTTTTCTTAATATTCAATTCTTGAATATTTCTTAATATTTGAGATATTTTTCTTAAAAAAAATTCGTAAAATTACATCATATTTTCTGTTGCTGATATTTTTAAAAATGCAATATGCATCAAAATAAAATTGCATAGAGACGAATCGGTTTTATAACAAAATGACAATGCCTCTGTTAATAGGCGATATATCGCAAAATATTGATTAAAAGTGATCAGAGTGAGCTACTATATCTTCACGTCGATAGAGTAAGAAAGGTGAAGTTAATAGCTAACGCAGTTACCGCGCTGAGAAAGACGATGTTTGTTTCGGAATTGGTTTTGGGATGTTGAATGGCAGTGGACAATTTTAATCTTAGGTCGTGGTTTTGTGTGTTATTAGCTTCAGAATGTAGAACCCAATAAATTCTTTTTTGCTTCCTTTTCTTTTTTCCCTTGAAGATTACTTTTTTTGACCACCCTTATTTTGGACATAATCCTAAAAATTAAATTCGGGGTCTAACTTCGCATTTTTACGCCAAGTAAATAAAAATCCAATTCTTATATTGTATTCGTTTGACAAAAAATGACCACCCTTTAATTTTTTTTTTTTTTGGACCACCCTTATTTTGGATATAATCCTAAAAATTAAATTCGGGAGCTAACTTCGCATTTTTACGAAAAATAAATAAAAATCCAATTTTTATATTGTATTCGTTTGACCACAAATGACTACCTTTTAAACTCCCTTATTTAAGCCCGAAGTCAAGCATCACTGGCTGCGGTCAGTGTGCGGGTGGGTCACCACTTGGATCAGTCTGCGTAGGGACCGAGGGTGTGCGGTATTGGTCCTCGTTAAACTGTGCTACCGTAAAGTGCTCGACTTCGCGTGCAGGTCGTTGGGCTACCGAAGCAGGGGTGCCATCCCCTCTGCAGAGGATCAAAATTGTGATGGCATGTCTTCGGATCATCCTCAGGGATGTTTCCCAGACCGTCGCCAATAGCCCATTGTGCAGCTCTAGTGCGACGTAAATGAACTACTACTACTACTACCCTTATTTAAGCCGTAATCCAAAAAATAAAACTGGGGTGGGACGAAGCTTGAAGTTAGTCCCCAAAATTCAGGAAAATAACAAATTTCAACTGCACTTGCTTGACCATTTTTTACTACAAATGACCACCTTGAGGTTTTTCCGACAATTCTTATTTCAGTCTTTCTTTTAGCAACATCAATGTAATATATTTGAATTATAGCTGACATCTAAACGTAGTAATGGTCAAAAACTTTTTCTTGCAGTATAAAAATTTTAAAAATAAATTCCAAAACGACTATGTACTTCAAATGTAATGATTATAGTCCAGCGAAACGAGGAATGCTAAAAACTATATGTATAATTTTTGTTCGTATTATTATATTTTAATTGTATCTTTATTTTCTGCAATGTTATTTTAAAATTGTTTTACAAGTAGAAAAATAAAAGTTTAATAAGATGTAGTAAATCTAAAACATTTCTACAAAAATTATTAGGTTGTTATACTGTTCAAAAACATTTTTCTCAATAATGATATATAAAATTTAACATATATTTACTCTCTAAAAGAGTAGAAATAGTTTCATAAAAATAAAATTATTTTAGAAACCAACCATAACACCTTTTCTCCAGTAGTGTATTAGCTTGCATTATATATATATATATATATATATAGTAAACTTATTCCTCTTTAGCCATGGTACATAAAATTAGTTATATATTAAATTAGCATACAATAACAAGTTTAATTTGCTTTATTATCTAATAATAGCTAAGAATTCTTCATTAGCATTTAGGCATTTTATTTTTAAAATCATTGATTTTTGTAAAATATAGAAATAATTATATACAAAATAGAAACACATGTCTAATCACTATATTAAATTACATTCTTAAACTGACATAACTTTTATTTATGTTCAAAACAATGGAGAAAACAATTTTAAACAAACTGCACGAACCTTACCAATATGTATACCAGGGCTGTCCAACTGCAAAGAGCCCACGGGCCAGAATTCCGGTCACTGATCACCTGGCGGGCCGCAGTTTGAAAAAATTGAACAATAACCTCTTATACAATAACAATTAATAGTTGAATTATAATTTATAAAACAATGGAACAGAAGGATCATAAAACAATATGTTTACATTTTAATGGGAAAACTGAATCAAAATGCTTAGCCATTTCCTATCACTAAATGCTTTTGCCATTTCTGCAGCACACTTTTTAACAACGACGCCTTTTTAACAGTGTAAGGTTTTTTCGCTTTAGAAAGCCCAAGTGAAATTGCCTACGAAGCATGCAAATCGTTGTACTGATAAGATTTTACTTGAGTAAACATCCCAGCTTGTTTTTGCAGTTTTGATTCAGTTCTGAAACTATCGGAGATCTTGCTTCTCCTTGATATTTACTGTGGCTCCCTTCGTGAAGACTCGCGTAATGCCTTTTAAAATTATATTCTTTGCACACAGCCACAACTTGCATACAAATCAAGCACTGGAGTTTGTCCTTTCTATTCGTGATGAAATACTGGGTTTCCCAGCGGTCTTGGAACATTCAATTCTCACTGTCTATCTAACGCGAGGCAATACTATTGTATAACACCAGCGTGCAAGGTAGGACTGCTCTTGACCTGTAGATGTCATCTACCTTTATCTCCCAATACAATGAAAGGAGTGAAAGAGCGATCAAGAGGAAACTTCGGGGATCTCTGCTTGACCAAGAACGGTAGTCTCGGATGCTTCTTGGTACCATAAAATTTCGAAAAAAGAAATATGCTGAATAAGAAGTTGGCGGGCCGCCAGTTGGACAGCCCTAATATATACAATCTGTTCTTAATCATTATTAGAATTTTAGCAATTACAAATAGAAAGGTATTTTTTTCACTGTGTTGTAACCATATAAATGTATTTAATAATTACTCAAATATAAGTAAGAACACATGTAAAGTAAGTACAAATGAAATAAGATTAAGCCAGATTGTTAAAAGCACTAAAAAACATAGAAGAGAAGTAAATCCGACAGTGTATTAACACATTTTTCAAAAAGGTATTCTTTCATGAGTTATTCCCATTTAACAATTGAACAATTCGAAGTCTCGTAGATCCATTGAAATGTAAGTTTCAGAAAAGATAAATATTTTAATATTTATAATTTAATATCAAAATTTTCTTTTTCGTATTTTACAATTTAATTAGTTTTCAATTGTTAAGTGTCCCAAAGAAAGCGAACACCTTGAAATCTTATGATCAGATTGAAAATCCGATCAAATGATCATTAGTTATTGAGAAAATCTGTTTTCTTTCTGTGCACTACATTAAACAACTACTTATGAAAAATTCAACCTGTATTTAAAAAGATTAATTCAACTAATCTTCATAATTTGTATAGACCAAAATATGTGGATTAATTTTTTTATTTAATAAATCATTCAGAGGTTTACGTTCACCTAGCATATCATCTCGTATTTCCCACGAATTCCGTATTCGTCTGCAAAAGGAAATATAATGTCCCATTGAATTGTGTTCGATTGGTCCAAAATACTGTACGAATCCAGCTAATATATACTGTTATTTCTGAATCAATATTTTTTCTGGTATATCTTGAAGTACCGTCTGTTCATGGTGATGTTGGCGAAACTGTTGAACAATTTCTATGTCGCAGAATATATGGATACCAGGCTCTTTTTTCTTTGTCATATCTGATTCGCAATTAGGGCATTTCAGTTTTTTATCCAAGAAATATTGTTCCACTAAGTTTTCAATGTACTCTTTTAAACATAGCTCAATAATTTCATCATAAGGAATTTCAATCAAAGTATAATCTTTCTTCGAAATTCCACAGTGAGGACATATGCCAGTTTCGATTGCTGATGGAGTTACTTTAAACAACTGATTTATAATTGATCCAATATCAATTGCGCAGTTTAAAATACTGCAGTTATCGCTATTTATTATATTCATTAAAATTACATCTTTATCTTCGTAGAAATTTCTTGTAAAACCAGCTATTGCATAATTTTTTATGACTGAAAATATTTGCTCATCATTATTGATATCATTTAATTTTAAAAAATGCCTGTTATCCATGTAAGCTGTAGACATTATCTCCACTATGGAATCAAATGCACATGTATTTCGAATTTCCATTAATCTTGTCCCAATGTATAGAGCAGATTGAATGTTACCATTCCTTATAATAGAATTTTGTTTTTTTCTGATGGGTCGATTATGTATGAAAGATATTTCTGGACAAGGTGTTAGGTATTTTCCTCTCTTTTTAATATTTTGTTTTAGTGAAAGTTTTAAGTTTTCTTCATCTGCATTCGTATTATTGGAATTGCCACATTTTTCTGAAACGGTTTTTTCGCAATAAGTATCCAATAATTTTTCTAATTTATAGATTTCATTTATCTTATTTTTGTTTCTCCAATTTTCTTCTGCGAACAGATAGCCAAAATTATCATCAAAAGCTTCACAGGTCGTACTTGTTTTTGCAGTTTTCTCTCTATTCAAATTATATAATTCATAATTTTCTGTATTCTGATACGCTTTAGGTAATACTTCTTTCTCATTCATGTTATCATTATCCACGTTATCAAAAATAATATTTTTTTTTATTCGAATCCAATTCATTTGATGCTGTTTGTTCCTCTTCTTTTGAGTTAATTATAAATTCTTTATCAGAAAGTTTTTCTCGTTTTGGACGTTTATTACTTGAAACGTCTGTTTCGTCCTTAATTGTAGTAATACTTCTTTTTCTTTGGGTATTATTTATTGCTCTGTTGTATACACATGCTAATTGAATAGAACTCATGTGCTTTACAAAAAATTTGTCAGCTCGAAGTATACTGCCATATCCATCTAAAACAGTTGTTTTTAAGTTTTTGAAATATGCTTCAACTATTGCTGAAGACGCCACGTCGTAAGTGGAATTAAACGTTTGTTTTAAGATGTTAGTCCATAAAACAAAGCATTTTATCAATTTTAGTAAGGGTTTAATTATTTCCGGTAAATAATAGGGGTTAGGATTGTCAGTTTCGTGGCTCTTTTCGGCATTCTTTTGAGCACGCTTATGAATTTTTTCTAAAAACTTATCAATAAGCTGCTCATCGCTTGAACCTATTTCATTTTCAAAAATGTCGATGTCTGTATAACTTCTTGTGCCTACTCCATCATCTCCACTTTCTTCATCATTATCGAAGGAAACATGATCCAAACTAATTTCAAATGTTTTTATTCTATCAATTAACAGGTTAATTTTTCTTTGGCATTCTATCTTTTCCGTTGTCATATTTACCACAGCATTCGCTCAGTGCAACTGTAAAAAGTGCAATTAACACTTTTTTAAAATCTTTAATTTCGTTACACATAGAAAGAATTCCTAATGATCTTACGTAAAAGTCTTTAATTTTGCTCAACTTGCGATAAAAAAAACTTTTTTCGTGCTTAGTATTTTTATTACATGTGCAATATCAACACGCACAAAGCAAAATAATTTATTTGGCAAATCTTCAGCAAATACCATTTTTAAACAGTGCTGCACATATGTTTCTAAACGGCAGCTGTTAAAACTCAAAGTTATTGCATTTAGCAAAGTAAAAGAGAAATCAGACCGCATTCTCTTCGTATTTTTAACAAAAACTTGAAGCCAGTACTGTATGCTTAAGGTGTCATGTTTTATAGATATCATTTGAAAAACGGGTAATATTTGTTCTCCTTCGACAACAGTTTGATATAAAAATATATGCTTAGATTTACCATTCAATTTTACAATGGGCTTTGCGATTCCTCCTGTTGCATCAATTACTATACGTTTTCCTTGTTTTATTGCATTTTTATGTAAAATTATTTGAGAAGGAGAAAAATAAATGCAATAAAAGTCATCTAACCCTATGTCATGGATATAACCTGCATATTCGCCCTAATATTTTTTATATAGTAAAGATGAAATACAATCTAAATTCTTATTAATATTTAAATCCCTGTTTACAGCCGCTTTACGAAACACGCTCAACGAAGGAATATAGCTTGGTACAGGTTCGCCAAAATGAATACCTCTTGAAGCATCCATTCGCCAGGTTGATGCCTTTTTATGAAGGAGACTTTCGCCAACTTCTGAGCGCCTGTTACCTCTTAAGTGTCTTTTCTGGATGTGCAATATTCCTCTAGTGTCAGACGTTGAAACTTGAATAGAAATTCCACGATCTTGTTTGGGTTCTTTCAAACAATGACCCTTAAGTTGGCAACCACACTCGTTACAGACACCAATTTTCAACCAAACCTTATTTTCATTGTTGGAAATTTTTGCATGTTTGAAACTAAATGCACATGGCAGCGTGGCTATTTCACTGATTTTATGGGCAATTATGTCTGTCCAACCTGTTTGTAATTCCCTATAATTACGAATTCTAGTTTTTTCTCTTCTCAATACATTTGTCGGGGCAATTTTTTTCCATTCTTCTTCTTCCAAATCTATTTGAAAATTCATAGGAGGTAATGCATTCTGTCTTATTGGCTCAGTAACTAAGAAGTCAGAATCATCCGAAGTCGAAATCGAAACATCGCTAATTTCCTTTATATCTTTGATTCCACACTTTCGCTTCAGATCTTCCAAAATATCATAACGATTGAATCTAACATATACATTCAGTGTCTTTGCATTTATGTTTAGTAATTCACTTGCTTTATTCCATAATGCATCATTTCGTGATTTTAAATTTCCAATGGAATCTTTAAAAATATTTACTTCGGACAATACTTTAACAATGTTTTCAGAATTGACAAACGCTGGTCGAGGCATTTTGTGTAAAATGATGTCTTTTAGGGAATTATACCCTGTTTACTTCCTGGTTACGCCAAATCCATTCGCCAAATTGTTGTCGCCAATATATCACATGACTCTCCAAGGTTATCAGAAAAACACGATAGTTATTTTTGATATGTTGAATAAAAACAAAAAAAAAAGCTTTCGTTTTTGTTCATTATTTTAATTTATTTTTCCCATTTTTGTTAACTTTTTGTTATTCTTTAAAGTTATGATTTTTTTTTTCTTTTGAAGTATCTGTTGGTAGTATTAAAAAAAATAGCAGATTTTTCAGAAAACTTTACAAGTAACAAGATAGTATTTTAAATTTTAAAAAAATTTTAAAATTTAGTAATAAAAAAAGTATAACCTAACAGTATAACTTAAAAGACAACTTAAACTCCAACAGGATGTTTTTATTAAAAGCTTGAAAATAATTAATGCTTGCAAAACAAAAAATTTTTATCCGAGACCGAAACATTAGCTTTGGAATTTTATTTTTCAGACAATATCATAATTAGATGATCAAAATCATTAAACATTGTAGACAAAGGCTTGTCTAAGATTGATTATAGGCAAATTATGTCCTTTGAATTAAACATTCGAATTCAGTTTCAATTTTCTCATTTGAGAAGGATAATTTTATGCTGCACTTAAGTATAACTTCGTTAACAACTATATATTTCTTTTATGATTAGGGCTGAAATAAGGGTGGTAAAAAAAACTGAAAAGTAGTAAATTGAGGTCAAAAAATGGTCAAACGAATGCTGTTGAATCTTTTAATTTTTACCATTTTCGGGGTCTAACTTAACTCTACCCTCAAAATTTATTTTTATAATTACGGCTAAAATAAGAATAGTAAAAAAAAAAAAAATAGTAAGTAATAGGTTGTTATTTGTAGTCAAAATTGGTCAAACGAATGCACTTGAAATTTTTTAATTTTTCTCATTTTCAAAGGGTTCATTTGTGGCCAAACGAGTGCTGTTAAAAAATTTATTTTTCTTATTTTCAGGGGCTAACCTCGTGCTTCTCTCAAGTCTTATTTTTAGGATTACGGCGTAAATAAGGATGGTCAACAAAAACTAAAAGGTGGTCATTTGTGGTCAAACAAATACAATATAAAAATTATGTAAAGATCTAAAATATTTATACCGGAACTATATTTAAGAAAATTATGATTATACACTATAAAATTAAAGAGAATTATAATTAGACTTTGAAGTTAATAGGTAAATGCCAATTTACAAATAACTGTCCTACCACAAGTGTTTTTTTCCTTTTAAGAATAAAATGGTAAAAACGTTTTTTTGTATTTTAGGTTCATTTTGATGATGACTAGTGGGAGGTGGCTTCTATAGTTTTCTTTTCACTTGAAAATACATTGATGGAAAAGGTCAAATTATTTTGTAAATAATGTAAATACCTTGTGCTGTTTGTTTAAAATGTTATTAAAATTTGATTTCAATGATATAATTTCACTTCATAAGTATCAATCTTGTAGCTCGTTATTTCAGAGAATGTGTAATTACGAGCAATTAGGCTTGCACACTATGTAATAAAGTTTACAAGAATAAAAATGTGTGTTGATTTTTTTTTTCACTTATAAATTTGGAGCTTCATCATAGAAGGTAATGTTTTATAAGATAAAGTAAGTTATCATTTATTAAAATGTATGCTTTTTTTGTCCTGAAAAACCCAGATGCAAGCATCGCTAAATAATTTTTGCATAAAAATGCATCAAAAAATTTTATATTTAAAGAAACATTTCATAAGAAAAGATTATTGTATCAAATTGCATTACAGTTCAATTATTTTGCAATAATAAAATGCAATTAAGCTATCAAAACTAGATCATTGCATTTGGGAATAAAATTTAAAAGAAAAAAAATTATTATTATGATACAATCTTTTGAAAATAGAGAAAATCGTATTATGTGTTATATTTGATATTAACCCTACAATATAGATTGTAGTGATCTATTAAATTTAATTTTTTAAACTAATGCAGTTAACAGGGTATAGATCTGGCTCTTCTTTAAAATGATTTAACTTTGATTTCTAATTGATGATTCGTAAAATAACTTTTTCTTCACTCAAATTAAAAGAATGACTTTACATTATATTTTGTAGAATTTTTAAAAACATTTGATAGATAGTTTTAAAAAGAGATATCTTTTGATAAATTTTACTTATTTTAGCATGATTATTAACTTAGTTGAAGTGTGAAATTTGAAATACCTAAGTGGAATCCTCGCTTTCTTTTTATCTCAATAAATCAAATCAATATTTTTTTTATCTGAATATATTTTCTGAATACAAACATGTTTAAATATTCTTTTTTTTCAGATTAAGGTTCCTATGCTCTATAAGTTATATCTCTTAACTTTTTAATTAAATGTGTTCTTATTATCAAAATTTGATGCATGGCATTAATAATGCATTATCCATTTTGTGTTTCAATTCAGTTCAATTCTTCACACACTGTATTTTTTCCCCATTGAAATGTTTTAATGTAAAATGAAAGTAAATTAAAACAAAAATATTTATCTCTTCTATGGTTTTAATTCTCCAAATTTATTTCCCCATAAAAAAAGTCAGAAAACGTCAATGTAAAACTATTTGTCAGTATTTATGAAGCCATTGTTAAAATTTAAGGTCTAATTTTTTTTTTTCTATTAATAAGAATTAGAAGTTTTATAAAATAAATTTTATCTTGCATCATTTATACAGAAAAGTAGAAAAAGGGGTGTATAATATAATGATACCTTCAACTTAATTTTTCACAGTTTGTTTTTATCTAAATTTAAAATGTTGAAAGTCCTTCAGAATAACACCAAATGAGCGAGTGGCGCCAATTTCGGTGTATCATCTGGCAACCCCCTTGGACAAAAAAAATGACGGCAGCGCATGCGCTCTTGGGTTTTGTCATCACTCTTTTCAATACAGGCACTCTACTTCAAAGGGTGAAGGTCAACATATGGATAAAAATGTTCAGAGGAGATTTTTGCGATGACAGCATTTTCTTTTACTTTCGTTTTCGAATATTTATTCCTACAATCTTTTGCTTAATGATTTTCTCCGCATAAGTAACATTCTAGTTTTTTATTTTATTTTATTTTGACTTCGGTTTTATTTCTTCGCATCGTAACTGAGGCGCTATATATTTAGAATCATTTCGAGTGTAATTTTGATTATAAGACTGGGGTTTTTGATAATTAGAATATGTATCAGAAAAAGATTTTCCTTTTGACGCAAAATACATATCGCATTCTTTACCCATTTGTACCGGTTTAAACCAATCTTGCTCTTGTTTTATATTTATATGCATCGCTGTTTCATGATCTAATGATTGATATAATTTATCGCTTACAATTAATTCTTTCAAAGTATTTAAATCCTGCACATTTCTTTTAATCTACAATATTGTTCCAAACTAGTAGATAATCGAGATGCAAATTGTACATGAGTTTCGTTTGACATACGACGTGATTTTTGAAAGTTTTGTAAACAAATTAGAGGTGTCGGTACGTATTCTTTTAAAATTGCACTTTTCAATTTCTCATAATCGTTTATTTCCTCATCTTTGATATTAACTAAAATATTTATAGCTTTTTCTCCGAGGAGGTTTAATAAAATTTCTCCCTTAAATTCGCGATTGTAACGAAGTATAGGGGGCGTTGTTGTATGAGACGAATACCTGCGATTTCTATGTGAACAGTCATTCAGTTACTCTGGAGACGTCTTTAATGTAGCATTGTAGCGTTCCTTCTTTAATGTGGCTTATTAAATTTAAAAAAGAAAAATGTTTGATATTCTTTCTTATGCAAACGAAAACAAAATGGTATCTCTTTTTTTTTTTTTAGAGAAGGAACATCCAAAACACAAAAATATTTGTAAATAAACAGAAAAAAAATAGGTATCTTCTTATTAGAGTTAAAACCTAATGCCTGAGAAATAGTTTTAGTAAATTTAATGGTATAGCATAAAAGGCCTATTTAAATTTTACATTCCATAGTTTCAAGAATCATATTACTTCAAACATTAAAATAAGCAAAAAGCATACATAAGCCTCATAATTTTATATAATTTAATTTTGTAAAAAAAAATTTTTGACAACAATTTCTATCAAAATATTTTAAGTTTCTATAAAAATCATTATTTAGAAACTAAAAAAAGTAAAATAAAGAATGCTTACGAAAAGAAAAAAAACAATTCTAAAAATTCCTCACATTAAAATAAAAAACTTACATCTTTTTTGTTTTTATTCATAATCGGAAGTAGAAAACCATTCTATTGGCGATCGAAATGGGCTTTAGCATGTGGAGAGTCATAGAGGAAAGAAGTACGTTAGTTTCTCTCTTGATTTTCATATAGATTAAAATCTTTTAAGTTGGAAAACTATATGGAACTGAAAACTACATTAAACATAGTTCTAAAGAAAGCATTACGGAAATTTTAAAAAATATTTTTATTAAATAAAAAGGAAAAATATTAAGAGAAGGGAAAATATCGCATTACATTCAACTGAAAAGAGGAGGAGAGGGAAAGGAGAAGGGCTAAAAGCATGAAACCGGTCTCTCCCCAGATGGCGTATTCGAGCGTTGCGATCTTCAATAGACGATTATCATCAAATAATCCTGCATATCATCTTATGGATTCTTTGTAGCCTTGTTTGCTGATTTTTGACGCCATTTTTTAGTGCTACTAAATTGCGTCTTTGGGATTTGCCGAAAATAGAACAAGATACTATTTTATTTTTTCAGGAGCGAAATATTTTATTAAAGAAAAAAAAACGAAAATGTGCCAATTCTCATGACATGAAACTTTATTATGGTAAACGTACGTTTTGAAAATGTAATTTCATTTAGAATTTTATTTTATTAGAGTTTATATGGCGACAGCACATCAGATGAAATAAAATACATATTGTTTTGAATCTATGTTAAACTCTCCACCGAAATCCGATTGACTACGTTGATTTTAAATAAAGTGTTTTGAAAGGGTTTTATTTTATGATTTGTCGCAAAATTTTTAGGTGTAGATTGGCGACACTTTAAAACCTCCAAATCTGTAGTTGCGGTGGCGTTAATACATAAGTACCGAAATTTTATTCCATACTTTTCTGAATCATATTACTTCAAACTTTAGAATATGCAAAAAGTATATATATAAACACATAATGTTATACCATTTAATTTTTCAAAACAATTATTTTAACTACAATTTTTATTAAAAAATTATAAAGTAAAAAGCGTAAAATAAAGAATTCTTAGGATAAAAAAAAAAGATTTTGAAAATTTCCTCATATTGAAATAAAAAACTTCCATATTGTTTCTTTTTTTATTCTTATAGTTCTTAATCAGGCGTAAAAAACCATTCTGTTGAGAACTATCATCAAATAAGAAAAAAAAATTCTTTACTAGAAAATTTTTTATTGTAAAAATCATAACACTTACCTGATTTATAAATCTGGTTCTGGATCTTTTCGTTTCAAAATTTTCTTTTCAAATAATATATACATAGATTATCTCTTCATTACTTTTCGAGAACATACCACACAACAAAATTTTATAATTGTAAGATCTCGATATGAATTTTAATATGTAGCTTTAAAACAGAATAGCTGAATTCTAGTTGAAATTATTCTTTCAAAACTAAAAAATGCTTACCAAGAAAACGATAAAAATGTATTAATAATCAGCACAGATGATACTATTTCAAGTAATACGGATGATACTTTAATGTTGTTTTCTGAATTATGTAAATACAGAAATATATACTATTCTATAAAGAAGAAGAATGTTCTATAACTATTACAGTTCTGTACGTTCACATTAATTCATTGGAATGAAGAAAGCATTGTTGACTTCACTTTAATTTGCAATGAATTGAAGACAGAATAAATGTATTTTACCGTAATACACGCATCTGAACAGTATGCAATACCGAAGTCGGAAATTATCAGTTGCAAGTTTGTTGATCATAGAAGTTAAAAATTGAGGAATTTTTCTTCAAATGTTTGGCGTGTTCTGTTTCTGAAAGATTTACCAATATTCTGGAGAAATTTTTCAAGTTCTTCGACCTTTTCCTTAGGGAAATTTTGCTTCGTATTTGCTGCTAAGAAAATGGCGTCTGATTCTGCCAATGATTTTGATGGAACTAAATAAATTAATGTCTGATATTTTCCGGCTCCCGCTAGATGGCGTACTCGAGCGTTGCGATCGCGAATAGGTATAGTTAAAGCTCGTACACTTTGAATATGGTTTTCCACTGATGTCGTCTGACACGTGACTTCGCTTTCGGTACTACATTCTCTCGTACTCGCTAGTTTCGTTTTCTCAAAGTTTATTTTTTCTTGCTCAGCGTTTATTTTTGCTTTTTCTAGATTTATTTTTTCTAAGTCTATCTTAGATCTTTCGAATTCAATTTTCGCTTGCTGTTCTTCACTCGACTTTCGCTCAGAAATTATCGAATCAGCAAATTGTTCTATAAAATCTTTATCGTTTTTATAATGCGCACTATTTAGAATTAAATTTCTCAAATCAATTACCTTCATATCGGGATTTATCGACTCCCCGATCTCCTCTGCAATTAATTTAAGATCCTCATTTTTAGCCCTTTTAAACATTTTTAAATTCTTATATTTACAACTTTAAAATTCAAACAATTTAAAAACTTAAACGCACGAAATATGTCTAAACAATTGATTGAAGCAAAAAGAATGCCTACCACGTAGTCTTCAATGCTTTTGATTTATCATGATCCCAGGAGACGGCGACAGTATCATATTCCTCTGTGAATAATGTGGTTGGTTCTCATGAATAACTGTCACTTGTATGGACAACACTTTTTATTTAAACATATAACATAAAATTAACGTGAGATAAATGTAAGTTATAGACATAATTTGTACTGACTTCATAAGCCAGTTCCACGAACGCTTCTCTATGTTTTTATTTAATTACTTTTCGGAGGTGAGTGAGCGAAGCGCCCTCTGGCGAAGATGTCCGCACACTACAGCTGCTACCAAATTAGAGATGCAGCATAAAAATATGTGGTATTTAGCCTATACTGCACAACACAGAATATTCATTTCGGGGGCCGGGATAGCCTGGTCGGTAGGGCGCTGGGCCCATATCCAAGAGGTCGTGGGTTCGATCCTCGCCGGCCGAAGACTCCCCGTGTAGTAAATGGTGACTGATGCACGTTAAATCTGTCGAGTCTCAAAGTCCTCCATGTTCCCATAACAAATCAATACCTCTGGGGGTACTGATCCAGGAGTTTCCTTGTCTTTTGGATTGGTTCAAAATTACAAGGCTACGGAGTTGAACATTAGTAGTCGAAAACCCATGAAATTGGGTCGGCTGTTCAACGACGGTTATAAAATAAAATATTCATTTCGGAAAAATAATGGAAACAAAATCACTCACATTTTTAATAATTTAAATTGACATATTTCAAATAACACAACTTAATTATGTATCACTTCTAATGTGTTACACATTAAATAAACTTAAACAATTCTTAAATTTATAATATTTTTTTAAAAAATGTTGACATAAGTTAATTTTTATTTACCGGGGGCTACTTTATGCAAATTCGAATTTGGCATTTTTCAAGTGCTGCTATTCAGTATTATGTTTATTTCACGTTAAAAATGTGTGGAATTTGAAGATAGAAGTCTCTTCTATTACTACAAACATTTTTTCGAATTTTAAAACAATCTCAAAGTGTGTTTCGTTCATCCAATGTCAACAACCTTCCGAGGACGTCGGATGTCGAAAAGTGTGCGTGGAAACTTTAGCTGTGAAATGCAAAGACGTTGATAAAACAAT
This sequence comes from Parasteatoda lunata, assembly GCA_949128135.1. Classification (NCBI taxonomy): domain Eukaryota; kingdom Metazoa; phylum Arthropoda; class Arachnida; order Araneae; family Theridiidae; genus Parasteatoda; species Parasteatoda lunata. The sequence continues at coordinate 114,952,561 of OX421971.1, read as the reverse complement.
TGTCGTAAGTGCAAATTTTTTTATTTACATATTAATAAACAATTATATCATGTTAGCGTTAAAAAAAATTTGAAAATTAATAACAAATAAACGGAAAATGAAAAAAAAATGCACTTTGGGGCTACTTTGTGCAAAGTTTCATTCGTTTTTTTTTCGACAGAAAAATGGTCAGACGTTATAAAAAAATACCTGAAAAGACTGACACGTTCAAACTCGAAGAAATTGTGAGAAAGATTAGCCAACCGAAGGCTGTTAATAAGCGTGGTCTATACCGCGTTAAAGAGATAGAAACGCTCTGGGGGAAGTAAAAATTGCAGATTCGCGGCGTGATGTAGATGCATGTTATGTTCAAATGTATCAATAATGTATTATAAATGTTAATGAATATGTAATAATTATTATTTTTGAAATATCATCCATTTCAATGTTAAAAAAAGTATACGGTTTCCTTTTGTTTAAACTCAAATGTTTTGAAATAAACATTCTTTTTAAGAAAAAATTCTTCAAAAAAAAATGGTTTTTTAACGCTGAAAATTATTTTCAAGCTAATATCTTTACATATCTTGATGTTTTTGTCTTTAAAAATGTCAACAATTAACTTTTTTAACAATTTTATATCAATATTTTACTAAAAACATGATTATTAAACTGAACTCCTATCGCTGCATAAAGTAGCCCCATTTGGGGGCTACTTTGTGCAAGGTATGTTTTGACTTATTATTCGTAAATATTACATACAAATAATGCCAATATTGATCAAATTCACTCGTCTGAGTCCAGTTATGAATATAATATCCATAAATTTTACTAAAGTTTGAATTAACATATAGTTTTTTTACATGTCAAAGTTCAAAAACTGCGAAATCCTGCACAAAGTAGCCCCGAATGACGGTACATAATATTTTATGAATTAATTTTATGAATAATATAGTGCTCAATTATTCATTTAAGAAAGGAAATCTTTTAATATCAATAAGAATGTACACACAATGTTTGTATATAGAAATATTTTCTTAGAATACTACATTTAGAATTCAAAAATTTTTTGACTTCAAAGAGGTTAAGGTACATAATATAAATGAAATTAGATCAAACTCAGCCCTTGAATTACAGAACAGCAAAAAAACGTGATTAACAAAATATTAGAGCAATATATGTCAATTGCCAGTAGATTTGAAAATAACTATAATAGCTGAACAGTCAGCATGAGTAAATTTTTCCCGCCCATTTACAATAATAAGCAAATGTATATCGAGTGTCTCTTGTGAAAGGTCCGATTAAAAGATAAATTGTTTTGTGAAGGGTCCGTTTTTATGAAAAGATATTTTGTGAAGGGTCAGTTAATGGCTCAAATTTCTTCTTAACAGACCCCCTGATGAGTCTAACTGATATTCTGACTCATACTGGTGTAAGTTACATATTCTTGCAGCATGTTTTTACTTTAAAGTAAAATAACTGAACACAGTCATGTCCACACTGGGGATAAACCTTTTTTCTTTTTTTGCATTTAAAGTAAAAAATTTTTAACTGAAGTGTCATTTGACTTAACACAGTCTAATGAAATTAAATAATTATTTTCTTTTCAAATCTCCCCTCTGCAGAGGATCAAAATTGTGATGGCATGTCTTCGGATCATCCTCAGGGATGTTTCCCAGACCGTCGCCAATAGCCCATTGTGCAGCTCTAGTGCGACGTAAATTAACTACATCCACATCTTTTCAAATCGTTTTAAAGTTTTATGATGCGGTTTTCATCTTATTTTTTCAGTGTATTTATTCATAAATAATGCCTATAAATTAAGCTTATGTACTGAAAAGTCTTTCAAACACATTGATGCCGTAACTTTGGTTACTGGATTATATTACTTTACTTACAACCAGTTATGCTTGATCAAAATATTAATTGTTATCATCAGTTCCCAGCTTATAGTGCAATCAGTTTCAGTTTTTCTTGAATCACCTGGAAAAAAAAAAAATTTTTTTTTTTTTAGAAATTCATACATACTTTAAGTGTTCAGGCACACTTATTTCATATTTCAATTCCTTATAGTCAATGCCGAAAAAAGAAATTTCATCAGTTTTTTTTAGGAATCTACATAAACATTAGAGTTTTATCTAATCCTAGGGGGCTCCAACCTCTGCTTGCTTCGCTCGCCCGCCGCCCAAAACTTCTCGTATTGTTCTTTTGAGATTGCTTCGCAATCCGAACTCTTTCTCCGCTTTGAAAAATTCTACATTTTGGCCTTTCTATGTATACTAGTACTCTTTTAAAAGGAAGTCCCAATATCCTGGGCAGACCATGCATAACAGGATTCTAATTTTTTAAAAATGTAGTAAATATTTTTTTTTTTGACGGGAGTTTAATTTTAGAGCGTCTCTATTTTTCGGCAATCTGCTATAGAATTTTTTCCCCTATTGTTCCGATTCATTTCTTCTGTTCTTTTCCATTTTAGGAATATTCTTTTTCCTTTTTGTAAAGAAAGGGGCGAAAGGCTAAAGATCCTTTAACACACACAAAAAAAAAAAAAAAAAATTTGATCGAAGATATTCCCGCTTCTATCAACTTACTTCTTTTCTCTATGCAGAGCCAAATATTTGAAGGTATAAAAGAAACTGATATGGATTTGCGAAAAGATTTTTCTCACTATCCAAAGGATCGAACTTTCTGAATAGGACACTCTTTAAGTAGAGAAAAAACAGTGGAACAAATTTTTTTATAAGTTTTGGAATTTCTATTTAAACTTGGCACTTAAATTTTTTTGTGAGGTGAAATTGTGTCAGTGTTGTGTGAAACATACATTTATTTGACATTCAACAGTTATAGGGAGTCCCAAAAGTAACTGATACTCGCATATAAAGCCACATTATTAATTTTCAAGGACAAAAATGTGAAGCATAGTCATAAAATACTTCTAGAGCCACTGGGGCTCTGAGCGCTTGCCCCCCAGTACGGTGACCTAGACTCGTTAGCAGTAATGACTGGTTGATAGCAATACTGCTCCAGGCTCGCATGGACCACAGTGCAGACGTAAAATATCCCAGAGTTTGACGGGTCATGTGTTAGAATGTCGTTGCCGTTGGGGTAATCGTCGAATATTTGGGTGTTTTTCTTCTTTATGAAACGCAAATACAGGTTAGTGTCATCAAAAAGTCTTCTACTACAGACTTGATCCAGAATTTCCCTTGTCTTCTGAATCGGGCTCAAAATTACAAGGCCACGAAGTTGAAATTCGACAGTCATAAACTCAAATTGGATCTGCTGTTCAAAGCCGATTATAAATTTAAAAAAAAAAAAAAAAGACTTCTTAATCATTATATTTTTTAAAAATAACAATTTTGTATTATTTTGAGATCGTAGTATTCAAATTTATAAAAATTCCCTTTTTTACAATATATCAATGTACACCCAGAATATCGATCAATATCGGACTCCCGATTTTGATCTCCTGGTGTTCAATTTATAGATATTGATTCACCTAAGCATTTTCGGTTCTCTTAATGCTTGTAGGGCAGTGCATTTTCTTTGCATCTGCTAGCTCGGGACCCAATAGATGAATATTATCAAAAATATGTTTTGTTCAAAACCGCTTTGTTTTAAGATCTTCTATCTCAACATCCCGTTTGTGAGATTTTATCCTAGACACAACTCAAAATGCGTCTTTAAGAAAATGGATGCAGCTCAAAATGTGTCTTTAACAAAATGAACATGATCTACGATTCCGTTTTTTAAACTTTTCATGCGAAAAAAAAACATTTTTTTTTAGTAAACTAATTTCAACATATCTAGAGAATATTTAAAACAAAATAAAAAAGTGTTTGCACATACTTATAAAATTCGTTTGTTCAAAGATAATTCTATGAAAAGAATAAATTTTAGTTAAGATTTAAAATATGTAATTTTACATGGCAAAATATAAGATTTGAGCGGAATCAGTAAAATAGTTCCTAAAAAATCAAACTTTAAATATATGACTTCTTTAAAATTCTATTTATCAAGAACTATTCAACCCCATCGCATCATTAAAAATGAGTTATGGACCGCAAAGATCCGATCATTAGATCATGTTATTCAGGGTTTTCCGTTTTTAATTTGCCCACTGTACACCTAGCTTCAGATAATAATGCACTTAATAACAATAATCAGCATTTATTGTATCAATGATTACTCTAAATATTCCACATCTTTGTGTAAAGCCTAACAATAAAAAATTATATTCTTCCTTTACAATAAAATCTTTCTTTCGGCCTAACAATAAAAAAATTTATTTTCTTAATTTTATTCTATCATTATTCTACCTATCTACCATTGTTCTGTTCTCAAATTTAAGATCTGATTTAAGATCTCAAATTAAGATGGAAAATCAGAAGAAAGTTCTCAAGCAGAAGACTGAAAAACAGAAAATGATCATAACACGGTAGATAGTAATTGTTGTAGCACACATTGACGCAATCAACTAGATATCAAAAATATCTTAACTGATTCAAAGTGCAACATTCACCCAACTACGAAAATTAGGTTATTCAATCTTATAAATTCAACTTTTCATAATGCTGAATAATCTTATGTGACATAAAGTACAATATTAAACCACACCTAACATCACAAGCTTTATTATAAACAAGACTATAAAGAACCAGAATGCTATCTATTTTGTGAAAATACTTTATTACACACACAACAAAATAAGGTTTCTCAGCATTTGAAACATGATTGTTAAAAGTATTGAACATTCTTATTTTTACATAAAATACAATAATAAATCACTCCACATGAGCATGATAATAATACCTACAACACTATTTTGCTTTTTTAAAAAAATGATACCATATAAGAAGAAATTTATTTAATTCCTTCAGCGAAAATTTATTCTTTCACCTTTAGCAAATGCAATTTTTAAGAAAGTGCAATTTTATTTAATTGGAAATGAACAAAAACAAAAAAATAGCAATAATTTTAAAATACATCTTTGACAAATATTTTAAAATTTATTTCTTCACCCATTATTTTATAAAACAAAGTATAATATTAAATAAAGTGCATTAAATAAAATGCCATTTATAGAAAAATAGAAATATTTTGAACAAGATATTGAGCTTGTACTGTATGATTATAAGAATAAAACTACAAATTAATATATCACAAGCTTACACACACTATCAACATATGAGAAAAAAGTTATTTAAGAATACTTATGAACTGGGCGGCTATTGCAAATGAAATACAACATTAAAAACATTTGCATTTTCACTATTTAACTTAATTACTTAGCTAAATATAGTTCCTGGAATTAAAAAAAAAAAAATTAACTATCATTTATTAATTTGGATTTTTCAGTTGTTTGAGTGATTTCCTGTGCTCTTTCTCAAAAATGTGGTTAATCATAATTCTAAAAATCATTAAAATGTGATTAAAAAAATTTACGATGTGAAATATTTTAACTAACTGTCATGTATTCTTTAGGGCAATATTTTTGTTTACATAAATATGAGATTTATAAAATAGTTAAAAGTGGACAATTTTTAGATTGAAGAACAAGAAATTGATTTTTTGAAGTATACTACTTTATATGTTTCATAAACCATATTTACTTAAAAGGAAAATAAAATTTCTTTTCTTTAATTATAACATAAAATATTTTGTATTTAAAAGAAATAAACAAAAATTTGTAATTGTGCCAGAAAAATTTTTTAAAATAAATAAGACGCTACAGGTAATTTTAATTAAAAGTTGCTAGAAGTTGTTTTTTTTCTCATGGAAAAAATATATTTCCTTTAACTCAGGATTCTTATGCTAAGATAATAAATAACAATTAATATTTTGATCAAGCATAACTGGTTGTACATAAAGTAACATAATTCAGTAACCAAAGTTACGGCATCAACTAAGATGTGTTTGAAAGACTTTTCAGTACATAAGCTTAATTTATAGGCATTATTTATGAATAAATACACTGAAAAAATAAGATGAAAACTGCATTATACAATCTCAAAACGATTTGAAAAGATAATAATTATTTAATTTTTATTAAACTGTGTTTAGTCAAATGACACTTCTGTTAAAAAACTTTTACTTTTAATGCAAAAAAAAAAGGTTTATCCCCATGAACATGACTGTGTGCAGTAATTTTAGTTTAAAGTAAAAACATGCTGCAAGAATATGTAACTTACACCAGTACGAGTCAAAATATCAGTAAGACTGTTAGAAAAATTTGAGTCCGTTAACGGGCCCTTCACAAAATATCTTTTCATAAAAATGGACCCTTCACAAAATTATTTAACTTAAAAACAGAACCTTCAAAAAGTAACTTTCTTTTAATCGGACCCTTCACAAGACACTCTATATACATTTGAGCATTATTGTAAATGGACGGGAAAAAATGTCTGATGCTGAGTGTTTAGCTTTTATAGTTATTTTCAAATCTACTGGCAATCGACATTTATTGCTCTAATATTTTGATAATCATGCTTTTCTGCTGTTCTTTAATTCTAAAGGTGAGTTTGATCTCATTTCATTTATATTATGTACCTTAAGCTCTTCAAAGTCAAAAAATTAACTTACGTAAATTTTTTTTTTTTTTTAAATATTATAAATTTAATAATTTGTTTAAGTTTACTTAACATGTAACACATTAGAAGTGATACATAACTAAGTTGTGTTATTTAAAATATGTAAATTAAAATTATTAAAAATGTGAGTGATTTTGTTTCCATTATTTGTCCGAAATGAATATTCTCTGTTGTGCAGTATAGGCTAAATATCAAATATTTGTATGCTGCATCTCTAATTTGGTAGCAGCAATATTCATTTATTTGAAATATTCATTAATATTAGTGAGGAATGTTAATTGTCAGTTGATTTTATATATCTATGATATGGTTGTTTATTATCAATTTATATCTTTTGTCAGATTGAATATCAAGGGAGATACTTCAATCTTGCATGGGGGGTATAGTGTGCTGACATCTTCGCCAGAGGGCGCTTTGCTCACTCACCTCTGAAAAGTAATTAAATAAAAACATAGAGAGGCAGTCTCGGAACTGGCTTGTGAAGTCAGTACAAATTATGTCTATAACTTACATTTATCTCACGTTAATTTTATGTTATATGTTTAATAATAAAAAAGTTATATGTGTTATATTTTTAATAAATAAAAAGTGTTGTCCATACAAGTGACAGTTATTCATGAGAACCAACCACATTATTCATAGAGGAATATGACAGCAGCAAAAGCTGTTTATTTTTGAAAATTCATTTTTTTTTTTTCATTATAATTTTATAGTGTTGAGCATAATTTTGTATCCATTTACAATATATAATTCCTTAAGAAGTTGTTTTGCAATAACAGGATCCTGGTTTTAAGAATGGGACTTGATGCTTATTTTATATTCACAAATTACGAGTAATTTTTTCACGATTTTACAAAAACAGAACCTTCCACAAAATGTCTAGACAAACCCCTGCTCACAATATGATATACAACAAGAATAAGGTATCTCACCATATCAAAATAACTATGGTTAGTTAGATTAGCTCTTGTTGAGAAACACTTATAACATATACTATAAAATTATAGTATTAAAACATGAACAGGAATGAACGCAAATGAACGTGAATAAATTACTAACATAAATGCAAACATTTAGATCACTATAATTTTTAAAAACAAAACAAAACTACTTTATCACATACTTCAAAAATATGGCGTGTCACTAGTAAGAACAATAATGTATTTAGTTAGATTACATTTCTGAGAAAATCTCTCAGTTCATTATGCTTATAATAAAAAGGTTTCTCACAAGTTAGAACAGAAACAGCAAATTCAGTCCTTTGAAAAATAAACTATTTTTACAAGAATAGGAATGGGAGAAATCACAAGAATGAGGTTTTTCACCCGTATGAATGAAACTACTAATTAGGTTGATCTTAAGTGGAAAGAAAAAAACTTTCAACATATAGACGAATAAGGCTTTTCAATAGCATGAACATGACTGTGGGTAGTTAGATAATTCTTCCTTGAAAAAGCCTTATTACATATACTACATGAAAAAGGTTTCTCACCAGTATGAATCCGACTGTGATTAGTTAGATGATGCTTTCTTGAGAAACTCTTTTGACATATACTACAATTATAAGGTTTCTCACCAGTATGAACACGACTATGTTCAGTCAGAGTACTTATTTGTGAGAAACTCTTATTACATACACTACAAGAATAAGGTTTCACACCAGTATGAATACGACTGTGTTTAGACAGATCACTTTTACTTGAAAAACTCTTTTTACATATACTACAAGAATAAGGTTTCTCACCAGTATGAACACGACTATGTTGAGACAAATTACTTCTACTTGCAAAACTCTTATGACATATACTACATGAAAAAAGTTTTTCACCAGTATGAACCCAACTGTGATAAGTTAGATGATTCTTTCTTGAAAAACTCTTTTGACATATACTACAAGAATAAGGTTTCTCACCAGTATGAACAGGACTATGTTGAGACAAATTACTTCTACTTGCAAAACTCTTATGACATATACTACATGAAAAAAGTTTTTCACCAGTATGAATCAAACTGTGATAAGTTAGATGATTCTTTCTTGCAAAACTCTTTTGGCATATACTACAAGAATAAGGTTTCTCACCAGTATGAATGCGACTATGCTTGGTTAGATCACTATTGCTTGAAAAACACTTTTTACATATAATACAAGAATAAGGTTTCTCACCAGTATGAATGCGACTATGCTTGGTTAGATCACTATTGCTTGAAAAACACGTTTTACATACACTACAAGAATAAGGTTTCTTACCAGTATGAATGCGACTATGTGCAGTTATTTGACCTCTTCGTGAGAAACTCTTATTACACACACTACAAGAATAAGGTTTCTCATCAATATGAATTCTACAGTGTCTAGTCAGACTACTTCTTTCTAAAAAACTCTTGTTACATATATTACAAGAATAAGGTTTCTTTTCAGGGTGAAAAACACTGCTTACAATAAGTTTACTTTTTTGAGAAAAATTTTCTTCACTCATAGTGTGCTAATGAAGTTTATCAACTGCGTGAAGAAATATGAGATTGATTTGATGAAGAATTCTGATTGGTCCAAGTAATAAGTTTCTTGCTAATATGAACTGCATTAACTATGGGTAACTCTTGTTTGCTTTAAAAAAATTATATCACATACACAACCAGAGTACTGTGCAAAGTTATCTTGATGTAAAACACTTTTGCATGCCTATTTAGAGCAAGAATCATAAGGGTAGATTTAAACTGTGCACAGGCAAAATCTCTAGAATAACCGTCAGAAAATATGCTGCTAGAAATGGAGACTCCATATGAAGGCTAATGTTACTGCCTACACAGAATATCGCTTTTAATATTTCTTTTTGCTAGGGAGAAATTACACACAGTTCAGCTAAATAGTTTATTGATTATATAAATCTTACAGAAAACACGTTATTTTTAAAAAAAAGATTTATGCCCGTACGATATGGCTTTTATTTACTGTAATCACGAAGATATTTTATCATTCACATCAATTTGTTGCGATATTTTATGATTTACATTGAGATCTGCATGGAAATAACCTTTTTAAAACACTTTCTATATTGTTTCCTTCAGTACGAGGGTAATTTACTTTACATTTGTAAGGTTAACGCAGTCTTATAAATTTGATCCAAGTAGGGGCGAATCAAAAACAATTATAAAAAGCTTTTTTTCACATAAATTAGGTTAATAAAAGTCTTCATCGGTATAAGTACGATAGTATACCTTAATAAAATTCATCTCAGTAAAAACTTTTCCCACAAATAATGATGATGATGATTGTCGTCGATCGGTTTTGGAGCTTTTTGCAGTTTGCAGCTTATAGCTCGCTTATATCTAGGGTAGCGAAAGTAGGTGGGTGCTTATTATAACAGATTTTAGTGGATGGTGATTATAGCAGATAGATAGATTTTAGGTATTGCATAACATATTGTAGTTTTCGTTTGTCAGATGCGTCCATTAGGTATGAAAAGGATAAGGCCCCAATCCCTAGCTGTGTTTTGAGGGTGGTGCGCTGTTGATACTAGAATGGTGTGGTCAATATCGGAGATGGAACCACAGTTGCATTTGTTGTCTGGGACTAGTCCAAAACGGAATAATTTTGCTTTTGTTGGGTAGGATCTAGTGCGGATTCTAGAGAAAGTAACATCTTGGTGCCTGCTGGAGAGGGGTAGAAGTTCGTTTTTATTTTGGCTCAGATGAAGAAAATCGGTATGGTATTTGCTATTTTTGAAGGTTGATTGCCTGGATGTTTGGTGGATTCGTTTAATTGATTGGTAAGTATCTTCTATGGTGAATCTGTCGAAAATTCTCGGTCTGGAAAGCGCTGCTTTTGCCAGCTCATCGGCGATTTCATTGCCGAGAATCCCGGAGTGGCCGGGAACCCATGCTATATCTACAGATTGGCATGAGGGTGGGAGCGCTTCCATCGAGGCTATGATTTGGTGTATGATTCCTTGAGGAGAGACTGTAGCAGACTTTAGAGCTGTCAGAACAGATAGAGAGTCTGTAAAAATTATTATTCGAGAACTTGCAGAGCATTTTTGAAGTGCTAATAATATAGCTATTCCCTCAGCTGTGAAGACAGAGCAAATGGATGGAACAGATCCAGACATCGCTGACCCGGAGCGGGAGTTGTATATTGCCACTCCTGCTTTGTCTGATGTTCGGGAGGCATCTGTATAGATCAGAGTGTGGTGTAGCCAATTATTGCGGACAAAGTCCCAGAATATGGTAGGTATTAAGTTCGGTGGTAGATTCTTGTTTTGATAAGGGAGATTTGTGAGATGTATATGGACTTTTGAGGGTATTTTCGGAGTTTGGTGGTACATTTTAATCATATGATTAATGGCTATGCCGTGATCGTTTAGCCAGTTCTTTGCTTGTAGGGGGAGAGTTGATCTCCTGTAGGTATTCGGAATGGGCAGATTCTGGTAAGTTATAGCACTTAGTGACTGATAATGGATTTGTCTGGCATAAAACCGCATGGAAATCATGTTATGGCGTTCTTCCCACAAATAAGTACATGCGGCGATAGTTGTTTACATTATCGGCTGCCTACTTCTACTCACTCTCCAGACCTTGGCGAACAAAGAGCACGAGGCGAGCTCATATGATCAGAAAGTCGGGTCCCCTATTCGTGGTTGCCGGGAGAAAAGTGTTGAACCAAGCAGACTCCTCAATTCTGCTTTTAACATGTAAAGTCTATGGCGGGCTTGTCATACTTTGAATCGATTTTTCTTGTTTAAGAATCGGAGTGATCAATTTTAAAAAAATACTAATAATTTTTTCAATCTTTCCTATCCACGAAAATGTAGGTAAATTTTTTTTATCTTTATTACTTTTTGTAATATTGCCTTTGAAACTCAAGTCACTTTCTACCTTTGAGTAAGGGAGGAAGGCAACTTCCACCCCCAAGTTCATTCTCCAACCAAGAGACGATTGCGGTCCAATCTTCTCCGTAGGTGGTCTTGGTCTTGCTCCCTCCCTCCCTCCCAAATACTTTTACTCTGTTCAACTCTTTTTGAAAATCTTTTTCTCTCTCTGTCCTTTTGAAGAACTGATATGGGGAGCTTTTATAAGCTTGTAATTTATTATGGAAATTATATTCGCTGATAATTCGTTCATTCTACATACATTTTATTTATTTAGTAGTAATACTTTTTCTTATTTTTATTCATTTTGAGAGTGGAATTTATTTTTTAAATACATTATTCCCCCTTTTTTTAAACTTTTTTCCTTGTTTTTTAAAGATGTTTCAGAATTAAAAAATTTAGCTTCTGAATAAAGTGAGATTAATTAAAATCGAGACAATGACGTAAAGATATTCCAATATACTATAAAGCATCACAAAACTGCAGTTTTCCTTTTAAAAAAAATATATATATATATATCGTACACTCATTTGTAGGTTTAAAAAAACATTTACATTATAAAAATTTAAAAGGTTGCAATTTTTCCATTGCATGAATAGTTTTAATTACTCCAATAGCTGGGATAGTTTGCTTTTCCACGGTAAGGAAAAAAAAATAGCTAGTACACAAGAGCACACATCATCCAAACGTGAACAAGCACTTAGCCCTGTGTTTAGGGCTTTAATGTACATACACAAGAACACTAAGTATTGTGAAAATTTTATTTAAATCAGTAAATGAAGAAAAATATTAAAATATACACATGTATTGTAAAATTCTTTAAAAAAAAGGAAGTAAAAGAACATTAGTGGACATAATTAATATTCACGAGAGAAAAATAAAAATGGTATCAAAATATAATGAACCGCTGCTTAGGAATGCAACACTGAAAATATTGAAACCAGTTTGATTGCCAGATGAAATAGAAAGAGTGAGAAATGTGATTATTATAAGCACCACGAAATTTCATCACGATATATTAAAAAATAAAAATAAGTTGTAATACTTAGAGTTAAGCTTCTCTTTGCTACTTCAGACAGTCAAACTGGTTTTGATGTTTTCAGACCTGATCCCTTAGTTGATTCACTAGATTTTGAAACTATTAGTCTTTTTTTATTGCTTTAACATTAATCTATAATTACTAATTAATACACTTTTTAAAACTTTTTTTAGCAATATTCTAAAAATATATATTAAAACTAGTAATTGTGCAATATCTTATGTATTTAATAACGAGAAATTTTTCGAATTCCTATTAAAAGTGTGTAATGTAATTTTTATTCACAATTTTTCGCTCTTTTATATTGATAGATCAAAGTATGTAATCAATGTGTTATTTTAATTTCGCTTCCCTGACCCTCTTTTGCCATTCATGGAGAAGAGTTTTCTGAGTAGAAATTTCTGCACTGCAAACTTTAATTAGAGTAGTTATAGTTAATTAAAATCCGCATTAGCATTACATGGAGAGGAAAAACACGAAAACCTCCCAGGGTTAGTGATAAAATTTTGTAAAGTAAACTTGTCTCAATCAGTTGATATGTTGTAAGTTTTAATGAAAATCAATAAATGCCTTTTCTTTCAAACATTTTGGTATCGTACTTTTTTATAAATTAATTTCGATTTTTTTGATAAATCTTTATATTAATTAAAGTGAGCAGCTTCACAAATCTATATATTAAAATGTAAAATAACATAGAATTGTTTTAGTTTGTTGTTTTTAATGATCCATCGAAATGATCTATTAGAAAAATGGTACAATCTTTAAAAAAATTGAAAAAAATTAATTAAAATTAAAAAAAAAAAAGGTTGTGAAAAATATATGTATTTAAATTGTAATTGAAAGAAACAAATTAAAAAAGTAATAAAGAAATAAAATCTTGAACTCAAGGTTTTACTTTAACATGAAAAGTTTTACAAGTTAGCAAATCAATTTTTAAAAAAATTAACAAACTTTATTTGATTTATAGAGAAAATATAAATTTATTTTTAATGTAGTTACTTTATATGAATTACTTTCATATGACTACATAGTAAAATTTTATAAATTTAAATACTCTGGTTATTATTAGTTCTCTAAATAATCAAATCAAAATAATAAATAATTCAAGATATAATTAGAAAAAGTGCATGTTAAGAGCACATCACTTGGAAGTGAAAACTTTTTGTCGAGGGGGTGTGAGAATGGGTGCAAGGGAAAAAGGGTGGGAAAAGGAGGACCCTTCCAAGCTGACCGGCCTGTCAATCAAATATAAGGGGGAACCAAGAACCCATTTCCTAAACCCCTCTTTACCTCAAACCTTCTCAAATAACGTGGTTTTCTTCTTATTTCATTTTCTGGACAAACCTGTTTTGCTTAGAATTTTAGGATATAGGATAGCTTCGATTGAAAACTTCCTTCCTTCCTCAAATAAACTAGCGGCTGCGCTGAAACGAACGAGAGTCCACACTAGAGATGTCCAATATTTTCTGGAACAGGTATTTGGAACCTGTTATTTAATCATACCTGTTATAAAAATAACAGGTTACTTCCAAAGGCCTGTTCCAAAATACTAGGCAAAAATTTTAATTCAATTATCTTGGCAAAAAAAATTTTTTCTCCTTTTTTTTAAAATGTTAAACTGTTTTTTTTTTTTTTTTTTTTTTTTTTTTCATCTTTTTTTTCTTGGCGATCTTTGTACAGTTTATAATAAGAGAAAAAAAATCACGTTTTATTTATTATTACAGGGCCGTAGCCAGACATTGTGAGGGTCTATACAAGTTTTGTATTTCTAGTATTATAATTTTTTAAGAGCTGTTTTAAATCTAATAATTTAACGATTAACTTTGCTAAAATCAAATGAATTATTCTAAAAATGTTTATATACATGACTTCATTCGAATTTTGCATTGTGTCATTTAAAATTACATAGTTTAAAATGATACATGAGTAACGTGCATTGGTATTCAAAATTGTTTCAACCATTATTAAACAAATTAGTATAAATTAAGAAATAATTTCAAAAAGATTACATTGTAATTCCCTTAGTTAAAAAAATTTTATAATAATGAATAAAAAATTTTTAATTCGTTTAAATTTTTTTTATTTTATTTATTTATTTATTTTTTTTTTTTGCATGGAATACGAAAAAAGTAAAATTAACAAGCCTAAATAGAATTAAAAGGAAAAACAAATAACCCAAATTCATCGAACAAACGATCGGTTTAGTCAAAGAATGTTTCTTATTATAGATAGCACTTAAAACGTGAAAATCCGATCAATAGAACAAAATTTTTTCAACATTCTTTCCCCCCCCCCCCCTTTTCTAAGTGTAAACATGATATTTCTAAACTTAAAAGCAATTTATAGACTTTAAAAAACTGTTTACTTGTATCAGCAAGAATTAAAAACTTCTCGCGTGAGTAGCATACGTTGTAGTTCATTTATGTCCCACTAGAACTGCACAATGGGCTATTGGCGACTGTTTGGGAAGCATCCCTGAGGATTATCCGAAGACATGCCATCACAATTTTGATCCTCTGCAGGGGGGATGGCACCCCCGTTTCGGTAGTTCACCGAACTACACGCCAATTCGAGCACTTTACGATAGAACAGTTTAACGAGGACCCATACCGCACACCCTCGGTCCCTACGCAGACTGATCCAAGTGGTCACCCACCCGCACACTGACAGCAGCCAGTGATGCTTGACTTCGGTGATCTGATGGGAACCGTGTCTTAACAATCAGTCCACTGCGGGACTTGAGTAGCATAGCATACGATAAGTTTTGTAACGTATATGTGAAATCATGGTAAGTCTCAATTTCTGTGTTTTCATAGTCAAAAAAATAAAAGAGCTGTAATAGAAGTCATAAAATTTAGTTCCAATAAAACTAAATGTTGTTTTATAAACTTAAATTTAAATATTAATTCCAATCGTAAATTAATAATAGTACTTAAATTTCGCCTCGTTAAAATTATTTTGCGTCCGAAGTAAATCATTAAATGCCTTTTTTTTTATTTCACTAAGAAAATGATTATTCTGCAATTATATATTTAAAATACATTTAGAGTGTCTTAAATTTCTTAATAAGAAATAGCCTTTCTAAAGTTTATATAAAAAAATTTAAAATTATTGATAGTCCACTGCTAGCCCCCCCTACCCCCTTTGTGATTCAATTTCTGTGTCTTAACAACCTGTTATTAATAAAACTACCACCTAATATTTTAAACATGCTATATCGGAACAGCCTGTTATTTTTATCACAGGCTAGTATTTTGGAACTGGCGATATTTTTTCACAGCTAGTATTTTGGAACAGGTGATATTTTGTCACAGGCTAGTATTTTGGAACAGGCGATATTTTTTCACAGCTAGTATTTTGGAACAGGTGATATTTTGTCACAGCCTAGAATTTTGGAACAGGCGATATTTTTCCCAGCTAGTATTTTGGAACAGGTGATATTTTGTCACAGCCTAGTATTTTGGAACAGGCGATATTTTTTCACAGCTAGTATTTTGGAACAGGCGATATTTTTTCACAGCTAGTATTTTGGAACAGATGGTATTTTGTCACAGCCTAGTATTTTGGAACAGGTGAAGCAGGTTAGTATTTTTGAACAAATTTGTATTTAGGAATAGGTAATGATGCTCGGCCGTATGGGGGGGGGGCGCAGGTTGCTTCTAATTACATTTTCTTGTTTTAATTTTTTTTTTTCTGTGATGCAAATAGTATAAGCATTTAAATATTTTTCCTAATTTTGATATTGATACATATTTCCTACATGTAAGATAGAAAAAAAATTCACAAAAATTTCCTACAAAATACATTCTTACTCTCTCTTTCGCATTTTTTTCTTTCTTTTTTCAAGGTAATAACTAATTAAACTTTTTATTCCCTTATAAGAAAGGGGTGTTAAAATTGTTAAAACTATATTTAGTATGCGAATTCAAGCTATATTTAAACACTTTATTTTCGTTGTATGCAAGCTATATTATTGTCGTGTAACTACCACTATAAATATTGAATAATAATTCCCTAGTATATAATATATGTTAATTTACCTATTTATTTATGTGGTACCATTTGTTAGATGAAGGTTGACGTAGTCGATTTAAATATCACCTCAATATCAATCACTATAATTTTTCTCCCCATCTGTATTCTTTTTTACTTTGTCTACTTTAAAATGCTGAACTTATGACGAATCATGAAGGGGTAGTACAATAGTACAGAGAACATGAAGGGTAGTAGAATAATATGAAAATATATTATTTTTTTTCATGAAAAAAGAGAAACAATTCTTAACTTTCAGCCAAAGGAAGCCTAAAGTTGTCGATTATGGACTCTTAAGACTAATTACATTGCTATTATTTTTATTAGGAAACTATCTAATAGATGTTTGGCTTGAACAAAATATTTTATGATTGTGATTTAATAGTGAAGTTTAGTAATAAAGTTTTAGGGGTCATTAAATTTATGTATTTTATACATTTAATGAAAAATTCAGAATATTTTTTTTGAAATAGTGAATTGCCCACTATAGTGTAACTACATATAGCTATGTATAGTGTAGCATTTACATAAAAATGCTCCAATTCCCCCCCCCCCCTCTTTTTTCCGACTACTGTATTTACTGCATTAATTACAGTCGTCTTTTGGGGGACATCTAATCAAGAAGTTTACTTCGAGAATCCAGGCACCTCTTTACGCCATTGGCCCCCTATTATAATTTTCGGTTCCTTTTTCGACCGTGACCTTCAAGGTTACGAATCGACTCTCTCAATATCTTTACATGAAGGCGTGTCCTTTATTTCCCTCATAGTTATTTGTTATAGTAATTCAATCAATGTTCTTGAAGAGTGATTTGTCATTGTGTTGAATTTCGTCCACTCGCATAGAAATAGATGTCTCTCTGCCATTGCCTATTATTTTGTTGCTTAAAAGATTTATTTATTTTGAATTTTTGAAGAAAATAAATAAATATTTTTAAATGATAATATTCTGCAGGAAAGGAAAAAATCTATTACAGTTAATTTGGCGAAGTTCTTTTTTTTATTGTTTTGAATTTTCTTTTGACATTAAAATTATCATTAAGGCTGCATAGTATGTGATATTATGAAATTAATGTGCTAATTGTTTTGAAAGAAAAATATTATTTAAATAATCCAAGAAAAGTTTGGAATTGTTAAAAATTGTTGGCTTGTTTCTTTAAAAATTATGCTAAATTCGTATACTGATGTTTATTTTGAATATTTACTTTTAAAAAAATGTTTAAAAGTTTGGAATTATGCTCTATTTATATTTAATTTGCTAAAGATTTTAGCTGGTGCAAATTGATAAAGCTCAATCAATTAAATTTTTGTATAAATATTTTTTTTGTTTAAAACTATAAAATGATGTTATTCGAACAATTTAAAAAGTTGCGACGAGGTTGCAATGCATGCAGTTAGACTATTATTTTTTTCTTTTTGTCAAATGAAAAAAATATTGGTTATTCTGCCACATATACAGAATATAATGCGGAACTCCTACATTGTTTTGATTTAAAAATAATAATACACTATATGTTGTATTTTAAATTCAGAGATCAATTTTTTTTTTTTTTAAATTTCTAATTTATTTCAATATTTATGAAGTTCCATTTTTCCCCTCTTGTAGAAATGAAAAGATTCTGGTTATATCGTCAAACAGAATGTAATAGGGAATTCCTAAATTCTTTTTATTTAGATTTAGAATCAATGTACATTGTAATATTCAAAACTTTTTTAATTCTCTAAGCTTTCTAAATTATTTTATGCTTGTTAAAAAGAGGCAAATTTTGTGGAAGAATTTTTTCTGTGTCACTCATTTCTCCTAAAAGTGCCTTAAAAATAACTATATTTTTTAACAAAAATTATTGTTTCTATTATTATTTATTATATTTGATTACAGTAACAAATATGCTTTTGAAGTGTTTTCAACCATTTTGAACTACCCAATCTAAATTATAATCACAAAAAACAAAAATATGGATACATAAAAAAAGACGAAATATAGTTTTTTCACCGAGCCTAAACAATAGAGAATAAAACAAAAATTTATATGTAACTGCTTTCTTTTAGTTTAAAAAAATAAATAGAAAAAAACTTCTTACTTTTAGAAAGAAAAAATACTTTTCCTAACAACTTTGTCAAATTAATAGAAAAATATGTATCTGCTACAAAAATACTTGCCATTCTAAGTTATCTTTCAAATATAAAAAAGTGGACTTTTTTCCTTAGACCTGTTATTTTGGAACAGGTATTTGGAACAGGTATTTTTTGTATTGTAACAGCTGGAACCTGTTATTTGAAAATACCTGTTATTGCCCATCACTAGTCCACACCAGCTTCTCATTTTCTCCTCCTGACTTGCATAAATTGCGCATGCGCAAAATTCAGTAACACTAACGTCATTTATGTTGACTTTTAGCGTGTGCAAGAATATGCGCATTCTTTTCTTTCGTTTTAATTTTAAGAGAAGTATTTAAAATGAACTTAAAAAATCGTTGAAAACAAATACGTTTTCCAAACCTGTGTGTTTTTTTTTATATTACTTGATTATTAATATATTTTACAAGAATATCATTTGCATGGATAAATTAATATTTTATATATTATTCTTAAAATTTCAGTGGTTCAGCCTCAGTTTCAGGTTATTATGATTTTATTCTAATAAATTATCTTATACATTTCATTGAATTATGATTCTAAAAATTTTGTGCATTATATTTATTTTGTAATAGCAGTAGTTTCTTTAACTGAATTATGAATTAGCATCTCTAATTATGGAGAAATACCTGCAGACAGTATTTGCAATTTCTGTTAATACATATTTTTATAAAGAGTCATGAAAATTTTGAAGAACAGAGTGTAGAAGTAATAAAAATGTTGCAATGCATGTAGTTTGTATTTAATTCTATTATAAACTTAGTTTCTAGAGTATATTTATTCATAATTAATTCACTGGTGCAACTATTTAAAAAAAATTTAAGACTGAATTTTTTTAACATGGTCTAGAGTTGTTAAACAGAATTTTTCTGAAATTTATAGCTGACCTACTGTGAGAATGGCCCACATATTATATCAATGACTTAATTATTTTTCCACAAACTTTTGTTTCCATTTATTGTCCAAGATACATATATATATATTTTAAAAAAATGTTCATAATTTGACTATGCTTAGCATCTTAAAATGTCCAGAAAAAATACTATCTGGAGTAAATTCAGGTTTAGCAAAACAAATTTTATTTACAAAAAGATGCATAAGTACAGTCCATTCTGTTTTTTCATTGTAGTGAGTGTGACATTAGTTTAGCATTTTTCAATAATTATGAAAATAACGATTTTATAAAAATAGTTTTTTTAATTTATTAAATAAAATGAACATTAAAAAATGTGAAATCAAATATTAATTAGAGGACATAATTCAAGACTGATTTCAGTCCTAAAAATTGAAGAGTGGAACCCTTGTAAAATGCAATTATGAAGGTAGGTTTTTTCGGGTAAGTAAAATCATAATAACCTGAAACTTTGAGGCTGAACCCCTGAAATTTTAAGAATGGGTGCCAAATATCGATACTGTGATAATTTCTATTTTATGTGTATAAACATGTTGATCAACAACGCTTATGAAACAAATTCTCTCAATAAATATTTATTAATGAATGTTTTGGCTATTTTTTCTTTACCAACATTTTTATGAAGACATTAGAAACAAAATATTTAGAATATCAATTTATTTTTTAAATAAAATGTGTAAACATTTTGCAAATAGTTAGACTTTCGACTTATTTAGGACTAAGATTGTTTGTGTGAAATTTAATTAAATTTTTACTTATAGATCTGAACCTTTATTATTTCAATATTATTAAAAATCTGCCTTTTTGATACTATCACAACAAACTCAACTGTGTTTTTGGGATATTAATTTAAAAAACAAAATATAGAAAATGTTTTTTAAAATCAAGAATATTTTAAGTTTATGAAGTATCATATTGCATTACGTATAAATTATTGGAATGCTAAATCTCAATATGAACAGCACCTAATTCTTTGGTGTTTCGTACAATTATTAAGTTATCGTCTTGTGGACTTTTAGTATTCTGAATAAATATATAAAATACTAGTATGGGATGAAGACGAACCAAACAAATAACACCAAGTAGTCAAAAGTTACCAAAATAAAAATTTGACAAAAAAGCAATTTCTCTCTCAGACTAAATAAATGAAATGTATAAGTTTCTAAGATTTTGATATTAATTTTAAGCTACATAGTAATTGCTCAATTTATAGGCATTGCGTAAGTGAAGACACACTTTGTTCATACGTTCTTGTATAAATGTAGTGTGAAGACAATAATCAACAAAAAGATAACTAAATAAAAAAAAAATGATATACCATGGAAAACTCACATTTTATTAACATACAACAAAGTAACTAAAGCTTTGCAGTAATAATTTATAGATAAAACAATGTGAAAATACGATAAAAAACAATGAATTCTTAGTGAGACTAAGTACAAGACTTAAGATCTTATTAACCATAAATTTAAAAAAAAGCATATATATATATATATGATGTTTTATGGAAAACTCATATTTTATTAATATATGACAAACTAACTCAAGTTTTCCAGTAACATTTTTCAGATAAAACAATGTGAAAATACGAATTCTCAGTGAGACCAAGTATTAGACACAAAATCAAATTAACCAACAAAAAAAAAAAAAAAAAATTATTTGTCATGGAAAGCTTATATTTTATTATTATACAAAAAACTAACATTTTTGTAGTAACATTTCAGAGAAAAAACAATGTGAAAATACAATAAAAATAAGAACAATTATTCATCAACTATGCCTTTATTTTTGATAAATAAATTTAATTTATATAAGGAACTTTGTTCAGATAAATATCAGACATGTGATTGCTAGGAGAAAAACTTCTAATTTTTTTAAGTACTTAATTTTTCATTTTAAATAGAGAATAAATAAAAGATTAATTTTTATACACAAAAGTAACATTAGTAAAATTTCAAGAGAGTATAAATGAAATTGATGAGATATTTTAAATGTACATTTCAAAATTTAGGCAGTGTAATAAATAATATATTAAAAATGACAAAATATTAAAATGCATGCGAAATCCAGCATTAATAATTTCTGAAAAATGTTGGAGCAAATCATTAAGCAATGAATTGTTACATTAAGCATTTAACATCAGGTGCACAATTTTAATTTTCTGCATCATAATAATGCCAGGATTTTAAAAAAATCAACAGCAAAAACTGTCAATAAAATGCTTTCAAAAATGTCACGTGGATTTATTGCAAATAAAAAATTACTCAAATATGCAATTCAAATTTCTCATTTCTACATCTGCATCGGGATATCATATCTGCATTTCTGCATCGGGATTTTAAAAAACATAGGATGAAAAGTTAAATTGAATTCTCGGTGACAAGATTTATGAAAGATATATAGAGGTTTACAATACAAACATTTTAAAAATTAGAAACAATAGTAGTCAATAAAATAATTGAATAACCACATAAATTTAGGATGGTGTCAATGCATTAAAAAAGTTGTTACACAAATGCAAAACGTAAATCTTGTGTAAGGTAATAATATTGGAATATAAAAAGTTATCATACTAAAAAGTTATGACTAAAATGGGAAATTTCCATGTCGAACATCATAGCAAATATTCATTTGATCTATCTATTACAATTAAGAATTTGCAACAAGATTGCTACTCATTAAAATAAAAGTTGCGTTTTCCTCTAACATAGCTGCATAAAAGAAGTTACTATCCCTCATGAATGAGAACTCAGGAGAAAAAATAAAGACTGTACTTGTAGGGTATAATAATTGGCTTCTTAATAAAAGTTTGGTGCAAAATTAAAATTATCATAATTTAAAGAAATTTTTTTCCGAATTTAAATTATTAATTTATGAAAGTCCAGTAAGTAACAGTTTTGGGAAAAGCCACATACTTAACATATATTTTTAAAATTTTTGTTTATAAATGGTTTTAAAATTATAAGCAATTTAACTTTCTTTACTGTTTTTAAAATTAAGGATTAAAGGTAAAGTTAAATTTTCTGCATCTTTTTGTGTGAAAGTCATCTTTATGTTATCTGAGGAAAGCCTCTTTTTCTTTTTGGCCACAAATTTTCGTTGAGGAACTATATTTTTGTTGGGTGGATTACATTCCATTAAGGGAAACGTGGCTGATTTATTAATATCAACTATTGCATTTGATGTCGCAAGCAATGACAAGTACCCTTTCTGAATTAAATTACACTGCTCTTGTGTTTTTAAATTATCAATTAAATTAAAAAATCTATTTTTCAGATCAGTTTTAGTTTCTTCTAAATTACAGACTTCAGCCTCCTTTTGCTGGCATAATTCATTGACTAAAACATCTTGTTCATTATCATCATCATCCATTATTAAATTATTACCTAAAAAACCATCAAGTTTAGGTAGATCTAAATTTTCTGCATTACGCTTATCGTCCTTATTCATGCAAAGGAAATGTATGTGCTTACACATATTCCACCTAATAGCGGAATCAACACATGAACATACATAAGAATGAATACATTCTTTGCATACATTACACTTTAAGTGGCATAGGCAATTTTCTGTATTTTTTTAAATGACATACATATCCTTGCCATCGGATGATGTAACGAGGTATTCATTAACTGAATCTGGAGATTTGACACAGATGAAGTTACAGTTTACACTCTTTTTGTGGCGATTTCTTAAGTCTACCAGTTTTCTGGTCAATTTCCCTTTATGAATTATAATTAACCTATCATAGAGTCTGTCACGGAGAAAAAGCATAATGCCATTAATTGCTTTATCCAACCTCTTAACATTTTTTCCATGCAAATATGTGTATTTAAGAGTACGATGCATCCTTTCTAGGTGCATGTTGGTGTTTATCCCAGAGTGTAATCGCTTACAGTAAGCCCAGCATTCCACATTTTCAGTATAATATTTCGAAAAATATTGGGCAAAGTCCATTGTATCAGGATCCTCTAATAACTTCTCCAAAGTAGCATTCATAAGTAAAATAAATGCATCCTCGTCCTGTTCATACAACAGACACTTTAAGAGCTTGTATGTTGTGAGTTTCTTTTCTGAAGACACGATGCGCTTCAAATTCTTCCTCCATGCATGATCAACGTGCCATGCGCAAAACAGACGTTTATCTGGCAATGGCATGATGGAGGACCATGCATTATAAAATGCATCTGCCATATCTGACATGAAGACATTGCATTTTATTTCACCAGTCTTCTTTTTAATTTCATCGAAGAAAATTTCCAACACAAGCTGATCACATCTACTAGATATCATGAAAGCACAAGGAAACCCCTGTCGCAAGTCATCTATCACTAATAGAGTTATCAACTCAAAACCATAGGCATTTAACCCATGTGTGCCATCAAGGCACACACAATCTGTTCCAAACTTATTTAGCAGCTCTATTTGAGCCTCTGTCATAATGATTAATGTGAAATCTTCCATGGAAAGGAAAGGGTGTTCCACAGAAGTTTCACCTTGTGTTTTAAAAAATAACACACAAGAATTTTCAGAGCTAAGTTGCTCTTTTACCCACAAATTCACACTAACAAAATCATTTTCATGCTTTATTACAGCAGATGATAGGTGAAAAGATTTCTTTACATTGTGGAGGTCTTTTTTGGTCAGTAAATATATTCTTTCCAATCCTTTATCACTTACACTAGTCCTGATACAATCAAGAATAGCATCAAAAGGGATGTTTGATGCTATTTTATTTGCTAATGCAAATCTGTCTTGCTTCGACATATGCATGTGACCTAAGTCACACGCGTGCCCTACATGCGTTTCTGTAAATATGACTTTACATTTGTCATCATTATGTTTAAGAACTTTGATTTTAGCTGGGCAAAATCCATTAATTTTATTACTGCCACTTATTTTTAAATGTCTCTTCCCCAAACCTTTGGAGACGAAGTTCCCAGATCTGTGGCACTTGTAATAAATTGTAACATTACCATTAACATTTCTTTCATCACTTCTGTACTTTCGAAAAAAAGATTTTGTATTTTTTTCCATTTCTAACTTCCAAACTTCAAAGCTCGAAAAAGAATCAAAATAATTTTCTGAAACTGAAATTTGAATGTCATGAAAGTCAACAAAATGCTGTTCTATAGTAACAGATTTTTCATTACACAATGGACATATCCTGTCAAATTTATAATTTATAAGACCATGTTTTTCTCTTTCGTGGCTTTTAAGGCTCCTTTCATGCTGAAATTTGGAAATGCACCCAGAAAATGTGCACACAAAAGGTTTTTCAACTTCTGATGAAGTTGATGTTTGGTGAATGATATCCACGGTACTAGAATTAACAATTTCTGTTGATGGCATTTCGATTTCTGATGTTGTTGGTTGGATTTCCAAGCCACAGGAATTTTCATTTTCTTTTGGTAGATGTCCATGCACACTGGCTTCGTGTCTTAACAAATTAAATTTGGATGCGAAAGATTTATTACAAACTTTGCAAAGAAATTTATTCTGTCCATTTAATGAAGGCTCTTCTACATCCTGATCGTGAATATTTTTTATATGCCTCTTTAAATTAAATTTCGAAGAAAAAGATTTGTCACAAACGTAACAAAAAAATTTATTTTTTGATGGTCCTGAAAAGGACCGTTTTTCATCATTTAGAGACATTTCATATAATTAAAAGCTTTGAAAAAAACTTAAACAAACTCGTTAGCAAAATGTAAACAATCTACATCTCCCAGAGTTCCACGCGCGCATCTCTAACGTCATATTGTGACGTCACTGAGCAAGAGAAAATGAGAAGCTAGAGTGGACTCTCGTTCGTTTCAGCGCAGTCGCTAGTCTCAAACTAGACATTTGCTTGACTAGAACTCCTCACTAGGTAATTCATATCTCTCTCTAACAAGAGTTGAAAAGTGTAGACTGTTTGATTTTTTTTGTTGTAATAAACAGTTTTTCAAATTTATACAAAATGATCTTGACACTCATATGATTGCTTTGCGATCATGTAAATTTTTTCTTACTGATTGTAACATCAATATAATATGAATTATTCCAGAAATCAATTTTTTATGGTGTTATTATTGACATTTTTATATCCTATTAATTGAAATTAAATTAGAAGCTTTATAAATTTGCTCTGTCATTGTTGTGGAATACATATACAAATTCATTTTTGAAATTCATAATTAACTTTTGGTTGATATGAAAACTTTTTTAATATTTTCCCCGAAAGTGATAATTTATAAGTGCTGAAAGAAAATTCAGAAATTTACTTTTCGTATTCATTATTATGTTTGTATACATTTTCTGAACTAATTCTGAATTTTAAAAGTAATATGTTATCTTTTACTTTTAAAATTTAGAATCAGTTCTGAAAATGTATGCAATTATAATAATGAATACGAAATATTCCGTTTTATATTCCGTATTAATATTCCGTCAGAAAAAATGAGAATGAAAAAAAAAATCAATTCAAATCGTTGGAGCAGTTTTCTTAATAGCAGCGCAATGCAAAGGATGGTCATCGGAAAGGCGTATATATACGTCGGTGGCAGGGAAAATGAAACAAATTTAATTTTTTATTAAACAAAATGATCTTTTCCCTGAGATTTACTATCATTTAAATTTTTTTACAGATTTAAGTATCAATATTAGTCTAAATCCCAAAAATTTTCAAATTTTATTGATAATTTAATTTCATATTTTATTGGAATTAAGTTCAAAATTGTATACATTTGCTACTTCACTGTTGTGCCGTACTTCCACAAATCCGTTCTTGAAATTCATAGTTAACTTTTGGTTGATACAAAAACTCATTCAATATTTTCCCCGAATGTGATAAGAACTGAAAGAAAATTCTTCCTTTAGAATTTCATTTTTTTTCTTGTTCATTATAATAAGTGTATACATTTTCTTAACTAATTTCAAAAGTAGAAGTTATATGTTGCTATTTAAGATTATTAAACGGTGTATATATATTTATCATGAAATAATGCATTATAATGCCTTTTATATTAAATAAAGAACAATTTTATTTTTCATCCTCTAATTTTGAATAATAATAAAAAGCGAAAACATAATAAAAGCAGAGAATAATATTCAGAAGTGATGATGAATAAATATTGCCAGTTACTTCTTATTTTTATAAAGGGACAAATTAATAAAAATCTGCAGGTAAACTTTTATTAATTGCATTTTCAAAACAGGATGTATAATGAAGTATTCTGCTTACATTATGTAAAAATGTATTTATTAGCTATGTTTATGTGCAGTGTATACAAAGGCCAAAACAAAACAAGCTTTAGATAACTATAAAGAAAAATTTGAACGGACGTTTTGTAGGAAGAAATATAATTAATAAAAAACATGCACATGAATGCAAAGGGAGGCAAGAGATAAATCCCACATAATTTTTTTATATACGAAAAAAAGTATCTTTATTTTACTTAGCATTACAGACGTTGAAAATCAGTTGTAATGTTTTAAAGAATGATATACAAGAATAATGAAGTTGTAAAAAAGAGTTCTCAGAAAACGTAGGTCATTATTTCATATAGTATTCTTTTTAAGTATTATTTTGATGTTTATTTTAAACTCTTTGGTAAAAATCATTTACACATAAATTAATTAGATTCATGCATGTATGCGCATAGCATTTCGTTTAATAGTATTGAATAAAATATTAAAATTTTTTAAAATTGCAAATAAAATTTTTATGGCAAAAAATGTATCTAAATAACAAGACATAAGATACATAATAATACTTTGCAATTCTAAAACAAGAGGTAGAATGGTTATTAAATTTAAATTATAAAACTATATTAAAAAAAATAAAAAGAATGTATTAGCTATAAGCAGTATTTACAGCAGAAAAGCATGCTTAGAAGTTAAGAAAAAATTTGAATAGCTACGATGATTTTTAATTGTTGAAAATATAGTGGGTGACAAGAAAATTACGGTATACTTAGCAAAAATGTATTATTAATTAAATTATTTAGATGCAAAGAATGAAAGTATCATTTATAATAAAGATAACAAACTCACTTTATTAAGACTGATATGACGGAGTGAACAAACAAAGTTCAATTTAAAGTAAATATAATTTTCAATTTACAGTATTGCCTACTACAGAGTTAACTGAATAATTTTAGCAATGTTTATGAGCAGTAGATACAAAGGGAAAAGCAAGCATAGTAGATAAAGGTAGAGAAAAATTTGAGCAGTTACGATGATGTTTTGTTGGAGGAAATCTAATGAATAAGAATCGTGCAAATGAAACCAATCGGAAACAAAAGAAAAATCCTGCTAATTTTTTATATGTGAAAAAAAAAGTTTTAAAGTGCGGTCATGCTGTTAGACATGCTTATGCTTGTGAATTTACAAGCAAAAAATGTACCGAGTTAAGCATTAGAAGCATTAAAAAAATTGTAAGAAATGAAATATAAAATTTCAAAATAATTATTTCCAAAAAAACGAGCTAACTATATAGAGTAAGGCAAATATCCATGAAGTTCTATTATCAGTAAATGGAACAAGAACCCTATTTTAAATTATATCAACTGATCTCTCTCTCTCTCTAAATATATATATACGCATGATATTTGGTTAAATATGAATTGACAAAAATTTACCATTACTTAAAATTTAAAGTAATAATTATCGTGGCGTAAATTTGTCTCAATAACAATAGATAATATACAAATAATTTTCATTTCGATTTAAAAGATGTGCACTTATTTAGCTAACATTAAAATTAAAAAATATATTTATTAGCTATATGTGCAGTATATACAAAGGGAAAAACAAGCATAGATAAAGGTAGAGAAGAATTTGGGCAACTGCGATTATGTTTTGAATATAGATAAGTTTGCGATGATAATGAATAAAAATCGTGCAAATAAAAGTAATCGGAAACAGAAGATAAATCCTGCTAATTTTTTATCTGTGAAAAAAAAATTTATTTCGTGGTCATGCTATTTGACAGGCTTAAGCTTATAAATTTACAAGCAAAAAATTTACTGAGCATTGGAAACTTAGGAAAAGTTGCACGGAATAAAAAATAAAACTACAATATAATTTTTCAAAAGCGAACTATTTTGATATTTTGAACAGTTTGACAAAAATCTTCGAATATATATTATATATTGTTGAATATGAATGAACAAAATTATTATAAGATTCAAAATTTGAAGTAACAATAACTGTGACATAAATTTATCTAAATAACAATACATAAGATAGCCAAATATATATATATGTATATAACATATGTATAAAACATATTTTCGGAGGGAGTTTAGTTTTTTTTTTTTTAAAAAAAGAAAATTAAGTTTATCGAAAATAATTTTATTTATTTAATAATAAGAAAGAAATTAGAAAAGGGTAAAAGAATTATGAATTTTGGTCACCTCAAAATATTTCAATACTTGATGAATCCTATGACAATAAATGTAAAAAATAAAATAACTTTAAAAATTAAAAAATAACTACAATTTTTATATTATTTTGCATGAAAATAATAGAAATCTTATTTGTATTAGGACAATTTTAATAAATTAATTAAGTTTTAATAAGCCAATTATTGATTGGCAAAAAATTAGCTTTTCAAGAAACATTTCTATTTTAAAACAATAAAAATGTTTAATAATGATCAAGATCTATTTAAATTCTTAGAATTAAATAAGGACATGAGTTCCCATAAGCTTAATTTTTTTTATCAAAATATTTTTTCATGCCTCTTCTATTTAGCAAATAAAATTTGTGTTAATTTTGGCATTAAATTTGAAAATGCAACTGTCGAATTGAAGTAGATTCCATGTAATACGCAAACAGCAATATTTGAGATTTCTTAAAATAGAAAATTTACATAATTAAAAATAAAATATGAATTTTAATTGATTGAATATCCAGAGTTGTAGTGCACCCTTTTGATCCCCTTGCGGGTATTTATGAATTTATAGCGCCTTTATCATTAAATAAATTAACAAAATGAAACTACGTGAATGAATTTTAAAAAAAAGAAAAGAAAGAAAGAACGAAAAGAATCTTTGCGTAATGAGTGGTTAGTTTTCACTTTCTACTTTAGTAGAAAGTGATTGGTTTCCCCAGAAGATTTTCCTTCTAACTGGTCAATTAGGACTTACACCACTTCCCTACTCACAAGATAGGCGGGGTCAAAGCGTTTGGGCGGGTTTCAAAAAAATTAAATGAAATAATGCGTTTTTTATCAATATCTATAATAGTTATACGAATGAATTTATTTTCAAATGCTTTGTAAAAATAGTTGCTTGAATGATGCGTAGTCA
This sequence comes from Parasteatoda lunata, assembly GCA_949128135.1. Taxonomy (NCBI): domain Eukaryota; kingdom Metazoa; phylum Arthropoda; class Arachnida; order Araneae; family Theridiidae; genus Parasteatoda; species Parasteatoda lunata. The sequence goes on along the minus strand of OX421971.1, from coordinate 114,922,713 downwards.
AATATTTCAAAAATCTTGTAGTTTTCCTGCAAAAAGTAATTTAAAATTTCTCATTAAAAAAAATGAATTTTCTTTAGCACTTATTATTTATTATCGCAAGAAATAATTGCAGACCACGAAGCATATTTTAATTATCTTGTATAAAAAATTAATTGTTATGATATATCCCTAATAGTTTTAATGGAAAATGTAGCAAAAATTCCCCCATAGACTTAACATTACGGAGAGTTTTCAAGATGGCGCGGGTTGAGGCCTCTTAAATAAAATGATAAAACCATTTTGAAAATAAATAAAGCCGTTTTAGAGTTTAAAAAAATTATTTTTTAAGTTTTTCTTAGAAGGAGAAAAAGCATAATGTAGAGTGAGTCTCTTCTGATATCTTTTGAAAGCTAGTTGACCCCCGCAGGTTGCAATTCCCCCTTTTCTGTGACAGTGGTTAGTCGATTAGTTTCGGATTACTTAAAACCCCAGGAAGTACGCGCACCCCCACCAAAAATGTAGGGGAGACAGTGGAACGGGTTTTGGAGGTGCTATATTTTTCGTCCCTATTCGGGACTAACTCTTACTGAAGGTTAGAAGGGAAATGGAAAGGCCTTCTCACAGTATCCTTTGGCCAAGCTCCAGACAATTTCTGAAAAATCGAAATCAGCCTATCCTCTTCCTAAGAGAGCATTCGTACTGCATTGTAAAAATTTGCATATGCAATCCCAAAGATGCCATTGAGAAAATTATTCGGAGATTTTTTGGGAGCAAAGTATTTAACTAATGAAGTTCTAGTTTGCATCTCGGAGCCCCGCAGTAGGCTGATTGTTAAGACACGGCTCTCAGCAGATCACCGAAGTCAATAACTGGCTGCGGTCAGTGTGCGGGTGGGTGACCACCTGTACGGTATTGGTCCTCGTTAAACTGTTCTACCGTAAGCGTATTGCCAAACCATACCATTGATTATAAACTTGGCGTTTGCAGGTGGAATTGGCGATAAATTACGCGTAAATGTGGTGGGAGAACGAAATTACATTAACCTAAACAGTGTAATTCTATATTCTTTTTCTCCACCTCGACTAGCCATGATGGATAATTTTTTTTTTAGAAATTAACAGAGATATTATTTACTAGAAAAAAAATTTAGAGTATTCAAAAATGTTATCACGCTTTAAAGTAAAAATTTCTTGCAAATGAAAAAAATCGATACTTTTAAAATTTTAAGGTAATCGAAAATTCGCTAATGAAAAAAGAAATATGTGAAATAATTTCAAGAAGGAAAAAATTTACAAATGAAGGGATTTTTCTTCAATGACCTCTGTCGCGTTTGTTTTATTACTAGAAGCATTAATTGTAAAAAAATATTTATTAAATAATTTTTTTTTCAATGGGATGAGATCTTAAACTGCGTGAAAAATTGATTCAATTCCTTAATATACATAAAAGTCCGTAAATACTTTATTTATTACGGAGGTCATAGATACCTTGATACTCTTTCAATATTCGAATAATAAATGCAATTAATAGATAATGCACATTTTCAAAAATATATTTTATTATTTACAAATATTGCGTGCAGGTTTGTACGTTGATTGTGATTACTTTGATTTTTTCTCACATTTTCAGCGAGATTTCGAGATTTTCCTTGAGTGCTGCTTACGAACTGTTGGACGCCCAGAGGGTATCCTCTTGCTGCCCCTAAAAACTCCAACTCTTCTACGGCTTATTGAAGAAGGTTGAACTTTAATTTTACCTCTGGAGGTTTTAGAAATGTGGGCCCCAGCTGTACTTTGAAAGGAGTCCCATCAGTGGCGTAGCTAGGTAACCAAGGGTCCTGGGGCAAATTAAAAAATGGGGCCCCACTGCTATGTAAACTGATTAAGTTTTATCAAATAAAAATATGAAATATGCAAATACTTTAAAAATGCTAAGCTACTTAAGCTCTTTTTAGTGCACTGCAAGGCAGGTAATAAAAATATTAAACAGTAACAACATAAATTACAATTAATACTTGGAGTAGGTTTGGCTAATAAAACGAAATAGAGAAGATTCAAGGGTTTATTATATAAAGGTCGGGCCTACCAACTGACTAAATAAAAATTATATTTACAATTTTTCCTAGCTTTAGTTTTCGCAAAAGTATCAATGACTTCGTTTAAATCCAGGCTTGATGCGGTTTTGTTTTCAATTGCTATTAGCGATAAATGTCGGAGTCTAGTTTGGCCCATATTATTTCTTAAATAATTTTTTATTATTTTTAATTTGCTAAATGACCTTTCAGCTGCTGCAGAAGTGACAGAAATTGTAAAGAATAATAACATTGCTGTAAATACTTCCGTTAGGTCGCATTCTAGCACTCCATATTTGCTCATATTTCCTTACATAATTGGTGAACAGTCCATGCTTGAGTTAGTGGAGGTAAAACTAGGTGGTAAATATTAATAAATTGAAGGGAAAAACTAGGGCCTATTATATCTGAATATTTTCTTTGGAATTCGTCACACTTTTGTAATAAAGTTGCTTCATCAACATGTAATAAAAATGATGGAGTTAGAAAATCGAATATATGACAGACTGCACTCATACCAATAAAACGTGTATCTAATTGAGATATTACTGTGTCTAGTACATTATTGAAAATCTCAATTTTAAATATTTTTTCTCGGTTTGGAAATCGGTGATCAGCAGCTAATTCATCAAAATGTTTTTTAACTTTTCTTTGCCTTTTTTCTTGAAAATGGGTATCAATACCATATTTTCTTGTAAATTCACTGGCTTTGCACTTGAATAATTCGAAATCATTTCTATAAATTTGCAACTTTGCTTTGGTCTCTGCTAAAACTTTACTCGCCTCGCCCAAATTGATGTCGCATTTTTGTAAAGTTTTGAATGCATAATTGATGTCGTTCAATACACTGTGCATGAATTCGCAAAGCAACACGAACTCGAAATTTAGCATTTTTGTTTTAATACTCCCTGCTTCACTACGCTCATCTTTATTAGGACTCTTTAGAACTATTTCTGATAATGTTTTGATAATATCAAAATAACGAAGTTTTATTGCAGATATCGTATTGACCCTACTGGACCATCTAGTCGGATTTACTTTTTTTAGAGTGTTGTCCGATTCGCTAGTGAATTTTGACAGTAGATCCCAACGTTTGATGCTGTTTCCGAAAAAGTTATACAAATCTTGGAACGTTGCGAAAAAAATCTGTATTTCCACACAACTGCTAAGGGCATCATTTATCACCAAATTTAAATTATGAGTGGCACAATGTACGTACTCTGCGTTAGGCTGGATATCCTTAATATGTTTTAGTACACCATTATACACACCACTCATCACACTGGCTCCATCATAGCCTTGCCACAAACATTTTTTTAAATCAATATTTTTGTCGATAAATAATGTTGTCACTTGGTTGACTAAATCTACTGCGCCATGTTTGATGGCTGCATAAAAGCCTAGAAACACTTCTTTTACTTCTATATCAATTGGCTGTCCATTTTCCGATCTGGTTATTACTGCATACCTAACAACAATGCTTAGCTGATCTACCTTCGATATGTCCTGTGTCGTATCCATTATGATGGCAAAAAACGGTGACGCTGTAATTTTTTCTAGTAGATGGGTTTCAAGTTTGGTCCCCAAGCTCTCAATCATTTCATTTTGAATTGTTGCACTCAGATATCTTGTAGATCCTAAAAACATAAAAAAACACAATTTCAAAAAAGTCCTGATATTAACCAGTTAATAATTATAAACAAAATAAACGATAAAAAAACTTAGAAATAATTATTATTACCTTTGGGCATATCCAAAACTTGCCGCAAAACGTGATCATATCGGGCGACAAGCTCTACAAAGGACAGAAAATTTCCGTGGTATCCTTTCTGACTTAAGTCTTCTTGATGTCCTCTCAACGCCAAAGAACTCTTTGCTAGGGTAAGTATGATATCGAATAACCTTTGAAGAACCATTTTCCAAAATGATGCTTCTTTGCGAATTTAATTTTCAAGTTCCTTGTCGATAGTATTAGTATCGTTTTTTTTCCAAAATTCATACACAACACATGCTTCCGAATGGCCACTCGAACAACTGTGTTGTTTAATTCTTTCTGATAAATGCTTCCAATCTCGAATTCCCGTGCACCAAACATTATTCCTTTGTGAAGCAAATAACCAGCAGGGTTGACAATAGGCAGCGTCTAGTATTTTGGAATTACGCTACCAAAAACGATTAACTGGCCCGTATTTAGAACACGAAACGTAGTACGATTTTGAAAAACACCTATTGTTCTGGTTGATGTCTGTTGGAAAAGGTCCTGAAGGCTGTAAAGGCCCCATATCAAGAATTTGACGTTTTTCTCTATCACTTAATATCTTGTTCGTGAAGTTTCCCAAGTCATAAGAAGATTTGTCGCACACATTTTCGAAAAATGTAGAGGTCTGTGGTTCCTCCAAACCCTCCGCTCTTATGTGTGTCATGCAAACATCATCCACGTTCAATTGATCGGCGGAGGAGGTATCTCCAACTGCAATAATTGTCGAATCTTCCTCAGTAGGCTTCTCAACCAACACTGCAGTTACCACATTATTTGAGTCACTATCAATAGAAATATTTTGGCCAGATGTACTTGTAGAAGGCTGACTAAAAAACTTGTCAATTATGGGCAATTTTTGTTTACTATCTTCTTTTTCTTGGTGTTGTTTGCGTTTAAATGCACCACTGGGTTTCTTCTTTTTATCCATAATTTTAGTTATCTAATTTATTTAAACAATACAATATTAGATTTTGCTCGAGTAGGTAGGTACTCACTGTTCACTGACGACTTTAAAAGTAAAATAAAAGAAAAGAGAAACACAGTGATACGCTACAAGTGTCGTTGGGGAATCCACTGTTTGGCGACCTTTTAAGGCGCACTTGGCGCATTTTGTCATCCCGTCGGAGGGATGCGAGAGAGAGAAAGGTAGATGTATGTTTGATATAATCGGGAGAGCTGGAAGCTCTTTCTGGAAAACAATACCTATTTCTTTTGTTTTTAAATAAAGTTAAGTTTTATTCTTTTAAAACTCTGGTCTGCTTATTTATTGGAAAGGAAAGGCATTACAGAGACCATGAACGATCTCCTGCCCGCGGACCTGAATTAATGTACCTACTGCAGGTGACTTGCATTTTTTCACGATATTTCGCGTTATACAATGAGCTGTAGCCGAAATCTATAGATTTGACATGATTTATAGACTTAACGGACATCAATATGAGTGGTAAAATCAAATAAAATTGAACCACTATATTGACCAGTACAAAAAAGTTTATTTTATTTTATTTTACAACCGTCGTTGAACAGCCGACCCAACTTAATGGGTTTACGGCTACTAATGTTCAACTCCGTAGCCTTGTAATTTTGAACCCAATCCAGAAGACAAGGGAACTCCTGGATCGAGTATTGGGAGAAATTTGCCTTCGTGGAGGACTTTTTGATGGAGCTAACCCGCATTTGCGTTACATGGAGAGGAAGACCACGAGAACCTCCCACGGTTAGCCTGACGGCAAGGGGACTCAAACCCATGATCCGTCTACCACTGAGGATATTTCACTTCAGCACTGTGGTCAGTGCAAGCCGGATGCGGAATTCGTATCGACTGGGATTCGAACCCGGTTCGCCTCATTGGAAGGCGAACGCTCTATCCCCTGAGCCATCGCGGCTCAGAAATTAGCCGCGATGGCTCAGTTAGTTAAGTTTATTGACATTAGAAAAGTTTATTGACATTAGCTTACTTACTCCTAATACAGCATTAATTTTTTAACCGTTCTCGAAAAAAAAATCTTAACTCGAATTCACAATAAAACGCACAACGATGAATAATAAAACGCACATATCACTATCCGTCAAATTAACAACACTGCCAACCTACAGAAAGAATTTAGGGGAATTCCCTAAGCATAACTTTTGAATTTCTCTCAACTGAGTTGTCATGATTAAAGTGGGGTTGAAACCTGTCATATTTATTTTGAAAATGGGCGAAATATCCAAAAGTTCAGTTCGATCGAGATTTCTGCTAAGGATTCGAAGGCCTCTTGAGCTTGAGGGTCCCGGGGCACTGCCCCGCCTAGCCCCTAGATAGCTACGCCACTGAGTCCCATGCACTCCGAGTTTTAACTACATCGATCCTTTTCTTTATTCTCTTTAAAAGTATTCTGGACGTGCCAAATTTCTGATGGCATCTTCGTTGAGCCTAAAATATTAAAATAATTCTCTAAGAATTTCCAATATTAAATACCTTTAGAATTTGCAGTAAATTATTAAAATGAGACAAACAAGTAAATAATCTTAATATTGTTTGTTTCAAACTTCTCATTATCCGTAAATTAGAAAAATTGTCAGAGATATAAAAAAAAAGAGATCATTCTCGTCTTGAAATATTTATAAAAGAAATTTTAAATTTGCTATCAAAGAAATATATATATATATATATATATATATATATATATATATATATATATATATATATATATATATATATATATATATATATATATATATATATATATATATATATATATATATATATATATATATACAGGTATAGGTCAAAATAATAGGAACACCTGTGATTGTGATAATATGACAGGTGTTCCTATTATTTTGTCCTATACCTGTATATATATATATATATATATATATATATATTATATATATAATAAATATATATATAATAAATATATATACACACATATATATACACATATAATATATATATATATGATAAAATGATGAAAAAAAATTTATTAATCTGATTGTGAATCTGAAGTCACTAAAATGGGACAATGTGTAACCTGAAGTGAATTAACAGACCGCCAATAAAAAGAAATAAAACTGATAGATTTTTTTCTCGTTATGCTGCTTCATAGACTATTTGTGAATTTACAGTAAAATTAGTGTTCAATGCAATTCAATATGAAAGCACATCGTGTGTTAGTAAATAATCACACTATTACTTACTTATATACGAAACTCACTTTCTGTTGTTAATTTTTACAAACATGAAATCAAAGTGAAGTAACATATAACGGTTTAATTATAAATTAAATTTATTATTAATTCAGAACTTTAAATTTTTTTACATTAACCATATTAAATGTATAGAATATTTTTGATTGATTGTTATAAGTTAAATAATCATGTAAAACAAAATTTTAAACGCTACGTTTTTCAAAGAAGGGGAAATATCCGATAAACCGATTTCAAGAAAATCGAAAGAATTTTGTTAATAATAATAAATGCCGTAGATAATAAGAAATCTTTTATAAATTCATGGAGAACTTTCACAGGTTGTTCAACATTCTAAGAGATAAAAAAAAAGAGTTGTTTCTTATTTTTATTTATTATTAATTTCGTTTTTATAATGAATTAAGCTTTTGTATGTTTTTGTATTATACATGAAAATTGTTTAAAGTTCAATAATTTTTTTTACGTGAATATTAACTTGACACCCACAGTGAAAATAATTTTAGCAAGAATTTAAAAAGCATATTCGAAAACATTACGTAACACCCGGAAAGTTTGAATAAAATATTTGGTTATATTTTATAGGAGGGGTCAGGACATGTTTTTAAAAATGAAATACCAGGAATGTCGAAATTATTTTAATTTTACTCTAAAATCAAAGAATACGTAATTAGCCTTGAAAAACTTTCTAATAGTTAATTGAAAATTTTTGATTTCTTCCAGATTCTCTGCAAAAAGTGTTAAAATTTATTTAAGAAATTTTTATTTTATTTATTTACATTGATCTTCTTAATTACATTTAAGGGGCATCCAAAACTGTAAGTGCTTAGGGCCTTTGAGGTTCTTAATCCGGCCCTGGCTTAAATTGATAATCCTTTTTTCTCGACGATGATCAAAAGTGAGTTATTGTCGACACTCTCTAAATTCTAACATATTTGTACGCAAAATAAAATTTTCTATATACTATTTGTATATAAAATAAAATTTTCTACATAGTTATATATAAAATAAAAGTTTCTATATATTAGTATATAACATAGAATATTTTAAGGAACACATCTACTATTATGTAGAACCTTTAAATTATGTCACACTTTTCTGGAAGCTGTAGTGTAAATTTAAACCGTCGTAGTTAACTAAGTACTACAAAATAATGCTTTATAGCGATACATATAGTCTGTCTATAGAAAGGTAGGTAGGAACTTTAATTACGTCGCCCTAGAGCTGCACGATAGGCTATTGGTGACGGTCTGAGCAACATCCCTGATGATGATCCGAAAACACGCCATCGTAATTTTGATCTTCTGCAGAGAGGATGGCTCCCCTGCTTTTGTAGCCCGATATCCTGCAAGCGAAGTTGTGCACTTTATGGAAGACCAGTTTAAAGAGAACCGATACTGCACACCCTCGGTATCTACTCTGACCGATCAAAATGGTCATCCACCCACTTACTGATCGCAACCAGTGAATGCTTGACTTCGGTGTTCTACTGGGAACCGTGTTTTTACGAACAGTCCACCGTGGGACGTATATAAAAAGATTTCCCCTACTACAGAGTCTAAGGTTTCGGACTGCTATTTAAACAAGGTATACTGCTTTTCAAATAGGGGAGTTTCTCTCTCCCCTGATAGTCTTTCTCTCGCTAACTCAAGCCATAACCTGTCTTGTTGATTTTTTTTTCATCGTGTGTTTTGCTGCCGCCAGCAATGTCGGTTAACAAAAAGAAGTGTTGTCAATACAGCGCCATGTCATTAAAATTCCGATTTTTTCAATCGCCATCTAACTCTCAACTACCCATGTGTTTACTTTGTAACTAAGTTTTATCGAATGAGGCAATGAAATCTTCCCGTTTGCAAAAGCATTTGCATAAATTTATCCTGACAAACAAAAACAAAAAAAAGATTTGTCATTTTTCTCGACCATTTTTTATTTATTTTTAACGGCAGGCACTGAACTTTTCGTTCTTTGCCATACTATGCCGGAATTGTTGCTCATTTCGCGTTACCCAGTGGGCACCTGTGAACCAAAGACACGGAGGCGAGCAACATTGCCCACGCCACAAACCCGTTTATAGGGTGGGCCACATTCACACACACAAACAGAGGACAGCACAAAGAGAGAGAGAAACATCCATTCCCAGAGCGGGATTCGAACCCGCAGCCTATGGCTTCGCAGTCAGGCACGCTAACCGCTCGGCCACCTGATTTTTCTCGAACATCAAGGACTAGTTTCTGAAGACACCTTCAGTCTCAAGTTTACTTGCAACCTCATCCCAAAAATGTGGCTTAAAGTTTGAACCTCTTAATGTTAATTTTACTTTTTGCATATTTCGCCATATCTAGAAAACATTTAAAAAGAAATAAAAAAAAACTTTGCACATACTTATAAAATTCTATAGTCCAAAGATAATTCCATGAAAAAAAAAAATTTTAGTATAGATTTATTATATTTAAGAATGGTCGAACACTTTTGAATTGTAAGGTATGCAATTTTTTACATCATTCTAAAATATGTAACTTTGCATGACAAAATATAAGATTTGAGCGAAATCAGTTAAATAGGTCCTGAGAAATCAAACTTTAAATATATGACTTCTTTAAAACTCTATTTATCAGGAACTTTTCAACCCCGTCCCACCATTAAAAATTAGTTATGGAACGCAAAGATCCGATTATTAGATCAAGTTATTCAGGGTATTCCATTTTGTAATTTGCGCACTGTACGTCTAGCTTCAGATAATCATGCCACTTAATAACAATGCTTTGCGTTAATTGCATCAATGATTACTCGTACTTTATTAAGCACCTTTCCAAATATTGCACATCTTTGTGTAAGGCCTTACAATAAAAAATTATATTCTTCTCTTTCAATAAAATCTTTCTTTAGGCCTAACAATAAAAAATTAAATTTCTTAATTTCATTCTATCATTATTCTACCTATCTACCATTGTTCTGTTTTCAAATTTAAGATCAATGGAGTTTCATTTTCCAATCAAATCAATTGCAAAAAAATATATTCTTAGCAAATGGAAAATCGGAAGAAAGTTCGCAAGCAGATAACTGAAAAACGTAAAACGATCACTAACACGGCAGATAGTAATTGTTGTAACACACATTGATCCTCCTCAACTAGATGGCAAAAATATCTAAACTGATTCTAAGTGCAACATTCACGCAACTGTGAAAGTTAGGTTATTCAATCTTATAAATTCAACTTTTCATATTGCTGAATAATCTTATGTGACATAATGTACAATATTAAATCACACCATCATAAACAAGACTATAAACAACCAGAATGTTATTTATTTTTTTGAAAATACTTTATTACACACACAACAAAATAAGGTTTTTCAGCAATCGAAACATGATTGTTAAAAGTATTGAACATTCTTATTTTTACATAAAATACAATAATAGATCATTCCACGTGAACATGATTATAATAGCTACAACACTATTTTGCTTTTAAAATAAATTATACCATATAAGAAGAAATTAATTTCAAAAAATTTCTTTTAAAAATTTATTCCTTCACCGAAAATTTATTATTTCACCTTCAGCAAATGCAATTTTTAAGTAAGTGCATTTTTATTTATTTGTAAATAAACAACAAAAAAAAAGCAATAATAATTTTAAAATACATCTTTGACAAAATTTTTAAAATTTATTTCTCCACCCATTATGTTATAATACAAAGTATAATATTAAATAAAGTGCATTAAATAAAAGGCCATGTATAGAAAAGCCATAAACAGAAAAATAGAAATATTTTGAACAAGATATTGAGCTTGTGCAGAATTATTATAAGAAAAAAACTACAAATTAATATATCACACGCTTACACACACTAACAACACATGACAAAAAAGGTTTTTTAAGAATACACATGAACTGGGCAGCTATTACAAATAAAATAAAACATTAAAAACATTTGCATATTTCATTATTTAACTGAATAACTTAACTAAATATAGTTTTTGGAATTTAAAAAAAAAAGAAGAAAATTAATAATAATTTATTGATTTGTATTTTCAAAAATGTGGTTAATCATATTTCTCAAAAACATTAAAATGTGATTAAAAAAAATTATGATAAGTAATATTTGAAATAACTCATGTATTCTTTAGGGCAATATTTTTGTTTACATAAATATGAGATTTATAAAATAGTTAAAAGTGGAAAATTTTTAGATTGAAGAACAAGAAATTGATTTTTTAAAGTATACTACTTTATATGTTTCATAAACCATATTTACTTAAAAAGAAAATAAAATTTCTTTTCTTTAATTATAACATAAAATATTTTGTATTTAAAAGAAATAAACAAAAAATTGTAATTGTGCCAGAAAAGATTTTTAAAATAAATAAGACGCTACAGGTAATTTTAATTAAAAGTTGCTGGAAGTTGTTTTTTTTTCTCATGGAAAAAATATATTTCCTTAAACTCAGGATTCTTATGCTAAGATAATAAATAACAATTAATATTTTGATCAAGCATAACTGGTTGTAAATAAAGAGTAATATAATCCAGTAACCAAAATTACAGAATCATTTAAGATGTGTTTGAAAGACTTTTCAGTACATACGCTTATTTTATAGGCATGATTTATGAATAAATACACAGAAAAAATAAGATGAAAATTGCATCATAAAAACTGAAAATATGATTTGAAAAGAAAATAATAATCTAATTTCATTAGACTCGTTTCGTCAAATGACACTTCTGTGAAAAACTTTTACATTTAATGCAAAAAGAAGGTTTATCCCTAGTGTGGACATGACAATGTTCAGTTATTTTACATTAGAGTAAAAATATGCTGCAAGAATACATAACTTACACCAGTACGAGTCAGAACATTAGTAAGAGTCACAATATGATAAGTAAAAAGGAAATCTCTTTTGAAAACAAGAATATGACATCTCACCACATAACTGTGGTTAGTCAGATTAGCTCTTGTTGAGAAACACTTATTACATATACTACAAAAATATAGTATTAAAGCATGAACAGGTATGCAATGAAATACATAAAAGAAAAAAAGAGATGCAATATTTTTTTTGGTATCGCTCGCTTGATTTTCAAATGGATAGCTGCTACAAAGAATAGCTGCTAGATTTCGGCGAGCATGGCCGGCCACATGCTCAAACCATGGTTATTCTAAGATAAGTTTCTTTTCTCTCTTTAAATGTGCCCGTATATATTATAATATTTTAAAATTATGATCATTCATTGATCTGAAATGTAAAGTTGTATTGGCAGAAATAGTTAACATTTAAATGTAAACTGATTTGATTTATTCTTAATTTCCTTAAAATAATTGCATTTAATCTATATAAATCATAGTAGATATAAGTTCTTTATTTTACATTAACTATATTTATTTTTTAGTTAATTACAAATTGTTATATTAAAAATAGTAATTGTACTAGTAAATTTAAATTAGTTTATAAGCCTTACTTACTTTGTTGTAACTGGTAATGAAAGGATATTAATTGTAAAAACTAACACAACACAATGTAATAATTAAGCTTCATTAATAATATTTTTGTTAATTCCACATACAGTTACAATAGAACAATATTGTATTTAGTAAGATTACATTTCAGAGAAAATCTCTCATTCCATCAGGCTACAATAAAAAGCTTTCTCACCAGTGAAAACAGAAACAGCAAAGTCAGTCTTTTGAAAGATAAACTATTTTTACAAAAATAGGAATGGGGGAAATATATTACAAGAATGAGGTTTTTCACAAGTATGAATGAAACTAATAATTAGGTGGACCTTAAGTAGAAAAAAAAAAAAACTTTTAACATTTAGACGAATAAGGCCTTTAAATAGCATGAACATGACTGTGGGTAGTTAGATAATCCTTCCTTGAAAAAGCCTTATTACATATAATACATGAAAAAGGTTTCTCACCAGTATGAACCCGACTGTGTTTATTCAGAAGATCTCTTTTTGAAAAACTCCTATTACATATGCCGCAAGAATAAGGTTTCTCACCAGTATGAACCCGACTGTGATTACTTAGATGATCCTTTCTTGAAAAACTCTTTTGACATATACTACAAGTATAAGGTTTCTCACCAGTGTGAATGCGACTATGTATAATCAAATGACTCATTAGCGGAAAACCTTTCTTACATATGCTACATGAATAAGGTTTCTCACCAGTATGAATGAGACTATGCTTAGTTAGATCACTATTACTTGAAAAACTCCTTTTACATATACCACAAGAATAAGGTTTCTCACCAGTATGAACACGACTGTGTTGAGACAAATTACTTTTACTTGCAAAACTCTTATGACAAATACTACATGAAAAAGGTTTCTCACCAGTATGAACACGACTGTGTTTAGTCAAATAACCTTTTTCTGAAAAACTCTTATTACATATATTACAAGAAAAAGGTTTATCACCAGTATGAAGACGACTATGTTGAGTCAAATTACCTCTAAATGAAAATCTTTTATTACATACACTACAAGAATAAGGTTTCTCACCAGTATGAGCACGACTATGTTCAGTCAGAGTACTTTTTTGTGAGAAACTCTTATTACATACACTACAAGAATAAGGTTTCTCACCAGTATGAACACGACTATGTTCAGTCAGTTGACCTCTTTGTGAAAAACTCTTATTGCATATACTACAAGAATAAGGTTTCTCACCAGTATGAACACGAATGTGCTTAGATACATTATCTCTTTGTGAAAAACTCTTATTACATATACTACAAGAATAAGGTTTCTCACCCGTATGAACACGACTGTGTTTATTCAGAAGCTCTCTTTGTGAAAAACTCTTATTACATATGCTACAAGAATAAGGCTTCTCACCAGTATGAACCCGGATGTGTTTTGTCAGATTACTTTTTAGGGAAAAACTTTTACTGCATATACTACAAGAATAAGGTTTCTCGCCAGTATGAATACGACTGTGTTTTGACAGATGATCACTTTGAGAAAAATTTTTATTACATATACTGCAAGAATAAGATTTCTCACCAGTATGAATTCTACAATGTTTAGTCAGACTACTTCTTCCTGAAAAACTCTTGCTACATATATTACAAGAATAAGGTTTTCTGACATGATGAAAAACACTGTTTACAATAAGTTTACTTTTTTGAGAATTTTTTTTTTCACTCATAGTTTACGAATAAATCTTCTCAACAGTGTGAAGAGAAATGAGAACGATTTGATGAAGAATTCTGACTGTTGCAAGAAATAAGTTTTCTGCTAATATAAATTGCATTAACTATGGGTAGCTCTTGTTTGCTTTAAAAAATTATATCACATACACGACCAGAGTACTATGCAAAGTTATCTTGCTGTAAAACACTTTTGCATGCCTATCTAAAGCAAGAATCATAAGGGTGGATTTAAACTGTGCATAGTCAAAATCTCTAGAATAACCTTCAGAAAATATGCTACTAAAAATGGAGACTCTAATCTACTGTACAATGAGATTAAAAAAGAAATGCATCAGTGTGAGATAAAAAGATATATATTCTATTATATATCAATCAAATTTTTGCTACATTTTTTTTTTTTTTTATTTGATACAAAAATAGGAAGCTATAATTTGATAATGGAAAATATAATTATTCAATGATTAAAATAAAGGCAGGAATTCAAAATAATTTACTACAAAAGTTACTTATTCTGAATTAAATGAGGCCTTTAATAGCACATGTTTCAAAAAAGAGTAACTAACTTTGACAAAAGTTTTTAAGTAAGCAAAATGTAATTCAGTAGAAATATGATCACTTCACAACAGGAATATGATTTTTTAATAGATGCATCTGTGAAAGCATTAATTTAAATTATATTGAGATGCATTATTTTTTTCTCACAAACTACTTTAATAATATGGCTCTTTTGTCGTAAATACAAAGATACAAAACTATATTAAATTATTTCACGTTATGTTTTTCAACACAAACTGCAGAAACAATGTACACCATCATGTATTAGATTCAATTAAATTGGACACATTATAAATGAATGCATTTTTAGACAAACTGCAAAACTTATCTTAGTTGTTACTGGGAAGACAACTTATAAAAATGAACATAAATAAATAATAATTATATTTAATGTTATGAACATGAACTTGTCAAATTTTATTTTATTTACAATTTATCCGCACAGACATTGCAGAAATATAGTTAATTATAAATTAAGACAGGCAATAAAAAATTTTTTTCACTTTCACTGACTTAAAAGTTTTGACATTATCCATGATGATATAGAAAAAATTTTAATTGCCAAATTTTGTATCAATTTTCTATCTTACACAATAAATGCAAGCTCTTATTCATTACATAAATATGAGAAAGCCAATTTTATTTACGAATATTAAATTGCACAAACTGCATACAGAAAATATTTTCACAGAATGAAAAAGAATTTAAATATCTCATTTATAAATATCAAATTATAAGTAAGAGACAGGTTAATTTTCTACAACTGTAATCGCTTATTTGCAATTTTAATCTATTTATAACTGTTTAATAATGCACTGCATAAAAAATTTTGTTTAAAGTGTTACTTAGATTAAACCAAATTATTCTTCTTTTCCTCCATTAATTTATCACAATGACTGCTTAAATAAACTATTTCCATATTATGAATGCAAAGCACTTTAAACAAAACTACTTATTTTTGCTTACTTAGAACAGAAGTAAAGTATTTTATAATAAAGAGAAAGAATTATGAACTACACTTGAAAACTTTAAAACACACCAACTACAAACCTCAATTTCCATGTTTAAAAATATTTTTCTGTTAGAACATTATTGCAACTACACACATTGCACAGAAACTATTTGCTGTTAGTGTCACAACATAGAATGATATTGCCTTTAATATTTCCCTTTTCCAGGGAGAAATTGCACACACTTCAGTTTAATAGTTTATTAATTATATATAAATTGTACAGAAAATACGTTATTTTTAAAAAAAGATAAATGCAAGTAGGACATGGATTTTATTTACTGACATCACAAAGATGTTTTATCAATCACATCAATGTTTTGCGATATTTTATGATTTATATCGAAATCTGCATGGAAATAACTTTTTTAAAACACTCTCTATATTGTTTCCCTTAGTATGAGGGCAATTCACTTTACATTTGTAAGGTTTACGCAGTCTTATAAATTTGATCCCAGTTTGGGCAAATCAAAAACAAGTTTAAAAAGCTTTTCTTCACAAAATTTAGGTTAATAAAAGTCTTCATCAGTATAAGTAAGACAGTTTACTTTGTTATAATTCATCTCAGTAGAGACTTTTTCCACAAATAAGTACATATTTGCGGTGAAAGTTGTTTACGTTAACGGTTGCCTACTTCTATTCACCTGATCTCCAAGATCTTGAGACAGTTTTTGAATAGTAGAGGCTACTACTGAATATCAGCCTATCCTTTTCCTAAGAGAGCATTCATACTGCATTGTAGAAAATCGCATATGCGATTCCAAAGATGCCATTAAGAAAATGATTGGGAGATTTTTTGGGAGTAAAGTATTTCCCTAATGAAGTTCTAGCTTGCATCTGGGAGTCTCCGCAGTAGGCTGATCGTTAAGGCACGGTTCCCAGCAGATCATCGAAGTCAAGAATCACGCATCACTGGCTACGGTCGGTGTGCGGGTTGGTGTCTACTTGGATCAGTCTATGTAGGGACCGAGGGGGTGCGGTATTGGTTCTTGTTAAACTGTTCTACCATAAAGTGCTCAACTTCACGTGCAGATCGTCGCGCTATCGAAGCCGGGGTGTCATCCCTTCTGCAGAGGAGGAAATTGTGATGGCATGTTTTCGGATCATTCTCAGGGATGTTTCCCAGACCGTCGCCAATTGCTCATTGTGAAGCTCTAGTGCGACGTAAATACAAACGTCTTTCTTAATACAATCTTTTACAAACGTCTTAAATTACTTAATGCAATCTTTTTCTTTTCTTCTTTTAATAGAAAAATTGTTTTAGAAATGGCAATGAAAATTGAAAACAACCACTGTTAATAAGGCTATAAATCTACCACCGGAGAGCAAGTTAACAGCGAGTTAAGAAACCCGTAATTATTATATATGTGGGGTGTACATACATTGGCTGAAATCCTAAGACTGACTTTAAAGTGGCAAAGAACTGAAACTTTTGGCATTTTTTTTTCTTTAAGTTTATTAACTGTCTTTGCCGTAACTAGACAAGTATGAAACTTTCTAGAAAAGAAGTCTTGAGTAGAGTGCCTGTATTGAGGCACTCTAGTCTTGAGTATAGCAGAAATATAATCATCTCACAGATCTATGGTTTCTGATTCAATTTTAATATAATATGGCCCTACACTTTGCCGAAAGAGTTAAGAAAGAATTTTTAATTGACTTAAAAGTCCAAAATGAATATTTAATGTTAACAACCTCATGTTAACCTAATGTTAACAACCTAAGGTGAGTTATAATCTGTATCTAGAATTTACAGAGGGGAGAATACAAACATATTATTTGATGTCTTAGCAAGTGATATAATGTTTTGGTGGTAATTTTTAATGCTAAATCGAATGAAATCACACCCAGATTAATATATCGAGTAGTTAAGAAGTTTTATATAGAATCAAAGCATACTACATATTCATGCGTCATACATTGCTATCTATGAAAGTGAGGAATTTATTTCATTGTATTATTAAGGAAAGGATATGAACACTTCAGTTCAGTGAACAGTTTAAAAGTTAGGCAATCTTTAAGTTAGTACGGGCAAAAAAGTACACAAGGGTATTTGTTATACGCACACCTTTTATAACCTTTTTAATTATTGTGAGCTCAATTATTTCTAGCGATTGATTAAAAACAATAATGAAATCCACACCTTACTGAACTGAATAGCAATGCAAGACTTATAAATATGTAGGAGTCAGAATTTGCTTTTTAATTTTATAAAATTTAACAAACTTCTTAATTATTGAATATATCGACTTGGGTGTAGTGATTTCATTCAATTCTCCGAAAAAAATTACAGTAGAAACGTATCATTTGCTTATAAATAGAAGCGAATATGTTTCCACCCCCCTCCCCTTCAGTAAATTCATAAAAGAAACTAACACTTATTTGGGAAGGGGGAGGACTGTTAACTTCAGATATTTATATAGGTCTAAATGACATTTTATTTAAACAATTTACAGCTTTTCTATTACTATCAAAGTTCAATTATTCAGGAACGGGCCTTGAAGTTTACGGCTGTATTATATAAAGTTTGAATTAATAAAAATAAATCCGTACATTCATTTTGTTTCCAATATATTGTGAAGACTTATTTTCCAGAAAATTTTATACTTTTCTAGGTTTGGGATAAGCAGTTACTGACCTTGAAAATTGAGCAAAATATCTGTTTCTTGCTACTTGAAGGTCTATTTTAAAGTCACGCAAGTGCACACCACACATATGCTGATTCATTAAGCATTATTATTTAGTATGTATTTTGAGAAATAGATGCCTTTGTGTTTCGTTATTGGCAGAAGTAAATTTTAACGTTTGAAATTTAATAAAATAGTCTTACTTCGAAGATTTTTGAATGACCCTTGATACAAAGGTTCACCGAAAATATTTATGTCTTAATAGTTTTTGGGGTTAGTTGCAGTTTTTGGACATAAAAGTCACACAAAAACGGCTATGCTGCGCCAGTCACTGTGTTCAAAAGTTATTGTTTTATTAATTATTTTTTTAAGAAATGGATACAGTCCTATTGTTTGAATAAACTGGATAAAATTGTGATTAATAGGGTCACCAAGTAGAGATGAAAGATCAGCACCAATGCAACCAAAAGATTTGTTTCTCAAATGTTTGAATGGTTTTCAGTCGGTTAAAATATCTTTAACTACTGTCGGTACGACACAGAAAACAATTAGATGCAGATTCGGATTTCAATAAATGTCTATGGGTAAAATGGGAATGACCGATGCCCAGTCTATTAAGTAAAACCTGGTTTTGTGATCAGACGATAAGGCATCAAGGTTAGGGTAAATTTCAAGTAGTTTATTATTGATTTTTGTATTCCAGTGTTCTTTCCAAGCATGCTTTACAGAAGATTTTCAAATTTGTTTGAAGCCCAAAGAAGTTAGGAGAATACTTCTTTTAAGTTGTTTCAGCCCCCAAATATCGGCACGATTATTCCCGGGAATGCCGATATGTGAAGGTATCCAACATAGTTTTTGTGGAAGTAGAGAGCATAAATAATGATCACTGCCGTGATTCTCTCATTTGACAAAAGGTATTACCGTATAATAATGATTATAATACTGCTACCGTAAAAGTATTATATATATCTCAAAATTCCAGAGGGTCTTCAGCTTTGAAAAAGGAAAAAAGAAAAACATGAGGACATTTTTCACAAAAATAAAAAACACGTGTTTAATGATTTCGCGTAAAGAACATATAAATATATCAACTAAATCAAAAATGTCAAGTATCCAACTCAGCGAAAATTTTAGGGAAAAAAAATGGCTTTTAAAGCTTTACAACAGAAGGAAGCTTTACAACTTTTAAAGCTTTACAACAGAAGGAAGCTTTACAACTTTTAAAGCTTTACAACAGAAGGATGATGGTATATGCAAACTAACTTCACTTTAATTTTCGGACCAGGTGGTACTCACCAATCTGCAGCGATTTCAAGGCACAACCTGGGACTAAGTAAAAAAACTAATCCCAATAAATTTGAATTTATTTTCAGTCACAGTGTCTGAAGATAAAATTTTTTTTTTAATTAGTTTTGGAAGTTTGTTTCTCTTTCTATCTCTTTCTTCTTCTAAGGCTATTTTTCGATAAATCCTTAATAGATAAAGAGGGGGAGATTTTATGGCAAAAATTTCGAAACGTTAATAGCACTCACAAATAATCTATACACAGTTGTGTCCCAAAATTAAGGGTATAT
This sequence comes from Parasteatoda lunata, assembly GCA_949128135.1. Lineage (NCBI taxonomy): Eukaryota > Metazoa > Arthropoda > Arachnida > Araneae > Theridiidae > Parasteatoda > Parasteatoda lunata. Next base: position 114,902,790 of record OX421971.1, on the reverse strand, counting down.
ACGTTGAGGGGTGGTTAGAAGGCAACTAGATAAACATAAGTCATCATACAATCGCCATGGACGGTATTCCAGAACCACATGAATTGGTCGGGACCCAAGTTGCAAAGCACCAGAGCCAGGGCCGTAACTACGCCGGGGCTCCGACGGTCCATTTAAAGGGAACACATCACATTTTTTCAAATGTAAGTTTTTCTGATATACTGGCTGCGATATATATATATATATATATATATATATATATATATATATATATATATATATATATATATTTATATATATATTGTATATATAGGAAAATAATTGTGTGAAGATAGAATTGCTGAAAATTTTCTTTTTTGTAATAGATATCTACTATGATATAAAGGGAAGGGTAAAAAATGGTTAAAAGACTTTTCCGAGAATTGTTTCACTTTCTCAAAAGAACAAACACGCTTCGCGCAGAAAGGGGTAAAGCCAAAACTACTGTTTGTCTAAGATAGGTACTCTGCCAGACATTCGTCTGGAGCTGTGGCGTTGACTATGGTAACGAGGTATGATTATTTCCTGTAGGGGTGCGGGGTCCCTCTTTAGGACTGCATTCGGCGAGAGAAAAGGAGACCTCTTCATCGAAGCTACCCTCCCTAAAATGCCCTCTTCTTGTTTCCATAGCACCAGACTGCCGCAGAATTAGTGGCGGTCAGAGTACCTATCTTAGACAAACAGTAGAAACATTTGATTGTTAACACTTTCTGCATGTTGCACTTCCGTTTTTGTTGTTTCCTCTACTATCTAGTGTCAGACTGGTTAAACCCAATAGCTTGACCCTCTAAAATTTAAGTGATGGGGCAAAAAATGTGTTTCGCCCCTCCTGAAATTTAGACACTCACAAAAATAAAGTCAGGGTTCCCACGGTCCTTAAAAGTCCTTAAAAACTGCTTAACTTTTATTTTGGAAAATAAGGGCTCTTAAAAGTTCTTAATTTCGGTACAAGGTTTTTAAAAGTGCTTAATTTTTCAGCTTCACTATAGTTGATTCGAACAATTTTTCAGTTCAATGTTTTAAAACAAAAAGTCGATCTTTTTTCACCTAGAATTAGACCATGCACCGAGAGTAAAGCATTATAGAGAGACAATAAGGGATGTGTGAGAGGGCTACAGGCAAGGAGAAGAAAGCATGTCCTTTTATTAATATATTGATTCTTTCATTAATTTATTCTGCCTTTTGTCTCGAATGATTCTCTATGTGAAGAGTGACATTCTAAAAGAAAAGAATAGAGTGTGGACAAGGGGGATACTGCACGTGGGAGAGACGATGCTTTTTTGTGTGTGAGGGGGGGGGGCAGTTCTAAGGCACTTGAGTGGGAGACCCCCACTCACCTTCGAAATTGACAGAATTCAAGAAATTCAGTTCTACTGGTAATGCATCTGCTCATAGAAACAAAGTAAAACCCTAAGAAAAGAAGTATAAGATAAATTTTTTGAACTAGAATCCATAACGAAAACTATTTCCAAAAATCTTGGAAGAATGAAATAAATTTGTATAATATTTCAGTGTGTAATAAGTAACTGTCGATTTGTAAAACGCTGTAATATTTTTTTTAAATTCATGATTGTATTAAAAATTAAACAGATATGTCATAAACAGGGTTTGAAAAATCCCATCCCACTTAGATTTTACATCAAAAACCTGAGATTTATTGGGTTTTTGGTGAAAACCTCAAGTTTTTTCAAAAATATTTTAAATTTTTATTCCTGAGTACTAAATAAGAATGCATGATTTGCTCCTAACAAAAAAGTTAAATATTTGGTAACTATTTATAACTTGTTTTTCTGCAATGTAAAATTTTTTTGTAAGTTTTAGATTGTTATGCTATAGTTTTTATTTCTTAAGGATAAGTAGATTGTTACATAAAAATTTATATCTACTTAACTAAAGGAGCCCAAACTTTTTGTTATTAATGTCTATTAGAATAAAATTCAAACTTAGATTTCAATAATCATTTTTCTCAGTTAACATTGCAACTTAATATTCTGTTTTTTATTTTATTTATTTTTTAAAATTTCTATCCAACTTTTGGTTGCTTTAAAATTCGTATATGTTTTTCGTCAGATTATTTAGTAATATTATGTAAAGTAAATTCCTAATATCAGTTTTGGCTGGAAATAATTGTGAAGCTCATCATAAAATTAAATATAACAAATTTGCTGTTGAGTAATAATTTCTAAATGGCAAAGTTACAAACCGTTTTCAATATGCTTTTCATAAAATTTTTCAGTAGAATTTTTCAAAACTATTAATTTACGATAAAAATAAAATATCAAATCATAATAATAGTAAGAATAATATTAAGAATCATAGAAGATGATAAAGAACTATTACAAGTAAACACCTATAAATGATGAAAAATAAATAATTTATCATCATTTGTTAATTAAGTAACTGTACCAATTTTCTGGCCATAGGAATGTTTTGATACCTTTGAAAAATCATTTTTATATGTTTTACTGAGAACTAATTAAAACATATTGATTATAAATCTTAAACATAACTGTATTTTTTATCTATAAAAATTTTCATAAAATATTTATTGCAATAAATTTGAAAAAATATATATATTAAGTTAAGTCTAATGAAAAAAAAGTGGAATGATTTAAGGTGCTTAGATATTAGTATGACCCGTTTTTACTTGAAATAGGACTTAATTTAACATTACTTAGTTAAGAAAACAACTCTCATGTATAACTCTAATTAAACTTCTTAGTATTGATTTTTTAAATGTATACCCTTATAAATTAAACATTTTGTTAATAGAAAGAAAAAGAATTTTTTTGGCGTAACTGAATATTTACAAAGATTGGCCCACAGCTGAATATGTGATGCATGTCTTGTAGCGAAATATAAAAACTTGTAATATTTTTTTCCATATTTTTCCCAAATTTCTTTATTTACTCTTTTTTTAATATATGAAAAAAAATTAGTAATTTTAATTTCTGTACCTAACCTTACAATACAATTTCATTGAAATGATCAAAAAGGGAATACAGATAAGTTAATAGATGTCGTTAATCCTTAACAATTTGAAAATGTTTTCAAAAAACCCGAGCCGGGTTTGCAAAAATTGTCTGGTCCTACTTTGACGAGCCTACTTTGGGCTGTTAATTAAAACAATTTTATCAGTACTTACCTTATTATAAAATTATTTTTATTATTTTTTTATTTATTGATTTTTTAAAGTTAAATAATTTGCACTGTAGCAAGTTATTGAAAGTTAAATAATTAGCACTGTCACTGGTTATATATATTTATTCAATGATAAACAATTATACTATTTTCAAGGTCCTTAATTTTTTCAGAAAAAGTCCTTAAAAGTGCTTAATTTTTTCTTTGTCAATAGAGTGAGAACCCAGAAAGTCAAGTGAAATGGGTAATTTGAAAAGATAAAAAAAGAATTTTTTTTTTTTTTCAATTTTGAAGCTATCTCTCAAATAGAAAACTTTATACTCCTCTAAAATGCAAGTGGGGTGTTGAATAATGTGCTTTGCCTCTTCTGTTTTTTAGTTATTTGCCAAGACTAAGTCAAATAAAATTGGTAATTTTAGAGGGAACAAAAAGAAAGCTATTCTATCTCAACTTTGAAGTTATGCATCAAGTAGGAAACTTTATTTTGTTCTGAAATTAAACTAAATGGGCGAATAATGTGCTTTTTGACATTTGGAAAAAGTACAGTAAAAGTGTAAAAATTTCATCTTTGAATCTATTTTCCAAATCAAAAACTTTGTTTTCCTCTGAAATAAAAGTGAAGGGTGAAAAATCTGCTTCGCATCTTTTGAAATTTAGACATTATTAGAATAAAATCAAGTAAAGTTGGAAATTTTAGAATAGAAAGTTGTTTTAATACTTCGACGCTGTTTTCTAAATAGAATACTTCATTTTACTCTTAAATAGTAAGGGGGTCGAAAACTTTATTTTCTTCTGATATAAGGACATTGTAAGGAGGGCAAAAATGTGTTTCGTATCGTCTGAAATTTAGACATTTGCAATAATAAAATCATGTAAAATGATTTTTTCTTTTAAAAAAAAATTAAAGCTTTTTTCCAAAAAGAAAATTTTATTTTCCTCTTAAATTAAAGTAGGGGACGAAGAATATACTTTCGACCTTCGCGAAAATAGAGTCGAGTAAAATTAATATTTAATTCTTATTTTCAACTTTAAAGCTGTTTTTCAATTAGAAAACTTTATTCTCCTCTGAAATTTAATTGAGAGGGAAGATAATATGCGCCACCCCTTCTGAAACTTTGATATTCGCTGCAACAAAGTAAAATAGAATTGGTAATTTCAGAAAAAGTAACTTTTTTTTTTTTTTTTTATTTATTTATTTTTTTTTTAGTAGATCTTTTCTAAATTGAAATACAAAACTTTTCCTCCCGAGAAAAATACTTCTGTTTTGTTTCAATTTTTTCTACATATGACAATTTTTAATTTATTAAAAAAATTTTTAAAGCTAAAATACAAAAAGAGAAGAAGAGCACAGCACTAAAAAAGAAGAGCACAGCATGAAAAAATAAAACTAGTGTTTAGAAAACTAAAATAATTGCCACTCTTTTACCCTACCCTGGATAGAGTAATAAAATGCATCCTACACTGACTAATATATTCTAAAGCTTTCCTTAAAATTTTTTAGCTTATTTAATTGCGTAATTTAAATAAATTATTTTTATTTCAAATAGAAATGTTCTGTGAACTTTTATTTTGTTCAATCTTTCAAATTAAAACTTAACTTTAATTGAGACTATTTAAAATTATTTGCAACTTTTTTTTAAACATAAATGTCAATATTTTGAATTACAAGAAAATGAAATTGATTTCAGGAGATAAGCAAATGTTTATATTAAATTATTTAATACATTCAAAATTGCGTATTAATGTACTATTAGAATTGTTTATATGAATGGTTACATATAAATTGCTTTTTTTTTACATTCCTATATCGAATTGCATTCATATAGTACTTTAGTTCATGATTTACTGTTTATTGTGTGCATGTATTTTGTTCTTATTTAATATTTTTTAAATTATTAAGACCTTTAAGTTTTTAAAATTGGAACTTTGAATTTTTTTAGTCTTTTTAACAACTTTGTTTTCATTCAAAAATTAAATGCTACCTTTAATTTTTTAAAAAAAAAATGAAACCTAATTTAATAAAAAACGTAATTTATTTAATAAAACAGCTATGTTTCGTTGATTATAACTGAAAAGATGTCATCATTTAAAGTATTTTAGTTTAAATAAGTCACTGTTTTTCAGTCAATAAAAAATAAAGTTATTCGAAAAATATTTTATTTCGTTTTTTACGTTTACGAGAGACTATCTTATATCGATTCTTTAAGGTCAGCATTATTTTTATTTTATTGAAATTAAGCTAATTTCAAGTCCTTTGCTTTCATGACAAAAAATAGTACATATTGCAGTTTTATATACTTATAAAAAAGAACTGTTACTTCAAAAAACGGGGAAATAACAGGACTGCGTTAAGTAATTAATCTTCTTTCATAAATTTACTATTTTATTCTTATCTTATAGGATAACGATATTATGTAGAGCAGAGCTGAAACACAAAATCCGTTACACATTTTTTCTTGTTTATTTGAAATAAACTGTATAAAATATCATGTATACACCAACAATAATTTATATAAACAAAGGTAATTTTCATTCCAATACAAATTCCAATTAAAATAACGAAAAAATATTTTTAATACAAAAGTTTCGTTTAAAAATTCTTTAGAATATTGTTATTATCAGTAATAAAAACTGCTTTCTAAAAATAAAAAAGAATAAAACTTCTTTTTAAGAATGAGACAATTTGTTTCCGTAATTTGGAGAGGGAGGTAGTGATGAATGCAATTTATCTTGTTTTTTTGTTATTTTATTTTTAATCAAAAGGGTAATCAAAGTAATAATTTGTGCTAATTATCGTTTTGAGAACTCTTCTTATGTATTATTTTTCTGAGTTTAAGGTATGCATTTGATGAAGGAAAAGAATTTATCCGACCATCAGAATTATAAATTATCATTTCTTCAAAATGTGTAAATTTTTGTTTATCAATTCAATAACTTTTTTTCCCGTTTTTTACATGGCCATTTCGATTTAAAACCAGATAAATAAAATTAAACCAATCTTATGTGGAATGTGTTTCTCAACTTGTTCCGATTTAATTTAACTCTCCACTTTTTTATTCTGTTTCTTACAATTTTGAGATTTATGTTTTTTTAATCATAAAGATGATCTTTCTATAACCTATGTTAAAGATATTCATTGAAATTTTCTGTTCCAAGTTATGGCATTTTTCAGTTTAGAAATCCGTAGCAATTAATATTCATTGTCATGACGAACGGTTAAAAACATTTTTTCTTAATTAGCAAAAAAAGCTTTGACTTTTTCTCATTTTTCGTTTTGGAATATTAAAAAAAAAAAAAAAAAACGCAAATTTAATTTTTTAATCAATACATGCAGAGAAGAAATTTCTGGATATTTTTTCAATTGTGTCTTTTTAAAACGCGGGTATATGTGCCAATAAAAAAAAATCTATCATTTCTATAAAGTTTTTAGATTTGAAACTATTATATAATTTTCATTTTTATATTGGATTTATTTGTTTTAAAAAGACCTTCCTAACAATATAGTAACCGGATTCAAGAGGTTTATAAAATTGGTATTTTATGATTGGCATTATATTTTACGTAGTTTGCCATAGAGTATTTCGCTTTAGAGCTCTTTAAGGGAATTGAAACATTTTTGCACACAATTATAAAATTCTTTTTATCCAAAGATAACTCTATGCAAAAAACATCTTTTAGTAAATATTTATTAATTTTTATTTAACAATAGTCTGAAAAATTGTGAATTGTAAGGTATACAGTTTTTTTGCATCATTTTGAAATATCTAATTCCGCATGGAAAAATACGAAACTTAAGCGAAATAGTTTCTGAGAAATCGATTTTACCTGTATATGCAATACTTTTTAAAAAATTTATTTCTCAGGATTAACCGATTTCGCCCAAATTTTGTATTTTGCTACGTGAAAAACTTACAATATTTTGTAATCTAATTTATATGTGAATAAGTAACTTGTTTTCATAAATATATTTGCTAGCAGGATACATATATAGCTAGAATGACGGTTAGAGATGGAGTACAGAAAGTTTTTGAAAGGGCCCCGAGGGGCGAAGTTACGGCACTGGCTGGAGGATTGGTAGAAGAATTTTATGTGGCTTTGTTGCCCTTAAACCTTATACACTACTCTACAATAATGGAAGGAACATATTTTGTTATTGATTTTTTTATAAATTTTTCAACAAATACTAAGATAATTATATAATTTTAGATGTTTAGTTCATGCGATTTCTCATTCTTATTAATAAATTTTACAGCTGTCTAGGAATTGAAAGGCCGGCAATAAATTACGAACGAAAACAAAGATTTCTGAAAACATTATACTAGAAAATACAACAATAAGCTTGTATCGATTGCCATGGTAGTTATTAATAATTATTAGCGATCCAAATGGGTTACAAGTGGCTTAGAGGAGAACTCTTTACCAATGAGCAATACTTGGCATGCTTTCACCATTAGCATGTGAAGAGTCATAGAAGAATGAAGTACGTTAGTTTCTGTCTTGATTTTCAAATAGATTAAAACTAAATTAAACATAGTTCTAAGAGAAAGCGTCATGAAAATTTAAAAAAAATATTTTTAACAATTAAATGCGAAAAATATTAAAAAAGGTGAAAATAGCGCTGTACATTTCAATACAACTGAAAAGAGGAGGAGAGGGAAGGAGGAAGGGCCAAAGGTCATCTCCTCAGATTGCGTATTCGAGCGTTGCGATAGCCTATTGCAAAAAATTTCGTAAACCTACCTTAAATATTTGTAAAAATATGGTCAAATTAATAATTAATTAATATATAATTAATATATAATTTAAATTTTATATATATATATATATATATATATATATATATATATATATATATATATATATATATATATATATATAGCACATTTCTTATATATATACATATATGGAAAAATTAACAAATCGAAAAAGTTTTTTTTTTTCACAGGGAAATGAATTTTACTCAATTTTTTAAAATTTTTAATGAATTTTTATTTTTTAATAAAAATTACTTTTGTTAAATAAATATTTACTACTTTAAAATTATTATAGTCCTGCTAAATTTGTGAACTTAAAAAAATTTAAAAGCGAAATTGAATCCGATTCTAATGAACGGAGAAAATATGAGTGCATTGAGTGCAATGATCTGCACCCGTTCTTCAATCGCTCTTGACGGTAGCTTTCCTGCATTACACCTTCAGCGCCCAAGTTGGGGGGGAAATCGTTACGATTTAGCATTGATAGAAATAGGAAGTTTCCCTTCTTTACGCGAAGCGTATAAGTTCTTTGGGTCTACTACCTCTCTACATCTCTGTAAAGAATTTTTCCACAGTAAACGATAGAGAGAGAGAGAGTTGTTTATATTATCAGTTTCTTATATGATCGCCAGGAACTTGACATAGTTTTTGACCAATAGAGGACGCTACTACTGAATAATGGAGCACATCACGAACTTTGAGTGGAGTGACATCACGAACTTTGCGTACAATCATTGGCAAGCCTACTAATGAAAGTCTATATGATTTTGATGTATTTTTGAGTAAAATGAGCAAATTAAAAGTTTTCTTAAATTTTTTTAATTATTAACGGCCAATCGTCCTGTGGAGTATGGTTTCAGAAAACTATTAAGCAAGTTTCGGATAAGTTGTAACATTCTTTATAAGAAAAAAATGATGATTTTTATGGGTTAGTAAGTGAGTTCTATTTCTCTTTACAGGTGTTGAACAGAAATAGTAGTTGATTTATTTTACTTCAGATGTTTATTAAGTATAAAAACTGCATCGTAAACAGGGGAGAATATTTACTACTTCTTTATTGTGTGTTTAAAATACTTTTTTATATATATATAAACTTCTGCATTGAAAGCAATTTACACTTACACCTTTTCCATTACTATTTAAAAATTTAATTACTGTGGTACGGGACTTAAAGTTTATGACTGTATTATATAAAGTTTGGATCAATAATAAGAGATCTATAGACTCATTTTGTTTCTGCTATATTGTGAAAAATTTTCCAGATTTCCAGAAAATTTTATACTTTTCTAAGTTTGTTGTAAGCAGTTACAGACAATTGAAAATTGAGAAAAATATCTATTTCTTGCAACTTTCAGGCCAATTTTAAAGTCGCGCCAAGTTTACACAACACATATGCTGATTTATTAAGCATTATTTTTTAATATGTATTCAAAGAAATATATACCTTTGTGTTTATAGAATATACCTTCCTTATATATACTGTGGCGTAACTACCACTACCAAAATTAAACATCAATTCACTGGTATATAAGGCATGCTAACATGAATCCATCTTGAGGTAACTTTTGATGGATGACGGTTGGCAATGTCCCCTTACGAAAATTTAAGGTATATTTAAGGTTGATTTGAGGTATTTTTGAGGTATCAAGGTTGATTTGAGGTATATTTAAGGTTGCTGAGAAAACAGCAATAAAAATTATACCTCGTAAAGGTTGTAATTAAGGTGTACGAGGTTGTTTTATATATACTTCAGCTTATTTTGAGGTTGTTTAAAATCAACTTCAAATCAACCAGGCTGATGAGGTGATTTTCAAGGTATACCAGGTTGATTTTCTGGCACTTGTAACAAAAGAGGTATTTTTGAGGTATACATTTTTTTTACCTTATTTCAACTAAAGAGAGTGAGGTATTTATTGAGGTATATGAAGTCATTTTATTTATACCTAAGCTTATTTTGAGGTTGTTTTAAAATCACTTCATATCAACCAGACTGATGAGGTAGTTTCTAAGGTATACCAGATTGTTTCTCTTACACTTGTAACAAAAGAGGTATTATGAGGTATAAAAAAATAAACCTTATTTCAACTAACGAGAGGTATTTACGAGGTATAAGAAAATATACCTTTTTTTCTACTAAAGAGAGTGAGGTATTTACAAGGTATAAAAATATATACCTTATTTCAACTAAAGAGAGCGAGGTATTTATTAAGGTGTATGAAGTCATTTTATTTATACCTAAGCTTGTTTTAAGGTTGTTTAAAGTACATTTCATATTAACTAGCTCACTTACCAGAGTTCCGTGCGAGCCGGCAAATGGCGTGTGTGTTGACAATCGAAAGTTTATTCGAAATTCGGTAAGTGTGCTTGACATTTATTAATTTAGTTTTATCACTTCAATTTTCAAACTTAAATTATTGTGGCGTAACTACCACTACAAAAATTAAACATCAATTCACTGGTATATAAGGCATGCTAACTTGATTCTATTATGAGGTACCTTTTGATAGATGACGGTTGCATTGTCGATAACCCTCCCCCCACATATACCTTCACTATTGGCAGAAGTAAATTTTGACATTTGAAATTTAAGAAAATAGTCTTACTTCGAAAATTTTTGAATGACTTTGATGCAACGATGCACAGAATATTTATGTCTTAATAGTTTTTGTGCTTAGTTGGAGTTAATTGACGCAAAATCCAGAAACGGCTATACTGCGCCTGGTACTAGGTTCAAGAGTTATTGTTTTACTTATTATTTTTTAAAATAATGGATGCAGTCCTACTGTTTAAATAAACTGGATAAACTTGTGATGTATAGGGTCACCAGTAATGATAAAAGATCAGGTTAAATAGAAAAAAAAATTGTGCTTCAACTGTTTGAATGGCTTACAGTAGGTTAATATATGTTTAACTACTGTCGGTACGACACAGAGAACAAATATGTGCAGGTTTGGCTTACAGAAAATTTTTATGGGTAAAACGGGAATGAACGATGCACAGTCTATTAACTAAATCCTGAGTTAAGTAGATATGTATTGTTTCACTGGCATGAAGGTTAGAGTAAATTTCGCGTAATTTATCATTAATTTATGCATTCCCCTATTCTCTCCAGGCCTGCTATGAAAGGATAAACAAGAGAAATAATATGAGAATTTTTAGAAGCTATAACTTAAAGTTGAACTGTTTGTAGCATGAGGGATTGAAATATGCAAATAGCCAGAAAAGAAAATGGTTTTGTAAAACATAGAAAATACATGAAAAAAAGAAAAGAAAATACATTAGTATCCTGAATTAATTATTTTTAAATGTTATGTTTAAAACATTTATGTATCCTAAATTATGAATGAATATTCTTGCGTAGCAAATATATTTTCTTCAGAAATGCAGATATTTATTTAAAATCATGTTAAACACGTTTTTTCCCCTGCAGCAATTTTAATTAATATTTCAAAATACCAATAACTATATTTGTAACACAAATTTAAAACAGAACCTAAAAAAAAATTTTAAAAAATTTATTTTTTCTAGTTTATTTAATATGTATATTGCTTCGATATTTATTTCAATTTGCCCCAATTAGGCTGAGTCAAGCCCTGCATGCAGTTTCCTGATTGACGAATGCCGCCGGATCGCAGAATTTTTCAACTGTAACAACGTCAACTTCCTGAAACTGGTCGACGAAGTAAGCAAAAAAACACCTTGAACGTTGTGGCTAATAGACTCGAGTCAAGTACAAGAGCCGTAGCTCATCGCGTAGGTGTTAGTCATTAGACCGTTTATAGAATGTTAAACGTAAATCGCCTACACCTTTTCCAGTTTCAGCGAGTACAAGCTTTCAATCCGGGGTACTATCCTCTCTGCCTGAACAATTGCCAGTGGGTGTTACAGAAATATGCTCTGCAGCCAGACCTAATAGCTCATGTGCTATCTACAGAAGAGGCGATGTTTATACGTCAGGGTGTCTTTAATAAGCATAATGTCCATGTGTGGGCAACCGAGAATCCACACTTATCGACGAGTCTTAATGGCGAATGTTATCTTTTCTCTCCTCTCTAAAACAGGTGTTACCCGAACTACTGATCAGGGGCGTACTGATCAGGGGTTTAAACACTCCCCTTGAGCTCGGACAAAATAGCAAAAATAAAAATGTTAGTAAAAAATTATGCAGGCTATTATTTTTTATGACAGCATATTTTTATTTGCCTTATGCCTACTTTTTTTTTTCTCACGGTATTTCTCAGAATACTGAAAAAACATTTACTATAATAGGGTTGTACTAATGAAACCAAATTCACGTGATAGTGTAGCCCCGATCGCTGGTTCCTTTCTGTCCTGCCAGTTGCGATAGTTTTCGAGACTGGCTGGCATTCGCGAGGTCTTTACGCTATGATTTTGGAATCCTAGACGTTCTGTCGTCTTTGAGACAATTCGAGAATTTAGGAGATGTGGTGGGTGAAAAATTATAAAAAAGGGGGAACGGAGTACAGTGAAGTTAGTTAGTCAGTCTAAGAGTTATCTCGGCAGCTTGTCTTTCGGTTTGCTGTTCTTGGATCTTTAGAATGTCAAAACGTAAGAATTGAACAATTTTTAATTATTTTGAAGAAAAAAATCACGACCGGAAATTAGTGAGGTGACAGCATCTAGTACCAATGTAAGTTTTTCTGTTGAACCAAATGATACTTCACGATGTGATACTTCCGTTGAAAAAAACGTTTCTAGCATAACAAAATCTGATGAATGTGAAAGTGGCCCTCAAAGTGTTACTTCTCACCCATATGACATTGGACTTTCTTCAGAAGATAGTGCATGCGGACAGGGGTACGATGGTGCTGCATCAATGAGTTGAAAAATTAATGGTGTACAAGCCCACTTAAGAAGTATTGTCCCATCAGCACTCTATGTACATTGCTCTGCTCATAGCCTCAATTTGGCCGTATCAAATGCATGCGAAATAACTGGCATTAGAAATTGCTTAGGGACAATTAAAACATTATACGACTTTTTAAATACGCCAAAAAGACAGTATGTCCTATCTTCAGCAATAGAGGAGATGGAAACCAGCTCTAAGAGGGAGAAAATCAAACAGCTATGTGCAACCCGTTGGATGGAAAGATACGGCTCAGTAACCAATGCGGAGGAACTTTTCTAGCCTATCGTTGAAACTCTTCAAAAAATATCAGAATGGAAGGATAAGCTACTCAAGCTAATTCTTTACAGTGCACAGTATCTAATTGCCAGTTCGTAATATCTCTTTTATGCATTTACAAAGTTTTCACCATAACAATCCATCTTTGTAGATACCTACAAAAAACAAGCATAGATTTGATAGCGGCAGTGAGTCTCGCAGAAGATGTTATTAAAGAACTAAAATTAATGCGTGAAAATGCCACTGAAACATTCGGCTCTTCTTCTTTTATGCTAACAAGCATTGGATCTTCCATACAAATCCCTAGAATAACGGGACGACAGAAAAATCGCGCTAATTTTCCCTCATCGACACCCGAAACATATTTCAGAGTTAGTATATTTATTCCATTTATAGAAAGTTTTATAACACAATTAGACTTAAGATTCGTATCGCATCGTGATATTTTGAAAGGATTTCAGTGCCTTCTTCCTGCCGATCCTTTCATTTGCCAACCTTCAAACATAAAGCCTTTTAAAGCACTAGTGGAATTATACGCTCAAGATTTGGAAAAGCCTTACGTCTGAACTAAATCTCTGGTATAAAAGATTGAAAAGGATAAGTGAAGACGGAGGTAGTGTCCCAAAAACTGCGGTGGATGCTCTTGGAATGTATATAACACCAAACATTTTCAACTCCTCCATATTGGTCCTTTTACCTGTTTCAACGAGTGCAAACGAAATATCCTTTTCGACTTCACGCCGTTTAAAGACTTATTTACGCAAATCAACGGGTAATAATAGAATGAATGGATTGACGCTCTTAAAAATTCATAGAAAATTTACCCCAGATGTAGAAGACATTTTAAACGAACTTGCAAATAAAAAATAAAAAAAACCGTCGTTTGGATATTACTGTACAAATCACTAAATTTTTTGCGTGTTTGTATACTAGTTTAATTCCCTATTTGTTGGTAAGTTATTTTTTCTTATTTTTTGGTCAAATTTATTGGTTTTCTATACAATATTCACATTCATACGGTAATTATTTAGGTAGCTGTTACATTAGGAGTAGTTTTTTCTGGCTTGATTAATTCCAACTTTTTAATAAAAATAAAATATTTTACCTCTTATTATATATAAAAAAAATATACGTTCTTAAACTTACAAAATCAAATTAAAATTTAACTAAACAATGTTGTCTAAAAATCTAAAGTATAAGTAATAAGATGTTGCAAGTAATGCAACAAGACAATGTTTGTCTTGTTGCATTCGGGATCCCCTGTATACACAAAAATTTATAAAAGCTTATCAGTGCCATCCAAACCGGTTGTGTATAAAAAAAAATTAACAGCGGTGAACAGAATTAAAACCCCACAGCAATGTAACTTTTTCACTGTAACGAGCAATAACTGAATATGAATAAGCTTCAATGAAGTAGAGCATTTAAAACTTAAAAACATCGATCGATATTAAACATTGGTTGTTTTTCACGAGAGGGTAGTGGAGGGGCATGCATTTGTCGGTTATACTCAATGCTTCTAATCATGGCGCACTAATATTTGAGAATACTCAAATATGCTCTGTATTTATTCCATCAATGATAATTCGTCCATTAATAAACATTTTTCTTAATATTCCACATCTTCGTGCAAGGCTAAACAATAAAAATTATTTTCCTTAATTTTTTTGAAGACATTTTGGTGCCTATCTACCATAATTTTGTTCTAAAATTTAAAAACTATTGAATCATTTTCCAATGAAATTGATTGAAAAATAATTACTCAGTAAAGGAAAAATCAGAAGAAAGCTCTCTAGCAGAAGACTGAAAAATCTAAAACGTTCCCAGGCACGGCTGATAGTAATAGGCACAAATATCTAAACTGATTCAAAGTACAACCAATTGAGTACTGATTCACCCAATTACAAAAGTTATGCTATTCAATCTTACAAATTCAACTTTTCACTATGGGACATGGAGTACAATATTAATCACTCCATAATAAACATGACTAAGAACAAGTGGAATACTATCTATTTTGTGACAATATTTTATTTCATAAATAACAAAAATAAGGCTTTTCAGGATAAGAAACATGATTGTTAAAAATATTGAACATTAGTTTTACTTATTTAACATAGTTTTTTTACATTTGCTTATTTTTACATAAAATATAATAACAAATCACCCCATATGAACATAATTATAGTAACAACAAAGTAAGTGTATTATAATTCAATCATTAAAAAAAAATAAAAATTAAAAAAAAGGAAGGACATATTTTTAAATGGTACAAAAAATAATAATTTTAAAAAACATCTATGACAATTTTTGTATTATTTATTTCTTCAACATAATAATACACAATATAATATTAAATAAAGAGAATTTTAATTGAACAAATGATAGAAAAATAGAAATATTTTGAACAAAATATTAAACTTGTGCTGAACTATTACCATATGAAACATGACAAAAAAGTTATTTAAGGAATACAGTCGAACCTCGTTAATGGGTGGAACTATCATAATTAATCTGTGTCAACCAGATTTCATCTTATTCAAAACATCATGAAAGCAATTTATATTACAAACTAATATTATGAGTAACATTAATATAAGTAAACAATACTATTAAGTACCAAACAAATTAAAATAAGCTTAAAATTTTTAATTACTTTATAAATCTAGTTTATTTATTTGCCCATCTGCTACAGCTAATGATGACAGGAAATGGAAATAAGAGTTCCTCAAAATGAATAATTAGGACTTCATTCACATGCTTCTTATCATTGCTGCATTCAGTTTCCTTTTATGCCAATAATAAATAATGAGCTTGAAAATTTCATGTTAAACATATAAAATAAGATTGATTGTGTTTCATGAAAAGCAATACTTCCAGGTCCTGAGTCAACGCGGGGGGGGGGTGTCTCTTCCCCAGCGATTTCATCCAGTCCCCAAATTCAAGTTGAGTTGGCCATTTTTTTTTTTTTTTTTTAAGTATTAGTTATTCAAGATGAACAGATTACGATTGTTCGATTACGTTTTGAGAAGGAGATGAAAATAGCCTAAGGTGTTTTTATATTCATAGGTTCAATCATAGTCTCAAACCAGCCTAAATCTGGAAGCTTTATCTCTGCGTTGTAAGCTTGATATAAATGAATTTAAACAATGTCAGTATTTCAATAATGTTGCGATTTCATCATGGATCAGACTCAGCAAATCTTGCTGTGAAATGTGAGTTTTCCAATTGAGTTTTTTTTTTTTTGTCTCCTCCAAGAGTAACCATTTATGATAATTCGAAGCAAGATGACTGATAATACAAGTCAAAATCTCGAAAACCATTTCTCTTTTATTATTTTTTCCACGACACATTCTTAAATATAAAAAATTTTAGTGACCATAATTTTTAGCTAGTTATAGAAATGTAAAAATTATATTTTCTTTTTATTATTTTGAATTATTATAGGTACCATTTAATTAATACTGCATTTATCACCTATGGCGGTTGCATTTTTAAGTGCTGTAAAAACTATTTCATTGAATAACATTATATTTATAAATAGTTAAAATGATTTCAAAATTAAACTTTGGAAGGTCAAGTTTTGTGGTTCATTTGAACTCTTTTATTAATTTTGTTTTACCTCTGATTATCAAGCTGTAGCCAAATACAAATTGTATATAACACACACACACACACACACATATATATATATAGTCGGACCTCTATTTAACGAAGTCGCTAAATACCGAAAAAAAGTTCGTTATATGGAAAATTCGTTAAATAGAAAATCATCTTTTGAAATACTTACACAACGTAGAGTAGGTTTTCAAATTCATAGATACTAGAAATAATTAAAATTGCAATTGATACACCTTTATCTTGTAAATTATTATCTATTATTTAGTTTATAAATCTTACCCATAAAAGAAATCTGCAATGAAAGTAAGAATAGAACAAAACATTATCCAATGTTCCACTATCATGCTACATATATTTTCCCCTGAATAAAAATGCTAAATTTTTATATTTTAAAATTATTACTGCATTTATTATAAATGTAATTTTAAACATACATTCTCCCATGCGTTCTTAATTTTAATTGCGCCTGATAAAGTCCGTTAATTTTGTCTGAGCCTTTCGTTTGAAAAAGTGTTTTTTCTCATAATAGGTCTCGCATTTTTGTAATGCACCAAAAATTCCTTCAGGCGTATTCTCCTCAAACTGCAATCCACGTCGAATTGTTTCAAATGATTTTAACATTTCATCATATGAAGGTTAGCTAATTTCTTCATCATTTCCATCTTCATCTACTTCGTCTTCCTCACAATTTATAGCCGTATTGCTTTTCTTTTTCACACAGTCCAAATTATCCGATTCAGTTAATGTTTCGGTGGTTTAAGCTTCAGAATTAATAGAATGAAAATCCTTAATCCGTACATAATCATTAATTTCGTGGTTCTCTCTTAACTGTACCCACATTTTTTTAAGTTCTTCTAAAGGAATATCATCCTCGTCCTCCGTACTTTCCAAATTCTCAGCGTTGACAAAGAATCCAGCTTTAGCAAAACTGTTACGAATGGTACGATCTGTAACATCATAGTTCCATGCTTTGGAAATTTCTGTTATGCTTTCTCGCAAATTGATCTTTGGCATAGATTGCTTATTTTCAAGAGCAGTGATAACTTTTCGTACAATTCTTTTGCGGTAGTGCAGTTTAAAGTTTTGAATCACTCCTTGATCCATTGATTGTAGCTTCGATGTAGTGTTTGGAGACAAGTAAAAAACTGTAATGTTTTTCAGTTTTTTGTTGATTTCCTTCGGATCACAAGGGCAATTTTTGAAAATTAGAGCAATTTTGCGATGCTCTGGAATCATAAGTTTGTCCAACTTTTAAATCCATTTTTCACAAATTTCAGACGTCATCCATGATTTTTTGTTGAATTCATAATCAACCTCCAAAGATTTTGTGCCCTTAAAACATCTTGCTTTTTCCTATAATTAAGGGTTTTAAGTTTTGATTGCCAGTCATATTTGCACCTAGCATGATAGTTATTCTTGCTTTGTTATGTTTTCCCCCAAAGCATTTTTCATTTTTAAATGTTAGGGTCTTTTGAGGCTAACATTGAAAAAATAAAGCCGTCTCATCAGCATTAAGAATGTTTTCTGGCTTATAATCTTTTAAAATTTTATTAAGAGTCTCTGCAATCCAACTTTCACAATCTTTATCACTGACGTCATCACTTTCACCAGACATAACTTTTCCTATAATTCCCTGTTTTCTTTTAAACTTGTCAAGCCATCCACTGCTTCTTCGAAATTCAACGTGTCCCAATACCTTTGCAAATTGCATTGCTTTCTCAGTTATTAAAGGTCCAGAGATCGGAACGTTTTTATCTCGTATTACGTGTATCCACTTCAAAACTGCCTTATTCACATCTTCATAGACATGTTTTTAAACGTTTTGAACAAGGATTTGGTAAATCATTGTTTTCAATCTTATTGTGGTTTCTTATTATCGTTGATAAGCTGTTTAAAGGAATACCAAATTTTGATGCAATATTTTTTTTTTTCACACCTCTGTCCACCTCTTGAAGAATTTAACTTTTTTCTTTAATGGTCAGGCACTTTCACTTTGACCTTTTACAGCCGCAAGAAAAGCAACAAGCACAGGAGGTGACTTCGAGAACGGAGCTCTACTGAGTGAACAAAGGGAATGTTGAAAGTTTTTCTAGATGGAGAGTGAACAATGGGAGTGGGGATAAAGACACTAGGAAGCATGGGGCATGTCAATAAGGGACCAGGGACCACACAATATCTATCTTCTCTGCTCATTTCCTATTCAAGGAATTTGACCCTTTCCTCTCTTTTCTAGAGGTGTTGCATTTCCTGTTTGAAATGCAAACAAAACAAGGTCATTTCCCCCATAAAATGCATTAACAAGTTTATAATTTTATCAAATATTTTGGGAAATAGGGAAAGTAGATCTAAAAAAAAATTCGTTAAATAGAAAATTCACTTCGCTATGTGGAAGTTATTCAACAAAGAAATTTCCAAAATGTTCTTGGTTCCAGGAAAAAATTGGCAAAATAGAGAAATTCGTAAAATGGAAGTTCGTTAAATAGAAGTCCGACTGTATATATAGGGTGTTTATAAAGTCCTGGACCCATTTTGATGTTTAATAACTCATAAAATAAGGAAGATATAAACAAACTTTTGGCATTTATTGATGGAATAACTCATATATTTTCCTTTTCAGGGATGAATATCTTTACTTTTGTAAATATCGTCTGCGCGTGTGGTTAATTTCAGATAATTTCATTTTCCAGTCTAAATATCTGTACTTTTCTAAATATCGTCTGCTTATTAATTGCATTTTTCTCTTCTTTTGTTTTTGGCAAATATTGCGATGTTATGTTTACTTTTGATGTGTTTGTTCTATGTAGTACTTTTCTATGTGATGTTTTATTCGAATGGATATTAAGGAGAATGAATACACCACAAGAGAAAGCACAGATTTTATGGTGGTTCATAGAAACGAAATCGATAGTGCAAGCACAGAGAAATAGCAGAAGAATTTACCAAAAAAATCCTCCATCCAAAAGCAGCATCTTGCGGTGGAAAAAGAATTTTCTAGAACCTGGAAGTATCGCAGATAAGAAACGTTCTGGACGTCTTCCGTAGTTCTTCCATTTTCCAGGAAAATGGATTGGGCGAGGAGGTCCAATTCCTTGGCCACCCAGATCACCTGATATAACGCCGCTGAATTTTTTTCTTTGGGGATTTATAAAGGACAATGTTTACAGGAGGATCGTGTCGAACAATGATGGCCTAAAAGCCAGAATTCCAACCGCAATAGCCTCTGTGGATGCCGACATGCTTGCCGCTATCTGGCGTGAAATTGACTATCGACTTGATATTCTCCGTGTGACGAAAGGGGCACACGTGGAAGTTCATTGGCAAGGGTCATGAAACTTTTTGAGTCCATCTAACCATTTATGTTATTAATTTTAATCTATCTTTATTATTTTATGAGTTATTAAACATCAAAATGGGTCTGGGACTTTATAAACACCCTGTATATATATATATATATATAAGAATTATACTGTATTTAGACAGAAGAAATTTCTAAGAAAATCTCTTATTCCATTTTGCTACAAAAATGTGTTTCACAAGTGAGAACACAAACAGCTAAGTTAGTTTCCAAAAATAAAAAACTCTTTTTAAATATATTAAAAGAATGAGGTTTTTCACCAGTATGAATTAATTAGATAGACGATAAGTGGAGAAAACAATTTAACATACACAAGAATATGAGTTTTAAATTTCATGGACTAGACAGTGACCAGTTAGATAATCCTTCCTTGAAAAAGCTTTATTACAAAAATTACATGAAAAAGATTTCTCACCAGAAAAGGTTTTCTTCATGAACACAACTGTGCTCATTCATAACATCCTTGCTTGAAAAACTTTTTTGACATATACTACAATTATAAGTTTTCTCACCAGTATGAATGAGATAGTGTCTAATTAAATTACGCTTTACTGGAAAACCTTTCTTACATATGCTACATGAATAACGTTTCTCATCAGTATGAATGCGAGTATGCTTAGTTAGATCACTATTACTTGAAAAACTCTTATTACATATACTACAAGAAAAAAGTTTCTCACCTGTATGAACACGACTGTGTTTATCTAGAGTATTCTGTCTTGAAAAACTCTTTTGACATATACTACAAGTATAAGGTTTCTCACCAGTATGAATGAGATAATGTCTAATTAAATCACGCATTACTGGAAAACCTTTCTTACATATGTTACACGAATAACGTTTCTCCTCATTATGAATGCGACTATGTCTAGTTAGATCACTATTGCTTGAAAAACTCTTTTTACATATACTGCAAGAATAAGGTTTCTCACCAGTATGTACACGACTGTGTTTATACAGAGCATTCTGTCTTGAAAAACTCTTTTGACATATACTACAACTATAAGGTTTCTCACCAGTATGAATCCGACTGTGTATAATCAAATGATGCATAAGCGGAAAACTCTTTTTACATATACTACAAGAAAAAGGTTTCTCACCAGCATGAATACGACGGTGCTGAGACAAATTATTTCTATTTGTGAAACTCTCATGACATATACTACATTTAAAAATTTTCTCACCATTATGAACACGACTGTGTCTAGTCAGAGTACCTTTTAGTGAGAAACTCATATTACATGTAAAACAAGAATAAGGTTTCTCACCAGTATGAAGAAGATAATGTTTATTCAAATTACCTCTAAATGCAAAGCTCTTATTACATACACTACAAGAATAAGGTTTCTCACCAGTATGAGTTCGACTGTGTGCAATCAGAGTACTATTGTGGGAGAAACTCTTATTACATATATTACATGAATAAGGATTCTCGCCAGTACGAGCACGACTGCGCTCAGTCAGATCACTTTTTTGTGAAAAACTCTTATTACTTATACTACAAGAAGGAGACTTCTCACCAATATGATCACGAATGTGTTTTGTCAGATTACTTTTTCGAGAAAAACTTTTATTACATATACTACAAGAATAAGGCTTCTCACCAGTATGCACACCAATGTGTTTTTTCAGATAACTTTTTAGTGAAAAATTCTTGTTACATATATCACAAGAATAAGGCTTCTCACTTGTATGAACACGGATGTGATTTGTCAGATAATCTTTAAGTGAAAAACTCTTGTTACATATATCACAAGAATAAGGCTTCTCACTTGTATGAACACGAATGTGATTTGTCAGATTACCTTTTGCTGAAAAACTCTTGTTACATATATTACAAGAATAAGGTTTACTTACAGGAAGAAAAACACTGTGTTCAATAAGTTTAGCTTTCAGGGAAAAAGTGTTTTCGCTCATACTGCATGAATAAGGTGTTTCAACAGTGTGAATCTCTAAGAGAAACAGTCAGAAAATATGTTGCAAAATGAAGACTTCAATCCACTCTGCAATGAGATTAAAACAGAAATGCATCAGTATGAGATAGAATATCAATTCAAAATAAAATTTTTACTACATCTTCTTTTACTTGATACAAAAATTAGAAAGCTGTAATTAGATAATGGAAAATATAATTATTCAATGATTAAAATAAAGGTGGAAATTATATAATTTACTACAAAAGTTACTTATTTTGAATTAAATGAGGCCTTTAATAGAACATGTCACAAAAAAGAGCATGTTATATCAAAACTTCGACTTAATTTTTAAAGTACGCGAAATACAATACAGTAGAAATATTATCACTTTAAAACAGAAATATCATTTATTAATAGGTGCATCTGTTAAAGCATTAATTTAAATTATATTGATATGTTAAAATTTTTCATAGATTACTTTAATAATATTTCTCTTTTGTCATACATATCAAGATACAAAACTATATAAAATTATTTCACTTCATGTTTTTTTTTTATTTTTCACAAAAAAGCTGCAGAAACACGGTACAGCTTCATGTATTAGATTTAATTAAATTTTATATGCTATTAATGATTGCATTCCTAGACATACTGCAAAATTAATGTTATCTGACACTAGGAAACCAACTTATAAAAATGAATATAAATAAATAATAATGATATTTACTATCATGAACATGAATTTATCAAATTTAATTTCTTTTACGACTTATTCACACAGACATTGCAAACATATAGTCTATTAAAAATTATAACAAGCAAAAAAAAATTTTTTCACTTTCACTGATTTAAAAGGTTTGATATTATCTATGCAGGAATAAAAAAATTTTAATTGTTTATTTTTCTATCAGTGTTCTATCATACACAAAGTTCTATCATTCATTAACATTAATATGAGAAGATTAAAAAAAAGTTTAATTCTATTTACAAATATTAGATTGCACAAACTGCAAACAGAAAATATTTTCTTAGAGTGTGCAAGAAAATCACAATTTAAATTTCTTGTGAATAGATATCAAATCATGTGTTTTATGACAGTAAGATCTGCAATTTTAATCTATTTATAACTGTTTAATAATGCACTGCATGAAAAGTTCATTTGAAGTATTACTTAAACTAAATTATTCTTTTACCCTTGATTAGTTAATCACTATGACTGCTTAAATAAATTATTTTTATATTATGAACACAAAACAATTAAATGAAACTACTTATTTTTGTATACTTTTTAGGACAGAAGTATAATGTTTTATAATAAAGAAAAATAATTATGAACTACACATGAAAGCTTATAAACACACAAATTACAATCATTAAATGTCCATATATGAAAATATTGTTCTGTTAGAACATTATTGCAACTGTGACACACATTGCAA
The DNA here is from genome assembly GCA_949128135.1 of Parasteatoda lunata. Lineage (NCBI taxonomy): Eukaryota > Metazoa > Arthropoda > Arachnida > Araneae > Theridiidae > Parasteatoda > Parasteatoda lunata. The sequence continues at coordinate 114,879,400 of OX421971.1, read as the reverse complement.
TTTGCTGTTAGTGTCACAACATAGAGTGTTATTACCTACATAGACTGACATTGCCTTTAATAACTATACTTCATTTTGCCAGGGAGAAATCACACACACTGCAGTTGAATAGTTTATTGTTTATATAAATCGTACAGAAAACTTATTATTTTTTAAAAAAGATTTATGCATGCACAATGTGAATTTTATTTACAGCCAGCACGAAGAAGATATTTAATCATTGACAACGATCTTTTTTTTTCATATAAAGAAGATAATCTATGAATTACATCGGCATGGAAATAGCCTTATTAAAGCGCTGTCTATAGTGTTTGCATAACGATGAGGGTAATATTCCTTTACTTTTATAAGGTTTATGGCTTCTAAATCTGATCCAAGTAGGGGCAAATCAAAAACAATTTCAATAAACTTTTCTTTACACAAATAAGGTTAATTAAACTGTTCTTCGGTATTAGTAAGTTAATATATTTTAATAAAATTCATCTCAGTAGAAACTTTTTCCACAAATAAGTACAAGCGACTACAGTTGTTTACGTTATCGGTTGCCTACTTCTACTCACCTGATCTCCATGATCTTGGAACAATTTTTGACCAGCAGAGGACGCTACTTATGTAAAACAGCTCTAGTGCCGTAGATATAAGGAACCCGTAAGTTCAATATCTTAGCCGTGGGCAGAACAGGCGAGACTTGACACCATCAACCACGGTGCCTCATCCTAAAGGCGTAATGGTTTGGATGGGCATATCCGCCCATGGTGTGACCAAATCTCGGTTTGTGAAACCTTGGGCCAAAATAAATTCTAAATAAATTCTAAGATATTAAAAATAATATTGTAATAAAATAAATTCTAAGATATTAAAGCCCTTTCTTAAGGATGATTACTGCAGATTGTACCCTAATGGTGATGCTGTGTTCCATCAGGACTCTGCCCCATCGCATGCATTTAAGGTCACCCAGAAATTCCTAACAGATCAACAAGTGCAATTCCTGAGACTAAAACAATGGATTCCAAACAGTCCTGATGCTGCACCATGCGACTATTTCCTATGGGGACATCTGAAAAACAAACTGAATAAGCGATGAATTTCTACAATAAGAGGCCTCCAAGGAGCTATTAGAGAACAGGTGAAGAAAATCCCCATGGAAATCATTCTGCGGGCTTTAAAATCATGGCTGAAGCGTTGTAGACAAATCTATTATGCCGGAGGTCGACATATTGAGACGCATCGCTGAATTTATGTAATGAATTTTGGAAATAAAAACATTCAAAAAATCCCTATAATTTTTTGTTACCCTTACTCGACGATTCTATTATTCAGTGAATAGAGTATGAAAAAATTTGTTAACAGAAAAATTTGTTGTTTTCATATTTGTCACCACAGATTCAAAATGAATTCATTCATCTTCTGGCATCTACAGTTCGAAATCAACTAATAAACGATATCAAAAGAAATAAATATTATGGACTTTTGTTTGATTCAACTCCTGATATCTCTCATCGAGAACAAATGCCCCAAGTCGTTAGGTATGTAGATATTGATTTTATCAATAAAAAAGTTTCCATCAAGGAATCTTTTTTGGGTTTTATTGAAATACATGCTAAAGATGCAGCCTCGATCAAAAATACAATTTTAGAGAAATTAAATTCCGATGAAATTTCATTAACAAACTGCATACCACAATGTTACGATAATGCTGTCGTGATGGCGGGTCAAACACCTGAAACACGATGGAGCGCCAGAATACAGGCGGTTAGCGTTATCATCTATGGGCTAGAGAATATAGTAGAACTATTAGAAGCATTAGCAGACCACACTACCACTACAAGTGACACCAGAAGTGAAGCTACAATTCTGTTGCAAAATATACAAACTTTTAGCTTCATTACTGGTATGAAATCTTAAGGAGGATTGATCGTGTGCAGCTCAGATTACAAGATCCTAGAATGAATTTTAGAGAGGTGTTCCACGATCTTGAATCATTAGCGACTGAACTAGCCGAAATTCGAGACAAGCTCTGTGAAGAGGCAATAGAAAAAGCGGAGTCTCTTTGTGAAAAATGGGATATGGATACAACAATACGTGCCTGGAGAATTGGCTAGAGATGGTGGTCTTTCCGCAGGAAGTGAAATTTCTCGCGTTATGAAAAGCACTCTTGATCGTCTCCAACAAGAAATGTGAACACGATTAAGTGACCTTAATTTCAAATTTGGATTTCTACTAGACATTGAAAATTTATTAAACAAAGGATAATGTTGATAACGACCTTGAAAAAAAATTTAAAATTTTGGGTGAATTTTATAATACAGACTTCAATGTAATAAAACTTTTTGTCAAAATATGTGACAGCAAAATGTTACTCCACAGTAGAAAAGAAACTGAACCTAAAACTCCATTAGAATTTCTTACTTTTATAATAAATCTCGAATGGTTGATGTTTTTCCAAATCTGAGAGCGGCACTTCAAATACTCCTGACTATCACAGTATCAATTGCTGGCTGCGAACGTTCATTCAGCAAATTAAAATTAATTTTGACAGATTGCCTAAGTGACCTAGCATTTTTAAGTGTGGAAAGAGAAAAATTTGAAATGATCAACTTTGATGATATTATTGATAAATTTGCTTCATCAAAAGCACGGAAAATTTATACATAGTAATTAGTTTTATTTATGTATTATAATCATATGATTATTAAATATATGTATCTCCTTAGAGATATTAAATATTTATTTTTTTATTGTTTTAAAACTGCGTGTTTTTAAAATATTTCTTTATAAATATGTAAAATAAATAATAGGTATCTTTCAAACTAATTCTAGATCATATACATTTCAAAATCTAGTCATGTTTTCTCAACTACAATTTTTATCTCAAATTTAAAGCCTATGACTTTATTTATTTATTAATTTGCGAGCATATTTTACATATAATATTATATGGTTTTCGAATTGGGTGGGGGCGCTAAAAAGGTATTGCGCCTTGGGCGCGAGTTAAGCTCTCGCTACGCCACTGGTACGTTAGTTTCTGTCTTGATTTTCAAATAGATTAAAACTAAATTACACATATTTCTAAAAGAAAGCGTCATGAAAATTTAAAAAAATATTTTTAACAATCAAATGTGAAAAATATTAAAAAAGGTGAAAATAGCGCAGTACATTTCGATACAACTGAAGAGAGGAGGAGAGGGAAGGAGGAAGGGCCAAAGACTGGGAACCGGTCATCTCCCCAGATTGCGTATTCGTGCGTTGCGATAGCCTATTGCAAAAAATTTCGTAAACCTACCTTAAATATTTGTAAAAATATGGTCAAATTAATATTTAAAAAAACTATTTATTTATTTTTGTCTTCTTTGGCTATAACTCCGATTTCAATATATTGAAAATTCACTAAGTTTCTGAAAATTTCTGAAATAGTGTTTGTATTTTTTAAGAGAAAAATCAAAATGATAAGGGGTTTTCAACAAATTTCCTTTGGTATAAGACAAAATTCAATAACAAATAATACCTTACAATAGTCATCCGTACACCGAAATGTGATAGTATAAAAGAAAGAAATCATACTTTTATGGAGGATGATCACATGATATAAGCTGCCATTTTAAATAAATCTTATCTAACAGTACAAAATAAAATTTGTGGAAAATCCATTATCATACAGAGCTTTCTTTGAAAAATAACAAAAACTGATTAGAAAATTGCTAAAATTTTTTTGAATGCTCAAGATATTAGAATCGGGCTTTTTTATTAGCAACTAAATATAATTCACTACGACATTTTATTTTTAAAAAAATTTCGCGCATGCGAAGTATGAAAAAACTACTTTAAATGTTCAGATTTTGAGCAATTTTTAACGAACTTTTTTTTAAAATAGTAATTTAAGTTATTCAAAATTGTTCTGAAATTTTTTTACGTTACAACCAAAAAATTTTTAAATAAATAAATATTTTCAGAAATATTTAAGCCAGGTTTACCAAATTTAATGAAGAGTTGGAAGTTTATTGCTATATTTTCCTGTCACAGTGCGTTCAAAAATCTTTGTTTTCGTTCATAATTTAATGTTGGTCCCTTTCACATGTAAAAGATTTAAAACTTATTGATAAGTATGAAAAATTGCATGACCTAAACACCTCTAAATTACAAACTAATCTTCTCCGTACTTTTTGAGAAATTTAAAAAAAGTGTCAAAAACTGAAAGAGTCTTTTCCATTACTATAGGGTATTGTATATTATACAAAATGATTTTGAAAAGAGATCAAACTGGCTGCTAAAGGCAGATAGTACTCAATACTTTTGATAATTATATTAAGAATTAAGGTAAATTAAGAACGATGGATAATTATTTTCCAATCAAATAGATTGAAAAAAAAATAATTCAGAAAAAGGGAAAAATCAAAAGAAAATTTCTAGCACATACCTAAAAAATCTAAAAAGATTAATAATATCGGTTAGTAACTTTTGTCCCAGATTACTACATACATTAAAAGTTCACCATTAGATGCCATAATTATCTAAACTGGTTCAAAATACAACACTCAACCAAGTACATAAGTTAGGTTATTCAACCATATGAATTCAACTTTTCTACCTTGCATGATTTACAATAGTAAATCAAACCATAATAAACACGACGGTGAACAACCAGAATGCTATTTTGTGAAAATATCACATATAAAAAAAATAAATAAATAAAAATATATAATTACATTATCCAGACTTAGAAATTCAACTTTGCATAATGCTAAGTAATCTTATTTGACAAAAAGTACAATATCATATCACACCATAATGAACAAATGAGCAAATAGAAAGCTATCTATTTTGTGAAAATATTTTATTACACATATTTTAAGGAATGTCTTTTACAAATTTTTAAAATTTCATTAAAAAAACTTGCAAACGCAATTTTAAAGTAAGTGCATTTTATTTTAATTGTATATAAACAAAAAATAGAAATATATTTTGTACAAGATATGAAAATTTTAGTAAAAATAATAAATTTTAAACATCTTTGTTTTCTACACTTAATTTCTTTATCCATTATGTCATAATACACAGTTTATGTATAAAATTAAATAAGGTGCATTTTATTTTAACCATTTATAGAAAAATAGAAATATTTATAACAAGACATTGAAATCACACATTTATACATCAAGACCTTATAACAAAAAAATTATTTAAGGAATGAACTGGGCAGCTATTTCAAAATGACACATTAAAATAATTTGCATTTATATGTTTTAAAAACCAAATTCACTTAAAAAGAAAATTAACTTTCTTTTCTCTTATTATAACAAAAAATATTTCGTATTAAAAAGAAATAAAAATTTTTTTTTAACCGTACAACATGTGCTAGAAAAGGTTCATTAAATAAAAGACAATACAGATAATTTTAGTTAAAAGCTGCTAAATTTTTTTTTTTTTTTTTTTACATTGGAAAAAAAACCCCAACAACTCAGGATTCCAATGCTAATAGAATAAATAACAATTTATATTCTGGTCAAGCATAAATGGTTGTAAATAAAGTAATCTAATCCAGTAATCAAGGTTACAGCATCAACTCAGATATGTTTAAAAGGCCGAATATTTCAATTTCAATCAAGGCCGGATGAACCATCAGGCATATTATTTCAGGCATATAATTCACAACTTTTCAGTATGGAAGCTTATTTTATAGGTATTATTTATAAATAAATACACAAAAAATGTGATGAACACTGCATCATACAAAATTTAAAAATATCTGACCAGAAAATAATTATTTAATTTCATTAGACTGTTTTTAATCATATGACACTTCTGAGAAAAACTTTTGCCTTCAATGCAAAACACAGTTTTATCCCAGTTGTTTTACTTTATAGTGAAATAAAGCTGCAAGAATACATAACTTACAATAGTACGAGTCAGATCATCAGCATGAGTAAGAATATGATAAGTTAGAGAAAATCTTTCTTGAAGTGAACATTTGAATAAGGTATCTCACCAGATCAATGCAACTATGGTTAGTAAGAGTAGCTGATGTGAGAAACATTTATTACATATACTAAAAGAATAGAATACTGTTTTAAAAGCAATATGAATATGAAAGCAAACATTCAGATTACTATTAATTAAAAAACTAGTTTATCACATACTTCAAAAATAGGGTGTGTCACTAGTATCAACAATACTGTATATAGTGAGATGACATTTCTGAGAAAAACTCTCAGTCCATTATGTCACAACAAAAAGGATTCTCACCATTGAAAACACAAACAGTAAAGTCAGCTTTTAAAAAATTAAAAACTCTTTTTATTAAAAGAATGAGGTTTTTCACCAGTATTAATAAAACAACAATAAATTAGATGGATCTTAAGTGAGAAAAAAACAACTTTTAATATAAACAAGAATATGGCTTTTAAATAGTGTGAACATAACAGTGACAAGTTAGATAATTCTTCCTTGAAAAAGCTTTATTACATATACTACATGAATAAGGTTTCTCACCACTATTAAGACGACTATGTTGAGTTAAACTACCTCTTAATGAAAATCTCTTGTTACATATACTATAAGAACAAGGTTTCTCACCAGTATAAGGACGATTGGGTTTTGTCAGACAAAATTTTAGTGAAAAACACTTATAACATAAAATAAAAGAATAAGGCTTCTTACCAGTATGAAGATTAGTGCTTTTATATTACTTTTTAGTAAAAAACTTTTATTACATATTACTACAAGAATAAGGTTTCTGTCCTGTATGAACACAACAGTTTTATTCAGAGCCATTCTACCTGAAAAACTCTTATTACATTATACTACAAGAATAAGGCTTTACACCAGTATGAATATGACTTTGTTTTCTCAGACTACATTTTAATGAAAAACTTTTATCTCATATATACCTTAAGAATAAGGTTACTCCTCAGTATGAATATGACAGTGTTTATTCAGAAACACTCTTTCTGAAAAACTCTGATTACATACACTACAAGAATAAGGCTTTTGACCGGTATGAACATGACTGTGTCTGGTCAGACTACTTTTTTGTGAAAAAATTTTATTACATACATTACAAGAATAAGGCTTCTCACCAGTATGAACACGACTGTGTTTATTCAGAGTCTCTCTATGTGAAAAACTCTTATTACATATGCTACAAGAATAAGGCTTCTCACCAGTATGAACACGACTGTGTTTTTTCAGATTACTTTTTAGTGAAAAACTTTTATTGCATATACAACAAGAATGAGGTTTCTCACCAGTATGAATACGGATGTGTTTAGACAGATGATCACTTTGCGAAAAACTTTTATCACATATACTGCAAGAATAAAATTTCTCACCAGTATGAATTCTACAGTGTTTAGTCAGATTACTTCTTCTTGAAAAACTTTTGTTACATATATTACAAGAATAAGGTTTACTTATAGGATGAAAAGCAGTGTGTATAATAAGTTTATTTTTTGGAGAAAAACTTTTTTCGCTCATTATGCATGAATAAGGTTTCTCAACAGGGTGAAGATAAATGTGAATAATTTGGTGGAAAATTCTGATTGGTGCACGAAATAAGTTTCTTGATAGTATGAACCATAATAACTATGGGTTACTTTTGTGTGCTTTAAAAAATTTAATCACACACACTACTAGAGTACTATGATGCATTATTTTGCAGTAAAACACTTATGTATGTGCTTTAAAAAATAAATAAAATAAAGGTGGATTTAAACTAAGTGTAGGTGTAATCTCTAGAATAACAGTTATAAAATATGCTGCAAAAAGATGCAGAAGACTTCAGTACCACTATGCAATGAGATTAAAACAAAAATGCATTAGTATGACATAAAAGTAAAACTTCTATTCAAAATAAATTTATGCTGCATTTTTATTTTATACAAAAATTAGGAGGCTCTTATTAAATAATGGAAAACATAATTATTCAATGATTATAATGAAGGCTGGAATTCAAATCACTTTACTCGAAAAGTTACTTACTCTGAAATAAATGAGGGCTCTAATAACATATGATGCAAAAAAGAGCCTGCTGTATCAAGTCACCTACTTTGACTAAAATTTTTAAGTAAGCAAAATATAATACTGTAGAAATAAGATCCCTTTATAACATGCATATGATTGATTTATTAATAGATGCATCTGTGAAAGCATTAATTTAAATTATATTGAGAAGTAAACATTTTTTATTTTTCACGCACTACTTTAACAATATTTTTCTTTTGTCTTGTCTTAATATTTCTCTTATGTTTATAATATTTCATTCAGAAGAAAGGGAATTATATATGAATAAGATTTATATGGAAATACCCTTTTTAAAGCGCTTTCTATATTTTCATTACTATAATGGCAATTCATTTTACATTGGTAAGGTATTTGGATACTCCAGCTTATTAATTTGATCCTAGTAGGGGCAAATGAAAAACAATTTTATAAAGATTATCTTTACATAAATAAAAGTCTCCTTAGGTATAAGTAAGAAAGTATGTTTTAATATAGTTTATCTCAGTAAGGAATTTTTCCAGAAATAAGTAAACAATATCGGTGTGAGTTGTTTACGTTATCGGTTGCCTATTTCTACTCACCTGATCTCCAGGATCCTAGAGCGTTTTTGACCAGTAGAGGACGCTACTACTGAATATCAAATTATCCCCTTCTTAATAGAGCACCATACTGCATTGAAAAAAATCGCATATGCAGTTCCGATGATGCCATAAAGGACCTGCTGATTTGCAGTATGTTTGTGCTCTTAAGGACCATTATCATAGTATACATTAAACACACCTCTGCGGGCTATCGAAGAAGAATGAGAGCCTAAATTGATGATAGATGATGAGCCTTTCTCTTGACGATGATCGAAAGAGCGTTAATCACATTCATTGTGAATTATTACATATTTTTTTAAAATATAAAATAGTTTTTTTTTTTATATGGATGGTGTTTTCAGTAGAAATGTAAACAATAACAATCTCGAGCTGTATGCCTTCTCTAGTTCCGGTTAGAAAGTTTGCAGCTGCTTACTACATGTTATTCTGCGAGGCGATATTTTCAAACGGATAATTTTATTTTCAATAAAAGAAATAAATTAGATAATTTCTTAGCTCAAATATGCCATATTTCATAAGATATTAATGTTATTATTAAATTCTGGTGAGTTTGAAGTGAAAATTTGTTTTAGCTATTTAGAGATATATTGTTAAAAAAGGTGACATGGTTGCTAGATTTTGAATAACTCGCTTTTTTGGCAGTCTTGATTTAGCCTCTTTCCATTTGTTTATTACTGTTTGTTCGTGTTACAATCTGTGCACCATCTTACGCTAGTGTTAGCATATTGTTCGAGAAGCAAGATTAAGTTTAGTAATAAGTATTCAAATACCATGTTTGCAAGAACCTTAAAACACAATGATCACGTTGTGAGCCAAATGGCTTTAAAATACACCGGAAACAGTACCCCGGAAGTATAAGCGGCATTTAGCTTAGAGCGCTCCCCAGTGTCAAAAACACCATCCATACTATCGAATATTTTAAGGTATCCATCTTCCATAAGAAGAGACTTCAAATTACGTCACACTTTTCAAGAAGCGGTAGTGTTAATTTAAACCGTCGCAGTTTGCTGAGTACTTCAAAATAATGCTTTATAACTATACGCGTAGTTTGTTTATAGAAAGAACTCCCCTACTACAGAGTTTAAGGATGCCGACTTCCATTTAAAAAATTCATAGTGATTTTCAAAGAGGGGAGCTTCCCTGTCCCCTGACTGTCGTACTTTCGCTAACTAAAGCCATAACCTGTCTTAAATATCGACCTGACACGCGTGAAATAGTTAAACCTCGTGACCAAAGTAAAAGGCTAAGTGCGAATGAAGAGTATTCATGATATGAAATGTTGTGGCGTTTAACAGAGTTAATCCAGAAAGAAAAAGCATTTGAGAAATGAGTAACCAGTGATCGTAATAAGGCAATCATAACTTTTTTCACTTTTTTTATTTTTTATTTTATTATAAAATACGATGGTTCTTTTTTAGTCATCTAAAAATTTACTTGTAAATTAGTAAAGAAATTTTAATAAAACATTTTATTTAATAATTTTATTTTATTAAGGCTTTATTAAAAGTGTTACTAGTTGCTAAAAATCATGTTTGTGATATAATGTGATTATGATTGTAATTATATTTAATGTGATCATATTTTATTTTTTCAATAATTTATAGAATTTCAATAATATACAAACGTATGCTTAGATTTGGAAAAATATATTTATCAATTTCTTCAATATATATTTCATAATTATAATACGAATACGCATTCAATATTTTAAGCATCTTAAAATTTCTCAATATTTTATATATCATCTTAATCTTAAAATAAATTTTTTAATTACTTGTCCACGTGAGTTTCGCAAAGCTAGTTTACCAACTATTTATTTAAATTTCAACGTCTTAAAAAATCTTATTCTTTACACTATCACGTATATTATTTTTTCATAATGTAATAATAATTTTTTTAGTACTTTAATTTAGGTTTTCTTTAAAGTAAAATTTCGGATGTTTTAAAGTAAAGTCACTCCAAGCAGGATAAAGATAAAGAGCTGTCAAATACGTAACCCAAATTTTTGAGCTTCTTAAAATATCTCAGTATCTTGAATGTCGTCCATCTTAATTGGCGATCGCAACACTCGAGTACGCCATCTAGCGGGAGACTGTAAATATCGGGCATTAGTTCCCACATAACCATTGGCAATGACGGACGCCATTTTCTTAGCAGCAAATAGCAAGCAAAAATTCCCTAAGGAAAAGGTAGAACTTCTTGAAAAAACTAACCAGAATATGCCAAACATTGAAGCAGAACACGCCAAGCATTTGAAGAACAATTTCTCAATAATTTTTACCTTTCTATTACCAACAACATAACTTCCAATTTCATGATTACTTGCTGTTACAGATGTGTGAATTACGGTAAAATAATTTTTTCTGTCTTCAATTCATTACAAATTAAAAGGAAGTCAACAGTGCTTTCGTCATTCCAATGAATTAAGTGAATTCAGAACTGTAATAGTGATAGAATATTCTTCTTCTTTATAGAATAGTATATATTTCTGTATCTATATAATTCGGAAAACAACAATAAAGAATCATCCGAACTACTTGAAATAGTTTCATTTGTGCTGATTATTAATAATTTTTTTATCGTTTTCTTTGGTAAGTATTTTTTAGTTTTGAAAGAATAATTTCAACTAGAATTCAGCTATTCTGTTTTCAAGCTACATATTCATATTTATATTGAGATCTTACAATTATAAAATTTTGATGTGTGGTATGTTATTTAAAAGTAATGAAGGGATAATCTATGCATATATTATTTGAAAATAAAATTTTCAAACGAAGACCATTTCATTTGGAATTCTGCGGATTTATAAAACAGGTGAGTGTTATGATTTTTATAATAAAAAATTTGCTTGTAAATATTTTTTTTTCTTATTTGATGATAGTTCTCTACAGAATGGTTTTTTACGTCTGATTAAGAACTATAAGAATAAAAAAAAAAAGAAATGTGAAAGTTTTTATTTCAATATAAAGAATTTTTAAAATCGTTTTTTATCCTAAGAATTCTTTATTTTACGTTATTTAATTTGTAAGATTTTGATAAAAATTGTTGTCAAAATACTTTTTTTGAAAAATTAAATGGTATAGCATTATGTGTTTATGTATACTTCTTGTATATTCTAATGTTTGAAGTAATATGATTCAGAAAAGTATGGAAGAAAAATTCGGTACTTACGTGTTTCTGTAGCATTAGACAACAGCTACAGATTTGGTAGATTTTTAAGTGCCGCCAATCTACACTTAAAATTTTTGGAAAAATTCTTAAAATGAAACACTTTGTTTAAAATCAAAGTAGTCAATCGGATTTCGGTGGAAAATGGGCCGATATAGAGTTTAGCATAGATTCAAAACAAACTTTTCACTCACCTGATTCTATAGCCATTATGAACTCTAATAAATAAGATTCAAAATGAAATAACATTTCCAAAACGGACGTTTACTAAGATAAAGTTTCATGTTATGGACATTGGTACATTTTCGTTATATTTCACTCCATAAAATATTTCGCTCCTAAAAAAATAAAATTACATCTTGTTTTGTTTTTGGCAAGTATCAAAGACGCATTTTCGTAACACTAAAAAATGGCGACAAAAAAAGAATGGTTCTTTTTGTTTTGTTTTTTTGTTTCGTAAGCATTCTTTATTTTACGTTAAAATTTAAATGGGCCTTTCATGCTATACCATTAAATTTAGTAAAACTATTTCTCAGGCATTAGGTTTGAACTCTTATAAGAATATGCCTATTTTTTTCTCTTTATTTACAAATATTTTTCGGATGTGTTCTGGATGTTCATTCTCTAAAAAAAAAAAAAGAGATACCATTTTGTTTTCGTTTGCATAAGAAAGAAAACAAACATTTTTCTTTTTTAAATTTAATCAGCCACAATAAAGATGGAACGTTACAATGCTACATGCTACATTAAAGACGTCTCCAGTGTAACTGAATGACTGTTCATATGGAAATCGTAGGGATTCGGCACATACAACAACGCCCCCTATAGTTCGTTGCGATCGCGAATTGTGAAATTAAATTCTTAATTACTTGACCTTAGAACTATTTCATCTAATTATTTAATTACATTGTTTACTCTTTCTTTATGCCACCACGTAGAGTTTTTTCCTATAATATACTAAACTATTTTATTTAATTTTTATTGGTACTTAAAGTTTTTCTTTAAACTAACACCCTTTTCTCTAAGATTGAACAAACAAACTATTTATTTACTTTAATGTTTCTCATTTGTTTGGTTCGTGAAAAGTAAATACATATTAGTGCAACTCAGAAAACCACAGCTGTTTGCTTTGTTTCTTAAATGAACGATCGAACCGCAATTTTATTTTAACGTTTAAGCTTATATATATATATTATACGGTTCATTTTAAGAAAGCTGCTCTTTAAAAAAAATTCATATCACTTGATGTAATTTAATATATTGTGTCACTTAATGAATAATCCCAAAAAAACTGATTCGAAAAGATAAAAACTTTTATTTTTAAAACATTTATTTAAAAAAAAATAGGTGATAACGCCCAATAATGAACGTCACAAGTCATTCGCCTGACGAGTCTTGAGAATGGACCCTTACATTTGAGCGCTCGAAATATGTTGAGTTTTATTTCCTTCTTCATATTTTTTGAAGCCAGTGAAGATTTTATCATCAATCATGTTGTTTTACATTTGAGTCTTGATTATTACTTTGATGAGGATTTTATACTCTGCTCGTAAAAGTAAACATGTGCATTTTAAAATTTTAACAGGATTCATGTGGTCCTTAAAAAAGTAAGAGAACCGTATCAGCAATATTTTAACAATCAAACAATGAAATTTTCTTTAGCTTTAAAATTAAGATTTTGAGACCAGATAATTTTAGTTAACGAAATTGAATATTTTATCTTTCAAGTTTTTGTACCGCAATTTCAGTATCTTGACCATACGAACTCTGTCTAAAAGGAGAACATCGTATCAGATATATGTAAGAAAACGAAAAAATCATAGTAGTGGTGTTTGGATAATAAATGTAGCTTATCATAATTGATGAACATTAGTTTTTTATGGTGAATTTGCGAAAGTAAGTTTCAGAATGTATCGAAACATTAGGATACTATTTGCAAATCATCTTTATCCAAAGAAAATCATGTGACCTAAATATCTGGTAGAATGAAGCGATTTTTTAAATTATGAATCATACAACATGCAACATATTATTTCAATATATTATTCTTAAACATAACATACATATATCAGTGTTTTTAAAATGCCACTTAACATTCAGCGATTCTGTCAGTTATAGAAAAAAGTAGCATCGTAAATTATATAAAACCTTGTGAATGTGCATTAGAATTACTATACAATCAAATTTTTTTTTCAGGCACATTTTCTTTACAACTTTCTTGCCTGGAAAAGTCGACCAAAGCTACAAAAATGACTGTTCCTAAAATTTTGTACATAGTTATAATAAGTCATGTCAATTTGATTTTAGTATGAAATCCTTGTAAATAAAATAACAGCAACATACAAAACAAAGTAATGTCAGATAAAAAGTTCTCGCATTCAACTTCTAAAAGTTAAGAAAATCATAAATAATTTATAAATTGATTCAAATTTTTCTTTTCAAAGGAGATTGAAAAGAAAAAAATTTTGTTCATAAGTCAGCTGAAAAAATTGTTTACTGCCTAGAAACTTCGAGATATTTTCGATTAACTATTAATAAACAAATCTCTCCAAGCAATCACACAGAGCATTATTTCAATTTCTTTTTAAGTCTGAACTTGGTTGCTTAGCAATGGAGTAAAATTAAGTATTCCTCTCTTGATTTACTCTATGGGTTATCTTAAAATATTAACTTGCAGCAGCTAATTTGCTTGACTCTTTTTCGGTTCTATCGTCAAATATATATAACTTATTAGCCCCCCCCCACCACCTAATTTATGATCCAATCTTTTCGAAATTTTGTCCGACCCCTCTATTTTAAGAGTCAGGAATCCAAATATGCAAAAAAATGCATTTTTATTTAGAGAAAGTCCACTTTTGTTTGATTTCGTTAATTAATTAATAGTTATCATTAATTAACTAGCATATTTGAATTTAATCCCAGAAACCATTAAGATTGTCACATAGTACGAGAATATTAGAGCGGAAGTTAATCAGGGCGATATCTTCTTTTTTTCTTTTCTTCTTCTTGCCCACTGTACCATTATTTCAGCAACAACAGCTCTTTTCGTATTGTCACTAAAAGAGAGATCTTTCCTTTTAACTGAAATGCTTTCGCTCGTTGAGCACACATCGAATTGTGGGCGATCGAATGATTATCAAAAGTGTCTCTTAAATTATTTCCAATAATATTTGTACGAAATTGAGTTTTTGAGCTCTGGATTTTCGTTAATGAATAGCTCGTGCATAATTTTTTGCATTCAAGCGAGCACCAAGATAGTGTTTAACAACGCTTTCATAATGAATTTGTCTCAAATTAAATTTTTTTATATGGCTGTGAATAGCTTCTCTCACAGTTCTTGGCTTCACATTATTTAAGCCTTTTCCTCGTAAATCACAGGGAGCTAAATTTTTGGCTAAGAGTGAACACAATTTTAAAAAATATATTGAAGAAATTGATAAACATATTATTCCAAATCTATGATTGCATTTGTACATTATTGAAATTGTATCAATTATTGAAAGAACAAACTGACAAATAAAATAAAAAAGCCTATGTATAATCACCTTCTATCAGAAACATGCTGTTATAAAACTCAACATTCGTTAATATAATGTTCTTATTCAATAAATGTTTTATTCAATTCCCTTTATTAAATTACGAATAAATTTTTAGAAGACTAAAACAGAAACATTGTATTTTATAATTTAAAAAAAGGATTAGCAATCGGTAATAAGCAAAAAAAAATATGAATGAAATGTTACTCTACGCGCGCGTAAGTCTAGTTCCTCATAAGTTAACCGCATTCAAAGATTAATCCCTGCATTTAAATATTTCTTTGTTGTCGCCAAATTATTTAAAAAAAAAAAAAAAAAAAAAACTAATTTTAATTTTCCCCGGCTTCTATCAAATAAAAACTGTCGAAGCTTTAGATTTTACAATAGAAAAGTACGTAGATTAATATGTTATATAAAAAAAAATTTCTATCTCATAGTTCATAATTTTTTCATCCACAATTAAATAATAAAAAATGATAAATAATTATTAAAAATAACTTTTTCATGAAATTATCTGTGAGTAAATAGGCTTTATAAGCGTGTGCAATTTTTTAAATTGCTTAATTAGTTTTAAAAATATGACTAAAGACGCAAAAAGTGAAATTAACGTTAGGCGTACAATAATATAAGTACAATAATTATATGTATGAACTTGAAATTATTCAGAGGGATATTTTTTTTTTTTTGCCGACTGCACACAAACACATTTGACATGCATATTTAGTATTTTTGTACGTACATACATTCGAAATGTAAATATTAAATAGATCTGCATGCATGCAATGTACATGTGTACATACATATATAGTACATATGTGCTCACATATAATGGACATAACCTTTCGTACAAATTTGTACATGTCTGCAGACATATTTGGGTAATGCATGTAATATATTCAATATATTTAAGTCCAATGAATGCTTGAACATATGCACAATACAGGCATGTCCACTGTATGTATGTCCATATGTACTATATATGAATGTTCACTGTATGAATGTATGTACATAGATTGCATGTACGTATACATGCAATGAATATACATATATATTGCACATATGTATAATATATGTACGTCTAAATATATACAACAAAATACAAAAATATGTACCATACAATAAATTTTATTGTATTAAAGTTATGTGTAAAGACCACTGATAACGATACAAGCAAATTAAATGACAAAATAAAACGATATTTAAATGCAGTAGTCAGCTTTTATTGTTCTACTTCATTTTAAAATTGTTTGAAAAAAAATTAATTTTCACATATTTTTATAAAATGTTTGAGGCTACAAATTTGTCTTTTTATTTTATTTTACTTTTTATTCATTTTTTTAATAACATAATGCATTGTTGATAGAAATTTTTAGATGGCAAAAAAGTTTAATTTTAAATGTGGAAATTATAGTATTTATTAATTTAAAAGTACGTGAGATTATTGCTTTCCAAAACAACAAGAGATTGAGTTAGATATGTTTTAGAACAAATATTAAAACAAATTTAAATAACTTTACTGTTGAAAAGATGTTGTTTTTTAATATAAGGAAATATAAGAACTTAAAAAATAATGTTACGCTAGAGTAAGTTAAAGTAATAAAAATACACATTCATATTTACTTTAGTTAGCCCTATCCTGGAAAATTCGCGATCACAATGAACTATAGGGGGCGTTGTTATATGAGACGAATAGCTGAGATTTCTATATGAACAGTCATTCAGTTTCTCTGAAGACGTCTCTAATGTAGCATTGTAGCGTGCTCCTTCTTTATTGTGGCTTATTAAATTTAAAAAAGAAAAATGTTTGATATTCTTCCTTATGCAATCGCGAATAAAATGTATCTGTTTTTTAACAGAAGGAACATCCAAAACACATCCGAAAAATATTTGTATATAAACAGAAAAAAAAATGTAACTTCTTATTAGAGTTAAAACCTAATGCCTGCGAAATCGTTTTCATAAAATTTAATGATATAACATGAAAGGCCTTTTTAAAGATTACATTATATAGTTTTATGTATCATATTATTTCAAACATAAAATATGCAAAAGGTATAACAATAAAGGTATAACATAAAATAAGCCCATAATTTTACATCATTTAATTTTGCAAAAAAAGTTTTTTGACAATAATTTTTATCAAAAAATTTTAAGTTTCAATAAAAATTATTACTTATAAACTAAAAAACGCAAAATAAAGAATGCTTACGAGAAAAAAGAAATTCAAAATTCAAATTAAAATAAAAACTTTCATATATTTTTCTTATTAATATTATTTGGACGTAGAAAACCATTCAATAGAGAATTGTTATTAATTTAGAAAAAAAAAAATTATTTACTACTAAATTTCTATTATAAAATTCATGACACAATAAAATTGCAAGATCTCGATATGAATTTCAATACGCAACTAAAAAACAAAACAACTGAATTCTAGTTGAATTTTTATTCCATACTTTTCAGTATCATATTACTTCAAAAAGTAATACATAATGTTATATAATTTAATTTTGTGAAAAAGTATTTTGACAACAATTTTCATAAAAAAATTATGATCTAAAAAACGCAAAATAAGGAATTCTTAGGATGAAAAAAAAAAACGATTCTAAAAATTCCTCATATTTGAAATAAAAAACCTTTCATATCGTTTTTTTCTTTTCTTTTTTCTATTCTTATAGTTCTTAATGATACGTAAAAAACCATTCTGTAGAGAACTATCATCAAAACTTTTTTACAAGCAAGCAGAAAATTTTATTTTCAAGCAAATTTTTTATTATAAAAATCATAACACTTACTTGCTTGATAAATCCGGAGAATTCCAAATGAAATGTTCTTCGTTTGAAAATTTTATTTTCAAATAATATATGCATAGATTATCCCTTTATTACTTTTAGATAACATACCACACAATAAAATTTTATAATTGTAAGATCTCGATATGAATTTCAATATGTAGCTTAAAAACAGAATAGCTGAATTCTAGTTGAAATTATTCTTTCAAAAATAAAAAATACTTACCAAGAAAATGATAGAAATTTATTAGAAATCAGCACAAATGATACTATTTCAAGTACTCGTATTTCGGATGATGCTTTATAGTTGTCTCCGAATTATATAGTTACAGAAATATATACTATTCCATAACGAAGTAGAATATTCTATTACTATTACAGTTCTGTACGTTCTGAAATCATATTTATTCATTGAAATAAAGTAAGAAATGCTGGCTTCACTTTAATTTGTAATGAATTGAAGACAAAAAAAAAAAAAAAAAAAAAAAAAATGTATTTTACCTTAATACACACATCTGTAACAGTATACGATCCCGAAATCGGAAGTTTATCAGTTGCAAGTTTGCTGATAAGAGAAATTAAAAATTATTGAGATGTTTCATCAAATGTTTGAAGTGTTGTGTTTCAGAAGGAGTAAGCAATGATCTGGAGAGTTTTTTCAAATTCTTCTGAATTTTCCTTAGGGAAATATATATATACTAGGGGGCTAAACCCCCTGTTCGCTGCCGCTCACCAACCCCGATGATTGCTTCGCAATAATTGTCTTTTCTTGGCAGAAAACAGTTTTTCTACATAAGTTAAAATTATTCACTTAACATATATGTACTAAAAGGAATTCTGTTTGCTTACTCTTGTGCCTCTACTTCCCAAGTCCAAATATTACTATTTATTGGTATTATAAACATTTGGATCTCTTGATGAACGGAAGTGATTTTTCGAAGTAATCATTTTTTAAAATAACATTTGTATTCTTATAACATTATATTGTTCAAACAAATTTGATGAGTTCACAACCATAATTTAATATTCTCGCTAATAATAGCAGTACTGGAAAATAAGTTTAAATTAGGGATACAAAAATATTTAAAGAAAAACAATACCTTTACGACTATTATTAATTTTATGCTGATGACAACCAAAACAATATTTAAATGAATGAGGAAAAACAGGATCCTATCACGTGATTTCGAGGCCAATAAAAACTCACGAAATTGCGACACCATCATTAGATTTTTATATATAGTAAGATATATATATAATATATATATATATATATATATATATATATATATATATATATATATATATATATATATATATATATATATATATATATATATATATATATATATATATATATTGCTGCTAAGAAAATGGCGTCCGACTCTGCCAATGATTATGATATAACTAAATGAAAACTTAATAAATAAAGGCCAGAAATAACCTGTCCACTAGAGGGTGTACTCGAGTGTTGCGAGAATCCGATTTTGTTACAAGTATGTTAGAATTTCGTGATCGCTGACCTGACACTAAATGCAAATAACGCACTTTCGATTATCGTTGAGAGAAAAGGATCATCGATTTGGGATCTCTTTCTCTCACGATAGCGATCAGAAGTGTGCTAAATGCATACTTATGAGAGTGGTCTATAAGGACACAGAAAGGTAGGCATTTTACTTGCTTTGTACTAGAGCTGCACCATGGGCCATTGGTGACGATCGAGGAAACATCTTTGATGATGATCAGAGTCCATAGCAATTTTGATACATTGTGGTTTCTCTGCTTTGATAGCACGACTAACTGCGCTCGATGTCGAGCACTTTTCGGGAGAACAGTTTAATGAGGACCGAAGCCGAGCCCCCTCGGTCCCTACGCAGGCTGATCAGAGTGGCCACCCACCAAGATGCGAACGAGAACCTGGTTAGTGAAATACATTTACCCGCGAAACAATTTCTCAATCAGGTTCTCAGTAGCATCTTCAAAATCGCATGTGCAATTTTCTGCAAAACAGTAAGAATGCTCTTTTAAAAAGGTGATAAGCAGATATTCAGTGGTAGCGACATCTACTGGTCAAAAACTCTACTTGATATCGGTTTAGCAGAAGTCATAGAGGGTAGAAGTAAGTGACCAAAGACGTAAACAACTTTTACCAGAATTATGCACTTCTTTGTAAAAATACTTCACTGAGATAAGCTAAATTAAAACAGACTATCTTACTTAAACCGAAGAAGACTTTTATTAACCTTATTTGTTTAAAGAAAAGCTTAATAAAATAGTTTTCTCCTTGTGCATTAATGTCCTATTTTAATTTAGAAGATATATTCGTTCTGGTGTATGAGATGTAATAAAACTCTCTTATATATTATAAAATATATAAGCTTGCGTATCAAAAAACTTTACTAATATAAAATGATTAAAAATATATATTCTTGCTGACCGTAAACAGAATTCATATTAAAAAAATTTTTTTTTTAAATATATGTATTTCCAGTACGATTTATATTATTAATAAACTATTCATGCAGTGTGTGTTAAGTGCTTCCTGGCGGAAGGAAATATTATTAAAGGCATTATCATTCTGTGTCGACAATAACGTTCTGACATTACCAGCAAAAAGTTTCTATGTACTGTGTGTCATAGTGGTAGTGATTTTCTAAGACAAAAATATTTTCATACATAGAAATTTAATGTTTGTAGTTTATGTGCTAATAAGTGGTCCATGCTCCATGTGTTGTTAATAAGTTAATGCTCAGTGCTCTGATAGTGTATGTGAAATAATTTTTTAAAGTTAAATACTCTTTATATTAGGTAGAAACTTATTACTTGCAGTACACGCTATTAGAATTTTTCACCCAAATATTCACATATTTCTGCTCTCAGTGTAGAAACCTTGTTCGTGGAGTATGGGAGAAAAAAAAATTTCTCAGAAAAGTAAACTTATTGAACATAGTGTTATTCTTCCTATACGAAAATCTTATTCTTGTATTGTATGTAATAAAAGTTTTGCATTTAAAAGTTATTTGACTGAACACAGACGTGTTCATACTGGTGAGAGGCCTTATTCTTGTAGTATATGTAATAAAAGTTTTCGATTTAGAGGGTGTTTGGCTGATCACAGACGTGTTCATAGTGGTGAGAGGCCTTATTCTTGTAGTATATGTAATAAAAGATTCTCACGAAGAAGTTTATTGACTGCACACAGTCATGTCCATACGGGTGAGAAACTTTTTTCTTGTAGAATATGTAATAAGAGTTTTCCACTAAGAAATTATCTGACGAAACACTCTAAAGTTCATACTGGTGAGAAACCTTTTTCTTGTAGAATATGTGATATGAGTTTCTCACGAAAAAGTACTCTGACTAAACACAGTCGTGTTCATACTGGTGAGAAACCTTTTTCATGTAGTATATGTAATAAGAATTTTTCAGAAAATGGTGCACTGACTGTACACAGTCGTGTTCATACTGGTGAGAAACCTTATTCTTGTAGTGTATGTAATGAGAGGTTCTCATATAGTTGTACACTGGCTATACACACACGTGCTCATAATGGGGAGAAACCTTATTCTTGTGGTATATGTAATAAGAGTTTCTCAAAAAGATATGCACTGACTGTACACAGTCGTGTTCATACTGGTGAGAAGCCTTACTCTTGTGATATATGTAATAAGAGTTTCACACAAAGATGTCAACTGACTAAACACAGTCGTGTTCATACTGGTGAGAAGCCTTATTCTTGTAGTGTATGTAATAAGAGTTTTTCAGAAAGAGGTGCACTGACTCAACACACACATGCTCATAATGGGAAACCTTATTCTTGTAGTATATGTAATAAAAATTTTTCATTTAGATGTAATTTGACTCTTCATAGTCGTCTTCATACTGGTGAGAAACCTTTTTCTTGTAGTATATGTAACAAGAATTTTTCAGTAAGAAATTATCTGAAGAAACACAGTCGTGTTCATACTGGTGAGAAACCTTATTCTTGTGGTATATGTAATAAGAAATTCTCACAAAATCGTTCACTGTCTAAGCACATTCTTCTTCACACTGTTTAGAAGCTATATTCTAGTATTTGTAAAACGAGTTTTTTACTTATAGACTATCCAGGTAATCACAGTTGTATTTATACCTGTAAAAAACTTCCTTTTTGCAGCATGTGTAAAAAGAGTTCTTCTTAAAAGACTGACTTTGCTCATTTTGTTTGTATTCACATTGGTGAGGGAACTTTTTTGTTGTAGCATAATTTTATAAGAGTTTTTTATCTCAAAAATGTCCTCTTACTAAACATAATCTTTTTCAGAAAAGTGATATACCATATTTTAGAAGTATATTTTAAATGAGTTTTCAATAATCTAAATGTTTGCATTAGAGTTCATACTTGTGAGGAACCCTATTCTAGTAATATGTGCAATAAGTGTTTCTCAAAAAGAACTAACCTGACTGATCATAGATTTATTGATCCTGGTGAGAAACCTTATTCTTAAAATTGAAACCTTATTTTTATTCTGTCTAAAGAGTTTTTCCTTAAATGTATTATATTCTGACTCATACTGGTGTAAGTTATGAATTATTGCAGCGTGTGTAAGAGTAGATTCTCACTATATAGTAAAATGACTGTATATAGTAAATGAATTATATAGACTCTATGGGCAGCCACAGATAGTACAGGTCATCCGAAGCAATAGATTAAGATGGCTTGGCCATATCTGGAGAGGTCCAGAAAATAATGCAGTTCGAATCGCCAACTTTAAAAACCCTTCGGGATCTCGGGCTAGAGGAAGACCTCCACTAGATGGCTGTATGACACTGCTAAAGATCTAAAAGTGCTAAAGATTAACAACTGGAAAAAAGTCGCCATGGAGAGGAGGCGTTGGAGGCTACGTGTGGTTGAGGCAGCCAAGGCCTGTAAGGGGCTGTCGTGCTGAAGAAGAAGAAGTAAAATGACTGAACACAGTCATGTCCGTACTGTGAATTAACCTTGCATTTAAGATAAATGTTTTTCACTGAAGTGTCATCTGACTAAACACATTCTACTGAAATTATTAAGCATTTTCTTTTCAAATAATTTTAAATTTTATCTTGCAGTTTTCATCATTTTTCCTTTTTTGTGTCTGTTTATAAGTAGTGCATATAAAATAAACTTCAGTATAGAAAAGTTAAGAATTTTAATAAATAAAATACAGCTTTACAAACACATCTTAATTGGAATTTGTAACATTGTATGTTGGATAACATTACTTTATCACCAGTTATATATAACATTATGGTGTGAGTTTTGTACTCGATGTCCAATGACTCATCATTGTGAAAATTTGAATTTATAAGGCTGGATAATCTAATTTTTTTTTTTTTTTTTTTGCTTGTGTAATAAAATAGCATTCTGGTTATTCACTGTCATGTTTATTATGGTGTGATTTACTATTGTAGATTATGCATCATACAAAAAGCGTTATGAATAGTTTGAAAACCTAACTTTTGTACTTGGGTGAGTATTGTATTTTAAACCAGTTTAGCTAATTGTGGCATCTAGTGGTGAACTTTCACATTCAATGTATGAAGTAACCTGAGACAATAGTTACTAACTGCTATTATTAATCGTTTTTGTTTTACCAGGTATGTACTAGAAAACTTACTTTTGATTTTCCATTTGTTGATGAATTATTTTTCCATCTACTTCAGTTGAAAATAACTATAAATAGGTCTTAAATTACCATAGTTCTGAATATAATTATCAAAAGTATTGAGTACTAGCCACCTTTAGCGACCAGCTCGATCACTTTTCAAAATTATTTTTTATAAGTTGCACTGCCTTACATTAATGGAGGAAACGCTTTCAGCTTTAAATTTTTTTAAAATAAATATCTCAAAAAGTACTGAGAGGATTATTTTGTAATTTAAAGTTGCTTAGGTTATGCAATTTCTCATACTTATAAATAAGTTTCAAAGTTTTCACAGGCTTAAGGGAGCCATAATAAATTACGAACTAAAACAAGTATTATTGAACACCCTATGACAGAAAAATATAGCCATAAACTTGTAACTTGCATTGATTACTGTGGTTGTTATTTTCAATAGTTGAATTAAATTTTGTAAACCTTTCTTAAATATATAAAAATATTGTGCATTTTTTGGCTATAGTTTAAAAAATATTTAACAAAAGTTTCAGAAAAGTTTTTAATTAACAAAATTATTATTTAAAATAAAATTCGTAAAAAATCGCCCAAGATCTGAGCAATTAAAGTAGTTCCTTTCATACTTCACATGTGCAGAGAAAATGTAATAACTTTTTTTTAGTAAAAGGTCATAGTGAATTGTATTCAGAATTCAAGGAAAAAGACTGATTCGAATATCTGGAACATTTACAAAGTTTTTAGCAATTTTCTAATCACTATTAAGATAAGATTTGTAATTATTAGATAAGATTTGTTTAAAATGACATCGGTATTTTGGGGGGTAATCCTCCATAAATGTGTGTTTTCTTTCTTTATACAGTCACATTTCGGTGCATGGACAACTATTGTAAGGTATCATCTGTTGTTTAATTTCGTCTTATGATGCAAAATGAAATTTGTTGAAAACCCAAAACATTTAGAGCTTTCTTTTACAAATTCAAGTTACTATTTAGAATATTTCTAGAGACTTTGTGAATTTTCAAGATATTCAAATCAGAGCCCATGAAGACAAAATAAATTGATAGTTATTTTTATAAATGTTTAAGCAAGGCTTACCAAATATTATGCAATACGTAATAACCAAATTAATCTATACAAGCTTGTTGTATTTTCTAGTATAGTAATCCTCTAATCCAGTGTTTAACAAACTTTTGTGTACTCTTTCGTAACGCTGTCTACCCCTAATAAAAAAATTAATGTATTTTTTTTAAAAATACGTTTATTTAGAATGGATAATAAAGTTAAAAATTACAACTGGCTGTTGACACCATAGAGTTGATAAAACACCAATATTTCAACTCTATGGTTGACACCGCTAAGTATTAACTGTTAACTCTGCAAAAAATAGCCAATAGAAAAATACGTAATCGTAAATTTTCATGGCTAGCTTTTTTTTTAAAATAAAATTTTTTGAAATTTTCCTTTGTAGCAAGATATTTCGCATAAGAACGTGTACCTCTTCTAAACTGTTCCCGTATCCCTGGGGGTACGCGTACCGCACTTTGGAAACACTGCTCTAACCCTTCAGAACCGAATTTAAGCTTAGCAGGTTCCTAAGCTATTGAAGGAGTGGGTCCAGGGGCGCCCTTATGTTTGAATTTAGGGGTAGGGGGCTCATGAAAGAACTGAATAACATATTAATTTAAATTAATTTCACTTTTAATTATACATGATTAATCAAATACGCATATGTTTCATTATTAATTACGATAACACATTGGTTGTAACTTTTTAAATACACTAAATTGATAATCAAAAAACTTATCAAAGAGTTATCTATAACTTAACAACATTATTAGTGATATAATCTTTAATCGGGGGTATAAAACGATTGTTTCACAGGGAATCAAGACCAAAATTTACAACATTTATAAACACACAATGACCTAGAAATAAAATAAATATAAACATTAAATACAGCTCGATTAGTTAAAATAATATTTCAATTAAACAACATAGTACAAATTTCAAAACTTACATGAAATGTTCTTCGGTTCTACGTCATATGTTATGCTACGATCAAAAGCAAATAACTACAAAAAATTATTAAATAAAAAATTTTATTTCTAGCTTTTTTTTTTATCACATAGAGTATGTTATCATTATTTACAAATATACTGCAGAAAGAAATGGAATTTAATCAATAGTTCTATTGCACAACTTTTTCTGAAAATGCAAATTGAACATTTCTCTTGCTTTTTGAAAACTTATCAATAGCCAATTTAACTAAATTTACATCCTTTATTCTGTCCTTGTGAACATTCAATAAACATAAACTACTTAAACGTTCTTGAGTCATGGTACTTCTTAACCTTGTTTTGTTTCGCCTCAGAGTTCTAAATGACCTCTTTACCTTACAAGTTGTTGGAGGTATTGTTAAATAGTATATTAAAATATTTTTGATAGATGGAAAAAATTCTGAAACTCCTTGGTCCCGTGAAACTCCTTGTTTCGCCAAATGTCAAACCAGGCTCTAGCTTCGTTTTCCAAATCCTCATAATTATAAAACTTTGAAAGGTCTTTCACAGTTTCAAAAAAATGTTTCTTTCTTTGTGTGTTTAAGCACATTCGGATGAAAATGCATTCCTTTAATTGGAATCTGATTAGACTCTGAAAACATAGTTTCAAGGGATATTGTAAGAGAATCCAAATAAGGAATGAAAAAAGATTTTCTATAATATTCCAACGGTGTAGCTGCTGGAATATTTGACCTGTGAATTTGCTTTTTATTTATTCTGGGTATTTTGATTTCCACATCAGTTTCATTACATGTTTTTATTGCATCTTCGAAAATTTTATCAAATTCCTCATCTGCTTCAACCCAGTGTTTTTTAAAAACTTCCAGCAAATCATTTTTTATATACCTATGTACTGCATAAAGGTCACAATCAACTGATTGCATTTTATTAACTACTGGTTCCAAATATCCTGAATATCTAGAAATAATTGTTAAACAAATTACGAAAACTACGGAAGAAGTTGTTAAGTCTAACTGATGAGCTTGGGATCTTGTTTCTTGATTAACTTCTTCATCAAAGCATAAAGAGCTTAAAGATTCTTTTAAGATTAAAAAATATTTGGAGAATTGTTTAATACATTTCTATTTTTCAGTCCATCTTGTCTCACACAACATTGGAATATTCGGTGCTTTTTTCCTCCGTATAACACTTTCCTTAAAAAATTTAATGACCGTTTTTATTGTACCTATGGTGTTTCGAACCTCTGCGAACAGAAGCATTCGGAGTAAAACATAAATATGAAAATAGAAGCACGAAGAAATGTTTCATCTGCCATAAAACGAATCACCTAGCTAAAGACTGTTGTTTAAAACAAGAAAGATGGAAATTAAAACCCAACATATCAAGAAAAAAGAACATTTACGAACTATAAATCGGGCCGTATGAACAAAAACAATAACGCTCATTGTGCATTTGAAAATCAAGAAAAACATTCTAGTGAAAATTTCGCTCTGACCGCCGAACAAGAACATCGCGTCGACTCTAATGCTACCGGTAAAAACAAAACTGTTTTCATTTTGGATTCTGGTGCTACTTCACACATGGTAAAACATTTAAACTTTTTTGAAAATATAAATCATGTTAATGGAATAATACAATTAGCAGGTTAGAAGTCAAATTTATTTTCTAAAGGAATTGACATTGTAAAAGCTACTACAACAGTTGATACTTGCAGTAAAAATCTAATTATATATGTACCAGATATATGTATGTATGTACTATATATGTACCAGATATATGTATGTATGTACTATATATGTATGTAATATATGTACCAGATCTACGAACAATTTAATTTCAGTATCTAAATTAATTGATAAAGGTTATAAAATTGAATCTAATGGTAATATTTTGATTTTAAGTAATGACAATCGCATTGTTTTTAAAGCTGTAAAAGTAAACACAATCGTTTTGAAATTTTAATGGAACCTTATAATAACATTTCACCTTATTTGTTTGATTATAATGATGTAAATAATCCTGAGTTAGAATGTTATGAAGTTAGTAATTTGGATACTTATAATATTTGACATAAAAGACTTTGTCATATAAACCCATAAGAGTCATCCAACAATCAATATTGCACAAAGTAATTCTATAGTAGAGTTAATTCATGCGGACTTAGCAGGCCCAATAAATTGTGATTCATTAGGGAATTCAAGATATTTTTTAGTTCTAGTGGATGATTTTTCTGGGATGTACTTTTCTTATTTTTTGAAACATAAAATTGATGTATTTTAAATGTTTTGTATGTTTAAAGAAAGGTATGAAAAGGCAATGAATAAAAAAATTCAGAACAAATAACGGTTTAGAATTTGTAAATAACGAGATTGATAGTTTTCTAGAAAAATACGGGATCATACATGAAAAAACAGTACCGTATCCTTCGTCGAATGAACGTGCTGAGCGAGCCATAAGAATATTAGTAGAAAGGACATTACTATATGAAAGTGAATTACCATTAAAATTTTGGACTGAAGCGATAAATTTTAGCACTCACATTTCTAATTTTACACCGCGTAAAAATAAACAAAATCTTCCGCTTGAAATATGGTCAGGAAAAGAACCTAAACTTAGCAACTTAAAAGTATTTGGATGCGTCGTTTATTTTCATATACCTAAGTCCCGCAGTGGACTGATCGTTAAGACACGGTTCCCAGCAGATCACCGAACGGGTGGGTGACCACTTGGATCAGTCTGCGTAGGGACCGAGGGTGTGCGGTATTGGTCCTCGTTAAACTGTTCTACCGTAAAGTGCTCGACTTCGCGTGCAGGTTGTTGGGCTACCGAAGCAGGGGTGCCATCCCCTCTGCAGAGGATCAAAATTGTGATGGCATGTCTTCGGATCATCCTCAGGGATGTTTCCCAGACCGTCGCCAATAGCCCATTGTGCAGCTCTAGTGCGACGTAAATTAACTACAACTACATCTACATCATATACCTAAACAATTACGAAATAAATTTGATGTTCCTGGAAAACGTGGGATTTTCGTTGGTTATTCTAGAGAAAGGCGCGCTTATAGAATATATAATGTTGATAAAAATATTGTAAATTAGATTTCGCACCTGATAAAACCTTTGCAATTACCTTCCCCAAAGACGCAAAATGCGTCCGTAGGCTCTCGTGTATTAGGATGGAAGGTACGAACACTGCATATATTAAAAATGTTAAGAACTTGGAATCACCCTGGACCCCCGGCTGAGTTGGATCCCGCACCTAGAAAACATTAAACATGATATTAACATCTTTTATGAGAGGTTAAAACAATATAGTAGAGCAACATGGGGTTTAAACTCAGCAATTATCAAACTAATCTACAAACAAGCTATTGAGAAGAAAATTATTTATGGTGCCTCCGTCTGGTATGCAAATACTGTTAAAATTAACCAAAAACACATATCTATGCAAAGAATCCCTCTTTTGAATATTACAAAATGTTATTCAACTACCAGCACGGAAGCACTCCAGATCCTGGCAGGCATTACCCCAATCGGCCTAATTATTAGACAATCAATCGCCATTAAGAAACAGATTTGGAATAAAGATAAACAAGAAAACTTCGATAATGACTACCAGATTAAGGATCTGACTGAATATATCCAGACTTCAAACTATAACTTTAACCCTACCCAACTTAAAATTGTTAATACGGGGATACAACCGGATGAGGGGAACGGGAATTGAAATTTACACTGATGGGAGCAAAATGAAAGTGCTTAATAACGAAACCAATGATTTTGAATTTAGAGTTGGTAGTGGCTTCCTGATCAAGGTGACAACGTTACTATACATCAACAGTCTGTCAGAATAAATGACGAATCAAGTGTCTACCCGGCTGAGCTGACCGCCATTCATTTGGCCATTTCTTGGGCGGCCAAAGAAAACATACAAGACATGGCACTTTTTTCAGACTCCAAATCCTCGTTGCAATCCCTCGAGAACCCCACACCAAGAGATCCAATCGTTGAAAACATCAAAAACATTATCCAAAATAGGAATTATCAGATCAACTGGATCAAAGCCCACTCGGGGGAGTTGGGTAACGAGGAGGCGGACGTCTTAGCTAAAGCGGATACATTGCTCAGCGGGGTGGACTTCCACTACTCCATCACAAGACCACAGGTCAATAATAGATTAAGGCAGGTCAGCAGGGTACTATAGCAGGAAAGGTGGGACCGCTCGACGAATGGGAGGCAAACTCAAAATTTTTTTCCAAGAGTCAATGATAACATTTTAAACAGTGACTTCTACGTAAACCAATTTTATACTGCCCACGGAGTGTTCGGTGAACGGCAATCGAGGTTTTTTCAAAAAACTTCGAGCTGCAACTACTGCGGCAAAAGACAAACAGTAGAACACTTAATCGCAGAATGTCCTAAGTTCTCGACACTCCGGGGGAAACACATAAACATTAGAGAACCCATTGAAAATTAGTGCAAAACAAAACAACAAAAGAATATCATCAGAGAAATCATTAAAAAGACTCTTGAAGACACTATTACTTTAGAAGACTCAATGAACCCTATTCACACCGGGTAAATCGGTGTCTCCCAGAGCGGTCACAAAACTGGACTGACAACTATTTATTTTTAACACTGACTTTTGCATTTTATAACTTAATTACCTTTTTAGTTTTCATCACTCACTTATCATTGGGTATTCCTGGCCCCTTGATCTTTTCGCACTTGTGTGTGTTTCTTATTATATATATATATATATATATATATATATATATATTTAATCTTTTGGGCTGGCTTATCCTTTTAATCACATGCTGTTATATTTATACACCCCTTTTAATGTTTTGGTTCATTTTAACTTTTGGTCAGCGGCCTGGCATGCAGGTTACTTTTAACTTTGACCCCTTTTACACCTGAAATTTGTATGGTGACTTTGGTTTTTATATATACGTATGGTAACTTTGTATGTATGGTAAATTTTATTTGTATGCATGGTTTTATACTGCTTGGTTACCTTGATTTCTTACTACTATTTCTGTTCGCTCTTCGCTGTAACTGTTTTTGTGTTTTTGTTTCCAACACAATATCCCCTGTATTTGGGCCATTTGTGTTCTTCAAAATTGCTCACTATAAGGGAGAGCCGTCGGCATTTTATGCACTATAAGGCGACTCTCTCGTGGCACCCCTATTAACTGCTGTTAATCTCTTGTTTTGATCGGCCCTCTTCTACTTCTTTCTTTTGTGGCTCAATTTTTGGAGTTCAGTCGAATTTGTGTTTTGGGCTGTGCTCCCGGAGCAGAGTTGTATTGTGTTGCCATCTTTGTTACTATTAAAACTTTTATTTGGTTTTAATAAATGCCACGGGCGGAGTTTGGCCGATCTGGATGCTCAACTGGGCACCATGCCGGGGTTCGGATGGCGGTCCTCATAGGAACTGTCGCGACGGCCGGACATCTCTCCGTATGCCCGAGCGAGGTTAGGTCTTATGTAATTGCTTCCATAAAAAT
Organism: Parasteatoda lunata; assembly: GCA_949128135.1. Lineage (NCBI taxonomy): Eukaryota > Metazoa > Arthropoda > Arachnida > Araneae > Theridiidae > Parasteatoda > Parasteatoda lunata. The sequence continues at coordinate 114,848,146 of OX421971.1, read as the reverse complement.
ATTGTAATTGAAGAGCGATCTGTTGAATTTAACGAATCATTAAGAGGAAGTATTCTAACAAACAAAAATGAATGTAGCATATGGAACAGTGAAGATTTGACCCAGTTTAATATATCTCAACCGCAAATCGAAACTGAAACCCGAAACTCCCCTCCAACTGAATCAAATAGTGAACATTCTTTTTCTCATAAATTGTCTCAAGAAAGTACCGATTCGCAAAATGAAAATAAAAAATTTATTGATGCTCCTGTTACTATATTTTATGATAGCCAAGCAGCTTGGTTGAACAGTGGTAAATCTTCTAATAAAAGCAGGCATGTAAATCTTAAATTTCATTTTGTGCGAGATATGATTGAAGATAAAATATTAAAAACTGTTTATAAGAATTCTAATGATAATATTTCTGATTTTTTAACTAAAGCTGTAACTTATGAGAAGTTAATTTTCTCTTCGGAAAAAATAAGTTTAATTTGAAATTTATGTTAAGAGAGTTAATATTTTTTATGTATATTGTTATATGTGTTAAAAAGTAAAATCCTTCTCGCAGAGGGAGATAGTTGTCATTCCCTGGGAAGGATAGCTACGAAGTCTTTTTCTTTTTATACCGCCAGATTGCGTTCTTTTTAAATTTGTATGTGTTTGTTTGCTTTTTGTTAATAAACCTTTACTTTCTGTCTGAATCTCGATCCACGGACTACAGAAACTGTAGGGGAGAGGGGGGGAGAACATCACAGAAAGGGACCAACTCGAAAGGTATGGATGGTGTTTTCAATATAAATGTAAACAATAACAATCTCGAACTCAATACCTGCTCTAGTTCTGGTTAGAAAGTTTGCAACTGCTTACTACAGCTTATTCTACGAGGCGGTATTTTCGAACGGATAATTTTGTTTTCAATAAAAGAAGTAAATTAGATAATTTTAGAGCTCAAATCTGCCGTATTTCATAACATATTAATGTTATTAAGTAATTCTGGTGAGTTTGAAGTGAAAATTTGTTTTAGTTATTTATAAATATATTGTTAAAAAAGGGTGACATGGTTGCTAGATTTTAAATAACTCGCTTTTTTGGAAGTCCTGGTTTGGCCTCTTTCCTTTGTTCTTAATGCAAGCTGTGCACCATCTTACATTAGTGTTAGCACCTTTAGCATTGTAAACACAAGCATTGTTTGCATTTTAAACACAAGTAATAAGTAATCAAATACCACGTTTTCAAGAATCTCAAAACATAATGATCACGTTGTGAGCCAAATGTCTTTAAAATACACCGGAAACAGTAACCCGGAAGTATATGCGGTATGGAGCTTGCAGCGTTTCCTAGTGTAGAAAACACCATCCATAACTCGTAGCCACCTCCGGGAAAACATCTTTATGTTTTTTTTTTTTTTTTTTTTTTTAATCAGCAAGCTTAAAATCTATTTGGCACCTTGGCGATTGTAGTTCGCGTGACTGATCAGGATACGGAAATATCCCCTTAGAGCAGACATTTTTGGTATGCTAATGGACCCCTTTAAAAAAATTATAAGAAGTTTTAGAGGTTTTAAAGGGTCGATTGTTTTCCTCGAATCACATAACTTATTCTTATGACTCCAATATGTGGAAAGAACAAGGATGACGATTGTAAAAACTTAATATAATTTTATTAAAACTTAACAACAACTTTGGGCGACTGATCGCTGACGGGATACTATTATCTGGAATGGATAAAAATCCTTAATCCCGGCCTTAATCCTTAATCCTTAATCCTGAAGAGGCGCAATTTGGGGGTTTAAGACAAAAATAGATTTTCCACATGGTTTCTCAAGGGAGTCGCTACAAATTCACGAACCACTCCCCGATGAAAAAAATAATTGCAAAAGACATCAATTATTAGGAAACGTTTAATTTTATTATTTTAATAGTATTCAAAATTTTTAATGTGAATGTTGTTGCTGCTTTTCCTTAATTAATAAATTGAATTGAGGAATGGTTTTCGACAACGCAACTCGCATATCATGTTTAAAATCCAATCGATTTCGATCTTTTGCTTTTATTGCCACGAGTGTGGAATATCCCGCTTTGCAAAGATGCACTGTAGCAAACGGAATTATAGCTGTCATAGCTCACTTTACAAGCAATGGGTAGGCTTCTCTCACAGAAGACCAGAACTCTCCGGGTGTTTTTGAATCGAAATCTATTATTATCGGGGACTTTGTTCTAAGATCAATAATCTCATCTTTGGCAAGGTTCATATCATCGATACAGTCAATATCACAACGAAAAGGATTACGAATCCACAACTCCTGTGTTATACGTCATGTGCTTGCCGCTTACAACTCATGTTCTGAGCGGCAAGTCACCCCGCGATCGAGATACCCCAAATTCCAAAAAAACTGCACACAGCCCTCTAATATCCCTGTCATATTTTTAACATCCTTCACCAACCGGCTTTCAGTTTGCACCATCAGGGGCAACCCAGTGATGACATCCGCTGTGCAATTTTTATCATCTATCAAGCTATGCACATTTGAAACCCTGTCCTGGTTCAGCCCGGATGCCGGGCAACCCCTCCCTCCCCTCATTTTTTGTGAGCCGTCCCTTTGTCCTTTCCCAATAGGGGACTCTTAGCCAGCGATACTCCACAATATGAGGAAAAGAACATTCGCAAACCATATAAAAATTTAAAATTTTTAAAAACACAAAGTAGTCTTCGAATTTTATTTCAATTGAAAGTAAAGTCAAAATCAGTTCCGTGAAGTTTTTTACAAAGTGCTACTTTTTGTAAAAACAATATTTTTTATTTTTTTTATTTTTTCATAAATTGTAAGTAAAAAAAATTTTTCAAGTTTTTGTGTGTGTGTGTGTAACTAACGGTATTTTTCAACTAGAGGTGAGTTCAACCAAGTTATTCATTTGTGAACAATTTAAATTTGAATTATTATAATTATTATTTGATTTAATAATTATTTGCTATTTTTGTAGCCCCAATCTAATTCGAAATGTCCAATAAAAGGAAGTATGAAGAAAATTATGTTTCTTATGAATTCTGTTGCAGGAAGGAATCTGACGGTACGGAAAGCCCCCATGTTTTCTATGTGGAAAAGATTTAGCAAACACAAGTATGAAACCAGCAAAATTGATAGAGTATCTGAAATCTTTTCATCGGGAAAATGCATCTAAAGACCTAGAATTTTTTACTGAGAATAAAACCCAGTTTTCGAAATCTGGAACATTAACCAAACTTGGATTTGGTATTCCACAAAAGCCTCTGGTTAAGGCATATCTTTCAAAGTTGCATATCGTATTGCCAAAAACAAGAAACAGCATACTATTGAAGAGACGTTAATTAAGCCAATGGGTTGAATGAAATGGTTGAATTAGTTTGTGGACTGGAACAGAGAAAAAAGCTTGAGACTATCCATTGTCCAATGATGTGATACATTCAAGAATAGTTTAAATTTCTTGAAACAGATCATAGATGAATTGAAAGCATCGCCATTTCCCTTTAGTATATGCAACTGGATGAAACTACAGACATCTCGAATTGTAGTAACTTCTTGTTTTTGTTCGTTACGTGTCTGCTGATACTATCAAAGAGGAATTTTTATTTTGTGAGTCTCTTTTGCACCCTACTAAGGCAGTTGATGTCTCAACAATGCTAAATGTTTTCTTTACCAAACATGACTTCGACTGGAAAGAAAAACTCCATTCACTTTGTACAGATGGGGCATCTGCGGCGATGCTTGGCAATAAATCTGATTTTGCCCTGTTGGTAAAAAAAAAGGTTCATAATGTTCCTGTTACTTATTGTTTTTTTACATAGACATGCACTGGCTACGAAAACTCTTCCAATCAGCTTAAAAGAAGTATTATCAATAGTTATTAAAACTGTGAATTTTATTAGAAGTAGAGATCTTAATCATCGTCTTTTTAAAACACTGTGTCACGAAATGGACGCAAAACATGAGGCACTGCTACTGTACCACACGAAAGTGCGCTTGCTGTCACGAGGCCTGGTTTTGAAAAGAATTTTCATGTTGAAGACAGAAGTATCACTTTTTCTAGAAGAAAAAGATAACCCACTCTTCGATTATTTTTCAAAAAAAAAAAAGATTTTACATACATATTGGCTTACCTGGCAGATATTTTCAACCACATGAACGATATAAGTCTTTCAAATCAAGGGACTGATATCACCATTATGGATGCACCTGAGAAATTACAGGCATTATTATGGAAAATGCCACTTTGGAAAAATAGAATTCGAAATGCAATTATTGAAATGTTGGACGAAGTGCTTTCTGAAAATGGATGTCGGCAAGATAATATGTTACTGAATAGCTTGAAAAAAGAAATCTGTGAACACCGGGAAGAACTTCAAATTTCATTTTAAAAAATTATTTCTATTTGAATGAGTTAAATACACTGCTGGTCACCCAAATTGCAACACCAAGAAAGACAAAAGATATCACAACAAAATTTATTTTGTAGATAACATGTTGACCAAATATCAAGTGATTAAATTTATAATTTATAGAATTCTGTGAAGTTAGGTTCCAGCCGAAATCTGTAGCCAGAGTAGCCGCTATTGTTGGAGATCACCTATGCCACACGCCTCGGCATTGATTCAAAGAGACTTTGGATGTGTTCTTTGGGTACAGGGTTGATCTGGTGTGGCAGTTGGGCATGTAATCTGGGTCAATCGTTGAGCGATCATGGACCACACGTTTTCTATCGGCGAAAGATCCGGAGAGCGAACTGGCCAGGGAAGCAATTCAATCTGGCGATTGACGAAGATCCCTTAGACAATGCGTGCCACGTGTGATAACGCACTATCCTATTGAAATGCGGCTGCGGGCAAGCTCTGAAGGTAAGGAAGGACAACTGGCTCCAGCACCTCGGAAATGTAGCTCTGGCTGTTTAAAGTACCGGCAATGCGTACTAGAAGAGTGCGAGAGTGATATCCAATACCGCCCCATGCCATAATACCCGGTGCAGGACCAGTGTGGAGGCGCATAACGCAGCTGTTCAGCATGCTCTCTCCACGGTGTCTCCAGACTCGAATGCGGCCACCGTGATGTTGCAGACAAAAGCGTGACTCGTCAGTAAAAACAATTTCATTTCATTCCATTCTGTCGTCCACATCCTTCTTTCATCGCACCATTGACGGTGGAGACGTCTATGGTTCTGCGCCAATGGTAGACGAAGCAATAGACGTCTTGCGGCAGACCACTCTGCTGTAAACGGCGTCAAATAGTACACTGAGACACTGGATGATGCGTTACAGACTGAATGTGCGGTGCTATGGTTTGTAATGTGACTGAGCGATCAGTCACTGCCATGCGCACAATTCGTCTGTCATCACGTGAAGTGGTGCACTGAGGTGGATGCAATCGAATACGTCGGTCCGTCGCACCCTCCTGCACCCAACGATCACATATCCGCATTACAGTTGTTTGGTTTCATCCAACACGACTACTGATTTCCCTGAAAGATAATCCACAATCTCGGTAGGCCACTATCCTTCCTCTTCTGAACTCGGATACTTAATCAAAAGATGATCGCTGTTTTCTACGAGACATAATTGATCGTTTTTTGAAAAAACCACAAGAAAAACATAATTACCGATCGTGAAATCATGGAAATCTCCAAGACTTAAATAGCGCTTTGAATAGGCGCCACAGACGCGCGTAATGTGCGTCTGCGCTGAAATTCTAATCATTTGCATATCTCACCTCCGCTAATGCATGTTGTAAATTTCAAGTTATTTGCATGCTTCTTTCGGGGTGTTGCATTTACGGTGGCCAGCAGTGTATTTTTTTTTAATAAAAATACTTTTTTTTTTCAATTGCAACAGTATACAAAAAAGATTAACAAAAAAGAAGTTCAACTAGTTAAATGTCTGCTAGTATATAAGCAGAAACCACAGAATAGTTTATAATAAAGGCATTTTGACAAGGAAATGTTTTCATTCATTTACAAGTTCTGTTATTACTTTCTAGTTTTTTTTCTTCTGAGTAAATGATTATTTCTTCTTTTTCAGTACATCTTTATTAAAATAGCGTTATTTGAAAAAAAAAAATTTCTTCAATTTTATTTTTTTTTACTTTTGAACCTTTCGCATTTTTGTATTCTCTTTTAGATTACTATATATGTAATATATTAAACACTGAAAATTTATTATTTGCATCATAGAAACAACTAAAACCATACAAAATGATATTAACTAATAATCAGGTAAACGCTTTCCTTAGTTTTGACGGTGGGCAAAAAAAAAAAAAAAAAAAAAAAAAAAAATCACTTGAAGAAAAGGTTCGGGAAAAAACACCTCAAAAGTAACTACTATTATATCATAATAGTAGTTACTTTTGAGGTGTTTTTTTCCATACCTTTTCTTCAAGTGCTTTTTTTTCACAGCCGATGCAATTGGCACGTTAAACCACAATTTAAAAAAATTAAATATTTATTCGAATGAAATTATATATATATTTCTTATAAAAACATTGCTCCATAAGGATTAATTTAAACACTACATAGTATTTCACAGAATGATTAAGACTCAACTTTCCACTATGCATTTTCTTAAAATCGAAGAATAAGACTGGGGATCTAATTTTTTATTTTCTTTGAATTTATACAAGTGCTTGGATCTTACCTAATTCAGGTAAGGGGATTTCAAATCTGAAATTAGTTTTGTTCGTAAAGCTTCAGATTCTTTTTTTCTTCTCAAAAATGTTTATTTTATTTTTTTATTGAGAAAAATACATGTTTATGAAGAACAAATAGAAGCTAATATATATATATATATATATATATATATATATATATATATATATATATATATATATATATATATATATATATATATATATATATATATATATATATATATATATATATATATATATATATATATATATATATGTATATATGTATATATATATATATATATATATATATATATATATATATATATATATATATATATATATATATATATATATATATATATATATATATATATGTGTGTGTGTGTGTGTGTGTAGTTAGTGTTAGAGTTTACTATTTCTGCGAATTGCATCATCCGTCATCATGCCATATTTGAAAGAATTTCATCATCTATTTCTTCGTTGAAAGGCACTAGCGAGAAAGTCCCGAAAGGATAATTAACTCTTTTTTCCATGGAACAATCTACGGTAGCATTCATATTCGATTCGGTGACCCTGCGAGTAGACAGCACTCACTGGTCATGATATCACTGTTAAACTTATTTCCTTTTTTCTATTAAATGTTAGAATTGATTGTTAAAATATTGTCTTAAATACAAAAAGGACGAAAAGAAAATAAAGGGAGAAAATTTAAGCTGCAAGTAAATAGAACTCATAAAATAAGTTCAAGCGGAGAAAACGTGGAAAAATTGCAAAACAATGAAAAAAAGGGAAAAGAAAAATAATAATAAAGATATCCGAAGGAAGGAAAAAAAATTAATAAAAATCCAGAAAATAAAAGATATAATTTTTTCATCAGCTCACACGATTATACTTGTGAAAACGAGTGCTTTTCTAATATTGTATCAATATAGCAAAATATATCAATGCAAGAATGTGAGGAGCACTCAAAAAAAATTTTCAAAAAATTTACAACAAATAAAATAAAACACATTTAGTAAAAATATCACTTAAAAACAAAAAATTAATTTATAAAAAAAACAAAACAGAATAAAGTATACAACGAAATCTATAAAGCGAGTAGCGAATTCAAAATAACTTACATGAACGGGAAATTTTTCAAGAATGATTTAAAATTTTTTCGTAAGAAGATTGCCAGATTACAAATATGAAAACAGAAGAGCAAAATAAGGTAAAAGCGTAAATCTATTTTATTTCACGACCGAAAGTATGAATGTTTTGCTAATTCCGTATTATAATGTTCGCTAACAAACAATAAACAGTACCCGAAACATTGTAATTCTGAAATTCGACTTCCTTTATTATCTAATTAAAAAGCTTGTTAAGAAGTCAGCGAAAACGAATATTTTAAAAATAAATAACACTTACTCGGCTAATAGCTACTACTTGATAAATGTCCCTTTTAATACAGTGTTTCCATTATCGTCAAATCAAAGATCCCCATCTTTGATTTTTTACAAAAATGGAAACATTATAACACGTATAAATCAAAGATGGTATCATGGGGTATTACTAAAACTTAAGGACCATTTTTATAATTGTCTTTACTTTTAGGTACTGTACATGTATATGGCGTGCTTAAAATTTATATAATATTAGTACAACCAACGGAAGCTGTTGTTCATTGTTCAATGACAAATATTTAAAATTGGCAGCTACTCAATTAAAAACTACTGTTTGTGATTTCACAAAAAGATCTTGGTGATCTCAAAGGCCTTATTTCTCGGTGGCTATGATTTTCTTCGGGCAAGGAGTATGCGAGCTAGTCGGCGGAAAGGGATCAAAACTTTTATTGTTAGCCACACAAAAGCAATGGAATAAAAACGTTGTAAAAATGTATTGTCGCATTTAATATCTCATTACCTAACTAAATTGAAACAAGGATATAGAAAGAGAAACAAACTTTCAAAGAGATGGGAAGAGAAACTTCCAATACATCTCTCTCCCTCTTTATCTATAAAAATAACTAAAAAAAAGTTAATGAATGCAAATGATATTAATAAACGTTAAAAGAAAAATGTTAACCTTCCAGGATTGTAAAAATAAAAGTTATCGAAAAAGGGTCTGAGACAAGCAAAGAAAGAGAAACAAGTTTCCAAAACATCTCCTCTCGTGTAATAATATTTATTAACGTATAATAAATAGACGGCGGATAGTATGCAATTGCATACGTGCACATGCAATTGCATATTTTAGCACTTTTTGCCATTTGTGCATATAAATGCATAAAAAGGTATATTTGCTCTTATAAATGCATATTTTCAGCATTTTATGGCTTTTCCCTCCTAAAACCATATCACTATTCTTTTTATGTTAGCATAAGGAACGCTTTAAATTTTGTTTTGTCGTTCTTTATCACCTGAAAGGGTCAGCTGGATTGATGTTGCTGGGGATGATTACAATCACGTGAAAAAGATGTAGAAATGAGGTGTGTGTCGGGAGGGGGGGGGGTACAAAGGGCCCACCCAAACAGACATTCCTCATAGAAACCTCAGAAAGGGATGGTCAGATATTCTATGAAGGGATGTCTTTTCCTGGAATAAATAATTGTCAATCTTTTTGGGAAAAATAAGCCTTCTGTGGTAGGTAGAAAATGACCTCCCTTTCCTGTGATTGATTAGTTAAAAGGTGGAGTGAATACATTTTCGGAGAGAGCTGCTATTCTAACATATTTCGATAGTCCATCCGATAGATAGATAGTTTCGACATCCATCAGTTGAATACGTAGTTAGTGAAGCTTCGAACGTGATTTTCGTCTGCTGAATTTTATAATATGCCAAAAATTAAGTCGACTAAATCAAATTTAATGAAGACATGGATTTCGGACTATGGGAAGGACTTTACGACCGATGGGGAAATAGTATTTTGTGTGATTTGTCAAAAACACATTTCCTGTGAAAAAAAGTACCAAATCGATCAACATATAAAGACTAATGCTCACTCCGCGAAGAAAAAGGAGAATACAAAAGGATTTGTTCAAAGTTTATTAACTATTCCTATTCAAGCAGCTAAAAAGGAAAGTGATTTTTCTAGTAATTTATGCAAAGCCTTAGTAAGCAGCAATATTCCTTTAAAAAAGTTAAATAATCCAAACTTAAGACAGTTTCTTAAAAAATATTGTACCAATCAGACCATTCCCGATGAATCGACTTTAAGAAAGAACTACCTTCAACCGATATATAACGAAGTACAGGATGATATTCGACGAGATATTGGAGATGGCCCTATTATGGATTGAAGTCGATGAGACGACAGATAAGTGCGGTCGCTATATTGCTCATTTTATTTGTGGAAAAATGGATAATATTCCTACTCGACCACATCTTCTAGCAAGCAAAGCCCTTGAAAAAGTCAATCATTCAACCATAGCAAGGTTTGTCAATGATTCTATCAAATTATTATGGCCTGATAGAGATGGTTCTGAAGATGTTTTGATTTTTGTCAGTGATGCCGCTCCGTATATGGTCAAATTTGCAGCAGCACTGGAAATTTTTTATCCCAGAATGCTTCATATTACATGTTTGGCTCATGCTGTTCACAGACTGGCTGAGACTGTTCGAGAAGTATTCTCCTCTGTGAATGATTTAATTTCAAGTATCAAGAAATTTTTTCTCAAGGCACCTGTGCGCATAAAATTGTATAAAGAAATGCATCCTGATTTGCCCTTACCTCCACAACCTGTGATAACTAGGTGGGGTACATGGATTGAAGGTGCACGTTTTTACGCTTATAATTTTGATGCAATCAAGTCAGTTGTAGATGCAATTGACAGTTCCTGTGCTTCTTCAGTTTATATCACAAAAGAATTACTACAGGATATCTCTTTGCAGAAGGACTTGGCCATAATTGACACTCACTTTTCTTTCTTAAGTGGAGCAATAACAAAGCTCGAAACACGAGGTCTTCCCCTGGCTGAGGCCATATCCGAAATTGAAAAAATTCAACAGTGCATCAATGCTCTTCCAGACTCAGTTGGGAAGAAAGTAAAAGAAAAATGGTGTTTCGTTCAAAACAAAAATTCGGGTTTTGCAGCAGTGAAGAAGATAAATGATTTTCTTAATGGAAACGGAACTGAACTTCCACTGAAAGTAAAACCAATGAGTACGAAATTGTACCAGTTTTGTCCAATAACATCGGTTGACGTGGAGAGGTCATTTTCTGCTTTCAAAATGATCTTTGATGACCGACGACATCAATTCACCCTTGAAAATTTGGAAAAACATTTAGTTGTGTATGCAACAAAAATTATTCAGTTTAATAAAATCTTTCCGGAAAATGCGATGATTTTTCTTCTCTCATTTATCATACTTCAGTTTTAGGCTTTTTCTTCAGAAATGTGTAGATTCAAGTAATAAATATTTTGATTTTCTTCCTTTTAACAAAAAAAAAAATGTTTTAGCTGTGTTTGTTGGAAAAAGTAAGTAGTAGTATTTAAATAAGTTGAACTTTTAATTTTTATTTTAAATGCATATTTCTAGTTTTAAGAGCATATCCATATATTCAAGTTTTTTAGTGCATATTTGCATGCATATTTTGACCGTTTTTTAGTGCATATAATCCGCTGTCTAATAATAAATATTATTATACGTTAATACTTTTTGTCAAATGAGAGAATCAGGATATTATTTTTATGCTCTACTACTTCCGCAAAAACAATTAAGACATAAATATATATTCAGTGGATTTTTTTTAATAATTTTAATTTTTTTTAATAATTTTTTTATAGATCCGAGGGTCACCAGACTGCAGGCAGATTTTTACCTAAATCAATTTCTTACAGGCCATGGCGTGTTTGGTAATCATCAATACCGCCTTTTCGGGAAATCCCCAAACTGTAAATTCTGTGGTGAATTCCAGGATATAAAACATCTATTACTTGACTGCCCCGAATTCCAGACGTGCCGTGGATTCCAGACGTGATTTTAACTATCGATTTTTAAAACTTTACAACTGCTTTTTCATCTTATCTATTTACACGATGATGTTAGTTTTATATTTGTTGGGTTTTACATTATTCGTCAATTTAAAGTTTTACTATTTCACCCAAGTTTTAATTTCCCATTTTAAAATTGCTCTTTTTAAAATTTGTTGCTAATGTACTTTTAGAATTTTCTTGCTTTGGGGCTTTTCCCAGGTTTTAAATTTGACTTTTGTTCTATTGCTTAATATTTAACTTACTCGCCCGCCATGTTCATGGGCTGTTGCCGTTTATTTTATGTATTTCATGTATTTTATATATCTTATGTATTATATGATTTGTACTGCTTTTTGGTTCTAAATAAACATTTACCCGTTTGCCCTAAATTGGGACAGGTCGGGGTAAATTTTCATAACTTAATATTCAGTGGTCCTTGCATGAAAAGGCATATATTTCTGTGAATGCATACTAAAATATAATACTTTAAAAAAATTAGCAAATGTGCGGTAAACATTTGGCCATAAAGTAGCAAGATACAGAAATTTTGCTCAATTTCCAAGATCCTTTACTGCCTACCCCAAAACTAGAAAAGTATAACATTGTCTAGAAAAGAAGTCTTTACATTATAGAAGAAACAAAATAAATCTGTAGATCTATTGTTATTGATTCAAACTTTATATAATACAGCTGCAAACTTTGAGGCTCTTGTGATGTCAGCCGACGTCACCTTCCGTCATCACTACAAGTCGACGACGACAGCCCGTAGTTTCTGAATAGCGGCGCTGCCTTACCGTTCCATAGAGTATATAAACACGTTTCTAATAGATGTTCATCGCTCCCTTCCGGCCGCCAGCCAACTTCGACGAGAAATTATGAAGCTGCGTTTAAATATGCATTTTCGGACTGCGGAATTTCCCCGCAATATCTTCCATCGCCACCAATGACTATACCTTCTGCCAAGAAATTCTTTCGACAGCTACCCGTAGATCTTGAAAAGCTTGAGAGAAACTTATATGGATATGGCAACGAAGTACAATCATATCAGTGTTGTTAGTTGTTATTTTGTCACTCTTAGAAACAGTGCCTGGCTAGTTCACGACGAGAGGGTGAAAGCACTAAAGGAACAAGAGCCCACTCATGAACCTAGTTCACTAACGTCACAAAATTCGGAGCTTAGTGAGGAGGTCTCGGCCTCCGAGACAGAACCCCAGACAGAAAATCATGTGGAATCGTCCACCAAAAAGAGAAAGAGGACAAAGAAGAAGAAATCAACTGATGTAGACTCAACAAAGCCTACAAACTCTTCTTTTGATCCTTCAACTTTGCCGGTGAAAGCTACCTCAATCCCAATGGAAACTCAGGAAGAGAGCCCAGCAAAAGACCCAGAGCCACCCACAAACGTACAGAGTGCCCATCCATCTGAGAACCTAAAAGTTCTCATCCGAGGGCTTCCTTTGGACTTTAATAAGGACTTTATTTCCCTGGAATTAAGGAAACAAAATTTAGAAATCCTGAAAGTAGTTCAGTTCCAAAAGAGAGTGAGTGGGGCTTATAGGCCACTCCCACTTTTCCTCATCATTATGCCTGAGATAGGAAACTACATGAAGATTTATCACATTGAAGCCATTAAAGACATTCCGATCAGTGTGGAGAAATTCCGTGGCGGCCGTGGGCCGCTACAGTGTTTCCGCTGTCAAGGCTTTGGTCACTCCCAACGTACCTGCACTTCCGATCCAAGGTGCATGAAGTGTGCCGAAGGGCACTACTCATTCCAGTGCAAAAAGAGTAAAGATACGCCAGCCACATGCTGCAACTGCCGAAAGGACCATACTTCTAACTACTCCGGGTGCGAGGCCTGCCACAGGAGAAAAAGATTCAGCAACAAAGCCTCAACTCCTGCAGACACAGCTCATCGCTTGGTTACTCTAATGAAAGAGTTACAAGATCTTTTGAAAAACCAAGAGGCACTTAGCCTTCTTCTGACACTTCTTCAGGGGAATACCCCATCCCAATGATGATTTTCTTCACTGCAACACAAGTTCAGCCTCTACAATGGACTTTTACTTTGTTGATATCGTACTTATATCTTGTGAAATTAGGACTTTTTAATTTAGGACTTACTAGTTTCGATGAATCGGTTAGAAGCGCTTCGCCGAGATACTACACATTTCCAACGTTCCAACGATGTTCATCGCTAATCTTGTTACGTGCTGCAAGCATGTAATTTGTTATGTTTTGTTGTTTTATTAAATACTAGGAGGCTTCTCCCCCTGCTCGCTGGCGCTCACCAACCCCCGGAACTGCTTTCGCAGTTCATTTGCTCGCTTTGCTCGCTCATTGGATACGTTCTTAACGTCTAGCTTTTGTATACTTTATTGAATACTGAAGTTCCGAAAACTTTTCACTGTAGAAAATTCTGAACCTGTACATATCAATATTAATTTGAAATTGCAATTGTTAATTTGGGCATTTGGCGACACAACACTTATAGAATTGAAGGATTTGTTACGTCAAGTGCTCAGGTATCATAATTTTTGATTCATGTTGCTAAGTTAACTTTCAAAAAATTCTATGGCTGGCAACAGCATTTTTATTTTTTAAGTTGTTTATTTTTATTTTTACCGCAGCTGAATTGAACAACCTGATAATGCTCACTCTGGTTATTGTTTCCGTTTTTAAAAGCGCTATATGTTGAGCCACCTCAGCTAGATTTGGCATGTGACATTTTTAGATGCAATCATTGGTCGATTTTCTAACGTTGCCATTCGGGAAGTTGTAATGAGGCTTTTTTTTGGTGCCGTGTAAGAGAAATATATATATAGATATAATTTAGTTATTATGTGTCTTAATTGGAATACTACACCAAGGCTACTTCACAACACAACACGTGGCGACGAATAATGGGATTGTATTCCACTGATCTTACTCCACGAAAATTAGAATCTTACCGCACGGTATGACGAAGTTCAACTTCGATTAGATTTCTGTGAAGATGCAATTGGATTTCAATTAGATGTCTGTGAAGAAGACTGCTGGCCATGAGTTGTTGATGAGATCCAATACCAGTATTATTTTATGCTTCCGGTAGGTGTTTAAATGCGTTTTTTTTTCTCTCTTTTAGCTGTTTGTGGAATTAAAACTTTGTCTATAATTCGGACTTTAGTTTCGCCGAAGGAAGTTACAGAATTTAAATTTCAAGAATTAATTAAACTTTTAAAAGAACATTTTTGTCCTAAATCTTCAGAAATATTTCGACGTTTCAAGTTTCATAAGAGATTTCAATCAAAATTAGAATATGAGAATGCTTACGTTACCGAGTTAAGAAAGCTGGCCGAAGATTGTAATTTCGGGGAAACTTTGTCAGAACGTTTACGAGATCAATTAGTCTGCGGTATTCGTGATGAAGAAGTTCAAAGAAGATTGTTGGCTGAATCTAAATTAACTCTTGAAAATGCAATTTCTGTTGCCGTAGCATCTGAGGTTTCGGCTTCCCAATCAAAGCATATTCATACCCAAAATTCTTCTTATTCTGAGAATTCGGATGTAGTTGATTTCGTGCGTGGTAGGAACAAAAGAAATAATGCGCGATTTAGTAAACAAAATTCTAATGTTTCAGGTTGTAGCAATTTACAAATTCAAAATTCTAAAGTGTGTTTTGATTGCGGTAGTAAACATGAACGTTCAACGTGTAAATTCAAAAATGCAATATGCCATTCTTGTGATCATAAGGGTCACACTGTAAAAGTTTGTCGGAAGAAAAATAAAATTGAAAAAACAGCGTGCAAATGAAATTGAAATTCAACCCGAATATTTGAATGTTTTAAGTTCTCAACCTCCATTTAAGAAAAATGTTATTGTTGAGGTTGATAAGGAAAAATTAGAAATGGAAATTGATTCGGGTTCCTATTATTCGATTAGTTCTTTGCAAGCGTTGAATAAAGTTTTCCGTTCTAGGAAACCCGCGATCGAAAAAACTTTAATTAAACTGCGCGACTTTTCTAAAAACGGAATTTCACTAGCTGGCGTATGTAAAGTTGAAGTTGTGCATAACTTTTTCAATTCTAAGTTAGAATTGTTAATTTCAAATAATCACTGTACGAATATTTTAGGGTATTCTTAGTTTGAACCTTTAGGAATTTCAATAACAGGAGTATACGAAATTAGAACTGGAATTATCGAAAAAGTTCTTAAAAAATACGATGATATTTTTGATAATAAATTGGGTTCGTAAACGGGTAATCCAGTGTCGCTTCGTATAAATACGGATATGGCGCCTGTTAGATGTAAAGCAAGAAGCGTGCCTTTGGCAATGAGGCCCAAAATTGAAGCCGCCATAGCAAAACTTCAAAGTGAAGGAGTAATTGAGGAAATTACAAATCCAAAATGGTCGACACCGGTTGTTCCAGTGATTAAACCGTCAGGTGAAGTACGTTTGTGCGGTGATTATAAAATCACGTTAAACAAAGCAATGAACGCACATCCTTATCCAATTCCCGCGGTAAATCATCTTCTTTTTAATCTTAAAGGAGGAGGATATTATGCTAAGATAGATTTGGCTCAAGCATATTTACAATTACCGGTTGATGATGCTTCCGCTGAAGCTCAGACTATAATCACACATAAGGGTGCGTATAAGGTGAAAAGACTTCAATTCGGAATTAACGTAGCCCCAGGGATATTTCAAAATTTAATCGAAGATTTGTTTCGAAATTTAGAAGGGGTTGTTCCTTATTTTGATGATATACTTGTCAGAAGAAGTTCGGAAGAAGAGTTAGCCGCTCGCTTGGAACAAGTACTAGATCGTTTGAGAAAAGCGGGACTTAAGGCAAATGGAAGCAAATGCTTATTTGGGGTAACGGAAGTAGATTTTTTGGGCTACCGTATCGATGCGAAGGGCATCCACCCCTCCAAAAGTAAAGTAGAAGCGATTCATGCTTTTCCGGTACCTAAAAATAAAGTTCAGTTACAAGCGTTTTTGGGTTTGATAAACTTTTATAATAGTTTTCTAAAGGGCAGAGCTACTAAAGCTGAAGTATTACATAGGCTTCTAGATAAGGATTCAGTGTGGAAATGGTTTGAAGTTCACGATGAAGCTTTTCGAGATTTAAAAGATTTATTAAGTTCCGAAGCGGTTTTGGTTCCGTTCGATGAAAAATTGCCGACAACTTTAGTTTGCGATGAATCTCCGTTTGGCGTAGGAGCTGTCTTAAGTCATGTTCTTGAAAATGGTTGCGAAGCACCAATAGCTTTCGCATCGCGTACGCTCACGTTGACAGAAAGAAATTATGCGCAAATCGACAAAGAGGCGTTGGCAATTGTGTTCGGTATAAAAAAATTCATCATTTTGTTTATGGACATAAATTCACTATTATAACTGATCATCAGTCTCTGCTAGGAATTTTTTCAAAAAATAAGTCCACTAAAGAAATTTTTTCTCCTTGTATGTTGAGATGGTCTTTAATACTTAATGCATATGAATATACTCTAATTCATAGACCAGGGAAAAAGATTCAAAACGCAGATTCTTTAAGTAGACTCCCAAAAGAAATTGATATATTTGAGGTTCCCGCTCCTTTAGTGGTATTGTTTACCGAGGGTTTACAAGATCCTCCGCTTCAGGCAGCAGAGATTGCAAAATTGACATTGTGTGATCCAATATTGGCAAGAGTACTAAATTGGGTTTTAAGAGGATGGCCAAATGACAAACCGGATAAAAAATTTAAGACTTTTTTCTCTAAACGTAACGAACTTTCTACCCATCGAAATTGCTTGTTATGGGGTAATAGAGTAGTTATTCCAGTGAGTGGGAAATCACGTGTTCTCCAGGCTCTACATCTGGGACACCCAGGGATCAAAAGAATAAAAGCTCTCGCACGTTCATACGTGTGGTGGCCAGGCATGGACTACGACATAGAAGTGCATGTTCAAAGATGCCAGGAATGTCAACAGACACGTCATGCCCCTCCTAAGGCTCCAGTGGCTCCTTGGGAGATTCCAGAGAAACCTTGGTCCTGTCTTCATATAGATTTTGCAGGTCCGTTCCAGGGACAAGAATTTCTCATCATAGTAGATGCCATGTCAAAGTGGATAGAAGTGCGTCATATGACTTCTACGTCTGCTTCTGCAACAGTCGACGTCCTGCGAGAAATCTTTGCTACCCATGAGATACCTGAAGTCATCGTTTCCGATAACGGAGGACAGTTTCGAGCATCGGAGTACCAGACTTTCTTAGAAAGGAATCTCGTCAGAAGGGTTATGATCGTTCCAAGACGTCTGTCCGGAAATGGTCAAGCTGAAAGAACAGTCCAGACTGTCAAAGATGCCCCCAAAGACGTATTGTGAAGGGAAATTGGAGGACAGGGGTGAAAGCGAGACGGAAAATAGGAAAGGCTGGTAGTGAACTTTTTCAGTTATAGCTAGTTTTGGGGAGGAGTTTACTTATTCTTTTTTTAAATTTTTCAACAATATCTACTTAATCTTCGAAAAGTAGCAGTTTTATATATATGCTAAAATTTTAAAAAAGAAATCTTGATAGTTACAGATGTTTTATTTTTTTCGAAAAAAATGCTGGAATGAAATGTCTTACGTACCAGTTTTTTCTCTTTTCCGTCTTGCTATTTAAGGCCTTTCACCCATGTTGGAGGAAGAGGCTTGCCAAGTTCTTTCTTCAACAACATTGCACTCCCACCACAACAATAAGGGCTAGTCCCGCGGAACTGTTGATGGGGAGGAAGCTAAGGACCGTCTTAGATAGACTCCATCCAGATCTGACGATTGAGAGGAAGTCGAGACAGGAGCAAGATGCGTATAGAAAAAATGGTCGTTCTCTTCCAAGATCGTTCAGTGCCGACGATCCTGTCTTTTAGAGAAACTATGGACAGGGTTCAAAGTGGTTTTCAGCAACGGTAATTAAACCCACAGCTCCAGTTTCCTACCAAGCTGTGACAACAGGAGGCGAGGTAGTTAAACGTCATGTGGATCAAATGCGGAAGCGAATTCCGTATCCGTTGACTGTTCCGTCTGATCCTAGTGTAGCATCTCCACCAGCAAAGAGTTTTGAGACGGAAGTACCATCCTCCATTCCTTCTAGTGCAGATTCTGAGCGAAGTGGTTGAACCTACAATACCAAAACAAGAGTCTTCTTTTCCAGTTCCAGAACAGAATTCCAGAACCTTGAGGCTCAGACGTACCATCGTCGGGCCAAACAGGTATAAAGACTTTGTTCTATCCTAGGGCAAAGGGGTGTTGTTGTGTCAGCCGACGTCACCTTCCGTCATCACTACAAGTCAACGACGACAGCCTGTAGTTTCTGAATAGCGGCGCTGCCTTACCTTTCCAAAGAGTACACGTTTCTAATAGATGTTCATCGCTAATCTTGTTACGTGCTGCAAGCATGTTACTTGTTATGTTTTGTTGTTTTATTAAATATATAATTTAGTTATTATGTGTCTTAATTGGAATACTACACCAAGGCTACTTCACAACACAACAGAAGCCCATATCTGAGTAATCGAATTTAGAAAGAGTGATGGAAAAGCTGTAAATTGTTTTTAAAAAATGTGACTTAGCCCAATATAAATATAAATATCTGAAGTTAACAGCTCCCTCCCTCCAATGAGAGCTTTAATTTGTATCTAGAATTTACTGAAGGGGAGGGTAGAAACATATTCGCTTCTATTTATAGGCAAAAAACATGTTTCTGGCGTAATTTTTCTTTAAGGAGAATCGAATGAAATCACAACATCCAGGTCAATATACTCAATAATTGAGAAGCTATTTAAATTTTATATAGACGAAGAACAAATTCTGACTCATAAATATTTATCTGTCTTCCTTTACTATCCAAGTAAATGAGGTTTGGATTTCATTATTGTTTTTAAGCAATCGCTAAAAATAATTCAGTTTACTAATAGTTAAATATAGTTATATGTAATATCACTCATCTCATCATATATAATATCACACATCTTTTATATATTTATAAAAGATGTAACTAAGAATTGATTACTAAGAATTGATCTTAAGAAAACTAATGCTGAGATTAAACGAGCCTACGCACACAATAAGAGGAAAACTTGTATTGATAGGTGCAGTAAAATCGATGCTAGAACTCCCAGCACAAAACTGTGGAAACTTGCCAAGGTTCTGGGTAAGCAGCCTCCTCAAATAGAAAAATGCAATACAATTGTGAGCCAGGTCGGTAATGTTCCCCTCAACGAAAATGCTGCTGCAGACTGTTTGGGTGATTACTACGCGCAAGTGAGTAAATTGTCATTCAATGAAAATGATAAATCAATTGAAGCAAATGCGAGAAATATGGTTCATAAATATTGCAGTTCAAACTTTGGAGACTCGATCTTTATTACTGCTTTTACTATGCATGAACTAGACTTTGTATTGAGTGTTGTCAATCCAAAGAAATCCCCTGGTCCCGACAATATACATGCTCATATGATTCTCCATCTTGGACCAAATGGCAAACTCAAATTGTTGGATATTATTAATCAGTCATGCAAAAGAGGTCGTATACCACTTCACTGGAAAAAGGCGATTGCCATCCTAATAAGGAAGATGGACAAAGATGCTGGAGTTCCTGAGAGCTATCGTCCCATCTCCTTGACTTGCATCCCGTGTAAAATAATGGAGAAAATGGTATTAAATAGGCTTATTTTTTTATCTCGAATCAAACCTGCTCCCAAAGGAGCAGTACGGTTTTAGAAAAGGCCATAGTACGATTGACCAAATTTTATATTTTTGCCAGAGTGTAAGAGACGCTCAGAATATGCGGCCCACTAATCATACTGTGGCTATATTCTTGGATTTTTCAAAGGCTTTTGACAGAGTGTGGCGAACAGTGGCGTACGCAGAATTTTTTCAAGGGGGGTGTTCATAATTTTCTGAAACTATTAAATAAAAAATTCGAGTATGTAATAAAGCACTATTATTTCCCTAATTTAGACAGCTAGACAATTTTGACTTTTTATTTAAACAACATTGTTTAGTTAAATTTTGATTTGATTTGATTTTTTAAGTTTAAGAACATATTTTTTTTTTTTATAATAAAAGGTAAAATATTTTATTTTTATTAAAAAGTAGGAATTAATCAAGCCAGAAAAACTACTCATAATGTAACAGCTACCTAAATAACAACTGTATGAAAGTGACTATTCTATAGAAGCCCAATGAATTTGACCAAAAAATTAGAAAAAATAACTTACCAACAAATAGGGAATTAAACCAGTATATAAACACGCTAAAAATTTAGTGATTTGTACAGTAATATCCAAACGACGGGTTTTTTTTTTTTTTTTTAGCATGTTCGTTTAAAATGTCTTCTGCAGCTGGGGTAAATTTTCTATAAATGTTTAAGAGCGCCAATCCATTCATTCTATTATTACCCGCTGAATTGTGTAAATAAGTCTTTAAACGGCGTGAAGTCGAAAAGGATCTTTCGTTTGCACTCATTGAAACAGGTAGAACGACCAATATTTCTAGGAGTTTGAAAATGTTTGGTGTTATATCTTTATTGCACATTCTAAAAGCATCCGCCGCAGTTTTTGGAACACTTCCTCCGTCTTCACTAATCCTTTATACCAGAGATTTAGTTCAGACTTAAGGCTTTTCCAAATCTTGAGCGTAAAATTCCACTAGTGCTTCAAAAGGCTTTATGTTTGAAGGTTGGCAAATGAAAGGATCGGCAGGAAGAAGGCACTGAAATCCTTTCAAAATATCACGATGCGATACAAATCTTAAGTCTAATTGTGTTATAAAATTTTCTATAAATGGAATAAATACACTAACTTTTAAATATGTTTCGGATGTCGATGAGGGAAAATTAGCGCGATTTTTCTGTCTTCCCGTTAATCTAGGGATTTCTATGGAATATCTAATGCTTGTTACCATAAGAGAAGAAGAGCTGAATATTTCAGTGGCATTTTCACGCATTAATTTTAGTTCATTAATAACATCTTCTGCAAGACTCACTGTCTTTATCAAATCTATGCTTGTTTTTTTGTAGGTATCTACAAAGATGGATTGTTATGGTGAAAACTTCGTAAATGCACAAAAGAGACATTACGAACTGGCAATTAGATACTGTGCACAGTAAAGAATAAGCTTGAGTAGCCTTATCCTTCCATTCTGATATTTTTTGAAGAGTTAGAACGTTAGGCTCGAAAATTTCCACCACAGCGGTTACTGAGTCGTATATTTCCATCCGACGGGTTGCACAAAGCTGTTTAATTTTCTTTCATCTCGAATCCTTATGTCCTCTTATAGCGAGACCTTGATTTCCACAACATAGGATGGTTTCAATGATTGGAGTAATGTTTTTTCTAATTTTCTTCTGCTTGCTGCACTGTCAACTTGTTCATCCCCAGGTTTCATCTTTGCAAGTAAAATATCGTTTAACGTCCCAGCAGCTTCGATCGAGTTTTTGTGATAAAGACATTTCTCCTGTTCAGAAAATCGCTCTACTGCTTTTTTCCAGTTGTCAAATTTTACATTGCTCACAGTTGACCTAAAGGCTGCTTGCCAGAACCGGCACCACTTGGGGTGAAAAGTAGACAAAATTTGCAAAAAGCACAACCCTTAACCTCTGAATATGCAAGCCATTTCCAGCGATAAAGCCATTTGTACTGAAATTTCAATTTTCTTTTCCTTTTTTCGGGAAAAACAAATGCGGGACTGGGTTCCCAAACATTTTTTAGTATATCCAGTCTTTTATCCTCGCATGTACTATCTTCTGAGAAAAGTCCAATGTCATATGGGTGGGAAGTAACACTTTGAGGGCCACTTTCACATTCATCAGATTTTGTTATGATAGAAACGTTTTCTTCACCGGAAGTATCACATTTCTGTTCTACAGAAGAACTTGCATTGGTACTAGATGCTGTCCCCTCACTAATTTTAGGTCGTGATTTTTTCTCCAGATAATTAAAAATTGTTAAATTCTTGCGTTTTGACATCCTAAAATCCAAGAACAGCAACAAAAAAAATTATATATATATATATATATATATATATATATATATATATATATATATATATATATATATATATATATATATATATATATATATATATATATATATATATATATATATATATATATATATATATATATATATATATATACAGGCTATGATACGATCTCAAAGTTACGAGCTGGAATGAATAACTTCAACGAGCACAGTATCTCCAATGGTATTGTTACTGATTTCTTCACTAGTCGAAATAGTGGCGACGACGAGTTCGGCTATTGAATGGACTTTTTGTTGAGACAAAACAAAACAGATTTAGCGACGAGCTCCGAAAAATAAGCGGCAGAGATAACTCTTAGTCTGACTAACTAACTCCACCATACTCTGTTTCTCCTTTTATATAATTTTTCACCGCATGTCCAAAATTCTCGAATCGTCTCAAAGCCGACAGAACGTCTAGAGTTCCAGAATCATTGCGTAAAGACCTCGCCAGTCTGGAAAACTATCGCGACTGGCAGGACAGAAAGGAACCAGCGATCGGGGCTCGCCCGTTACAGTATCACGTGAATTTGGTTTAAAAAGTAGAACCTTATTATGTAAATGTTTTTTCAGTATTCTGAGAAATACCGTGAGAAAAAAAAGTAGGCATAAGGCAAATAAAAATATATAGTCTTAAAAAATAATAGCCCGCATAATTTCTATTAAAATTTTTATTTTTGCCATTTTGTCTGAGCTTAAGGAGGGTGTTTAAACCCCTAAACCCCTCCCTTGCCCCTGGTGGCGAAATAAGCTAATAATCAAGCTTTTTGATGATTTTAGAATTAGAGGTAACTTTCTCCCCTGGATTTCTGATTATTTAAGGGCCCGAACTATCAGAGTTAAATTCAATAAGACCCTTTCAAGAAATTTTAGACTCGGCCAAGGAGTCCCCCAGGGTTCCGTCGTGGGACTCTGTTCTTTTGCCTATTTTTTGCTGGCATCGAAAAGGTGATCTCTAAGATATGTAATGTCTATATCTTTGCCGATGATGTCGTCCTCTGGCGCTGACATTAAGTCTATTGAAGACAATATCAACCTCACTCTAAAAGATGTGAGTGACAAAAACACAAACTGGTTTTTAACTCGTCTAAATCTTTTGTTAGTTTTTATACTACCAATAGACACATATACAATTATAAACCTACTATTTGTTTTAACGCTCAAATTTTACCTTATGAAAAGAATGCAAAATACTTGGGTTTTATTATGGACCAGGAGATTCTTTGAAATAAGCACATTGAACTGCTGGAATCTAAGTGTAGAAAGAGGTTAAATATCCTAATATATATTTCTGGGCAAGACTGGGGTGCATATGCTACAACTTTGAAATTAACTTACACTGCACATATTAGACCCATACTGGAATATGGGGCACCTATTTATTCCTGTGCTTCAGAGACAAACCTGAATAGATAGGAAAGAGTTCAAATTAGTGCGGCAAAAATTATTACTGTTTTGAGGCGCAGCTGTCCAGATAAAATTGTTTTGTTTGAGTCTAACCTCCAACCGTTATACATGAGAAGGAACTCCAATCTCAAGAAATACTACAATAAGATCATCAGTTTTGGTGACTAAAACAAAACCTCTTCCTACCTCAAAAATTGGAAAAATAACCATAGACTGAAGAGAAACAGACCCTTATCTTTGGCTGCTTCAATTCATCTTGTAGACTTGCAATATCCCTGCCAAATTGAACCTCATTCCTTGAGGTCATGTTTTAGCCCTGTTACTGATTTTTCTGGTATCCATTTCCACACGGAGCTGTTGTACCCGGCCCATAAAAGTAAAGACAACCCAGAATTTATGAGACAAATGGCTCTTGAAACTATTAGCCAAATGCCAACAGATGCTTTATAACTATATAAGACGGCAGCAAGAGTGACGAAAGTCATTTCGGTAGTAGGGTTTTTATTAAAGCACCCACGTACACATTGAAAATTTAGAAATTCTGAATTTTGCTCGGTTTTCAGATCTGAGCTTATTGCGATTGAAAATGGCCTAAGACATGTTGAGAATATTCGCGATCGCAACGAACTATAGGGGGCGTTGTTGTATGTGCCGAATCCCTGCGATTTCCATATGAACAGTCATTCAGTTACACTGGAGACGTCTTTAATGTAGCATTGTAACGTTCCATCTTTATTGTGGCTGATTAAATTTAAAAAAGAAAATTTTTTGTTTTCTTTCTTGTGCAAACGAAAACAAAATGGTATCTCTTTTTTTTTAGAGAAGGAACATCCAGAACACATTGGAAAAATATTTGTAAATAAAGAGAAAAAAATAGGTATATTCTTATAAGAGTTCAAACCTAATGCCTAAGAAATAGTTTTACTAAATTTAATGGTATAACATGAAAGGCCCATTTAAATTTTAACGTAAAATAAAGAATGTTCACGAAACAAAAAAAAAAAACAAAAAAAAAAAGACCCATTCTTTTTTAGTGTTACGAAAATGTATCTTTAGGACTTGCCAAAAAATAAACAAGATGCAATTTTATTTTTTTAAGAGCGAAATATTTTATGGAGGGAAGTATAACGAAAATGTACCAATGTCCATAACATGAAACTTTATCTTAGTAAACGTCCGTTTTGGAAATGTTATTTCATTTTGAATTTTATTTATTAGAGTTCATAATGGCTATAGAATCAGGCGAGAGAAAAGTTTGTTTTGAATCTATGCTAAACTCTATATCGGCCCATTTTCCACAGAAATCCGATTGACTACTTTGATTTTAAACAAAGTGTTTCATTTTAAGATTTTTTCCAAAAATTTTAAGTGTAGATTGGCGGCACTTAAAAATCTGCCAAATCTGTAGCTGTGGTTAATACGTAAGTACCGAATTTTTCTTCCATACTTTTCTGAATCATATTACTTCAAACATTAGAATATACAAGAAGTAAACATAAACACATAATGCTATACCATTTAATTTTTCAAAAAAAGTATTTTGACAACAATTTTCATCAAAATCTTATAAATTAAAAAACGTAAAACAAAGAATTCTTAGGATAAAAAACGATTTTAAAAATTCTTTATATTGAAATAAAAACTTTCATGTTTCTTTTTTTTTTATTCTTATAGTTCTTAATCAGACGTAAAAAAACCATTCAGTAGAGAACTATCATCAAATAAGAAAAAAAAATATTTACAAGCAAATTTTTTATTATAAAAATCATAACACTCACCTGTTTTATAAATACGCAGAATTCCAAATGAAATGGTCTTCGTTTGAAAATTTTATTTTCAAATAATATATGCATAGATTATCCCTTCATTACTTTTAGATAACATACCACACATCAAAATTTTATAATTGTAAGATCTTGATATGAATTTGAACATGTAGCTTGAAAACAGAATAGCTGAATTCTAGTTGAAATTATTCTTTCAAAACTAAAAAATACTTACCAAAGAAAACGATAAAAAATTTTTTAATAATCAGCGCAAATGAAACTATTTCAAGTAGTTCGGGTGATTCTTTATTGTTGTTTTCCGAATTATATAGATACAGAAATATATACTATTCTATAAGGAAGAAGAATATTCTATTACTATTACAGTTCTGAATTCACTTAATTCATTGGAATGACGAAAGCAATGTTGACTTCCTTTTAATTTGTAATGAATTGAAGACAGAAAAAATTATTTTACCGTAATTCACACATCTGTAACAGCAAGTAATCATGAAATTGGAAGTTATGTTGTTGGTAATAGAAAAGTAAAAATTATTGAGAAATTGTTCTTCAAATGCTTGGCGTGTTCTGCTTCAATGTTTGGCATATTCTGGTTAGTTTTTTCAAGAAGTTCTACCTTTTCCTTAGGGAATTTTTAATTCCTATTTGCTGCTAAGAAAATGGCGTCCGTCATTGCCAATGGTTATGTGGGAACTAATGCCCGATATTTGCAGTCTCCCGCTAGATGGCGTACTCGTGTGTTGCGATCGCGAATTGCAGAATACAGCAAATCTTCAATCCAACACTTTAGCAACTGGATGAATGTTGGAGACAGAGCTGTGGCGTAAATTTTGGGGATGCTCTTCAGGCTTTCAGCGGACTTTGGGGTACACTTCCAGTGGATTCCATCACACGTTGGAATCAAAGGTAACGAGATGGCTGACTCACTGGCTAAAGATGCTTCTTTGGAACCTTTACAGCCAGATATACCTTCCACTTTCAATGAGGTCTTTGAAGAGAAACTTCCAATACATCTCTCTCCTTATCTATTAAGGTAATTAAAAAAAGTCAATGAATGCAAATGATATTAATAATAAACGATAAAAGAAAAATCTTCACCTTTCAGGATTATAAAAATAAAATTTATCGGAAAAAGGTCTGAGAGGGAACAAAAAAAGAGGAGGAACAACAAACTTCCAAAAAGAGTAAAAGAGGAATTAACTTCCAAAAAACGAGTCTGTGCGCAAAGTCAAATACTTTTCGGTAGAACTAGAACAGTTTAATGAGGACCGATAATGACCACCCTTGGTTCCTTTAGCAGGGAGATGAAATCTGTCTCTCGACCACTTACTGACCACAACAAGTGATGCTTGACTTCGTTGTTTAACTGCGAACCATGCGAATTCCAAGATGTTAACAAGCTCAGGTTTTTTGTAGCATCTTCAGAATCGCATATGCGATTTTTTGCCATGCAGTAAGAATGCTCTTTTAAGAATGTGATAAGCTTAAATTCACTAGTAGCGACTTCTACTGATCATAAATTATTCCAAGATCCAGGAGATCAGGTGAGTAGAAATAAGCGACCAATCACGAAATCACGTGTGGAAAAATTCTTTACTGAGATGAACATAACAGATTATCTCACTTTTACTGAGGAAGACTTTTATTAACCCCATTTGTGTAACGGAAGGCTTTATTAAATTGTTTTGTCTTTATTCATTACGTAATGTCTTATTAAAATTACAAAGATATATACCTCCAGGAGTACTAGAGGTAATAAACTCTCTTACATATACTCAACTATGTAAACCTGCCTATCAAAAAACCCTGCCAATAAAAAGTAAATTGCTCTCATAGTAATGGAAAAAATATAGAAAGTGCTTTTAAAAGGTTATTTCCATGCAGATCTTATTCATCATATTTTTATACGAAAAATAAATGTGGATGGAAATGATAAATATATATATATATATGTTCTTTGTAACAGACCGTAAACAGAATATGTTTCCTGAATGATTTATATTATTATTAAACTATTCATGCAGTGTGTGTTAAATGCTTCCTTACAGAAGGAAAAATTATTAAAGCACTACCAGCAAATAGTGTCTGTGTAATGTGTGTCACTGTGGTAATGATGTTCTAACACAAAAATAATTTCATACAAAGAAATTTAATGTCTGTAGTTTATGTGCTTATGAGTTTCCAAGTGTAGTTAGTAAATAGTTGCTTAGTACTCTGGTAGTGTATGTGATATAGTTTTTTAAAGCAAACAAGAGTGACGAATAGTTAATACTTTTTTATTTTAGCTAGAAATTTATTTCTTGCAGTACATGTAATCAGAATTTTTTATCAAATTGTTCTCATTTTTCAGCTTTTAGTTGAGATACTTTGTTCATGCAGCATGGACGAAGAAAGTTTTTCTCAGAAAAGTAAACTTATTGTACATAGTGTTATTCATCCTGTAAGAAAATCTTATTCGTGTTGTATATGTAATAAAAGTTTTTCATTTAAAAAATATCTAACTATACACTGTCGTATTCATACTGGTGATAAACCGTATTCTTGTAGTGTATGTAATAAGAGATTCTCACGAAGAGATGCACTTACTGGACACAGCCGTGTTCATACTGGTGAGAAACCTTATCATTGTAGTGTATGTAATAAGACTTTTTCAAATAGAAGTTCACTGACTGGGCACGAACGTGTTCATACTGGGGAGAAACCTTTTTCTTGTAGTATATGCAATAAGAGTTTTTCAGGAAGAAGTACACTCACTATGCACAGACGTAGTCATACTGGGGAGAAACCTTTTTCTTGTAGTATATGTAATAAGAAATTTTCACGCAGTGGTGCACTGAATATACACAGTCGTGTTCATACTGGTGAGAAACCGTATTTTTGTAGTATATGTAATAAGGGTTTTTCAGACAGAAGTACACTGACTGGGCACGAACGTGTTCATACTGGGGAGAAACCTTATTCTTGTAGTATATGTAATAAGACTTTTTCAAAAAGCTGCAATTTGACTGAACACAGGCGTATTCATACTGGGGAGAAACGATCTGTGAGAAACTTTTCGTGTAGTATATGTAATAAGAGTTTTTCAGAAAGTGGTAAACTGAGTAGACACAGACGTGTTCATACTGGTGAGAAACCTTATTCTTGTAGTGTATGCAATAAGAGATTCTCACAAAGAGATGCACTTACTGCACACAGTCGTGTTCATACTGGGGAAAAACCTTTTTCTTGTGATATATGTAATAAGAGTTTCTCACGAAGAAGTTCACTGACTATACACAGTCATCTTCATACTGGTGAAAAACCTTTTTCTTGTAGTATATGTAATAAGACTTTTTCAAGAAGAGGTAATTTGACTATACACAGACGTATTCACACTGGTGAGGAACCTTATTCTTGTGTTGAATGTAATAAGAGTTTTTCACGAAAAGGTGATCTGACTAAACACATTCTTGCTCACGCTGTTTAGAACCTATATTCTCTGGTATTTGTAAAAATAATATGTTACATAACAGGGGTCTGTCCAGGCCGAATTTACTATCGTTTAGCGGTACCTTCACAAATGCAACTTTAGAAAAACGGTAGTTTCACAAAATACTTTTTCTTAAAATTTTATTTTTGTATCCCTTAAGAAATGATAAATCCATATTTTTGTGTTGATTTTTTAATTTAATTTTTCTCAAATTATGTCTAAATTTCCACAAAATAGGTACCTCTCAAAAAAACCTAGACAGACCCCTGCATAAGGACTATCCAGGTAATCACAGTTGTATTCATACCTGTGAAAAACTTCATTTTTGTAGCATATGTAACAAGAGTTCTTCTCAAAAGGCTGACTTCTGTTTGTATTCACATTGGTGAGGAAACCTTTTTGTTGTAGCATAATGTAATAAGAGTTTTATATCAAAAATGTACTCTTACTAAACACAATCTTGTTCAGAAATTGGATACACCATATTTTAGAAATATATTTTAAATGAGTTTTCAAGAATACTGTTCTAAATGTTCACGTTAGAGTTCATACTTGTCAGGTACGTTAATTTAGTAATGTATGCAATAAGTGTTTCTCAACAAGTACTAATCTAACTAATCATAGATTTATTGATCCTGGTAAGAAACCTTATTCTTGTCGTATATGTCCTAAGAGATTTTCCTTTAACTTATCATATTCTGACACGAACTGGTGTAGGTAAGAATGAATTATTGCAGCGCGTGTAAGAATAGATTTTCACTTTGTATTAAAATGACTGAATACTGTCATTCTATTTTGTATTTATTCATAAGTAATGCCTATAAAATAAACTTTAATATGGAAAAGTTAAGAATTTAAAAATAAAAGTTTTACAAGCACATTTTATTGGAACTTGTAACCTTGGATACTGGATAACATTACTTTACCACCAGTTGTACTTGACAAAATCGTAAATTGTTATTTGTTCTCTCACCATTAGTGTCCTAAGTTGAAGGTAATATTCAGTATTTTTCTCGAAAAATTTCAATTGCAATTTTATATGAAAATAACATGCAGCATCATTTATTTAATGAATCCTGTCTAGCACATATTGTATAATTTTAATTTTTTATATTTTATGCTATTATTTAACTTTTGAATTAGTTACAAAACAAAATTTAACAACCTCAATTATAATATTTTATGCTATAATTAAAGGGGAGAAGGTTTACATTGTTTTTAAGTAAATTTTGTTTTATTGCAATTATGAAAGCTACAGAGAAAGTGGTAAAGATTGCTTCATAAAATCTATTTCTTGTTTTTTAATCCATAGGTTTCTCTTTCACTATTTTTGAAATCTCATTTTAATGTAAACAAAAATATTGCTTTAATAAATATTATGACAGTCATTTAAAGTTTTACTTATCATACATTTTTTTTAAATCGCATTTGAACCCGAACTTATTCACCCGAACTTTTGAAGAATGCAAATGATCACTCAAGCTGTTAAAAAATATTCAAAATTAGTAAATCATAATTAAGTTTTTTTTTTTTTTTAAAGATTCCGAAAAATATTTAACAAAATAATTAAATTTAATAAGGAAATAGGCAAATGTTTTTAATGTTTCATTTTTCTGCCTAGTTCATGAATATTCCTCAAATAACTTTTTTGTTGTAAGGTCTTTATGTATAAGCGTGCGATATTAACTTGTAGTTCTTTTCTTATAATGGTTCAGCACCTTTTCAATATTTTGTCATAAATATTTATGTTTTTTCTATATGTGGTTTAAATAAAAGGCACTTAATTTAATTTTGTACTTATACTGTGCAGGGTTGGCAAGATTTTGCCGCTGGTGGAAAAAACCGTCCTGGCAAAAACAGGTTTTTGCCAAGCAAAGTGACAAAAACCTATATTTTCCAAAATGAGGGGACAAAAACACATTTTTGATACAAAAATATTCCTAAAATTGAAATATATACTATAAATATATATAATTAAATAAAATTAACAAAATTATTATTCCATAATTAAATCATAATGTATTGATATTTCATTTTAGTAGTTTAAAACATTATTGATCGGAAAATTAGTGACTATTCTCTTTTTTCCAGTGAAATGAACTTATTTTAAATTAATATAACTATAATTTAAAACATGAAATATCAACATGTGTAGTTAATTAAAATATACAAGCAGGGGTAGAAATTTTTAAAAAAAATTACTGGTCCATAGGACCAGTAACTAAAACATTTTACTACTCCGCACAAAACTTTACTGGTCCGTCTGCGCGTTCCTATTAGCTGCAAATAAAAATAAAAAAATTAAAACTTTTGATTGAAAAAATCATGATTTTTTTTTTAAAAATCATAAATTTTTGATTTAAATCGCATTTTTTTTATGATCTTTCATTCTCTAAGTCTGCAGTTTGTATAGACTTGCCTTTTTGTATGTAAATGCAAAGAAGATAATAGAATAAGATATGAATTTTAGAATATTATAATTAAGTTATTAAATTCCATTAATGTTAGCATTAATATAATTCAATCGGTATTTCTATTGCTTTTTTTTTTAAAGAATAACAAGTGA
Organism: Parasteatoda lunata; assembly: GCA_949128135.1. Classification (NCBI taxonomy): domain Eukaryota; kingdom Metazoa; phylum Arthropoda; class Arachnida; order Araneae; family Theridiidae; genus Parasteatoda; species Parasteatoda lunata. Next base: position 114,816,311 of record OX421971.1, on the reverse strand, counting down.
ATATAAGTTTGAAAATAGAAACAATTTTCAATTTATGGTATTTTTTTTATCCAAATAAATTTACTTGAACCAAATTATAAACATGTAATAATCAATTTTAAAAATTTCTATATTGCTTGAATTAAAAATAATAAAGCGAATTAATAAAAAAGTAAATCTACGATAGATCAAAATAATATTGAATGCAGCAAATCACACATGGCCCCGTTTCTTCTGTTTATCTTTCTCCTCTCCGATGCTGCTAACGCATGCGCAAAACACGGAAGAAAGAAAACCTCTGATGATCGGGAACGAAGAGAGAGCCCGAAATAACGAATTATCAGGCCGCGTCGTCGATTGACAATGACGTCATGAACCAACCCCGCTACCTCCCCTATTTCTCTCCTTCAGCGCCGACGTAACGCATGCGCAAAACAAGATTTAACTTCGCCTTCCTCACGCGCGCTTGCTTCCTTTTTTTACGGAGATCGGCTGCGAATTGACCCTAGGCTGTGACGGATGGTGCACGTCATGAACCCACCCCGCTACCTCCCCTATTTCTCTCCTTCAGCGACTCTCCATGTGACGCATGCGCGAAACAAGATTTAACTTTGCCTTCCTCAGGATCGCGCGCTAGCTTTATTTAATTTTTTTTTTACGGAGACTCGCACGCGTTCTTGTTTTTTTTTTAACGGAGATCGGCTGCGGCGGATGGTGGTCTGGCGGACCACTGTTCATTATTTTATGCTGGTCCGACTCCGATTTTAGTGGTCACGGACCAACGGACCACCATTAATTTCGAGCCCTGACAAGTATCAATGCAATTTTTTAAATTTGCCCAAATTCAATACTTTATTAATCATCACAATACAATTTGTGCTGTCTCAACATAGCATAACAGAACACTAGTTTTGAAACATTTAGAGTCAACTTATTCCGAATTTTAGAATGTACAAATGAAAAATTCAAAAACACTCTTTCAATGGCAGTACTACTAGAAGGACTTGAGTGTAAATTAGACATTAATTCCCAAAATTCACTGGAAATTTCACAAGAATTTAAATTGTGTGGTTTTGTTTGCATTTTGAAGTAATATTGAGAAATGAGGTGATTACCAAAATCTATCTTATAAAACATCCATCTTAGCTTTCTTATGTCTCTCTTTAAATATAGTGTAAGAGTGATATATTAAATAATACATACCAAAAGATATTATGAAGAAGTAAAAAAAAATACAATTTGTTAAAAAAACATTTATTTAAGGATTCTAAAATGAAAAGAAGTCAAAAACTTTCAGACCTTCAAAAATTATTACCCTTATATTAGTTATTAATAATTTAAAAATAATTTTTTCATGTAATGTATCAAAATTATTATTCCTTATGATTGATTTAAATTTGCTTCAAGTATTTTGTAATAATATTTAATCAGCAATTTAAATAATTTGGTTTTTGCCGGTTTTTACCAGGTTTTTGCCACTGTCCTAGCAAAAACCCCTTTTTGCCAGCAAAAACTCCAACCCTGATACTGTGTATTATGGCAGAGTGGATACAGAAATATAGCTCAGAAAATTTATCAAAGATGTTTTTCAAAATTTATTATTTTTAGTACAATTTCCGTAACTTCTACAAAATATTTCCAATTTTTTTTTGTTTACATTTAATTAAAATAAAATGCCCTGCTTTAAAATTGCATTTGCAGGTTTCTTAATGAAATGAATTTTAAAAGCTTGTAGCAGACATTCTATAAAATTTATTATTTTTTAAAAATTTTTTGAAAACAAATTAGTGTTGTAGCAATTATAATAATGTTCATGTAAAGTGAAGTGATTAACTCTAATTTTTGTGTAAAGTAAGGATGTTTAACTATTTTTAGCAATCACGTTTCTAATGTTGAATAACCTAGTTTTTGTTGTGTATGTAAAAAAATATCGTTACAAAATATATATAATTCTTTTGTTGCTCATAGTCATGCTCATTATGGTGTGAGTTTTGTACTCTATGTCAAATAAGAATACTCAGCATTATGAAAAAAGTTAAATTTATAAGGCTCAATAATCTAATTTTTTTTTTTTTTTTTTTTGTATGTAATAAAATATTTTCATAAAATAGCATTCTTGTTGTTCACAGTCGTGTTTATTATGGTGTGATTTATTGTAGTAGTTATTGCGTCATACGAAAAGCATTATGAAAAATTGAATAAACTAACTTTTGTACTCTGTTTAGTATTGTATTTTTAACCAGTTTAGCTAATTGTGGCATCTAGTGCTGAACTTTTACATTCAATGTATGTAGTAAGCTGTGACAACAGTTACTAACTGCTATTAATCATTTTAGGTTTACCTGGTATATGCTAGAAAACTTACTTTTGATTTTCCATTTGTTGAATAATTATTTTCAATCTTTGTTGATTGATAAATAACTATAAATTGTACTTAAATTACCATAGTTCTGACTATAATTATCAAAAGTATTGAGTACTAGCCGCCTTTAGCGGCCAGCTAGATCACATTTCAAAATTATTTTGTACAACATACATTACCCTATAATATGAAAGTGTCTCTTCCATTACCCTATAATCAAAGAGACACTTTCTGTTTTTGAATTATTTTTTAAATTTCTAAAAATTTACTGGGAGGATTATTTTGTAGTTTAGAGGTGTTTAAATCATGCAATTTCTCATACTAATCAATAAAATTCAAAGCCTTCACAGGTTGAAGGGACAGGCAATAAATTACGAACGTATTTTTGAACACCCCATGACATGAAAATATAGCAGTGATTACTCTATTTGTTTACTTTCAATAGTGGAATTAAATTTTGTAAACCTAGCTTAAATATTTGTAGAAGTAAACATTTTTATGAAGAAAGAAAAAAAAATGTGTGCACTTTTTGGTTATAACTTCTAAAATATTCAACAACATTTTCAGAAAAATTTTCAATTGATAACAAAATTATAATTTTAAATTCGTTAGAAATTACGCAAGAAGTTTTTGAAGTAGTTCTTTCATGCTTCACGTGCGCAGAGAAAAAGTAACATTAATTTTTTTAAACTAAATATAGCATGTGAATCATATTTAATGCCAAGTGAAAAAGACTGATTCGAATATCTTGAGTATTTAAACAGTTTTTAGCAAGTTTCTGATCAGTTTTTATATTTTTTTCGTAGAAAGCTTTGAATTATAATGGGTTTTCCACAAACTTTATTCTTTATTATTAAATGAGATTTATTTAAAATAACATCAGCATTCTGGGCATCATCCTCCATGAAAGTATGTTTTCTTTCTTTATACCATCACATTTCAGTGTACAGGCGACTTATAAGGTATAAATTGTTGTTAAATTTCGTCTTATAACGCAAAAAGAAGTTTGTTGAAAACCCATCATCATTTAGAGCTTTCTTTTTAAAAAAATACACACACTATTTAGAATATTTCTAGAAACTTTGTGAATATTCAAGATATTTAAATCAGAGTTATAGCCCATGAAGACAAAATAAATTAACAGTTTTTTTTTTTTTATAAATATGGCCATACTTTTATAAATATTTAAGCTTGGTTTACGAAATTTTATGCAATAATTACTAATTACCACCAAAGTAATCGATACAAGCTTATTGCTATATTTTCTAGTACAGTGTTTTCAAAAATATTTGTTTTCGTTTGTAATTTATTGCCGGCCTTTCAAATCCCTGAAAGCTGTAAAATTTATTGATAAGTATAAGAAATTGCATTACCTAAAAATTTCTGAAATTATAGGATTAACATAAGTGTTTCTTCCATTATTGTGTATCTATCCTTTAACCCTTCAGAACCAAATTTAAGTTTAGCGGATTCCTAAGCTATTGAAGTTAGTGGGGCCCTTATTTGTTCAACTCCATTTTCAATACACTAATAGCAAACTTTCGTAATTTTTTTATTGTTAATTATTTAACAACAATTTGTGTTATTAACAAAAGCACTTAAAAATATTGCTTGGTTATCGAAAATATAAGCATTTTTTCATTGTATTATTAAAACGATTTTTCACTTACGGTCTCTTTTCTTTATGGTGCTTCTATGTATGTCTCCGCTTCAGGAAAGCATTTCCGTCCTCACATTGCTATATGACTTCGAGTCGTCAGGATGCCCCCTACCCCTCTTAGAAGTTCTGAAACGCTTAACTGAGACACCCTGTATATATATATATTAAGGTAATTAAAAAATTAATGAATGCAAATGATATTAATAAACTTTAGAAGAAAAAGTTTGACCTTTCAGGATTATAAAAATAAAATTCATCGGAAAAGGGTCTGAGACAAACAAAGAAAGAGAAACAATTTTCCAAAACATCTCTGTCTCTCTCTCTTATAATATTTATTAACGTATAATAAATATTATTATACGTTAATACTTTTTGTCAAACGAGGGAATCAGGATAGTGATCATTATTTTTATGCTCTACTACTTCCACAAAAACAATTAAGATATAAATATATTCAGTGGACCTTGCATTAAAGGTCATTCAAAAATCTTCGAAGTATGTCTATTTCCTTAAATTTCAAATTTTACTTCTGACAATAGTAAAACACAAAGGCATATACTTCTGTGAATGCATAGTAAAATATAATACTTAAAAAAATCAGCATATGTGTGGTGTACATTTGGCATTAAAGTATAGCAAGAAACAGAAATTTTGCTCAATTTTTAAGATCATTAACTACCTACCCCAAAACTAGAAAAGAAATCAATATAGCAGAAACAAAATGAATCTGTAGATCTATTGTTATTGATTCAAACTTTATATAATACAGCCGTAAACTTTGAGGCCCATATCTGAGTAATTGAATTTAGAAAGAGTAATGGAAAAGCTGTTGTTGCTGCTGCTTATCTCCTTGGTCTAGAGCCCTAGACCAAGTCCGGAGATCATGTCGCATCAGCAAGTCATAGATAGTCTCTCCATCACTCATCAGTTGCCTCACAGAGGCACCAATGCAATCCAAAAGATGAGATGGAGAAGCGATGGCCGAGCTATGACAATAGGCATAAGTCTTTTCTTTCGCTCTGAAGGTCAAACACTTTATATGGCCGGTCCTAAGTCTTGACAAAGCTGTTTGAGCAAATCTAGGACAAGTGCACTGCAGGGATATTCCGGGGCATTTGGCGGCATACCAATCATGATCTGGTGGTTACTCCCACGCTGAATTTACCCTAACCAACTTCAGGGAGTGAACCTCAGACACTAGTAGTTTAGAGGAAGGGGGAGTTGCAAGTTCACTCCCTTCCTTGGCAAGCCGATCAGCAATCTCATTCCCATAAATACCCACATGGGAGGGGATCCACTGCAAGTGCACCGAGCCGATCTGAGACAAAGTAGTCAATTTGATAACGATTTCCTGTCCCAAATTTTCCAAGATACTTGGCCAGTTCTTCAAATATTGAATTGAACTCTTGCTATCCGTTAATGTCCATATGCCCGGTACGCCAGAGTCCATGGCTAGGCTCAAGGCCTCATTTATGGCCAATTAACTCTGATCGAAAGACCGAGGCATGGTCCGGGTTTCTAAGTCGGCGGTTGAGCTCTCCTGCGCCTGTCCTCATAAAAACACCACTGCCCGTTCTACCGGAGTCAGACTTGCTTCCGTCCGTATAGACGACCAAGGCTCCGGGAGGGATATTATTGATTGCCTCGAGAGCCAGTTGACGCAGCAACTCCGGATGTTCATTTTGCTTGGTAAAATTGATATTTAAGTCATCTTTAAAAACTACATTACTAAGAGAAGTATTAGATGTTAATAGGTTAAAAAGAAGGCATGGCTCGACATCAAACTAAGAGGGCTGTCTCTTTTCAGCCTGTGATTGTTTGTCCAGTTTGATAAAAATAATGCCGTTCTATTGTGGGAGCCATAGCTCTTAAGCTTAGCGATGTACTATGTGATGTTAGTCTCTCTTCTTAGGCACAAGAGTTGCAGATCAGCCTCATATCGAACAATATTATTGGGGCAACAGTTCCTGAGGCCAGTGATAATTCTGGCTGCACTTAATTGTATTCTTTCTAGATTAGTAGGTGCAGCACAGCAACCTGACAAATTTGGTAGCCATACTCAAGTATTGGACGAATGAAAGCAGTGTACGTGTACCTGAGAGTTGCAGCATGCAATCTCTACCAGAAATATATTTTAGAAGCCTTTTTCTGCCCCTTTCAACAAGCCTGTTAATATGTTTACCACAGTTGACTCTCTGTATCTAATGTAAATCCTAAATAAGTAGGTGTCTTAGTAGATTCAAGCAATTGTCCTTTAAGAAAAATTTCTGGTTAATAATTAAACAAATGTCTGTTAGTAGTAAATAAGCAGCTCAGAGACTTTGCAGTATTAAATGTCAGTTTATGCCAGCGATTCTCAACCTGTGGGGCGCGAGAATGCCCAAGAGAAAATATTCTTTAAAAAAATTGATTAACTGGATGAAAGGAAATCCCACATATACAAAGAAAACAAAATACATTTCGACATATTTAATAACTTATTAAAGTAAAACAACTTATTAAATACTTAACTTAAGGCGTGGAGCCAAAGGGGGCTTCGCTTTGAGAATTTTTCCTAATTTTCTGGTTAAGTCTGTGTCGCTGGAATTTTTTGTAACATCTTACAGCTATCTCTAATACATACCACGTATACTTTCAATTGTAAAATAAAATTTCATTTATTTCATAGTACAATTTCAAAATTGTAGCTTCTATGCCTAAGGTTTCCCACGGGTTCCAAAGGTGAGCCATACATTGAAATCCTTTACTCAAATTATCTTTAGAAAAGACACTTGAACTGGCAAACGTCTTTTAGAAAGGTACTTTAAGTGTCTTTTGCTGGTGGGGACAAGTTTTCCGGACTTTAAAAAAAGATATTTGATTTTTGAGTGCATAATTTGTTTATAAATATTTTACAGTGATATAATTCTTGTGTGAAGTCACTAGCGATTCTTTTGAGTTAACTCATTAGAATAAATCAAGAATTACTGATTTCATTCTTTCAAAAGGGTTAACTAACCATAACTAATAAGTAAGATTTAAATACCCATAACTAGAATAAAAAATACCCAAAATTACAAGAAAATACCAGAATCTACCACAAAAACACTCATAACTATCACAAAAATTCTAAAAAATCACTTTAAAATGCAAACAAAACAAAAAAAAAACTTGAAGCAAAATATCGCAAACTGTAATAAAGTGCAGAGTGCCAAAATATTATAAAAATTTAAAAAATACCAAAGTTCCACATTTGCTTGAAATGAAATAAATCAATTGGTATTCAATTAAATCATTCCTTTTTGGTAAATAATATGCTACGTAATAATTTATAATTAACTCTTTTATAGATTTCACGTTTGTTACCGAGGGTACCCACATATCCCCAAGGCGGCACCGTTGTCGGGCCCCCTTGGGAACATGCATATGGTCACCATTTGCACTACTTAAAACTATTAATCTGATAGATTAATTAGACTGAAAGTAATGTGGCTAAATAAAAAGAAATAAACTTTCAAAAAACATATTATGACTCAAAGTTCTAAGAATTTAAACACATATAAATTGCAATATCTTCTTATACCCGGAAATTAGAACGACAACTGCAAAAAATAAAATCATTTCATGCAATGGAGGCCATTCAAGGAAATATCTTCCAATTCACCTCAGATACAAGATTTACAATGCAGCAAGGCCATCTTGTGATTCAAAATAAATTTAGTTCTACTTTTGGGGGGTGGGCTACGTTAGGAGCACTAACCACCTTCGGTTAACCCACCCTACTTAATCAAAACATAATAAATTAAAAACAAATTTAATAATTATTAGTGACTTCCTTGGGCCTGTCTTGCAATGCAAAGTTTTTCGAGAAAAGGCTTAATATTAGAAATAGCCACTCTCAGTTCTGTTTCTATATTTGGCTGAGATGTATATTTTGTCTACAAAGAAGCCACAGCAGAAAATCCTGTTTCCCAAAGGTAGGATGTTAAAAATGGTACTAGAATGCGAAATGCCCTTATTTTTAGTGCAGAAAATCATTCTCTACTCCTGCCCAAAATTCAGACAGTGATTTATTACTGAATTGTATTTTAGTTTCGTCACTTGTCGTGAAGTCTCTGAATTTTTCTTCCTCATCAATTGAAAGTCCTTCGGGAGTCTCATGAGATGGATCCCTAACTCACTCGTAACTTGCTATCAGTTTGTTAACTTTATCACTCGTATCAAACATATGCGTATTTACCCCTTGGAGTAGAAGATTCAAGTTATTTAATTTCTTGAATACGAGGGTTGCTATTTATATTTCTGGCCTTGGCAACAGTAAGTATTGCTAGGCGACCGCAGACGATTTTAATCGAAAGTTTGATATTTTTAAACATAAATTCAGCAGACGATTTACCATTATAGCTTCATTTGTGTTGTTGACAGTAAACTGAAAAGTTCTTCTCTTTCAAAAAATGGAATTGAATCGTGAACATTTTCGTGCTATTATTTTTCATAACTTTCGACGTGGATTGTCAAGACAAGAGTGCTTCGATGAACTTAATTCTTTATTCAGCGATAAAGCGCCATCCTACAGCACTGTAAAAAATTGGTATAATGAATTTAATCGTGGTCGATGTTCGATCCAGGACGAATCCCGTGCAGGTCGTCCAAAATCCGTTGTTGTGCCAGAAAAGATCGATGCTGTGCGTGAACTGATAAAGCAAGATCGTCATGTGACATACCGTGAGATAGAGGCGTCTTTGGACATTAGTATGACTATAATCAATAAAATATTGCATGAACATTTGAGCGTAAATTTTTTTTTTCGCGTTGGATCCCGTATAAACTGACAAACGCTCAAAAAAAGGCTCGTGTCGATTGGTGCAAGGAAATGTTGGAAAAATACGTTCAAGGTACATCAAAGGCTGTGTATAACATCTACACAGGTGACGAATCATGGATCTATGCATATGAGCCGGAAACAAAACAGCAATCAACTGTATGGGTCTTCCAAGACGAGGCAAAACCAACAAAAGTTGTTCGAGGAAGAAGCACATCGAAACAAATGATTGCCTGTTTCTTCGGCATTAACGGTCATGTGGCAACAGTGGCATTAGAGCAACGCAGGACGGTCAATTCTGAATGGTACACGACCATTTGCTTGCCAGAAGTCATCGGAGAAATTCGAAAAAAGCAGAACAGGCGAATCATTCTTCATCATGACAATGCGAGCTCTCGCACATCGACTCAAACAAAGGCATTTCTGACGGAGTGAAAGATCGAACTTATAGGTCATCCGCCGTACAGCCCTGATTTGGCACCCAATGACTTCTTCTTATTCCCACACATCAATAATAAATTACGTGGACAACGATTTTCGACCCCCGAAGAAGCGGTTGATGCATTCAAAACGCATGTTTTAGAGTTACCTCAATCGGACTGGAAAAAGTGCTTTGAAAATTGGTTCAAACGCATGCAAAAGTGTATTGATCATCATGGAGAATATTTTGAAAAACAATAAAACCAATTTCGATCCTACATATTTGTTTTTTCATTATTAGGCCAGAAATATAAATAGCAACCCTCGTATGACAACCAAGTAGCTCAATTTCATCACAAATAAACAATCGCGAAAATTCTCGGCTTCCGGTCTGTTATCTTCTTCTAGGAAAAAGGCGATTTCTTCTCTTAATTCATAAACACGTTGCAAAAATTTTTCATAAGGTAAACATCTTGCCTCGCAATTAAATAGTAACGCTGAATGTACTGAACCCATGTCTTTACAAAGTGCGGAAAAGATTCTAGATTCGCTATGGTTACAACCGTATTTAACACAATATTCAAACCAAGACTCATTTCTTTCGAAGCCAAAGCTTCTCTGTGGATCATGCAATTTGTCCAGACGCATTGAGGCGATTTTTGTTTTACAAGTTCTTGTATACTTTCGAATATTCCGAACATTGAACGAGCACCATCGGTGCATATTCTGACGCAATTTTTGTATTCTATGTTTTCCTCATTCATAAAACCATTTAAAATAGCAAATAATGCGAGCGCTGTTGTTTTGAGTTCGATTTATTTGCAGAAAATTAGTTTTACTACTGACATATTATCACAAAATCAAATACAGGCAATTAAAACCGCATCTATATTAATATCTGTTGCTTCATCAAGCTGTATTGAAAACATTTTGACACGCAATGTTGAGAAAAGCTGTCATTTTACAACTATATCACCCATTCGACGAGCAGCAGTATCATTTGAAAGAGGTATGGACTGTAATTGTTTTGAGAAATTATCTCCAAACATAGTTTCTACAATCTAAATTGCTGCTGGCTTTTATTTTGTTTTGGCAGTTAAAAATAAATTAAAGATAGAATTCAAATTACTCAATACACATTATTGTTGTATACATTTTACTGTAAGTGGGGGGCGCGATGAAAATTTTGATTAAAAACTGGGCCGCGAAGACTGAAAGGTTGAGAAACGCTGGTTTATGCTCCTCAGCAAAGCTCTTGATCTGCTCCAAGATAGAATTGAGGGAATTTTCTAGGTTAGTCAGATCCGTAGCGTGATCCCAAACCACAACATCATAAAAGCTGTAAATTGTTTTTTTTTTTTTTTTTTTTTTAAATGTAGTTTAGGCCCAATATAACTTAAGTTAACAGCTCCCTCCAATGAGAGCTTCAATTTGTATCTAGAATTTACTGGAGGGGAGGATGGAAACATATTCGCTTCTATTTAGGCAAAAGACGTGTTTCTGATCTAATTTTTCTTTAAGGAGAATCGCATGAAATCACAACATCCAGGTCGATATACTCAATAATTGAGAAGTTATTTAAATTTTATATAGAACAGTGGTTCCTGAACTTTTATTGTTTCAGAAACCCTTTGCCATGTTTTTCGGTTTTGGGTAGACCCCCTGTTTATCTGATATTGACTTTTTGTAAATTCATCAACTTCAATTGTATTTTTGACAGCTGGTATAGTGCTACTTACTAAGAAAGATTTATATTTCTATCTGTAGTTGAAGTGTAGTGTGAAAAACTTAAGAAAAAAAAGTAAATTCAAACTTAATTAAATTCAAACTAATTTAATTTAATAAATATGTAAATGGAATAAAATAGTGCACTATAAGACCCGTACTCCGCTACTAATATTATAATTGCAGAAATAAGTTTGTATACAAAACCGTAGTAGTGTATTGTCGGTCTGTTTATTACGTTTTCACAAGAAATAAGAGCACCAAATCTTCTAGCTAGCTAAAGAGTTGACACAGCGTAGGCTACCAATTACCGCGGAAAAATACTTTTTGTTACTAAATAAAACCTTACACGCAGAGAAAATAAAAACGCACGCGGGCGGACCTGCGGGCAACTGCTAGTTAATAATAATTCAGTTTCATACATCAAAAAATAATCCTAATAACTTAAATTTTAATAAAATTTTTACTTCATAGCTATTTTTTTACCACGTTTATATTAACTTGCCTTCGTGTATGTCTGTTCGGGTAGAATTTCGTAATCGATTTTAAACTAACTTCCCGACTAGCTACAGACTTCAAATTTGTCACATAGTTCAGAATTGGATGACAATGCGTAAAAATGAAAAGAAAGAAGACATACAAAGTAAATTTAAATTAAAAAAAAATTAGTATTTTCGGGATTGTCTTTTGTTGTCGATTCGATTATTTCAAATTGTGTCAGTTGAAAAGTTTTGTGTACAGTGAGTGAAAAAATTGAGATTTTGGAAATGAGTACAAAAAAAAAAAAAAAATTTATATTTTTAAAAACCACGTTTTTGTAGTGGAGAATAATAATTTTAAAATATAAAGTTTGAGAAATGAAAAACGTGGGGCGCATGAAATACATAACAGTACATATACACATTTTCTTACTCATACACAGTCACATACACATCCACATATACATACATATGCACAAACATATTCCACATCCATATTCAGATACTAGTAAAGATATACATACACATATTCACATGAGCACACATACTAATATAACATTACTGTTATGTATTTCATGCGCCTCACGTTTTTCGTTTTTCAAATTTTTATTTTTTAATTATTATTCTCCGCTACAAAAACGTGGTTTTTAAAAATATTATATTTTTTAAATTTTTTTTTATAAATTATATAGAATGTAGATAGATATATGTCTTTATATTATAAGGTAGTGTACTGTCAGTGTATGTGGATTATTCCATTCAAGAAATGCCAAAATTAAAAGTCATGACCTGCTTATATGAGATCCACTATCGTTGACCCCAATTTTCATTTCCTAGACCCCCAATTTTTTTTCACTTGACATGGATCCCTTGCAGACTGTCGATGACCCCTAGGGGTCAATATAGACCACTTTGGGAGTCACTGATATAGACGAAGAACAAATTCTGACTCATACATATTTATACGTCTGGCATTGCTATCCAAGTAAGTGAGGTGTGGATTTCATTATTGTTTTTAAACAATCGTTAGAAATACTTCAGTTTACTAATAGTTAAAAAGTTATAAAAGATGTGAGTATAAAAAATATCCCTATGTACTTTTTTGCACTTACTAACTTACAGTTTTCCTAACTTTTTTACTGTTAACTGAGCTGAAGTGTTTCTATCCATTGCTTGAAATTACATTGAAATAAATACCTCACTTGCCTGAATAGCAATGTATGGTGTATAAATATGTATGAGTTATAAAATGCTTTGATTGTATATGAAATTTAAGCAACTTCTTAACTAATAGTGGATGTGATTTCATTCGATTCAGGGGGAAAAAATTACTCCCGAAACATTATATCACTTGCTTAGATATTAAATAGTATATTCCTCCCGTTTGTCTTCTCCTCTCAGTAAATTCTAGGTATAAAACTCACCACCGTTGACGTTAAATATTCATATTAAACTTAAATCACAACTTTTAAAACAAACGTTTTTCCTAAACTCTTTTTGCTTTCAATTTCTTTGGAACATAAAGCCATATATTAAAGTTGAATCAGAAACCATAGATCTGTGTAGTAATTTTGTTTCTGATATATTTAAGACTTCATTTCCGGCTAATTTTATGCTTGTTTAGTTTCAACAAAAAAGGTTACAAACTTAAAAAAATGGTCGAAGTTCACGTTTTTTATTTTTTGCTACTTCAAGGTCAGTTTTAAGATCTCGTCAAATGTATGAACAGTGAGCGAAAAAAAAACATATCACCCTGAATAACTTTTGTTCTAATAATCAGATTTTCGTATACTAAGTGGCAATCTTAATGGTTTCAGCGGGTGACTTCAAATATGCTAATTAATTACTGCCAACTATCAATTAAGTTTTAAATCAGACACAAAATAAACACACACACACACACACATATATATAGTAGTAGACGGATCATGGGTTAGAGTCCCCTTGGCGCCAGGCGGCTATTCGTTGGAGGTTTTCCTCTACATGTAACGCACATGTGGGTTAGTTCCATCAAAAAGTCCTCCACGAAGGCAAAATTACTCATAATACTTGATCCAAGAGTTCCCTTGTCTTCCGAATTGGGTTCAAAATTACAAGGCTTCGGAATTGAGCATTGGTAGTCATAAACTCAAAAAACTTATAACTTCAAATATCTGGACAAAATCTTAGGTTGTGAAATTTTAATTTCAAAGTTAAAAAGAACTTCTTTATTTCAATATAGATGTCACGGTTTCTTAAATGTTTTAAGGACCTCATGAATCATGTTAAGATAATAATTTATAGATGTTTGCTTCTTTCAGCATAAGATTCTGATCGAAAAATATCCATTATACTTGTTGGTCATTGACTTCAAAAACATATGTAGAAAATAAACGCCCATTCTTTAGCCTCGTATGACGTGAATGGAGAAAAAAATGTAATATAAAATATAAATGTGAAGTTGCATCAAGAAAACATAAACAAAACTTAAAAAAACAGCAATAGCCGGGAAAGACAAATAAGAGCAAAATGCATTTCCACGTTCCATGGAGAGATGGTGAGAAACTAATATCGTTAACAAGAAAATCGGCATTTAATTGAACAAAACAAGATTCTCAGATACAAGATGAGCTGAGGTGGCAGCAGTGGGTAGCATTTTTGCATTATCGAGATTAAATTCATTCCCAAGTTACAAACAATGTGTTGTAATACATTGATCGTATTCTTGAAAGCAGTACTTATCTACCGTGTTCCGTTAGTCTAAATAAGTCCCGTCCCGCAGTGGACTGATCGTTAAGACACGGTTCCCAGCAGATCACCGAAGTCAAGCATCACTGGCTGCGGTCAGTGTGCGGGTGGGTGACCACTTGGATCAGTCTGCGTAGGGACCGAGGGTGTGCGCCATTGGTCCTCGTTAAACTGTTCTACCGTAAAGTGCTCGACTTCGCGTGCAGGTCGTAGGGCTACCGAAGCAGGGGTGCCATCCCCTCTGCAGAGGATCAAAATTGTGATGGCATGTCTTCGGATCATCCTCAGGGATGTTTCCCAGACCGTCGCCAATAGCCCATCGTGCAGCTCTAGTGCGACGTAAACTAACTACTACACTACACTAAATAAGTCCCTATTCTAAATTTTTGAAAAATATATTTTCTATTCGTCGATCCAAAATCTATACTAGACATGTTTTAGTGTATACTTAAGGTCATATTTCAATAGAATTTATATATTACCCTTTATTTATTTATTTTTTGCTTAAATAACTCAAGTTATATGATTAAATGTATGAATAGTAAGTATGATGGTTAACGGCGTTTTTCTCTGCTTTTCTTCATTTTTCCTGCCGCTCTTAAGAAAATAAAACAATACGTTTAATTTCTAATAATTGTAAGAGTTTAATTGTTTCTAGCAACTAAATCTTACATCCAAACAGATTTTAATTCTGAGGTGAATTAAATCATTGTCACGTTTCAATTGACCATTGGCGATCGCAACACTCGAATACGCCATCTGGGGAGAGACCGGTTTCATGCCTTTAGCCCTTCACCCTTCCCTCTCCTCCTCTTTTCAGTTGTATAGGAATGAACTACGATATTTTCCCTTTTCTTAATATTCTTCCTTTTTATTTAATAAACATATTTTTTAAAATTTCCGTGATACTTTTCTTTAGAACTATGTTTAATGTAGTTTTCTGTTCCATATAGTTTCCCAAGTTAAGAGATTTCAATCTATATGAAAATGAAGAGAGAAACTAACGTACTTCCTTCCTCTATGACTTTCCACACGCTAATAGGGAAAGCATGTGAACCCAAGTAGCATAGATACATCGATCTATACCGTGGCCGTTCCTATCAATATTTTGAACGCGGAGGAATATAGATACTGTGAGCAAGTTATTGTATGAATTCCGTCAATGAAACTTTGAAAGTATTTTTCTTAAATCACTTCACATTAAATATATTTTAGTTCTGAAGTTCAAAATAGTTATGAGAAAGATAAAAATCTGTAAAATTTCTTTATACTTGCAGATATTAGAGAAAATAAAAAATAGAACTCCGTGAAAACGATATGGAACGGGATTGGAACGTGAAACGAACTCGATATTGTATTCTCGATATTCTTTCTGAGATCTTTTTTCTCCTTCAGGGAGGCAAAATTATGACGTCACTGACTCGTAGACGCTTGAACTATCCCATCTTAGTGCTTTTTGTTAGATTTTAATTATATATTTTTAGTATTGATATAATCCTGAAACACAATTTATACTTTTAACATTTATTTGAAGAATAAGAACAAACATATATTTAACAGAAAAAAAGAAGTTTGCTGTTGTCAAATTCAGATAGTGTAGAAGTTATCCCTATTTCATGGCTAATCGACAACAAGCAGGGCAAATGGCCTCCAGCCAAAAAGTCTACCATGTATCTTAGTAGGTGCCATAGATATAAAGGTGCCATAGATATATTTTAAATAATATATAGTTTACTACAAAAGCTTTTATAAACATGATTTTACTGCAATATTTAAATTGCAAGTTACTTTGATTTCTGGGTCTTGTTAAAAGTTAAAAATATAAGAAAAGTATTTCACAACATCCACTAAGATGACAAATTGTCTGTCAAGGATGATAAAAAAATTAATGGTTAAAAAAATAATTCATTGCGATAATGAACATTTAGCTGAAATGTTATTATTTGTCTAAATTTTAATTTAATTTTAAATAATATATAGGTTACTACAAAAGCTTTTATAAACATGATTTTACTGTTAAATTGCAAGTTATTTTGATTTCTGGGTCGTGTTAAAAATATAAGAAAAATATTTCACAACATCCACTAAGATGACAAATTGTCTGTCAAGGATGATAAAAAAATTAATGGTTAAAAAATAATTCATTGCGATAATGAACATTTAGCTGTGATCTTATTATTGTTCAGTTATCTAAAAGAATTTTTCGTGGTTTTCCTTTGTATTTAACGCAACATTTGATTATTTTAATTTCAACTTAATCTTGGTCAAAATAAGTTATTTTTATAACTTTTATAAACATTGTTTTACGCCGATATTTAAATTGGATTTTTGGAATGAGTTTAAAATTACAAACAATATGAAGAGCATCTCGCTATATTCACCGAAATAATTGACTGTCTGTCAAAGACGCTAAAAAAAAATGATTTATTATATAAAAAAAATTCATTGCGATTACTGAGCATTTCGTTGGAACTCTTTAAGCGTCAAGCAATCTGAATGATATTTTCGTGGTTTTCTTTTACGTGTAACGCAAAATATGATTGTTTTCTTTTAAAAAAAAACATTCATAAAGGCAGCAATGTTTAAATATTTACATAAATTATTAGTTATTTTATTTTTATTCCTTGTTAAATCAAAACAAAATGAAGAGCATTTGATTTTGGGCAATTAGATAGGTAGGTAGATAGTCTTACGCGGACATTAAGATATGAATTGGGAGATTTTTATACGGATATATATATATAATAAAGATCGGATATTGAAAAATAATATAATCGAATTCATAATAAATGCTACGAATAATTATTTTCATGAAAAAGATTTTTATTTCTAATTATCATCGGAAAATTTAACAAATGTACGGTTGCATGGCTTATATTTTGTTTAAAAAAATGTCATTAATGTGCATTTTTAATTATAAAAATTTTAAAATAATAATAGTAAACTTATAAAATTCAAAGGGTTTTAGTTTTGAACTCGTTCTGTTAAATCAAATTTTTAAATATAAAAAAATGCTAATATAAGCATCTATACTTCAGTTATAATAGAACCAGACGCTTCAAACTAATAACTATGGTTGAATAAGCAAATATCCTTCCTTCGGTTTTAATTAACCCAAGTTCTGAAAACCGAAACTAAACAAAACCGAAACTATAGTATATAATTGCTCGTAATCTGAATGATCTCTGGTTTTAAAACTTCAATAAACAAACAAATAAATTATGAGTAATGAATAGACATCTTTAAGCAATATACAAAATTATATACTGAATTACGGAAATGAAAAAAATTTAGAATTTAAATTAAATTGCTTTTTAATGATCAACACTGATTACGCGCAATGCTAAGGTACGGCGGGGATGTCAGAAAATAATCCCTAGGACGACACGAACGCCACTTTTTGTGCGTAAAACCGGTCTGTAAAAAGCGTGTTGCTTTTCTAAAACCCCCCGGGAAAAGTTAAATGTCCTTATCCCCTATATTAGTCCCTGTAGGTGCATAAGAGAATCTGCTACACCTGAAGATGATTGGCAAATACTGGATTTAAAAGTGCACCGCTTGTCAAGTAACTAAATTATTTCTCTTTAAAAATAAGTAAAATTGTAGTTCCTTATGATGAAGGGGAGAGTCGGGTAGGCCCGTCCACTTAAGGACTATTGCTTATATTTCTGTATAATATTGAGTAATAATCAAGATTTTTGTATGTTTCTATTGTTTTATCATTTAATTAAATAATACAAAAAGAATAAACCAAAAAAAAGAATAGTTTAACTTAAAAAAATAGAAATTTAAAAAAACATGTTTTTCAGCTCTTTTCAAAATGTGTCGGGTAGCCCCGCCCAGTTACAAAAATTATGTTTTTTGATTGTTTTTTCAGGTGTAAATGAAAATGACTAATGTATTGACAATAGATAAACCTTATCTATCATTTTTATCACAAAATTATTTTTTTTTATAACATATTTATATACTTTTAGTGAATTCTATCATTTATTAACAACAAATGTTATATTTTTTATTATTATTAATGCATATTAATATATTATAATATTAATATATTATAATATTAATATATTATAATATTAATATATTATAATATTAATATATTATAATATTAATATATTATAATATTAATATATATTTATATTAAATATTTAAGGAAAATAATTTAATTTAAGTAAATTTTTGGAACCGTGCATTTATCGACGAAATAAAAGTGGGCTGTGATACCTAACATTCATGTGAGCGGGGCTACCCGAAATCCAATTTTTTTGTAAATTTGTAATTACTCGAACAATTTTTCACAAATAAACATCGTTCTTTGTGCAAACTAAACTTAAGACTACATACTTTAATGCTGTATGTATAGAAAAAAAAAAATTTTTTTTTTAATATTAAAATGAAGTTTAATCGAAACATTCAACCAATTTTTCTTAATATCATGACAACTGTATTCAACATATTTTCAAAACTATTGTTTACCATGTTACCAGCTGCATAAATACTTGAAACTTTGAAAAATAATCTTTTTTTAATATAACAATTATTGTCCGATGGCCCATTGACTTGAAAAAAATATTATTCTCTACATATGAAATTGACATTGGGCGGGGCTACCCGACTCTCCCCTATGTATTAACAAGTTTTTTAATTTTTAGAAACTTTCAAAGGTGCAAATAAACTTGCACAATTGGCTCTAGATACATCAAATATCGAGACATCTTCTTAAGAGGAAGATATCATTTCCCGCAAAAGGATGAGAATCAAGCCTGTTAGATTTCGTGAGGAGTCGAGTGAAGAGGAAGATATTCCAAAGAATAAATGCCTTCGAGGTTTGATGTGAAATTGTTTCTTATTAGATTAAAACTGCATTGATTCGATATTGTGCTAAGTAGGAAAATGTAGTAAAACTTTAGTGTCCAAGATCCACAGAACCAAAGATATGTCAGTTATTTAAGTTTCTAATATAAATTGTATTTAAGAATGTTGCAAATATTCTGCAGGCTGACTCCTGAATCATGATTATTCAGTCAAATAACTTAAAAATATGTTATTAGTAATTAATTAGCTTTCTAAAAATGTCTTATTTGCATATTTTAAAATTTAAATTATTACAAGAAATAGTAAATTATGGTGTAAAGCGATTGCCCTTTCATAACGCAGTGTCTTTTCAGAGAAACTTTTTGCCAGACCTGCCTTTTTTTATTCCTGGGGAGAACTTTGCATCTATCCAGGACTGTAGAGATTTTGTGATCAATCTAACCATAGTCTTAAATTTGATTAGTTTTGAAAAAATATTTGTTTATTGATAAATTAATTAGAAATTGTTATTTTATCGCAGAATATTGTACTCAATAACACTCGAGTAAATCCAGTGTTTTGATTTCATTGCAAACAGGGTCTGACAAAATTTAAATTCTCTTTCAACAGTTTCCATTCAGCAGAAGTCTACTTCTGAGAAGGAGATGCTCGGAGAAGGACAGATTCGGAGGCAGTTTTATCCTCCTCGCGTTCCAATCTCTAAAGGTAATGAATTTAATTTTATTTGAATGTGTTAGACCAGTGTTCCCCAACCCCCGGTTCGTGGATCAAATGGTGACGGGCCGCCCATTTCATTGAAACTGAATTTAAATTCCTAGGTTTTTCACCCCAAATTAAAAATATCTGGTAAGGAATGGATCTGCGACCCATTTGTCAACAAATCGGGCGATTCTAGCGTCTATTTTACTTATTTTTAACAAGTGTGTATATTAAATAATACCTGAAAGTGAGCCAGCTAATATAAATATATTAATACTCTTTTAGATTAAATTTTAACATAGTTTGTATTGTCTTGTAACTGTTTGAATAAATTAACAAACTTTTGTTTTCAGATTCGTTATTTTGACTGCATCTGTTATGGCAAAACTATATCTGCATTCCTGCTGAGCATATGCAGAAAAATGTTAACTAAAGATCTTGCCATGCAGTACAGCAGACTGGGGTGAAAAGGCAAAATGTCATTCGAAAGATTGCCTGCCATCACTAATGTCATTTTGGGTAAAATTGATTAAAATATGATTTATTATTAATATATATATATGTAATATTTTTTTCTTCCAGTTTTTAAATGCTTTAAGAAAAAAATTAAAAAAGTTTTTAATCTGAATAACAATTCCAATTGCAAATAATAAATCAAAATATTTAGAATTCCTCTCCGCAATTAATCCTTAACATTTCTAAGTTTATTCAGGATTTTTCATATATGCACCACTCACAATTTTTTAATCTGTATAAATATATCTCATCAGTCAATTTTTATCTTTGCAAGCTGTAGTTAGATTTAGTTAAAAATAATGCGAGAAAGAGATTCTCTCTATTTGAAAAATACAAAATAAAAATTAGTTCCCATGTAAAGGAAACCATCAAATATTGCAAAAAAGTTTCAGAAATCCGAACCAAAAAAAAGAGAGAGAGGCTTAAAAAACTTAATTTTCTAAGTCTAACACAGTTGTAGGTCAATAGATTTTGATTCCGATCACAAAAAAAAAAAAAAAGTAATTTTGCAGAAGGAAAAATAACAGAAAAAGATTATACATTGCAGTGTATTTATAATAAGTTTGAGCTTTTGTTTAATTATACTACTAAGTATATGCAATCATAAGTAATCATTATCATATCTAAATTTTAAAAATAAATCTTATTCTCAACTTCCATACTTTTTCTGAAGTCACATTTGTTTAAGAGAATGCTCTTTAATACATAGAAGTAAAATTGAAAATTAAGAAATACAATTAAAGCTGAACTGACAAGCTTTCTATTGTAGTATTTTTTATGGCTAAAATTTTTATTATTTATACAAAGATACAGCATAACTGCTTAAATATTCAGACAGTTTTACAAAACAGTGTCTAATGCAGCATGCCCTTTTTTGGTCCTTGTGCCGATTCTCTGAGCCGTTCATTCAATTCAGTTCTCAAAATTTCACTATATACTCATTAATAATTTGTGTTTTGTTAGATAGTCTTTCAGTTTTTATTTTTTAAATGTTATTAATATTACTCAATGTTTTACTTCCAGCTACAGTTCTCAGGCGCTTTGAGGCCAATTGCCAAGAGCTTGCAGAAAAATTCGGAAAAGTCCTGGCCACAGCAACTGACTGGAAAGGAAGAAAACCCAAGATAGTTGATGTCACCAATTCTTAGGATTTGGAAACTCAAGAATGTGCCAATTTATTTTATTAATACAAATAAAATATTCATAACTATTTTTTGTTTTATTCCTCTGCATTCACACCTTCTATATTAAAGCAAGTTCATATCAGAAGGTCAAATTTTATTCAACCCATAATATTTTAATACTTTTTGAGTTTTTATTGCTGTTGTGCATTATATTAAATTACTAATTTTCAGTGACTGAATCAGAGTGACTAATTTTCAGAGTTTAAATGTGCATTGCAAATGCTAAAAAAATAAAACTAATTTGCATACATGTAAAATGTAGTTATTTTAAAACAAGCAAAATAAGTCTTTGATTTAAATTTATAAATCATAGTTGAGCTGAAACTAATTATGCCATCCAGTTAATATTCACTTCTTACATTCCATCTACGGTGCTCACACTTAATCCTAAGGGGATTTTTTCTTCGATTGTCGTATTAAATTACAAAAATGCATGATTTTCACAATTTTTCCTTAAGTTTTATTGATTTTATGTTTATAAATTAAAAACTTTAAACAATAAAAATAAATTTATTACTGCGCAAATACTAATTATGAATTTTTTTTAAACTGATTTCAAATATTTTCGAAAGCTTATTTTTTGTTGAAAAATCTGGCTACACGCCCTGTACTTTGAAAGTATGTCTTAAATACTTTCAGATATTTTATTCTAAGGCAATGTTAAAAACAATATGAAATCTTTGCTCACTAGTTAGCAGAATGCTTATTGTCTAGCATGCAAGGAAATGATTAATTTTCTGTTAAATGGGCATAGACTGAGCAGGGCATGTAGCACTTTTTCAAGATATCCTGAACAAATTTTGCGCAATATAAATCGAAGGATTTTTTTTTACTCATTATAAATCTAATTAATTGAATCTGCAACTGTACAGCCTGGAGTGCAATTAGCGAGATAAAATCTGAAGTGCAAAAGCATATAAAATAATTAACAGACATGTACCTATATCCTACAATAACAGTGAAAAAAATTTCTTGAATAACGTATAAAAATTATCGATCGGTGTTCTGCCGCATCTTTAAATGCTTAATATTGGTTGTACGAATAACGTGATGAAAATATTCATCGACATTCTACGGCGTTATTGAGATATCGATCTATATCAATTTTACAATGTCGTACAATATATAAAAAAATCTGACGTTTTTACATAGATCGATGTTTCGGAACAACATCGATCGACGTCGTAAGCGAAGTTTTTTCGAGATCAATCGATATTGAGTGCTACTTGAGAAGTGTTGCCATAGGTAGAGAGTTCTGCTCTACGCCACCTGCACCTTTCGATCGCCAATTAAAAAAACATTAACATTATTATCTTTTTAAAGCGAAATAAAAAAATTAATTTCTATTTATATTTTCTATTAAAAAAAGTATATTATAACTATTTTTCATACATACATATTACATATATAATTTCATATATAAAATAACTTTATCCAAATATCTCTTAATATATCTATCTTAGTTATCCTTAAGGAAGGTTAGAAAAAGAACAATTAACCTTCTTGCGTTGTGAAATTTATATAAACTAACGGATATAAGCAATCATAACGCTCGAAAACGCCACCTGGGGAGAAGATCGGTTCCATGTGTTTGGCCCTTCTCCCTATCCTCTCCTCCTCTTTTCAGTTGTATAGGAACTACGATATATTTCCTTTTCTTAATATTTTTCGTTTTTAATTAATAAAACTATTCTTTTAAAATTTTCAAAATGCTTTCTTTTAGAACTATGTTTAATGTAGTTTTCAGTTCCTTATAATTTCCCAACTTAAAAGATTTAAATCTATATGAAAATCATGACAGAAACTAACGTACTTCCTTCTTCTATGACTCTCCACACGCTAATGGTGAAAGCATGCCAAGTGTTGCCATAGGTAGAGAGTTCCGTTCTGCGCCACATGTAGTCTATTTCGATCGCAAAATACAATATGGAGCATTTTCCTGATATAACAATATATTTTTGAACTGTGCTAAAATTGAGAAATAACATTAACAACTTTTTAAGCAAATTCTGTCAATATTATTCCTTTTAAAAGGGCGAATTTCTTAAAGTTAGCGGGCGAGAACAAGCTATTATATAATTTTTGTTGTTCATTTAAAAAACAAAGCTGTTATTTTTCGTTGCGCACATGTACGCATTTATTTTTCATTACTCAAATAAATAAGAAACAAAAAAAGACAATAAATAATTTATTTTCTTTTTTCGAAAAAATAGTAAGCTTAGTAATTAGTCAGATGCTCTGCATCGAATAAGTTTGATCAGCAGAATATTTTTAATTTCTAAACAAGATTTTATTCTCAGCTAGCTGTCAATAATTCTAAAAGTTTTCTTTCAATAAAAACTTGACAATAATTTAAAAAGAAATTTTACTTTAAAGGAAAGCATAAATTAAAGTACTAAAACAATTGATTAGTATATTGATGAAAAAATAATATACATGGTAGCGTAAAGAATAAGATTTTGAAAAATGTTAAAATTTAAATAAATAGCTGGTGAAATAATTGTGCGAAACACGCGCGGATAGGTAATTAACAAAGTTATTTTAAGATTAAGACGATATATAAGATGTTGAGAAATTTTAAGATGCTTAAAAATGCTGATCACGTATTCGTAATTATAAAATATTCACTAATAATTATATAACAATATATTGATATTTATAAATTATTTTTTGCATGAAATTATCTTTGGGTAAACTGGCTTTATGAGAAAATGTATTTATTTATTATTATTTTTTTTTGAATTGCTTAATTAGTTTTAAAAATATGACTTAAAACGCAAAAAGTGAAATGGACATTAAGGGGTGCGATGAAGTAATAATTATCCTTTTAACATAAAAGGATAATTCTTACTTATCCTTACATTATCCGAAATACAATAACAGAATGAGGACAGATAACCTTTTAACAGACTATAATCATTTGCACTTGGACTGCTGCCTATCACAATAATTTTAACCTTCAATAACGCATTACAGTCTGACAAACAGCAATTGTTTTACTTTAATTTATATTCATATACAATACATGCAGAATTTTTTTATTTATATAAATAATTCTTCCTTAGAATTCTTAGAATTCTTCTGGCGCTAATATGAATGCCCAGTAATATTAATGCCTCTAACTAATGAAAAAAAAAAAAAAAATCCGATTTGAACATCCGAAACATTTAAAAAGTTCCAAGCAATTTTCAAAGCAGTTTTTGTACTTTTTAAAAGAAACTCAAAGAGGTTCTCAACTACAAATATTATGTTGTATCAAAGACAAAATTAAATAACAAGTGATAATTCCTTACAATAATCGTTTATACACTGAAATATGATTGTATAAAGAAAGAAAACAAGCAAAAGAAGATGCTTTTATTGGGGATGATCCAACAAAGCCGGCGTCATTTTTAATAAATCTTGTATATTACAAAATGAAATTTGTGGAAAACCCCTTATCATTTTGAATTTTATTTTAAAAAATATGAAAACTGCTTAGAAAATTGCTTGAAACTTCTTAAATTTTTAAGATATTCAAATAGGACTTTATTAGTTGCCAAATACGATTCTCTACAAAACTACGAGGAAAAAATTTCACATTTTTCCCGTGCATATGCAGTATAAACGAATTACTTTAGCTACTCATATCTTAAGCAGAACTAAATAAATTTTCTATAATTTTGAAGCAGCAAGTTTGTAGCTGACTTTCAGTTGCTTTAAAAAAAATTTGCTTAATTTTATAAAATAAAGTTATAGCTGAAAAACGTAAGACAAAAAAATTAGTTCATAAATTTTTTTTTTATCTCCATAAATATCTAAGCTAGGTTTACGAAATTTTGGGCAATTATCACATATAATAACCGAAATAATTGTTACAAATTTATTTCTATTTTAGGCAGAATGTTCAAAAAAATTATTTTCCGTTTGTCATTTATTTGTGGTCTTATTGAGTAGTATGAGACGCATGGTATAAACACTTCTGAAGTTATAAAATGATTCTCTAATTATTTCTTGAGAAATATGGAAAAAAATATATTAGTACAGAAGTATTTCCATTATTTTGCCCAACCTCTATATATTGACTTTCGTAGGTACTACTCATTAGTATGTATTCATAGAAATTTATACTTCTGGGGACACTGTCGTAACAAGTAGATTTTGACGTTCAAATTTAAGAAAACAGCTTCAGTTCGAATGATTGGAAAAATTTATTTCCTAATAGTTTGTGTTTAAGCAGTAGATAATAAATAATGGCCAGTGCCAAGGTCAACAAAAAGTATCACTGCATTTTGGTATTTTCTTTTCAGTAGTTTGAGTGATCTTCTGTGTTTCATCCCCCCCCCCCAATAATTCTGATAAACTTAGGCTAAAACACGTTCAAACTAGATTCCAATAAGCAATGATTTAAAAAATTGCCATAATGTTTAGAGTAATATTTTTGTTTACATAAATGAGATTTATATAATAGTGAAGGAATGGAAAAACTTTGGGTTAAGAACGAGGAATTGATTTCATGGACCAATCTAGACCCATTAATTTATACCAAAACATACTTGCAATTTTAACCAAATTTAATATTAAAAATGTACCTTTTCTGCTCTCGAATTAAAACATAAAAAAATCTTAAAATTTTAATCATACAGTATGTTGGTAGAAAATGTTTAAGTACAAGAGGTTAAGTGCAATATATATGCTTGTAAAATCTTGTGGTCTGTTGAGCAGTATCATGGGTACAGTGATCTGGAGAAAATTTCCTTCCCCTTCAGATCAATGTCAAAATTTTTGAAGTGGCTTCACACAAAAGTGGTGCTGCCATCTATCTGGGAGGTTCTGAGCTAAGACATACTTTTAAACTTACAGTTCTCTTCTCTTTTCAAACAAAAGGTGCACCTTTGTGACTTTATTTGCCAAGACCAATGGATTGCCATGCTTGACTTGTCCAAGTGTCTTAAGAAATAACAACAGGTTACATGATATTTTGAGCAAAAATTGTTATAAAATTTTTCTTTAAAAAAAAAGTAATAGTACTTAGAACTCAGGACTCAAATGCTGACATAATAAATGTACAAGCATAGTTGGATGTAAATTAAGCAATACTGTACAACTTTAACCATGATGCAATAGATAGGCTGTATCTTAATTTCAATTCACAATTTTTCTATACTAAATTTTATTTACAGACATTACATACATATAAATACAAAATAAATAAAAATAAATAAATAAGATGAAACTGCATCATAAAACATTTTAAAAAGCACAAACTTTTTTAGTTTATTTAATTTGTGTTTAGTCAGATGAAACTTCTACAAAAAAAACTCACACTTAGAATGCAAGAAGAAAGTAAATTCAGAAAGTAATCAGGTATGCGTTCAGTCAGCTTACTTCTTTTGAAAATCTTTTTTTTTTTTACATATGCTGCAAAAAACACAGGTTTTGCACCAATACGACTGAAATATGATTATTCAACGACAGTCTGTTATAACGCATACTACAACAATAAGGTTTCTCACCAGGGTAACCAAAACTATGGTTAGTTAGATTAGCTCTTGTTTAGAGATATTTATTACATAACACTTATTACTAGGAGAATATATGGTCTTTTAACAGTATGAACAAGAATGTAAAGATTTAAATCACTACTATTTGGAACACCCCTATAATATATACTTCAAAGAAATGGAGTGTCACTAGTATGAACAAGACTGGGTTTAGATAGATGACATTTCTGAGAAACTTTCTTATTACATAATGCTACAACAAAAGGTGCACTATTATGAGAAGTTAAAATATCTTGAGAGATTTTTTACATAGGGTCAGGTGGGGTACAGTGGGTATAAAGTCAAGCATTTTTAAAGAAGACTCTAAAACTAAACCATAAAATTTACTTTACTGAAAACTTTGATGCCTTTTATATACATTGAATTCACATAGATTAAACATGAGGCATAACTAATCTATTTTTTTAATTTTTTTTATGGTAATGCATTCAAAAGAACATGTTTTGATATACCCACTTTACCCAGAGTGGCGTTAAGTGCTTATAGTTCCATAATTGGTGTATATGTCACTAAAAACAAATGCAAATGTTGTTTTAGAAATAAAAATGCTCTTAAATAAATGTATCGTGATATATTTTTCAAGAAAATGTTACAAATTTTTCTTCTTTTATTATTAAATGCAAAATTAGGTTTCACTTCGGATGCAGTGTATTTTGCTAAACTCTACTCAATTTCCTCAAAAAGCAAGAGAAGTGTGATAGTTTTTGGTTTATTTGATATATAAATGAGAGTGTAAAAATTAATATCTCTAGCAGTAATTTAAAGTATTTTTATTATTTGTAATAGTCATGTATTTTTATGGAATGTAATGACTTTAATGAAATTTTGTTTTCCATGAAAAAAAATGCCACACGAGGGCACAAACATGCCTGAAAATTAATCTATATCTTTAAATATGCCCATTCAATTGTACCATTATGCGATTTCTGTAAGTTTTTCAATTGTATAATATGTCATTTATATTATTAATCTCCTAATCATTCTTCTCTTGAAAAAATTAAATTTAAAAAAAAATTTGTTTTCAGAGTTAAAATTACTATATAGGACTATAAACAAACAAGCAAATTATTAAGCTATTTAATTTTAAAATTTAGAGCATTAGATACTTACTACAGCTAATACAGAGCTACCTTACATACACAAGATACCATACAGCACTTAGCTAAACCTAACCATATACCTACTTTACCCCACCTCAAAAAACAATTCATAATAAATAGAATTTTGAAATTTATTCCTGAATTTCTATGTAGATCTGTTCCCAAGATGTTCCTCTACCAGTTTGAACTAAAGTTAATAATTTTTGACAGTTTTTAATGATATTAAAAGTAGGTTCATCAATAGCTTAAACTAACATACTTTATAACTTGATCATAAACAGATAGTATGTAAACATTAAATTTTGTCATCGGTTTATAAAACTAAAATAAAAATGCTCACCACAATCCCAGTAAATGTCTCTAAAAATATATATCTCAACTATATATATATCAAATATGTATCAATAAAATATATATCAACTAAATTATCTCAACTTAAATGGAGAAAAAAGATATTTTTTAAGATATATCCACTTCACCCAACTGACCCTACAGTACCAGAATGACGTTTTTCACCAATATGAATACAACAATGACTAGATGGATGGTCCTTATGTGTTAAATTCTTTTATTAAATACAAGAACACGACTTCTAAGCAGTATGATTACAAATATGACTAGTTAGACAATCTTTCTTTGAAAAAGTCATATTACATATATTGCACGAAAAGCGCTTCTTACCAATATGAACACGACTATGTTTTTTCAGATAACCACTTTGTGCAAAATTCTTATTACATATACTACAAGAATAAGGTTTCTCGCCAGTATGAATACGACTATGTTGAAACAAATTACTTCTAAGCGAAAAACACTTATTACATATACTACATGAATAAGGTTTCTCACCGGTATGAACACGACTGTGTCTAGTCAGATTACTTCTTTGAAAAAATCCCTTATTGCATACGCAACAAGAATAAGGTTTCTCATCATTATGAACAAGACTGTGTTTAGTCAGAAGATCTTTTTGAGAAAAACTCTTATTACATATATTACAAGAAAAGGGTTTCTCACAAGTATGAACATAGCTGTGTTTAGTCAGAAGATCTTTTTGTGTAAAACTCTTATTACATATACTACAAGAATAGGGTTTCTCATCTACATGAACACGAATGTGCCTAGTCAAAACATCTCTTTGAGAAAAACTCCTATTACATATATTACAATAATAGGGTTTCTCGCCACTGTGAACACGACTGTGTTTAGTCAGATTACATCTATGGGAAAAACTCCTAGTACATATGCTACAAGAAAAAGGTTTCTCTCCAGTATGAACACGGCTGTGTTTAGTTAGATTACATCTGTGTGAAAAACTCTTATTACATATACTACAAGAATAAGGTTTATCACCAGTATGAACACGACTGTGTTTAATGAGATTACTTCTGTATAAAAAACTTTTATCACAATTACTACAAGGATAAGGTCTTCTTTCGGTATGAATAACACTATGTACAATTACTTTACTTTTCTTAGAAAAACTATTTTCACTCATACTGGTTTCTGGAAAGTGTTTAGGTAAATGTGAAGAATTTGAAGAGAAATTCTGATTGCATGAAGTGTAAGAAAATTTTTTTTTGCCAGTATGAACAATATTGATTATGAGTTACACTTGTTTGTGCCAGAAAATTATATAACATATGCAAGCAGACAGCACTAAGAAAACTTATTTTGTCATAAAACACTTTGGCATACACTACTGGTTTAAGAATCATAAGGATGAACTCAAAATATGTGTAATTACGATTCACAGAATAAATTTATATTGAGACATAATTTTTTTTCCACACACTACTTAAATAATATTTTTTGGTCCTAAGTATAAAATGACAAAACAAAATTAAAATATCTAAATTTATGTTTCTTTATAATAAAAAACTGTAGAAACAATGCACCTCTTTAAGTATGAGATTAATTTAAATATGATAACTATTAATGAATTATACATGAAATTATAAAATTAAATTGATTTAATTTACAAATTAATTCTCACACACAATGCAAAAATATGATTCAAAATAAATTATTATGTCAGATTACTTTTGTCAATAAATATTTGCACTTTCACTGAATTAAAAGACTTTTTGCACTGTGTATATGTATAATTAAAAATAAATTATGTTTAAAATTGATTTTTGTATCAGTGCTCAATCACCCTTAATAAAGATATTCTGTTATTGATGAACATAAATATGAGAATGTCAAAGAATTTTTTGTCTAAAAAATTTAAATTGCACTAACTGCAAACAGAAGATTTTTTTGCACAAGAGCAAGAAAAATTTCTTGTGAACAAGAAAATCGCAATATAAATTCTTTTATATATGAATATTTAATCATGTGTGTTTGATATATGTTAATTATTTGAAACTGTTATCAATAATCTGCAGTTTTAATATGTGTACAACAGTTTATGATGCACTACATGAAATTTTTTTTAAAGTGTTACCAAGATAAAAACCAAATTCTTTTATCCCTTGTTTAATTAATCACACAGACTAATCTAAGTTATTTTATCCCTCGATTAATTTATCCCACAGACAACATAAATGAATTATTTCCATATTATGAACATAAAACAGTTAAAATGAAATTACTTCTCACTGCATACGTTTTAACACAAAGGAAAAAAGGTGCATAAGAAAGAAGAATAATTATTAACTACACTTGGAAACTTTTAAGCACACAAACTGAAATTTCTATGCAGGAAAATATTTTTCCGTTCGAGTATTATTTGCTCAAATAATAATTGTTAGTGACCCAAAGCAGAATATCATTGACTATAGAGAGTGGTATTGCGCTCTTTAATAACATTTGTTTCTGTAATTGAACGATTAACACACACTACACCTATAGTTTATTCATGTCAATCGTAAAAAAATAAGATTTTCCTCAAATGCATATGCACGCAAAGCATGAATTCTATTTACTGCCAACACGAAGTATTCATTTTTTCATCTGTTTTAGTTTTCAGCATTAAAAAGATAATTTCATATGAATAACACTTCCAAGAACGGCTTTCTATATTTTTAGATTATTGCGAGTGCAATTCACTTTAAATAAATGAAGTTTTTGATACACACTGCATAAGTATGTAAGAGAGTTAGTTATCTGACATTGAGTCGCCAAATATGAATAAATCTTATAAATCCAAACAGGACATTAAATACAAATTAAAAACAATTTTAAGAAGCTTTTTCTTACACATATTAAATTAGAAAATGTCTTCTTCAATAGAGGCAAAATAGTATGGTTTATTACAGTTGATCTCAGTAAAGTATACAAATGCAGACGGAAAAGTCTTTCACAAAAAAAGTATACAAATGCAGACAGTTGTTTATGGTTTCGAATGTCTATTTCTACTCTTCTGATCTTCCCACAGATTATCAACTTTTCACCTTTTTAAAGAGCCATTCACTGTATGTAAAGTAATCGCGTGTGAGTGAGAATTTGGAGATGCGGACGGGAACCTGACCTCCGAATTCGCATAAGTGATTTTTTTCGCCTGCAGTGTGGGGGGTCCTTAAGGAACATTCTCATATAATGCATTTTACACAGCTTCGATTGCTACCAAGGGAGAATGAAGGCCTGATTGAAGCTGAAAACCTTATCTCTGGAAAACGAACAAAGTACGATTGCCTTCAGTGTGAATGGTCCCTAAATATTTTTAATGTATTTGTTATAAAATGGTAGAGTAGAGTAGTTGATTATTAACTTCGCACTAGACGATCTAGGAAACATCTCTCTGGATGATCCTAAAAAAAATGCCATCAATTTTAATTCTATGCAGAGGAAATTGGTTCATCAGCTTTGGTAGCCCGACGAGCAGCTCGCGAAGTCGAGCACTTTACTGAAGAACAGTTTAACATGGACCGATACCGCACACCCTCAGTCCCTATACAAGCTGATCAAAGTGGTTAACCACCCGCTTACTGGCCACAACCAGTGATGCTTGATTTCGGTGTTCTGCTGGGAACCGTGTCTTTATGAGATCAGTACACTGCGGGAAATTTATAAAATGAAATTTGTGTGTTGTTGATTCCAAGAAGAGCTATGTCAGTGGTAGCTTAGCTACTGGCACTCTTTCATTTCTTCTCTGACAACCCTATTTTCGCACTATGTGATTCTTTTATTTAACCCTGATCGTCTACCAAATTTTTTATTTATTCTATTAAAAAAATGAGAGACGCAATAATAATAATTAATAAAAATCGCAAACAAAAAGAACCCAAGTAGCACAGAAACATCGATCTATGCCGTGGCCATTCCTATCAATATTTTGAAAGCGGAGGAATATAGATACTGTGAGCAAGTTATTGAATGAATTCCGTCAATAAAACTTTAAAAGTATTTTTCTTAAAACACTCTATATTAAGTATATTTTAGTTCCATAGTTCAAAATATTTGCTAGAAAGATAAAAATGAGTAAAATTTCTTTAGACTTGCTCATATTAGTGAAAGTAAAAAATAGAATGCCGTGATAACGATATGGAACGGGATTGGAGGGTGAAGCGAACTCAATAATGTTTTCAACAAAGTTTATCCGCTTGTCACGTGATCTTCAGCTCTGACGTCACGCTTTACGATCCATGTTTCAGTTGGTTTGTGTGTATTTTTAGCGTGTTATATCTCCTAATATTGTCGTCAAAAGTCACCTTACTGATTTAATTTAGGTAAGCAAAGTTTATTCATCTTCTATTTACTTATATAAACTCTATTAATATTGTGTCAGGTCTTCATTTCTAATTGCAATGTTTCACTTTTATATTTAGGTTAAGCCTACATTAGGTTAAGATCCATGGCTAAGATCATATGTAGCTGGTTTTGAATTATAATTAAGTAAGTAGTTTTTAACTTTTTGCTAATTTTAAATATGATTATCGGAATAATTTCTAATTAATGACGTAAATTTATTGTCAAAGTTGTTTGTTCTGAATTGTTTACCTCTTGTTTGCTGGGATGTTAAATGTTATGTTTTACAATCTATCTAATTTTTATTAAATAAATTCACTAGGTTCGTAAATAATTTTATGTAAGATGAAATGTTTCTAATGTCATTTATTGTGTGAATAAGGTTCATAGCATTGTAGTTATGAGTGTATAAATACTTTTCATAAAAATTAAGTCTGTCAACGTTAATTCTGTGTGCTTATTAAGTTAATTCGTTTTAAAACATTAAAAATTGTGCTCAAAATGATATAAGTATACATAATTTATCAAAATATTAATGTAAGCGAATTGTAAAAGGTTATATAGATTTTAAAATTACGTCTAAAAGTGAAATAAGCAATATGAAAATATTAAACAATTTTAAAAAAAGAAATAAGTTTAACTTTTCAATTTCTGAAAACAATGATATTCTATTTACCTTAATTTAATCCAGTCTTGTGATATTTATTCTCTATATAAAAGTTCTTAATATAAGATTTAGTTTATGGTACAGGAATGATTGTTATTCGTTACTACTAAAAAATTTTTTTAAATGTGTCAGATATCAAGTAAGGTATGTGTTATGTATAAAGTATGATATGTGTTTGTTATGTAACAAGAGTATACTAAAGGAAAATTAAAATAGACACTAAAGGCTCAAAATCAAAATAGAGATTTATATGTTTATTAAAACTTTTTTAAATAATTTTTTGTTTGCTGAAAATTATAACTGAAATAAATACTCAAAATGGTCTTCCATGTTTTTATAATAAAATTAATAGAAAGTGAAATTAAAATTACATATAATTGATTGAATAAAATTATATATAGTTTCAGCAAATAATTTTTCTTAAAATTTTATTTTTGTGTCTTGTAAGAAATGACAAATCAATATTTTTGTGTTGATTTTTTAATTGTCACAATTTATGTCTAAATTTTTCACAAAAGGGGTACATCTCAGAAAAACCTTGACAGACCAGGTATATATATATAAACATGGTATATACATAAATATACATGGTAAAAGTATATATAAATATATATAACACAACAGGTCTATGTGTGATTCTTATTAGATGAGATTATAACTTAGCTGTGATTCATTCTAAAATTAATGTGTAGAAATTAATTTTGTAATGTCTAATTTTATATTGATATCTATTTACAATAAATATCAAGAAAAAATTTTATATTTTGATGTGATAATTTGTTACTGTTTTATCTTTCAGTATGTTACTATTTTATCTTATTCTTAATGCCTTCTCGTAAATGATTAGAATTTATTTAGAAAATAAGTGCACTTGTTTATTTATACCACTATCAGTAATTTAATGAATAAATGTCAGACAGTTCTTTCATTGTGTTGCAATTTCACCAACATAGGTGTATAATTTGCTCTACTCAGCAATTTTTTAATATGTATAAATATATATCATCAGTCGATTTTTATCTTTGCAAGCTGTAGTTAAAGGCAGCATTATAATTAAATTTAATTTAAAAATAATGCGAGAAAGAGATTCTCTCTATTTGAAAAATACAAAATAAAAATTAGTTCCCATGTAAAGGAAACCAAATATTGCAAAAAAGTTTCAGAAATCCGAACCAAAAAAAGAGAGAGTGGCTTGAAAAACTTAATTTTCTAAGTCTAACACAGTTGTACATCAATAGTTTTTGGATCTGATCACAAAAAAAAAAAGTAATTTTGTAGAAGGAAGAAAAAAACAAAAACGATTACATTAAGGAATAGAATGCATTTGGAAGTGCAGTGTATTTATAATAAGTTTGAGCTTTTGTTTAATTATACTTCTAAGTATATGCAATCATAAGTAATCAATATCAAATCTAAATTTTAAAACTAAATCTTGTTTTCAACTTCAGTACTTTTTGTGTATTCACATTAGTTTAAGAAAATTTTCTTTAATACATAGAAGTAAAATTGAGTATATTAAGAAATACAATTAAAGCTGAACTGATAAGCTTTTTATTATAGTATTTTTTGTTGTTAAAGATTTATTATTTAATTAAAGATACAGCATTGCCACTTGAATATTCAGACAGTTTACAAAACAGTGTCTAATGCAGCATGCCTTTTTTTGATTCGTGTGTCGATTCTCTAAGCCAGTGATTCTCAACCGCTGTGCCGCGGTACTTTTTTGTGCTGCCAAATTCTTGAAATGTTCATAAAAAGTATATATATATATACTTTTTATAATTTTTCTAATCATCTTTGTTGGCTATTGCCTTTTCTCTGACAATCTTAAAATAGATGAGAGAATTAAAATTGTCTTTGACACATAGTTTTAAAAATTTTTTGAAGTAAGTAGGAAATTTAATGACTATTAAAATGATTAATTAACTAAGGAAAGCAAGCTAAATATTAACTTACAGATGGAAATAAAACTTAATCATTAAAGTAAGCTATGCAATTAATAAACAAATTAACAAAGGATAACTAAAAAAAAAAACCAAATAGGGGAGAGTCGGGTAGCCCCGCCCACTTAAGGACTATTGCTTATATTTCTGTATAATATGGAGTAATAATCAAGATTTTTGTATGTTTCTATTGTTTTATCATTTAATTAAATAATACAAAAAGAATAAACCAAAAAAAAAAAAATAGAAATTTAAAAAGACATGTTTTTCAGCTCTTTTCAAAATGTGTCGGGTAGCCCCGCCAAGTTACAAAAATTATGTTTTTTAATTGTTTTTTCAGGTGTAAATGAAAATGACCAATGTATTGACAATAGATAAACCTTATTTATCATTTTTATCACAAAATTATTTTTTTTATTACATATTTATATACTTTTAGTGAATTCTATCATTTATTAACAACAAATGTTATATTTTTTTATTATTATTAATGTATATTAATATATTATAATATTAATATATATTTATATTAAATATTTAAAGAAAATAATTTAATTTAAGTAAATCTTTTTAACCGTAAATTTATCGACGAAATAAAAGTGGGCTGTGATACCTAACATTCATGTGAGCGGGGCTACCCGAAATCCAATTTTTTTGTAAATTTGTAATTACTCGAACAATTTTTCACAAATAAACTTCGTTCTTTGTGCAAACTAAACTTAAGACTACATACTTTAATGCTGTATATATAGAAAAAATTATTTTTTTAATATTAAAATGAAGTTTAATCGAAACATTCAACCAATTTTTCTTAATATTATGACAACTGTATTCAACATATTTTCAAAACTATTGTTTACCATGTTACCAGCTGCATAAATACTTGAAACTTTGAAAATAATCTTTTTTTAATATAACAATTATTGTTCGATGGCCCATTGACTTGAAAAAAATATTCTCTACATATGAAATTGACATTGGGCGGGGGTACCCGACTCTCCCCTATATAAAAAAACAAATTAGGAAAGGATAACTAACAAAAAAAAAATAAGCTAACAATTAATAATTAGCAAAAAACTAGTAAACAAGAAATCACAAAAAATAACAGTTAATAACTATAGAACACAAGCTAACAATTAATAACTAGCAAAAAGAAGAAGAAAAAATAACTGTTACTAACTAATAAAAAATCAGTCAAAAGAAATAATTAATCCCTTAATAAACGTGCTTTTGTAGTACTTATTATTATCACAAACTAATTAACACAGTGTGTTGTAGGTAAGTAAACAACTTTTAATCTAATTTTTTTCATTGTGTGCCGTCAAATTTCGAAATAGTTAAAAGTGTGCCGTAACAACAACGAAAAAAAAAAAAAAAAAAAATGTTGAGAATCATTGCTCAAAGCCCTTATTCAATTTAGTTCTCTAAGTTTCGTTATATACTCATTAATAAATTGTGTTTTGTTAGTCTTTCAGTTTTTATTTTTTAAATGTTATAATATTACTCAATGTTTTGCTTCCAGCTACAGTTCTCGAACGCTTTGAGACCAAGAGCTTGCGGAAAAATTTGGGAAGGTCTGCTACAGCTACTGATTGGGAAGGACGAAAACCTAAGATAATTGACGTGACCAATTCTTTGGACTTGGAGACCTTAGAATGTGCCAATTTGTTTTACAAAATTTTTAAATGTTATTCAAATAAAATATTCATAGCTACTTTTTGTTTTATTCCTCTGTATTCACACATTTTATATTACAAAGCACGTTCATATCAGAAGTGTAAATTTTATTGATCCCATAAAATTGTAATATTTGAGTTTTTAGTGCTATTGTGCAATATATTAAATTATTAATTTTCAGTGACTGAATCCTGTCTGAAGATCAAATGTACATTGCAAATGCTAAAAAATAAGAAAGCTAATTTACATACATGTTAAATGTGGTAATTTTTAAACAAGCAAATTGTCTTTGATTTATAAATCATAGTTGAGCTGAAAATAATTATCATGCCTTAAATTAATATTCATTTCTTACATTCCATCTACAGTGCTCACACTTATTCCTATTCACCTATTTTACACTTAATTATTAATTTTTAAGCTTATTACTGCTCAAATCCTAATTATATATATATTTTTATTGTTTGGAAACTGATTAAAAATTATTTTGGGTGCTTATTATTATTTTTTTTTTTGAAAATTCTGGCTACACACCTTGAACTTTGAAAGTATGACTTAAATACTTGCAGATATTTTATTCTAAGGCAATATTAAATCTTTGCTCACTAGTTTGCAGAATGCAAAAAATGAAAGATTTTTTTTACTCATTATAAATCAAATTAATTAAATCTGCAACTGTGCAGCCTGGAGTATAATTAGCGAAATGAAATCTGAAGTGCAAAACCATATAAAATAATTAACAGACATGTACCTATATCCTACAATATCCAGTGAAAAAATTTTCTTGACTAGCGTATTAAAATTATCGATCGGCGTTCTGGCGCATCTTTAAATGCTTATTAATATTTGTTGTACGAATAACGTGATAAAAATATTCATCGACATTCTACTGTATCTGTTAACGCCGTGGAATATGGTTTTTTCAAACTCGACATTCTACGGCGTTATTGAGATATCGATCTATATCAATTTTACAATGTCGTACAATATAAAAAAAATCTGACGTTTTTACATAGATCGATGTTTCGGAAGAATATCGATCGACGTCGTAAGCGAAGTTTTTTCGAGACCAATCGATATTGAGTGCTACTTGGGAACTTGTATTTGAAATTATTTAATCGAAGTTATACAGAGAGCGTATCGTTTTTTAAGGGACTTATCCTATAATGAATTGCTTTCCTATTTTAAATAGTATACCATTAGACTAGAAATTTCAACTTGTAGTATACAGAGCCCTGAAGGGTATAGGGAAGTGGGCATCTGCGCAGGGTTCTATGAGGCTTCACGCAGTATTCAGTAATATTCAAAAAATAAAATAGATAAATTATAATAATAAAAACTAAATAATTTTAATTTTTTAAAATTGCTCAGTATTGATAA
Organism: Parasteatoda lunata; assembly: GCA_949128135.1. NCBI lineage: Eukaryota > Metazoa > Arthropoda > Arachnida > Araneae > Theridiidae > Parasteatoda > Parasteatoda lunata. The sequence continues at coordinate 114,777,936 of OX421971.1, read as the reverse complement.
CTCGAAAACCTTTTCGTTTAATGATAAGGATGAAATGGGAAAGAAGACAATAGTAGCTCTTATCTAGGGAAAAACTTTAAAAATTAAAATTATATAATTAGAAAAAAAAAGAAGATATATTTAAAAAAAAAATTAGATGGTTTTTCGATCGGGGCCCTTAAATACCAAATTTTTCAAATCGACAGAAATGTTTTGTATAGAAAACGTGAAAATTAAATGACAGTATACGAAATTTGAAGGTCAGAAAAAAAAATTACAATTTAAATTCGAGTTTTTTTTTTTTTTTTCTTCTTTCAAAAAAGAAGGTAAAAATCTTATATTTTAAGCGATTCTATTCTAGGGAGGCCGCAGAAAGAGAATATTTTTTGTTAAAAGTTTTATGTTAGTTCATTTAATTTACCTCGGTTTTTCTCTAAAATTTTAATTTATTTTAAAATTTTCATACGGCGATAATAACTGTGTCTCAATTTTAAGTTTTACTATTTTAACAACTATTTTAAAGACCACAAACAACTTAGATGAGAATAATATACTTTTTCATTTTTTATACCATTTATATTTTTATTTATATTCATTTAAAAATTCTTATTTAAAGTAATCGATCTTGAAATTAACGTGAATCATCTTCGCATATGGAAATGCCAATTAAAATATTGTTATTTAAAGGGAAAAAAACTATTTTAATAATTAAATTGCCAAATTTATTAAAAACGGTTCTTTTATTTTTAATAGTTTTTATTAAATCACATTCGAATTTGTGATGGAAAATTTTTGACCACTATTCAACTAGCCAGCGCACTCTTTTTGTAACTGGTAGCAATGAAGGTTTCATTGGTATCCTTATAGCTACAGGAAGACATTTATCAAATATATATTATGTTAGTCCAAATTTTCAATCACCTTCCGAATATTTTAGGTACTTTAATTTCATCGTCAGCTTTATTCAGCTGCCACTTTAGGCGACATATGTCTGCTCTTGGCTAAAAATTACGCGTTGTATAAAATTAGAGCTCTTATTGATGTCATACTTCATAAAAAATTGATCTTAAAACTGAAGAGGCTACTGTACATCTCCATGAAAAGACCGATCATGACCTATGCCTCATCAGCATGGTGCAACGTATCAGAACGTGAGCTTGGGAAACTCACAATAACGCAGAACAAGATCTTAAGACTAACAGGAGCAGAGTGGTATCAAAGAAATGCTGATATTCATACGGACCTAGAGTTGGACAGTTTCGAACACCACTTTCACAAACTAAATCGAGAGTTTTTTTTAAGAAAGCGTTGGTCTGTGAAGCAGCGAATTTCGACGATTTTTGAGTGAATTTTTGAGAGTGAAAATTTAGCTGAGGACGCCTCCCTGAGGCCAGTTGCTCACCTTTTTACAAGTGACTTAACTCTGAACATGTGAGATAAACTCAATGGCATAAATAAAAATATTATGACAATTTAACTCGGACATGACTTGTAAATATTATCCTTGAAAAAATCAATTAGATTTGATTTTATAGAACAGAATAAGCTTTGGAAAGGGGCATTATAACGCAGAATGAATGAAACTTGTTACATATGAGAGATGGAAATGAATGAGAGGAGAAGTAGAATTTTGTACCGGTGGCGTACAATTATTTGACAAACTTCGTGCTAGAAGTTAAATTTTATTTAGACACTAATAATAGATATGTATATATTAATATGCAATAGGACTATTATATATGATAATTTCACTCGGACACGACTTGCAAATGTTATAAATCAATTTGATTTGTTTTTAAAAAACGGACTAAGCTTAGAAAAGAGGCACTTTGATGTAAAATGAATGAAAGTAGTAAGATATGAGAGAATGAAATGAGTGAGATCAGAGTTAGAAAAGTTGTACCTGTGGAGTACAAATGTTGAAAAACTTCTTACTAGAAGTTCAATTTTTACTTATTTATTTTATGTATTTATTTATTATATTTTATGTATTGTTCTCCATGTAATGCAACTTGTATCATATTATATGATTCTACTTGAGCAATCTGCTCATTATTAATTCTTTACTTTCAATTTAGATAACAAGGACTTCAAGGAAACACTTCAAGGATCCGCATCTCATGATGAAGAGGTAAAGGGCCGTTCCGGCCTCAGGCACCTTGACCAACCGACAGGACTAGACTAGATGTCTGATTTAGAATTAGAAAGGAGCTTTCGGTTTTCGAGCTAGTGCATTAGACCATGGCTCCCGCAATTCTAGAATACGCGCTGAAAAACAAAGAAGGGAAATTAAAAATTGAAAGTAAAATATTTATAACTTTAAGCGATACACTATTAGCACTGAAAACAAAAAGCAAGTACTTTTGAGAGATCACAAAATTTTCAGTGGGACCCTGGAAAATGGTAGTTTTATATTTTAGTGAATTCGTCCATGAAAGGTGTTAAGATTATAGAACTCGAAAATAAAATAAAGAATTATATTAAACCAGTTTACTTTTGGATGATTATTGGGTGAAGGATTTCTAAACACACTTCCAGGAACTCCTCACAGATATCATTTAAAAAACATTTAGCAGATATAAGAAATATTTTTCCTTATCTGTGAAATTTAGAGAACTACAATAACTGTGTATTTTAATTTTATTCCCCTAAAAAATTTTGCACCTTCAATGCATATACACACTTTACTTATGTATATATACATGTATGTGTATGTCTGTTCCTTCTTTATTACAGTGTCACACTTTAACATACCTCTCCCTTTGTCACAATAACACATTACAAAAGCATAATATTGCAATTTAGAAATAAAATACATATTATAGATCATATCTCAAGCTTTATTTTAAAACTTTAACTGTGCATTTTAATGAAGTTTGTGAGCATAACAATAATGAAGATTATATGTGTACTCATTTTGATGAAAATAATATAAAAAAGAAAACTACCCTTTGTTTTTATTTCCTTCCACATGCCATGCTTTATTACATTAACATATATCTGTATCAGGTTAGAATCAAAGCACAATGTAAAGACTTTATTTTAAACTTTAAATAAGTGTTTTGATGACATCCGAGAGCGATAACAATAAAAATAATTACATGAGTACTTATTTCGATGAATATAATATAAAAATTTGAAATATAAATACATATAACCAGCTGATTTTAAATGTTTTTATTTTAACTACATTGCGTGATATCTTAATTCTTGTTATACTCTTGTCACAAACTGTTTCAGCATTTAAACTGTAAAGTTTTCAGCATTTTGTTAAAAAATTGATTTTTTTTTTTTAAAAAATCTTAAGTTAAACAGAAATCAATATGAATACTTGATCATACATACTTATTTAATTTTCCATAATTTCTTTAAAAAAAATAGATCCATAAGAAGAACAATAAAAACATAAATAATTATTTACATAAATAATATAATAACATGCCACTCTGAAGTAACTCCCGTTGTCTGAGTAGGGTTTGATATGAGGCAATTTTGTGTACAATTTTATTAGAAATGCCCAATGTTCTAAGCGTTTTTAGGTGGACGGCCTAGCTCCGTTAGCCCTTTGATGCCTATTAATGCGCCCTTCTTGTAAAAATAAGCCATCATCCCTTAAAAACATTGCCTTTTTATTTTATTTTTTCAAGAAAAGGTTGTTTTCTTAACCATCTGTTTTGATGAAAAGTCAACTTTTGATTTATTTAGTGACTGATAATTACTTAATCCTTCAGTGTAATAAGATTTTTCTTATGTTGTCTAGTTATATAGCTAAAGTTAATTCAGTCCCTGAGATATTCAAATTTTTTATTGGGGGGGGGGGCATTAATAAATCTTTTTGTGATTTTAAATATTACTATTATTTTTTTTTTTTTTTAAATAAATACCTTTTATTTAAAAATGCACCTTCAAATGTTTATCTCATAATTTTCAGTTTAAAATATAAAACTTCAAAGTTGTTTTTTAGCTTACTTTTTTTTAAGAAAATTTATACACAGAGATTGTCTTTTAGCTTACCTTTAATTATTTTTCAAAAGCTTCAAATTTTTCTCTTATTTTAATAATGTGAAAGTATTACTTTGTGAAAAGCACACATAAAATAGAAAAAAAAGGGTAATTTGAAAGTTGAAGATTAAATTAAGTTATTACATATTTTGATGAATTTTAATGGTGGTAGGTGCCCTTTTCTGAGAGGAAGCACCCTGCTTTTTATTTTTTTTTTTCTAGGACGAACTCAGAGTTGCCTATTGCATTTTAGAGGGTGTCTGAAAAATTGTGCATACAAACATGCATAAAATATTAAATATCTCATAGTTTAGATTCAACAAGTTGGTAATGTTACAAATTTACATTGTAGACAAACAATATAATTGCATATAACTGAATATTGTTATACATGCATTGTTCTTAAAACAATTGCATTTGAACCATATTCATCAAAAACTCCATTTTGTTCATAAATATCAGTAAAAAAAAATCTCGAAACAAATTTTTAAAAAAATTACTACTGCCACCATTAAGAATAATCCAATCACTTAAACTTTAAGAGTTCTCTAGCAATTAGATGTCCTTCTTATAAAACAAATTACCAAAAACCCTGAAAAGCTTCTTCTTTCTCTTTCTTAAAATATTTCTCCTCTGAATGCTGATTACTAAGGCCCGGATTTTGATGACATTTGCATTTTTTTGCATTTTCGGACATTTTTTGTCCTTTAGAGCATTTTTTTAGATTTATAGGGCATTTTTCTTTAAATTTTGGGGCATATTTTGCATTTTAAAGCATTTTTTAAATTTTTATTAATTTTTATCATTTTCCATTATTACACTGGCTTCCAAACAAAGAAGAAAATATCTAGGATATTAACAGGTGAAGCAACATCTTTTCAAATTGAAGAAGAATTGTCAGTAAGTGAGACCGTCTTTTTCAAGTACGCACCAATAACATCAGTAGACGTTGAATGAAGCTTCTTCAGGTATAAAAATTAACTTTCAGACAAGAAACGCTCTTTTACATTTCAAAATATTAAAAAAAAATCAATAATCCAATGAAATTCTGTTATTAAGTAATATTATGAGATGGAAGTTGTTATATTCATTAAAGTTTCTATACAAAATTAAAATCTTTTGGAGTCAATATATTTTCCTTTTTTTTTTTTGTTATTTTAGGATATAAAACATATTTTTCAAACTTTAATGAACGTAGAACAAGTATTGCATTGCTTTATATTTTTTGAAATGACTCATAATAATTTTAAAGAGTAAAAAATTGTTTTAGTTCAATATTTTTACTTTATTTAAGTCAAGTCATAAGGCGTTTTTAGCGCAATGATCGCATTTTTGCATTCTTTAAGGGCATTTTTTGCACTTTTTAAGGGCATTAATTGAGATTTTATAGGTCATCAAAATCCGGGCTCTACTGATTACAAATGGTTTGTATTTGCATTAAAACCAAAATAACTAACTTTTTTTGTATTTATATTGGTTCAAGTTTGCTTTGTGAAATTCAAAACTTAATAATCAATTTACATATGTTTATTAAATCATTTTTAATAAAAAATTTCTTAAAATATACATTTTTATAATAAACAAATTTAAGCATCATGATTCAACAAAAAACAAATTACAGGCTTTAAATAAAGGATAGGTAAATCTAAACAGCAATGGATGACTATCGCAAATGAAATGGCTTGACTACTGTTTCTTTTTTTAGGTTGACAGTGATTACAAAAAAGCTTCTAAACTTTAAATATGATTCTTTTTTAGGAAAAATTATAACAAGCATAATCCAAAATAACAATAAGTATAATTAATAATAAGATTCTTGATAATAACTATCTCTTAAAAACAAATTTTAAGAATTCTTGTAGCCATATAATTTTTTAAAAAAAACTAACACCCCTATTTTTATTAATGTCAGGGAAAAAATAAATAAAAGGAATTAAAATCACAAAAAACTCATTTATCTGTCTAGTGAGATTGGAATATATTCACCTTCTGTTAAAAATACAAATTTAGCAAAGTTAAATAATATATACCCACAAACAAATATTTTGACAGATGCCTTTCTCTCTAATATTTATTTTAAAAATATATATGTTCATGCAAAACAAATTGTGCAAAACTAAATATGATGGTATGATTTTAGAAGCAATGTAAAATGCTCTGTCAAGCAAAGTAAAAGTGTGGATTAACATTTTGTGAAACACAATGTTAAGGATAGCTTTAAAATCTGTAGACAAACTGATGGAAAATAGTTCACTTCTTACTTTTATGAAGAACTGTAGTGGCATAACTACTACAACAGATATTAAAGACCAATTCACTAGTATATAAGACACATTAACATGATTCTATCTTGAGGTACCTTTTGATAGATGAAGATTGACATAGTCCAAAATGAAATCCCTCAATGGTGACCCGGGGATTTCTTCATCGACTATGTCAACTTTCATCTATCAAAAGGTACCTCAAGATAGAATCAACTTAACATGTCTCATATACTACTGAATTGGTATTTAATATTTGTAGTGGTAGTTACGCTACATTACTCATGGCGTAACTACCGCTATAAATATTGAATACCAGTTCACTAGTATATAAGACATGTTAACTTGATTCTATCAAGAGGTACCTTTTGATAGATGAAGGTTGACATAGTCCAAAACTAAAACCCCTCACTGTTAATATTTATCCTCCTAATACATTAAATTTTTTTAATGTAAGCAGGTATTTATAGATTTTTAATATATTTTTACACTTTTCAGGATAAAAATTTATTATTTTTATCTAACTTTTTAGATATTAATCCCCGTTTTTGTCTCATTAACCTTGATAATGATTTAGTAGAATATGAAAGTGTTTTTCCCAAGTTACATTAAAACTTGGTTAATGCGAATGTATGCAATTTGCAAAGATTCCAAAAATATAAATAAATGGCAGTCATTTTGGAATAACAAATATGCACACAAGTATGGAAAAAGTACGAAGTTTTACATCAAGAAAAACCTTTTATAACAAATGACGACTTTTAACAACAAAAAACTTTTCATAAATCTCTGTTTAATGTTGCTTAAGTTAACAACAGTCTTTATCTATAAAAAAATATGTTATGGTTTCAGATCCTACATGATAGAAAAATCTCTAAGGACGACTGCATCTCTCTTTATAAATGAAATTTTATAACATGTAGAATTTTTTTTTCTTTTTTAATTCTTTATCTCTAACAGGAGATTTTCTGTGAGCAAAAACTAATTTTGAATCTGATAGAGTCGAAAAAAACGGGGGAAATGTTTTATTAAGAGGATTTCTTCGACTGTGATGATGATATTTTAACAACTGATTTAAGACATATAGATGACATTTTTGAAGACATTATAAATTATAATGACGATAAAGATAATGATTCTGAAAATTAAATAATAATTGAGTCACCAATGCTCTCTTACACAGATGAAACAGCTACTAATGTTATAATGTTGCTACTAACGTTCTAAGTGAAGAATATTTTTCCAATATGGATGATGGTCTTTTAATATGCTTAAAACTGAGGACCAGGCAGTTATTATGGCAATCAAAATTTTTTTCTTATGATTGATTTTATTCTTGCACTATTTTATTATTATTTTTTTGTCATTCTATTTTATTCTTGTTAACATAATTTGTGTACTAGTTGGAAAAAAACCATTTATATCCCATTATTTGAAATGAAATTAAGTCCTATCCTTGCAGAATTGTGAAGAAAAAAAAATTTCCAAATATTATTTTTCCACAAAATTCTGATTAAAGACACATTCTTTTAAGGACCTTTTTTTACGGTCTTTTCAAAGTTGTTCAGCAGAAAGCCAACTATATTACAAGAATAAGGTTTCACAAATAACAGTCTAGCAATGAGTAAGTTAAATGACCTTCCAGGGAGAAACTCTTACTAGGATTTTTTTTTCTCTTTCAAATGGATGCGGCTGTGCTCTGTTAGATTACTTTTCTTTGAAAAACTCTTATTACATACACTACAAGAAAAAGGTCTATCACCAGTATGAACACGAAGGTGAACAGTTAGAGAACCACTTTGTGAAAAACTCTTATTACAGATGGTACAAGAAAAAGGCTTCTCTTCTACATGAGTCCAACTATGAGCAGTTAGAGAACCCTTCGTTGAAAATCCCCGATTACACACGTTACAAAGAAAATATTTTTCATTAGTATGAACTGCATTTCTATGGGCAGTCAGATTACTCTTCTGAGAAAAACTTTTGTTGCATATATTACAAGAATAAGGTTTTTCACCTGTGTGAACACGCTCGTGATCAGTTAAATTTTTCTTTCGAGAAAAAGTCTTATTACACGTGTTACAAGAATAAGGCTTGTCACCAGTATGAATACGACAGTGCCTGATAAGGCAACTCTTAACAGTAAATGCCTTATTGCATATATTGCATGTGTAAAGTTCCTCACCAGTATGAATGCGACTGTGAACAACTAGAAAATAATTTGATGAAAAACTCATATTGCATTCTTTACATAAAAAAGTTTTCTTACGGGTATAAGTCTTTTGTTCATTAAAATCACGTTCAGTTTTAAGACTCATATTGTATATATCTCTTAAGCTATATTGCATACAATATAATAATCCTGTAGTAAAACACCTTTAATATACAAAGTAAAAAACAATATCACTTTAAATAAAATAATGAAATTGAAATAAGAAGTTGAAGATAAAAACTAATAACGTCTTGGAAGCAAAGACAATAGAAATATATTAATTATTATCAAAACTTAAAAAACAATATTGAAACACCATATATTAAAAAAATTATGTAATAACTTTCCATTACAATTAAGTGATGAAATTGATATAATCTGCTTAAACTTTTCAGCCTGGAATTACAAACAGATATATTAAGGCTATGTGGATACTAAGCTAACATTAAATAGCCAGATACAAAGAAACAGAAACCTTAAGAAGCATATAATGTATAAATATTTTATCAAACAGACTGCAAAAAAATGTAAGGCCTTTTTATGGTACAAATGAAAATTATGATTATTGCTCACATGCTCAGTGTATACAATGCAGTTACTAGACCATTTTCAGTACACTATACAGTTAATATTTATCCATAAAATTATGTAAAAAGTTATGCCATCAATAAATTGCATATGGTGATATTTTTTTAATTTTTACAAGGGAACCTTGTTTGTGAACTTTTAACACCAATTGCATCAACAGTCTTTTATGAATGCACTTATAATAATACATGAGCTGATTTTTTTCAAATGCTGATACTGAAGTGATATTTCAAGACAAACACAGCATGAATCCAATTAATTTTATTATGAAAAATGATTGATTTTTAAATTTCGCTACATATTTAGCAATAAATTTTTCGTCAATGTGAAGAAAATAGTGTGATATGAATAAGATCTGTAATCTGGTGATGATATTTTAAAATTACTATAATTGGTACACTTTTTGTCATTTACTCCATTGAATTATTTTCATTTATTAATGACTATTGTCTTTTTGACACATATTGATCAAGTATCGTTGAGTGAATAGAACTTTTTCTTTTTGCTTCGCATGTGAATAGGAGAGCTAATAAACTATTATTAAATAATGTTCAGAACACACATCTAACAATAAAGATTATATTTAGTTAATACAAAAACGTCTTTCAGTTGACTAATGTTTGTGGAAATTTCTAAACAATTGTGTATAAATACTGTTAATTAAATTTTTAATTAAACATTTAAATATTAATATTGCTTCAGATAATTAATAATTATATTATTAGAGTCAGAGACATTTAAATTCCATAATGATAACAAACACACGTTTTGTGTCGTCTATTTCTGCTTTCCTTGATATACCAATAAGTCCTGATTTATTGCTTTATAGATGGCGCTAAACAAAATTGTTTACATATGGCAATAATGCAACTCAATGGATGCAAATCAAGCACATCCGATCACCGTCGGTGGAAAACTTCTGATGAAAAATGTTTTCTCGGGAATAAGGTTTACCATTTTTCTTGTATAGATTGGATGTGCGTAAGCCACATTCAGTAAGAATGGCTGTTATTAGAGCATTAACACTGCATACGATCACAGGTAAATTGAACCGATGACGTCCTCTTATGATTTTTCTCCGGACTTTTCCTCCCCTCTGCAGAGGATCAAAATTGTGATGGCATGTCTTCGGATCATCCTCAGGGATGTTTCCCAGACCGTCGCCAATAGCCCATTGTGCAGCTCTAGTGCAACGTAAATGAACTACAACAACAACAACAACAACTCCGGACTTTTCACGCCCAGACTACTCGGGACTAGAGTGCCTGTATTGAAAAGATGTATTGATCTTATGAATATCATGAGCATGCATATTGAAAGCATAAATCCCCATGTGCGATTTCTGAGACGGAGAAAGAGGGGTAATATTTACCCACGAAAAACTCGTCAATGATGTTCTCGTCCACATCTTCCGATTTGCCTATGCATTTTTATCGCTTGCAGTATGAATGCTCTTGTGAAAGTTTTTAAACTACATAATATGTTGTGTTGCTTTTCCTTCTAATGATACTTGACAATCTAGGAAGCCTGCGTGATGAAACCAAGCATATTTAATGCTAAGATGCGCTTCTTGATTTTTAATGGCGCCATCTAGGGCCAATAATACGACTTCAGCCCCACACACATCACAACTAGAGTGCCTGTATTGAAAAGAGTGATGACAAAACCCAAGAGCGCATGCGCAGCCGTCATATTTTTGTCCAAGGGGGTTGCCAGATGATACACCGAAATTGGCGCCACTCGCTCAGTTGGTGTTACTCTGAAGGACTTTCAACATTTTAAATTTAGATAAAAACAAACTGTGAAAAATTAACTTGAAGGTATCATAAACGTATATTATACACCCCTTTTTCTACTTTTCTGTATAAATGATACAAGATAAAATTAATTTTATAAAACTTCTAATTCTTATTAATAGAAAAAAAAATTAGACCTTAAATTTTAACAATGGCTTCATAAATACTGACAAATAGTTTTACATTTAAGTTTTTTGACTTTTTTTTATGCAGAAATATGTAAAACTTTAGAAATACTTTTAGAAGAAAAATATAAAACTTTAATATATTATATCATATAAAAATAATGTAAAATAATATATTGAAGTTATTTCAATCCTAAATGAATATAATTGATTATTTATCTCTATCCATTTGCCTAAGAGTAAATACTAAAGTATCAATAATATAAACTTTAAGATTGGAAAGCACATGATATTACATATTTTTTAAGAAACATTGTAAGAAAAATTAGCATCTCAAATATGTTCAAAAATTAAATTCAAAGAAAAAAAAGACTGATAAAAAGACTTCAGCTTTAAATAAATGTCATAAATAAAATATAAAAATTAATAATGATTATGTTATTCATTTCAAAAATAATAATTAACAAATCAAATTACATAATTTATTATTATTTATTACTTTTTCAGGAAAAAATCATCGCATGTTCACCTAAAAAGGTATTGCTTATTTCAACAAATTGTAAACAAAAATTTCAATAATCAGTTGAAATTTAAAACAAACTAGCATTTTATCAAGTTGGAACGAAAAGTAAACAAATGCTACTTGGCGTGCATTGTAAAGCGCCAACATTTCAAAGTAATAGCGCCAAACCTGCACTTCTGAAGTTTTGATAAAAAGATGCTCAAATCTTAAAATTTATGGGTAATTTAGATAGAAATTATGTTTATTAAAAGTAAATACATTTATTCTTATGAAATCATTAGTTATTTCATCACCTTGTTCTCTTTACAATGAGATAAACAAAACTTTATATGCACGCAAGTAAGTAATAATAAGGATAAATTCAAATAACTAATAACTATCAAAATTTCCAGCCATAATTTTTACATTTACTGTAACTATGAAGTTTCTTATTGAAAAAAAGTAATTAATGAACTTATTACATGCCTTTATTAATGCAGAACATAAATTTTTTGAGGCAGATAATTTTCACTCCATGTTATTCCAATGGCGAATTTTTCACTCTCGCCTCCGGCGGTAAAGTTTTTCTTTCCACTAATCAGGAATCGTTTCTCCCTTGTCCACACTCTTTTAATCTAGGCACTCTAGCAAACCTCAAACTGCAAATAACAAATTTTCATCCAATAACCACTCAGGACCGCCATCAACGGGTGGGGGGGAGGGTGAGAGGGGTGTCTCACCCCCCAGCGATATCATCCAGTCGGCAAATTCAGATTGAGTCGGAATTATATATATATATATATATATTTTTTTTTTTTTCAAACCAAAATTCCGACTTTGTCGAAATTCTTTCATTGTCGGATTTTTCATTGGTGATGAGATTTAAACGGATTTCAATGTTATCTGAGTTTCGTCCATTTCGGGATCCCAGACCCGACTCGGCAAATCTTGTTGTGAAATGTGTTTTTAAATAAAAAAAAAAAATTTCTCCTCCAAGAGTAACCATTTATGATAATTCAAAGCTAGATGACCGATATTAAAAGCCAAAATCCCGATTGTGTCGGAATTCTTTCATTATCGGATATTTCATTGGTGATAAAATTTATACGGATTTCAATGTTATCTGAGTTTCGTCCATTTCGGGATCCCAGACCCGACTCGGCAAATCTTGTTGTGAAATGTGTTTTTAAATAAAAAAAAAAAATTTCTCCTCCAAGAGTAACCATTTATGATAATTCAAAGCTAGATGACCGATATTAAAAGCCAAAATCCCGATTGTGTCGGAATTCTTTCATTATCGGATATTTCATTGGTGATAAAATTTATACGGATTTCAATGTTATCTGAGTTTCGTCCATTTCGGGATCCCAGACCCGACTCGGCAAATCTTGTTGTGAAATGTGTTTTTAAATAAAAAAAAAAAATTTCTCCTCCAAGAGTAACCATTTATGATAATTCAAAGCTAGATGACCGATATTAAAAGCCAAAATCCCGATTGTGTCGGAATTCTTTCATTATCGGATATTTCATTGGTGATAAAATTTATACGGATTTCAATGTTATCTGAGTTTCGTCCATTTCGGGATCCCAGACCCGACTCGGCAAATCTTGTTGTGAAATGTGTTTTTAAATAAAAAAAAAAAATTTCTCCTCCAAGAGTAACCATTTATGATAATTCAAAGCTAGATGACCGATATTAAAAGCCAAAATCCCGATTGTGTCGGAATTCTTTCATTATCGGATATTTCATTGGTGATAAAATTTATACGGATTTCAATGTTATCTGAGTTTCGTCCATTTCGGGATCCCAGACCCGACTCGGCAAATCTTGTTGTGAAATGTGTTTTTAAATAAAAAAAAAAAATTTCTCCTCCAAGAGTAACCATTTATGATAATTCAAAGCTAGATGACCGATATTAAAAGCCAAAATCCCGATTGTGTCGGAATTCTTTCATTATCGGATATTTCATTGGTGATAAAATTTATACGGATTTCAATGTTATCTGAGTTTCGTCCATTTCGGGATCCCAGACCCGACTCGGCAAATCTTGTTGTGAAATGTGTTTTTAAATAAATAAAAAAAATTTCTCCTCCAAGAGTAACCATTTATGATAATTCAAAGCTAGATGACCGATATTAAAAGCCAAAATCCCGATTGTGTCGGAATTCTTTCATTATCGGATATTTCATTGGTGATAAAATTTATACGGATTTCAATGTTATCTGAGTTTCGTCCATTTCGGGATCCCAGACCCGACTCGGCAAATCTTGTTGTGAAATGTGTTTTTAAATAAAAAAAAAAAATTTCTCCTCCAAGAGTAACCATTTATGATAATTCAAAGCTAGATGACCGATATTAAAAGCCAAAATCCCGATTGTGTCGGAATTCTTTCATTATCGGATATTTCATTGGTGATAAAATTTATACGGATTTCAATGTTATCTGAGTTTCGTCCATTTCGGGATCCCAGACCCGACTCGGCAAATCTTGTTGTGAAATGTGTTTTTAAATAAAAAAAAAAAATTTCTCCTCCAAGAGTAACCATTTATGATAATTCAAAGCTAGATGACCGATATTAAAAGCCAAAATCCCGATTGTGTCGGAATTCTTTCATTATCGGATATTTCATTGGTGATAAAATTTATACGGATTTCAATGTTATCTGAGTTTCGTCCATTTCGGGATCCCAGACCCGACTCGGCAAATCTTGTTGTGAAATGTGTTTTTAAATAAAAAAAAAAAATTTCTCCTCCAAGAGTAACCATTTATGATAATTCAAAGCTAGATGACCGATATTAAAAGCCAAAATCCCGATTGTGTCGGAATTCTTTCATTATCGGATATTTCATTGGTGATAAAATTTATACGGATTTCAATGTTATCTGAGTTTCGTCCATTTCGGGATCCCAGACCCGACTCGGCAAATCTTGTTGTGAAATGTGTTTTTAAATAAAAAAAAAAAATTTCTCCTCCAAGAGTAACCATTTATGATAATTCAAAGCTAGATGACCGATATTAAAAGCCAAAATCCCGATTGTGTCGGAATTCTTTCATTATCGGATATTTCATTGGTGATAAAATTTATACGGATTTCAATGTTATCTGAGTTTCGTCCATTTCGGGATCCCAGACCCGACTCGGCAAATCTTGTTGTGAAATGTGTTTTTAAATAAAAAAAAAAAATTTCTCCTCCAAGAGTAACCATTTATGATAATTCAAAGCTAGATGACCGATATTAAAAGCCAAAATCCCGATTGTGTCGGAATTCTTTCATTATCGGATATTTCATTGGTGATAAAATTTATACGGATTTCAATGTTATCTGAGTTTCGTCCATTTCGGGATCCCAGACCCGACTCGGCAAATCTTGTTGTGAAATGTGTTTTTAAATAAAAAAAAAAAATTTCTCCTCCAAGAGTAACCATTTATGATAATTCAAAGCTAGATGACCGATATTAAAAGCCAAAATCCCGATTGTGTCGGAATTCTTTCATTATCGGATATTTCATTGGTGATAAAATTTATACGGATTTCAATGTTATCTGAGTTTCGTCCATTTCGGGATCCCAGACCCGACTCGGCAAATCTTGTTGTGAAATGTGTTTTTAAATAAAAAAAAAAAATTTCTCCTCCAAGAGTAACCATTTATGATAATTCAAAGCTAGATGACCGATATTAAAAGCCAAAATCCCGATTGTGTCGGAATTCTTTCATTATCGGATATTTCATTGGTGATAAAATTTATACGGATTTCAATGTTATCTGAGTTTCGTCCATTTCGGGATCCCAGACCCGACTCGGCAAATCTTGTTGTGAAATGTGTTTTTAAATAAAAAAAAAAAATTTCTCCTCCAAGAGTAACCATTTATGATAATTCAAAGCTAGATGACCGATATTAAAAGCCAAAATCCCGATTGTGTCGGAATTCTTTCATTATCGGATATTTCATTGGTGATAAAATTTATACGGATTTCAATGTTATCTGAGTTTCGTCCATTTCGGGATCCCAGACCCGACTCGGCAAATCTTGTTGTGAAATGTGTTTTTAAATAAAAAAAAAAAATTTCTCCTCCAAGAGTAACCATTTATGATAATTCAAAGCTAGATGACCGATATTAAAAGCCAAAATCCCGATTGTGTCGGAATTCTTTCATTATCGGATATTTCATTGGTGATAAAATTTATACGGATTTCAATGTTATCTGAGTTTCGTCCATTTCGGGATCCCAGACCCGACTCGGCAAATCTTGTTGTGAAATGTGTTTTTAAATAAAAAAAAAAAATTTCTCCTCCAAGAGTAACCATTTATGATAATTCAAAGCTAGATGACCGATATTAAAAGCCAAAATCCCGATTGTGTCGGAATTCTTTCATTATCGGATATTTCATTGGTGATAAAATTTATACGGATTTCAATGTTATCTGAGTTTCGTCCATTTCGGGATCCCAGACCCGACTCGGCAAATCTTGTTGTGAAATGTGTTTTTAAATAAAAAAAAAAAATTTCTCCTCCAAGAGTAACCATTTATGATAATTCAAAGCTAGATGACCGATATTAAAAGCCAAAATCCCGATTGTGTCGGAATTCTTTCATTATCGGATATTTCATTGGTGATAAAATTTATACGGATTTCAATGTTATCTGAGTTTCGTCCATTTCGGGATCCCAGACCCGACTCGGCAAATCTTGTTGTGAAATGTGTTTTTAAATAAAAAAAAAAAATTTCTCCTCCAAGAGTAACCATTTATGATAATTCAAAGCTAGATGACCGATATTAAAAGCCAAAATCCCGATTGTGTCGGAATTCTTTCATTATCGGATATTTCATTGGTGATAAAATTTATACGGATTTCAATGTTATCTGAGTTTCGTCCATTTCGGGATCCCAGACCCGACTCGGCAAATCTTGTTGTGAAATGTGTTTTTAAATAAAAAAAAAAAATTTCTCCTCCAAGAGTAACCATTTATGATAATTCAAAGCTAGATGACCGATATTAAAAGCCAAAATCCCGATTGTGTCGGAATTCTTTCATTATCGGATATTTCATTGGTGATAAAATTTATACGGATTTCAATGTTATCTGAGTTTCGTCCATTTCGGGATCCCAGACCCGACTCGGCAAATCTTGTTGTGAAATGTGTTTTTAAATAAAAAAAAAAAATTTCTCCTCCAAGAGTAACCATTTATGATAATTCAAAGCTAGATGACCGATATTAAAAGCCAAAATCCCGATTGTGTCGGAATTCTTTCATTATCGGATATTTCATTGGTGATAAAATTTATACGGATTTCAATGTTATCTGAGTTTCGTCCATTTCGGGATCCCAGACCCGACTCGGCAAATCTTGTTGTGAAATGTGTTTTTAAATAAAAAAAAAAAATTTCTCCTCCAAGAGTAACCATTTATGATAATTCAAAGCTAGATGACCGATATTAAAAGCCAAAATCCCGATTGTGTCGGAATTCTTTCATTATCGGATATTTCATTGGTGATAAAATTTATACGGATTTCAATGTTATCTGAGTTTCGTCCATTTCGGGATCCCAGACCCGACTCGGCAAATCTTGTTGTGAAATGTGTTTTTAAATAAAAAAAAAAAATTTCTCCTCCAAGAGTAACCATTTATGATAATTCAAAGCTAGATGACCGATATTAAAAGCCAAAATCCCGATTGTGTCGGAATTCTTTCATTATCGGATATTTCATTGGTGATAAAATTTATACGGATTTCAATGTTATCTGAGTTTCGTCCATTTCGGGATCCCAGACCCGACTCGGCAAATCTTGTTGTGAAATGTGTTTTTAAATAAAAAAAAAAAATTTCTCCTCCAAGAGTAACCATTTATGATAATTCAAAGCTAGATGACCGATATTAAAAGCCAAAATCCCGATTGTGTCGGAATTCTTTCATTATCGGATATTTCATTGGTGATAAAATTTATACGGATTTCAATGTTATCTGAGTTTCGTCCATTTCGGGATCCCAGACCCGACTCGGCAAATCTTGTTGTGAAATGTGTTTTTAAATAAAAAAAAAAAATTTCTCCTCCAAGAGTAACCATTTATGATAATTCAAAGCTAGATGACCGATATTAAAAGCCAAAATCCCGATTGTGTCGGAATTCTTTCATTATCGGATATTTCATTGGTGATAAAATTTATACGGATTTCAATGTTATCTGAGTTTCGTCCATTTCGGGATCCCAGACCCGACTCGGCAAATCTTGTTGTGAAATGTGTTTTTAAATAAAAAAAAAAAATTTCTCCTCCAAGAGTAACCATTTATGATAATTCAAAGCTAGATGACCGATATTAAAAGCCAAAATCCCGATTGTGTCGGAATTCTTTCATTATCGGATATTTCATTGGTGATAAAATTTATACGGATTTCAATGTTATCTGAGTTTCGTCCATTTCGGGATCCCAGACCCGACTCGGCAAATCTTGTTGTGAAATGTGTTTTTAAATAAAAAAAAAAAATTTCTCCTCCAAGAGTAACCATTTATGATAATTCAAAGCTAGATGACCGATATTAAAAGCCAAAATCCCGATTGTGTCGGAATTCTTTCATTATCGGATATTTCATTGGTGATAAAATTTATACGGATTTCAATGTTATCTGAGTTTCGTCCATTTCGGGATCCCAGACCCGACTCGGCAAATCTTGTTGTGAAATGTGTTTTTAAATAAAAAAAAAAAATTTCTCCTCCAAGAGTAACCATTTATGATAATTCAAAGCTAGATGACCGATATTAAAAGCCAAAATCCCGATTGTGTCGGAATTCTTTCATTATCGGATATTTCATTGGTGATAAAATTTATACGGATTTCAATGTTATCTGAGTTTCGTCCATTTCGGGATCCCAGACCCGACTCGGCAAATCTTGTTGTGAAATGTGTTTTTAAATAAAAAAAAAAAATTTCTCCTCCAAGAGTAACCATTTATGATAATTCAAAGCTAGATGACCGATATTAAAAGCCAAAATCCCGATTGTGTCGGAATTCTTTCATTATCGGATATTTCATTGGTGATAAAATTTATACGGATTTCAATGTTATCTGAGTTTCGTCCATTTCGGGATCCCAGACCCGACTCGGCAAATCTTGTTGTGAAATGTGTTTTTAAATAAAAAAAAAAAATTTCTCCTCCAAGAGTAACCATTTATGATAATTCAAAGCTAGATGACCGATATTAAAAGCCAAAATCCCGATTGTGTCGGAATTCTTTCATTATCGGATATTTCATTGGTGATAAAATTTATACGGATTTCAATGTTATCTGAGTTTCGTCCATTTCGGGATCCCAGACCCGACTCGGCAAATCTTGTTGTGAAATGTGTTTTTAAATAAAAAAAAAAAATTTCTCCTCCAAGAGTAACCATTTATGATAATTCAAAGCTAGATGACCGATATTAAAAGCCAAAATCCCGATTGTGTCGGAATTCTTTCATTATCGGATATTTCATTGGTGATAAAATTTATACGGATTTCAATGTTATCTGAGTTTCGTCCATTTCGGGATCCCAGACCCGACTCGGCAAATCTTGTTGTGAAATGTGTTTTTAAATAAAAAAAAAAAATTTCTCCTCCAAGAGTAACCATTTATGATAATTCAAAGCTAGATGACCGATATTAAAAGCCAAAATCCCGATTGTGTCGGAATTCTTTCATTATCGGATATTTCATTGGTGATAAAATTTATACGGATTTCAATGTTATCTGAGTTTCGTCCATTTCGGGATCCCAGACCCGACTCGGCAAATCTTGTTGTGAAATGTGTTTTTAAATAAAAAAAAAAAATTTCTCCTCCAAGAGTAACCATTTATGATAATTCAAAGCTAGATGACCGATATTAAAAGCCAAAATCCCGATTGTGTCGGAATTCTTTCATTATCGGATATTTCATTGGTGATAAAATTTATACGGATTTCAATGTTATCTGAGTTTCGTCCATTTCGGGATCCCAGACCCGACTCGGCAAATCTTGTTGTGAAATGTGTTTTTAAATAAAAAAAAAAAATTTCTCCTCCAAGAGTAACCATTTATGATAATTCAAAGCTAGATGACCGATATTAAAAGCCAAAATCCCGATTGTGTCGGAATTCTTTCATTATCGGATATTTCATTGGTGATAAAATTTATACGGATTTCAATGTTATCTGAGTTTCGTCCATTTCGGGATCCCAGACCCGACTCGGCAAATCTTGTTGTGAAATGTGTTTTTAAATAAAAAAAAAAAATTTCTCCTCCAAGAGTAACCATTTATGATAATTCAAAGCTAGATGACCGATATTAAAAGCCAAAATCCCGATTGTGTCGGAATTCTTTCATTATCGGATATTTCATTGGTGATAAAATTTATACGGATTTCAATGTTATCTGAGTTTCGTCCATTTCGGGATCCCAGACCCGACTCGGCAAATCTTGTTGTGAAATGTGTTTTTAAATAAAAAAAAAAAATTTCTCCTCCAAGAGTAACCATTTATGATAATTCAAAGCTAGATGACCGATATTAAAAGCCAAAATCCCGATTGTGTCGGAATTCTTTCATTATCGGATATTTCATTGGTGATAAAATTTATACGGATTTCAATGTTATCTGAGTTTCGTCCATTTCGGGATCCCAGACCCGACTCGGCAAATCTTGTTGTGAAATGTGTTTTTAAATAAAAAAAAAAAATTTCTCCTCCAAGAGTAACCATTTATGATAATTCAAAGCTAGATGACCGATATTAAAAGCCAAAATCCCGATTGTGTCGGAATTCTTTCATTATCGGATATTTCATTGGTGATAAAATTTATACGGATTTCAATGTTATCTGAGTTTCGTCCATTTCGGGATCCCAGACCCGACTCGGCAAATCTTGTTGTGAAATGTGTTTTTAAATAAAAAAAAAAAATTTCTCCTCCAAGAGTAACCATTTATGATAATTCAAAGCTAGATGACCGATATTAAAAGCCAAAATCCCGATTGTGTCGGAATTCTTTCATTATCGGATATTTCATTGGTGATAAAATTTATACGGATTTCAATGTTATCTGAGTTTCGTCCATTTCGGGATCCCAGACCCGACTCGGCAAATCTTGTTGTGAAATGTGTTTTTAAATAAAAAAAAAAAATTTCTCCTCCAAGAGTAACCATTTATGATAATTCAAAGCTAGATGACCGATATTAAAAGCCAAAATCCCGATTGTGTCGGAATTCTTTCATTATCGGATATTTCATTGGTGATAAAATTTATACGGATTTCAATGTTATCTGAGTTTCGTCCATTTCGGGATCCCAGACCCGACTCGGCAAATCTTGTTGTGAAATGTGTTTTTAAATAAAAAAAAAAAATTTCTCCTCCAAGAGTAACCATTTATGATAATTCAAAGCTAGATGACCGATATTAAAAGCCAAAATCCCGATTGTGTCGGAATTCTTTCATTATCGGATATTTCATTGGTGATAAAATTTATACGGATTTCAATGTTATCTGAGTTTCGTCCATTTCGGGATCCCAGACCCGACTCGGCAAATCTTGTTGTGAAATGTGTTTTTAAATAAAAAAAAAAAATTTCTCCTCCAAGAGTAACCATTTATGATAATTCAAAGCTAGATGACCGATATTAAAAGCCAAAATCCCGATTGTGTCGGAATTCTTTCATTATCGGATATTTCATTGGTGATAAAATTTATACGGATTTCAATGTTATCTGAGTTTCGTCCATTTCGGGATCCCAGACCCGACTCGGCAAATCTTGTTGTGAAATGTGTTTTTAAATAAAAAAAAAAAATTTCTCCTCCAAGAGTAACCATTTATGATAATTCAAAGCTAGATGACCGATATTAAAAGCCAAAATCCCGATTGTGTCGGAATTCTTTCATTATCGGATATTTCATTGGTGATAAAATTTATACGGATTTCAATGTTATCTGAGTTTCGTCCATTTCGGGATCCCAGACCCGACTCGGCAAATCTTGTTGTGAAATGTGTTTTTAAATAAAAAAAAAAAATTTCTCCTCCAAGAGTAACCATTTATGATAATTCAAAGCTAGATGACCGATATTAAAAGCCAAAATCCCGATTGTGTCGGAATTCTTTCATTATCGGATATTTCATTGGTGATAAAATTTATACGGATTTCAATGTTATCTGAGTTTCGTCCATTTCGGGATCCCAGACCCGACTCGGCAAATCTTGTTGTGAAATGTGTTTTTAAATAAAAAAAAAAAATTTCTCCTCCAAGAGTAACCATTTATGATAATTCAAAGCTAGATGACCGATATTAAAAGCCAAAATCCCGATTGTGTCGGAATTCTTTCATTATCGGATATTTCATTGGTGATAAAATTTATACGGATTTCAATGTTATCTGAGTTTCGTCCATTTCGGGATCCCAGACCCGACTCGGCAAATCTTGTTGTGAAATGTGTTTTTAAATAAAAAAAAAAAATTTCTCCTCCAAGAGTAACCATTTATGATAATTCAAAGCTAGATGACCGATATTAAAAGCCAAAATCCCGATTGTGTCGGAATTCTTTCATTATCGGATATTTCATTGGTGATAAAATTTATACGGATTTCAATGTTATCTGAGTTTCGTCCATTTCGGGATCCCAGACCCGACTCGGCAAATCTTGTTGTGAAATGTGTTTTTAAATAAAAAAAAAAAATTTCTCCTCCAAGAGTAACCATTTATGATAATTCAAAGCTAGATGACCGATATTAAAAGCCAAAATCCCGATTGTGTCGGAATTCTTTCATTATCGGATATTTCATTGGTGATAAAATTTATACGGATTTCAATGTTATCTGAGTTTCGTCCATTTCGGGATCCCAGACCCGACTCGGCAAATCTTGTTGTGAAATGTGTTTTTAAATAAAAAAAAAAAATTTCTCCTCCAAGAGTAACCATTTATGATAATTCAAAGCTAGATGACCGATATTAAAAGCCAAAATCCCGATTGTGTCGGAATTCTTTCATTATCGGATATTTCATTGGTGATAAAATTTATACGGATTTCAATGTTATCTGAGTTTCGTCCATTTCGGGATCCCAGACCCGACTCGGCAAATCTTGTTGTGAAATGTGTTTTTAAATAAAAAAAAAAAATTTCTCCTCCAAGAGTAACCATTTATGATAATTCAAAGCTAGATGACCGATATTAAAAGCCAAAATCCCGATTGTGTCGGAATTCTTTCATTATCGGATATTTCATTGGTGATAAAATTTATACGGATTTCAATGTTATCTGAGTTTCGTCCATTTCGGGATCCCAGACCCGACTCGGCAAATCTTGTTGTGAAATGTGTTTTTAAATAAAAAAAAAAAATTTCTCCTCCAAGAGTAACCATTTATGATAATTCAAAGCTAGATGACCGATATTAAAAGCCAAAATCCCGATTGTGTCGGAATTCTTTCATTATCGGATATTTCATTGGTGATAAAATTTATACGGATTTCAATGTTATCTGAGTTTCGTCCATTTCGGGATCCCAGACCCGACTCGGCAAATCTTGTTGTGAAATGTGTTTTTAAATAAAAAAAAAAAATTTCTCCTCCAAGAGTAACCATTTATGATAATTCAAAGCTAGATGACCGATATTAAAAGCCAAAATCCCGATTGTGTCGGAATTCTTTCATTATCGGATATTTCATTGGTGATAAAATTTATACGGATTTCAATGTTATCTGAGTTTCGTCCATTTCGGGATCCCAGACCCGACTCGGCAAATCTTGTTGTGAAATGTGTTTTTAAATAAAAAAAAAAAATTTCTCCTCCAAGAGTAACCATTTATGATAATTCAAAGCTAGATGACCGATATTAAAAGCCAAAATCCCGATTGTGTCGGAATTCTTTCATTATCGGATATTTCATTGGTGATAAAATTTATACGGATTTCAATGTTATCTGAGTTTCGTCCATTTCGGGATCCCAGACCCGACTCGGCAAATCTTGTTGTGAAATGTGTTTTTAAATAAAAAAAAAAAATTTCTCCTCCAAGAGTAACCATTTATGATAATTCAAAGCTAGATGACCGATATTAAAAGCCAAAATCCCGATTGTGTCGGAATTCTTTCATTATCGGATATTTCATTGGTGATAAAATTTATACGGATTTCAATGTTATCTGAGTTTCGTCCATTTCGGGATCCCAGACCCGACTCGGCAAATCTTGTTGTGAAATGTGTTTTTAAATAAAAAAAAAAAATTTCTCCTCCAAGAGTAACCATTTATGATAATTCAAAGCTAGATGACCGATATTAAAAGCCAAAATCCCGATTGTGTCGGAATTCTTTCATTATCGGATATTTCATTGGTGATAAAATTTATACGGATTTCAATGTTATCTGAGTTTCGTCCATTTCGGGATCCCAGACCCGACTCGGCAAATCTTGTTGTGAAATGTGTTTTTAAATAAAAAAAAAAAATTTCTCCTCCAAGAGTAACCATTTATGATAATTCAAAGCTAGATGACCGATATTAAAAGCCAAAATCCCGATTGTGTCGGAATTCTTTCATTATCGGATATTTCATTGGTGATAAAATTTATACGGATTTCAATGTTATCTGAGTTTCGTCCATTTCGGGATCCCAGACCCGACTCGGCAAATCTTGTTGTGAAATGTGTTTTTAAATAAATAAAAAAAATTTCTCCTCCAAGAGTAACCATTTATGATAATTCAAAGCTAGATGACCGATATTAAAAGCCAAAATCCCGATTGTGTCGGAATTCTTTCATTATCGGATATTTCATTGGTGATAAAATTTATACGGATTTCAATGTTATCTGAGTTTCGTCCATTTCGGGATCCCAGACCCGACTCGGCAAATCTTGTTGTGAAATGTGTTTTTAAATAAATAAAAAAAATTTCTCCTCCAAGAGTAACCATTTATGATAATTCAAAGCTAGATGACCGATATTAAAAGCCAAAATCCCGATTGTGTCGGAATTCTTTCATTATCGGATATTTCATTGGTGATAAAATTTATACGGATTTCAATGTTATCTGAGTTTCGTCCATTTCGGGATCCAGACCCGACTCGGCAAATCTTGTTGTGAAATGTGTTTTTAAATAAATAAAAAAAATTTCTCCTCCAAGAGTAACCATTTATGATAATTCAAAGCTAGATGACCGATATTAAAAGCCAAAATCCCGATTGTGTCGGAATTCTTTCATTATCGGATATTTCATTGGTGATAAAATTTATACGGATTTCAATGTTATCTGAGTTTCGTCCATTTCGGGATCCCAGACCCGACTCGGCAAATCTTGTTGTGAAATGTGTTTTTAAATAAATAAAAAAAATTTCTCCTCCAAGAGTAACCATTTATGATAATTCAAAGCTAGATGACCGATATTAAAAGCCAAAATCCCGATTGTGTCGGAATTCTTTCATTATCGGATATTTCATTGGTGATAAAATTTATACGGATTTCAATGTTATCTGAGTTTCGTCCATTTCGGGATCCCAGACCCGACTCGGCAAATCTTGTTGTGAAATGTGTTTTTAAATAAAAAAAAAAAATTTCTCCTCCAAGAGTAACCATTTATGATAATTCAAAGCTAGATGACCGATATTAAAAGCCAAAATCCCGATTGTGTCGGAATTCTTTCATTATCGGATATTTCATTGGTGATAAAATTTATACGGATTTCAATGTTATCTGAGTTTCGTCCATTTCGGGATCCCAGACCCGACTCGGCAAATCTTGTTGTGAAATGTGTTTTTAAATAAATAAAAAAAATTTCTCCTCCAAGAGTAACCATTTATGATAATTCAAAGCTAGATGACCGATATTAAAAGCCAAAATCCCGATTGTGTCGGAATTCTTTCATTATCGGATATTTCATTGGTGATAAAATTTATACGGATTTCAATGTTATCTGAGTTTCGTCCATTTCGGGATCCCAGACCCGACTCGGCAAATCTTGTTGTGAAATGTGTTTTTAAATAAAAAAAAAAAATTTCTCCTCCAAGAGTAACCATTTATGATAATTCAAAGCTAGATGACCGATATTAAAAGCCAAAATCCCGATTGTGTCGGAATTCTTTCATTATCGGATATTTCATTGGTGATAAAATTTATACGGATTTCAATGTTATCTGAGTTTCGTCCATTTCGGGATCCCAGACCCGACTCGGCAAATCTTGTTGTGAAATGTGTTTTTAAATAAAAAAAAAAAATTTCTCCTCCAAGAGTAACCATTTATGATAATTCAAAGCTAGATGACCGATATTAAAAGCCAAAATCCCGATTGTGTCGGAATTCTTTCATTATCGGATATTTCATTGGTGATAAAATTTATACGGATTTCAATGTTATCTGAGTTTCGTCCATTTCGGGATCCCAGACCCGACTCGGCAAATCTTGTTGTGAAATGTGTTTTTAAATAAAAAAAAAAAATTTCTCCTCCAAGAGTAACCATTTATGATAATTCAAAGCTAGATGACCGATATTAAAAGCCAAAATCCCGATTGTGTCGGAATTCTTTCATTATCGGATATTTCATTGGTGATAAAATTTATACGGATTTCAATGTTATCTGAGTTTCGTCCATTTCGGGATCCCAGACCCGACTCGGCAAATCTTGTTGTGAAATGTGTTTTTAAATAAATAAAAAAAATTTCTCCTCCAAGAGTAACCATTTATGATAATTCAAAGCTAGATGACCGATATTAAAAGCCAAAATCCCGATTGTGTCGGAATTCTTTCATTATCGGATATTTCATTGGTGATAAAATTTATACGGATTTCAATGTTATCTGAGTTTCGTCCATTTCGGGATCCCAGACCCGACTCGGCAAATCTTGTTGTGAAATGTGTTTTTAAATAAAAAAAAAAAATTTCTCCTCCAAGAGTAACCATTTATGATAATTCAAAGCTAGATGACCGATATTAAAAGCCAAAATCCCGATTGTGTCGGAATTCTTTCATTATCGGATATTTCATTGGTGATAAAATTTATACGGATTTCAATGTTATCTGAGTTTCGTCCATTTCGGGATCCCAGACCCGACTCGGCAAATCTTGTTGTGAAATGTGTTTTTAAATAAATAAAAAAAATTTCTCCTCCAAGAGTAACCATTTATGATAATTCAAAGCTAGATGACCGATATTAAAAGCCAAAATCCCGATTGTGTCGGAATTCTTTCATTATCGGATATTTCATTGGTGATAAAATTTATACGGATTTCAATGTTATCTGAGTTTCGTCCATTTCGGGATCCCAGACCCGACTCGGCAAATCTTGTTGTGAAATGTGTTTTTAAATAAAAAAAAAAAATTTCTCCTCCAAGAGTAACCATTTATGATAATTCAAAGCTAGATGACCGATATTAAAAGCCAAAATCCCGATTGTGTCGGAATTCTTTCATTATCGGATATTTCATTGGTGATAAAATTTATACGGATTTCAATGTTATCTGAGTTTCGTCCATTTCGGGATCCCAGACCCGACTCGGCAAATCTTGTTGTGAAATGTGTTTTTAAATAAAAAAAAAAAATTTCTCCTCCAAGAGTAACCATTTATGATAATTCAAAGCTAGATGACCGATATTAAAAGCCAAAATCCCGATTGTGTCGGAATTCTTTCATTATCGGATATTTCATTGGTGATAAAATTTATACGGATTTCAATGTTATCTGAGTTTCGTCCATTTCGGGATCCCAGACCCGACTCGGCAAATCTTGTTGTGAAATGTGTTTTTAAATAAAAAAAAAAAATTTCTCCTCCAAGAGTAACCATTTATGATAATTCAAAGCTAGATGACCGATATTAAAAGCCAAAATCCCGATTGTGTCGGAATTCTTTCATTATCGGATATTTCATTGGTGATAAAATTTATACGGATTTCAATGTTATCTGAGTTTCGTCCATTTCGGGATCCCAGACCCGACTCGGCAAATCTTGTTGTGAAATGTGTTTTTAAATAAATAAAAAAAATTTCTCCTCCAAGAGTAACCATTTATGATAATTCAAAGCTAGATGACCGATATTAAAAGCCAAAATCCCGATTGTGTCGGAATTCTTTCATTATCGGATATTTCATTGGTGATAAAATTTATACGGATTTCAATGTTATCTGAGTTTCGTCCATTTCGGGATCCCAGACCCGACTCGGCAAATCTTGTTGTGAAATGTGTTTTTAAATAAAAAAAAAAAATTTCTCCTCCAAGAGTAACCATTTATGATAATTCAAAGCTAGATGACCGATATTAAAAGCCAAAATCCCGATTGTGTCGGAATTCTTTCATTATCGGATATTTCATTGGTGATAAAATTTATACGGATTTCAATGTTATCTGAGTTTCGTCCATTTCGGGATCCCAGACCCGAATCGGCAAATCTTGTTGTGAAATGTGTTTTTAAATAAATAAAAAAAATTTCTCCTCCAAGAGTAACCATTTATGATAATTCAAAGCTAGATGACCGATATTAAAAGCCAAAATCCCTATTGTGTCGGAATTCTTTCATTATCGGATATTTCATTGGTGATAAAATTTATACGGATTTCAATGTTATCTGAGTTTCGTCCATTTCGGGATCCCAGACCCGACTCGGCAAATCTTGTTGTGAAATGTGTTTTTAAATAAATAAAAAAAATTTCTCCTCCAAGAGTAACCATTTATGATAATTCAAAGCTAGATGACCGATATTAAAAGCCAAAATCCCGATTGTGTCGGAATTCTTTCATTATCGGATATTTCATTGGTGATAAAATTTATACGGATTTCAATGTTATCTGAGTTTCGTCCATTTCGGGATCCCAGACCCGAATCGGCAAATCTTGTTGTGAAATGTGTTTTTAAATAAATAAAAAAAATTTCTCCTCCAAGAGTAACCATTTATGATAATTCAAAGCTAGATGACCGATATTAAAAGCCAAAATCCCTATTGTGTCG
The DNA here is from genome assembly GCA_949128135.1 of Parasteatoda lunata. Taxonomy (NCBI): domain Eukaryota; kingdom Metazoa; phylum Arthropoda; class Arachnida; order Araneae; family Theridiidae; genus Parasteatoda; species Parasteatoda lunata. The sequence goes on along the minus strand of OX421971.1, from coordinate 114,749,569 downwards.
GAATTCTTTCATTATCGGATATTTCATTGGTGATAAAATTTATACGGATTTCAATGTTATCTGAGTTTCGTCCATTTCGGGATCCCAGACCCGACTCGGCAAATCTTGTTGTGAAATGTGTTTTTAAATAAAAAAAAAAAATTTCTCCTCCAAGAGTAACCATTTATGATAATTCAAAGCTAGATGACCGATATTAAAAGCCAAAATCCCGATTGTGTCGGAATTCTTTCATTATCGGATATTTCATTGGTGATAAAATTTATACGGATTTCAATGTTATCTGAGTTTCGTCCATTTCGGGATCCCAGACCCGAATCGGCAAATCTTGTTGTGAAATGTGTTTTTAAATAAAAAAAAAAAATTTCTCCTCCAAGAGTAACCATTTATGATAATTCAAAGCTAGATGACCGATATTAAAAGCCAAAATCCCGATTGTGTCGGAATTCTTTCATTATCGGATATTTCATTGGTGATAAAATTTATACGGATTTCAATGTTATCTGAGTTTCGTCCATTTCGGGATCCCAGACCCGACTCGGCAAATCTTGTTGTGAAATGTGTTTTTAAATAAAAAAAAAAAATTTCTCCTCCAAGAGTAACCATTTATGATAATTCAAAGCTAGATGACCGATATTAAAAGCCAAAATCCCGATTGTGTCGGAATTCTTTCATTATCGGATATTTCATTGGTGATAAAATTTATACGGATTTCAATGTTATCTGAGTTTCGTCCATTTCGGGATCCCAGACCCGACTCGGCAAATCTTGTTGTGAAATGTGTTTTTAAATAAAAAAAAAAAATTTCTCCTCCAAGAGTAACCATTTATGATAATTCAAAGCTAGATGACCGATATTAAAAGCCAAAATCCCGATTGTGTCGGAATTCTTTCATTATCGGATATTTCATTGGTGATAAAATTTATACGGATTTCAATGTTATCTGAGTTTCGTCCATTTCGGGATCCCAGACCCGACTCGGCAAATCTTGTTGTGAAATGTGTTTTTAAATAAAAAAAAAAAATTTCTCCTCCAAGAGTAACCATTTATGATAATTCAAAGCTAGATGACCGATATTAAAAGCCAAAATCCCGATTGTGTCGGAATTCTTTCATTATCGGATATTTCATTGGTGATAAAATTTATACGGATTTCAATGTTATCTGAGTTTCGTCCATTTCGGGATCCCAGACCCGACTCGGCAAATCTTGTTGTGAAATGTGTTTTTAAATAAAAAAAAAAAATTTCTCCTCCAAGAGTAACCATTTATGATAATTCAAAGCTAGATGACCGATATTAAAAGCCAAAATCCCGATTGTGTCGGAATTCTTTCATTATCGGATATTTCATTGGTGATAAAATTTATACGGATTTCAATGTTATCTGAGTTTCGTCCATTTCGGGATCCCAGACCCGACTCGGCAAATCTTGTTGTGAAATGTGTTTTTAAATAAAAAAAAAAAATTTCTCCTCCAAGAGTAACCATTTATGATAATTCAAAGCTAGATGACCGATATTAAAAGCCAAAATCCCGATTGTGTCGGAATTCTTTCATTATCGGATATTTCATTGGTGATAAAATTTATACGGATTTCAATGTTATCTGAGTTTCGTCCATTTCGGGATCCCAGACCCGACTCGGCAAATCTTGTTGTGAAATGTGTTTTTAAATAAAAAAAAAAAATTTCTCCTCCAAGAGTAACCATTTATGATAATTCAAAGCTAGATGACCGATATTAAAAGCCAAAATCCCGATTGTGTCGGAATTCTTTCATTATCGGATATTTCATTGGTGATAAAATTTATACGGATTTCAATGTTATCTGAGTTTCGTCCATTTCGGGATCCCAGACCCGACTCGGCAAATCTTGTTGTGAAATGTGTTTTTAAATAAAAAAAAAAAATTTCTCCTCCAAGAGTAACCATTTATGATAATTCAAAGCTAGATGACCGATATTAAAAGCCAAAATCCCGATTGTGTCGGAATTCTTTCATTATCGGATATTTCATTGGTGATAAAATTTATACGGATTTCAATGTTATCTGAGTTTCGTCCATTTCGGGATCCCAGACCCGACTCGGCAAATCTTGTTGTGAAATGTGTTTTTAAATAAAAAAAAAAAATTTCTCCTCCAAGAGTAACCATTTATGATAATTCAAAGCTAGATGACCGATATTAAAAGCCAAAATCCCGATTGTGTCGGAATTCTTTCATTATCGGATATTTCATTGGTGATAAAATTTATACGGATTTCAATGTTATCTGAGTTTCGTCCATTTCGGGATCCCAGACCCGACTCGGCAAATCTTGTTGTGAAATGTGTTTTTAAATAAAAAAAAAAAATTTCTCCTCCAAGAGTAACCATTTATGATAATTCAAAGCTAGATGACCGATATTAAAAGCCAAAATCCCGATTGTGTCGGAATTCTTTCATTATCGGATATTTCATTGGTGATAAAATTTATACGGATTTCAATGTTATCTGAGTTTCGTCCATTTCGGGATCCCAGACCCGACTCGGCAAATCTTGTTGTGAAATGTGTTTTTAAATAAAAAAAAAAAATTTCTCCTCCAAGAGTAACCATTTATGATAATTCAAAGCTAGATGACCGATATTAAAAGCCAAAATCCCGATTGTGTCGGAATTCTTTCATTATCGGATATTTCATTGGTGATAAAATTTATACGGATTTCAATGTTATCTGAGTTTCGTCCATTTCGGGATCCCAGACCCGACTCGGCAAATCTTGTTGTGAAATGTGTTTTTAAATAAAAAAAAAAAATTTCTCCTCCAAGAGTAACCATTTATGATAATTCAAAGCTAGATGACCGATATTAAAAGCCAAAATCCCGATTGTGTCGGAATTCTTTCATTATCGGATATTTCATTGGTGATAAAATTTATACGGATTTCAATGTTATCTGAGTTTCGTCCATTTCGGGATCCCAGACCCGACTCGGCAAATCTTGTTGTGAAATGTGTTTTTAAATAAAAAAAAAAAATTTCTCCTCCAAGAGTAACCATTTATGATAATTCAAAGCTAGATGACCGATATTAAAAGCCAAAATCCCGATTGTGTCGGAATTCTTTCATTATCGGATATTTCATTGGTGATAAAATTTATACGGATTTCAATGTTATCTGAGTTTCGTCCATTTCGGGATCCCAGACCCGACTCGGCAAATCTTGTTGTGAAATGTGTTTTTAAATAAAAAAAAAAAATTTCTCCTCCAAGAGTAACCATTTATGATAATTCAAAGCTAGATGACCGATATTAAAAGCCAAAATCCCGATTGTGTCGGAATTCTTTCATTATCGGATATTTCATTGGTGATAAAATTTATACGGATTTCAATGTTATCTGAGTTTCGTCCATTTCGGGATCCCAGACCCGACTCGGCAAATCTTGTTGTGAAATGTGTTTTTAAATAAAAAAAAAAAATTTCTCCTCCAAGAGTAACCATTTATGATAATTCAAAGCTAGATGACCGATATTAAAAGCCAAAATCCCGATTGTGTCGGAATTCTTTCATTATCGGATATTTCATTGGTGATAAAATTTATACGGATTTCAATGTTATCTGAGTTTCGTCCATTTCGGGATCCCAGACCCGACTCGGCAAATCTTGTTGTGAAATGTGTTTTTAAATAAAAAAAAAAAATTTCTCCTCCAAGAGTAACCATTTATGATAATTCAAAGCTAGATGACCGATATTAAAAGCCAAAATCCCGATTGTGTCGGAATTCTTTCATTATCGGATATTTCATTGGTGATAAAATTTATACGGATTTCAATGTTATCTGAGTTTCGTCCATTTCGGGATCCCAGACCCGACTCGGCAAATCTTGTTGTGAAATGTGTTTTTAAATAAAAAAAAAAAATTTCTCCTCCAAGAGTAACCATTTATGATAATTCAAAGCTAGATGACCGATATTAAAAGCCAAAATCCCGATTGTGTCGGAATTCTTTCATTATCGGATATTTCATTGGTGATAAAATTTATACGGATTTCAATGTTATCTGAGTTTCGTCCATTTCGGGATCCCAGACCCGACTCGGCAAATCTTGTTGTGAAATGTGTTTTTAAATAAAAAAAAAAAATTTCTCCTCCAAGAGTAACCATTTATGATAATTCAAAGCTAGATGACCGATATTAAAAGCCAAAATCCCGATTGTGTCGGAATTCTTTCATTATCGGATATTTCATTGGTGATAAAATTTATACGGATTTCAATGTTATCTGAGTTTCGTCCATTTCGGGATCCCAGACCCGACTCGGCAAATCTTGTTGTGAAATGTGTTTTTAAATAAAAAAAAAAAATTTCTCCTCCAAGAGTAACCATTTATGATAATTCAAAGCTAGATGACCGATATTAAAAGCCAAAATCCCGATTGTGTCGGAATTCTTTCATTATCGGATATTTCATTGGTGATAAAATTTATACGGATTTCAATGTTATCTGAGTTTCGTCCATTTCGGGATCCCAGACCCGACTCGGCAAATCTTGTTGTGAAATGTGTTTTTAAATAAAAAAAAAAAATTTCTCCTCCAAGAGTAACCATTTATGATAATTCAAAGCTAGATGACCGATATTAAAAGCCAAAATCCCGATTGTGTCGGAATTCTTTCATTATCGGATATTTCATTGGTGATAAAATTTATACGGATTTCAATGTTATCTGAGTTTCGTCCATTTCGGGATCCCAGACCCGACTCGGCAAATCTTGTTGTGAAATGTGTTTTTAAATAAAAAAAAAAAATTTCTCCTCCAAGAGTAACCATTTATGATAATTCAAAGCTAGATGACCGATATTAAAAGCCAAAATCCCGATTGTGTCGGAATTCTTTCATTATCGGATATTTCATTGGTGATAAAATTTATACGGATTTCAATGTTATCTGAGTTTCGTCCATTTCGGGATCCCAGACCCGACTCGGCAAATCTTGTTGTGAAATGTGTTTTTAAATAAAAAAAAAAAATTTCTCCTCCAAGAGTAACCATTTATGATAATTCAAAGCTAGATGACCGATATTAAAAGCCAAAATCCCGATTGTGTCGGAATTCTTTCATTATCGGATATTTCATTGGTGATAAAATTTATACGGATTTCAATGTTATCTGAGTTTCGTCCATTTCGGGATCCCAGACCCGACTCGGCAAATCTTGTTGTGAAATGTGTTTTTAAATAAAAAAAAAAAATTTCTCCTCCAAGAGTAACCATTTATGATAATTCAAAGCTAGATGACCGATATTAAAAGCCAAAATCCCGATTGTGTCGGAATTCTTTCATTATCGGATATTTCATTGGTGATAAAATTTATACGGATTTCAATGTTATCTGAGTTTCGTCCATTTCGGGATCCCAGACCCGACTCGGCAAATCTTGTTGTGAAATGTGTTTTTAAATAAAAAAAAAAAATTTCTCCTCCAAGAGTAACCATTTATGATAATTCAAAGCTAGATGACCGATATTAAAAGCCAAAATCCCGATTGTGTCGGAATTCTTTCATTATCGGATATTTCATTGGTGATAAAATTTATACGGATTTCAATGTTATCTGAGTTTCGTCCATTTCGGGATCCCAGACCCGACTCGGCAAATCTTGTTGTGAAATGTGTTTTTAAATAAAAAAAAAAAATTTCTCCTCCAAGAGTAACCATTTATGATAATTCAAAGCTAGATGACCGATATTAAAAGCCAAAATCCCGATTGTGTCGGAATTCTTTCATTATCGGATATTTCATTGGTGATAAAATTTATACGGATTTCAATGTTATCTGAGTTTCGTCCATTTCGGGATCCCAGACCCGACTCGGCAAATCTTGTTGTGAAATGTGTTTTTAAATAAAAAAAAAAAATTTCTCCTCCAAGAGTAACCATTTATGATAATTCAAAGCTAGATGACCGATATTAAAAGCCAAAATCCCGATTGTGTCGGAATTCTTTCATTATCGGATATTTCATTGGTGATAAAATTTATACGGATTTCAATGTTATCTGAGTTTCGTCCATTTCGGGATCCCAGACCCGACTCGGCAAATCTTGTTGTGAAATGTGTTTTTAAATTTTAATTTTTTTTTCTCCTCGAAGAGTAACCATTTATGATAACTCAAAGCAAGATGACCGATATTAAAAGCCAAAATCTCGAAAGCGATTTGTATTATTACTTCAACGACACATTCTCAAATTTAAAAAAAAATTTAGTGACCTTAATTTTTAGTTAGCTAATAATGTATTATAAAATTCAGATATTAATTCTCTGAATTACATTAACTCGTTATTAGAGATTTAAGTAGTTTTTTTAAAGGAAGTGATGAACTTACACGAGTCTTTTTTAAAGAATTAATAAATTTTAAATGAAATAATCGTGTTGGTGATGCAACATATTTTTTTTTCTTTTATTTTCATAAGATTGGAGAAAAATTATAATCCTGTTAAATAGGATACTTTATTATTCAAAATATCTTATTTAAATTCTGTTTAAATAACACAAATTATTAAATAATTTATATTTTCAATTAGTAAAAGCTATTTTTCTACTATGAAGTTTTGTACTAACTCCAAAGGACTTTAAACATTAAAAAAAAAAAAAAAAAAACATTTAATTTATTAACTACCCTTCAGTTCATAACTTTTTAAAACTCTATTATGATTGGATTATTATTTGAGTTAAAAAATTTTTAACCTAAAATAAATTGTTCAGGGACCAATTCATATCTTTAGAACAATTAATCATCACAACAAAATTTGATATTCTCTATGGAAAATAGTAAACATATATGTGATCCTCAATTCACCTTTATAAAAGTTTCTGTATTGAAAATAAAATATTATATTTTGCTTTTAATATTTTTTTTCAAGAATCCTAAAACATTAAATTGAGTGTAACTCAATCGAATCGACACTTCAATCATTTCACCCAATTTGTGGATGGTTGCCGAGTTCCAAGTATTAAATGTTGTAATTTTGGATTCATTAATTATTTCAATAAAAATACGGTGAAAATAGAGGAATTCTTCGATTCCGAGTATTCACAGAAAAGTGGCAATTCTGTTTGATCAAGCCGTTACTGGCACTATGAAAAGCGCAAAAAAAGGATGGTGCTGCGACTGGGATCTTGTGAAGCAGCAGACAAAACCCCGGATATTTCTGTCAACTTGAAAAATCGAGGGTGTTTTAAAAGTTGTTAGCTAGAAATGTCCTAAGCTATATTTTCTCTTACTCTTTCTAAGAATAAAGACAATATCTTTGTCCATGTCTTTAAGAAGAGGAAGGAAGAGGCTCAATGCAAATGCAGCTGTGGTACCAATTACTTCACTGTCTAGTACGGGTCTTAGTTACTCAAAGCGTATTTTATAAATTCATATTATTATTGAATAAAATAGAAAATCCGCTCACAAGCCAACGATCATCCAATCTACTGCAGCTTAAGTTTTGAATGTAAGAATAATTTTTATAAATACATATTTATTTTTTGCACTCTTATTGTTTAAATATTAAGTTTAATTAAATTGCATTAAATGTGTTAATATTTTCCAATTAAATTATTTCCTCAATTATTGCTTTAAAATTTAGGTATAAGGCTTTCTCAAAAAAGAATTTAGAAATATATATATAGGGAAAAATTGATTTTTATGAAGCAGATGAAATTATTTTTCAAATCTCTTTTATGCAGTAAAATTAAAATGATTAAAAGAAAGAAAAAAGAGCAATTAAAAATGTTATGTGATTTATATTCATAGGAGCTAGGAATAGAAAAAGATAAATCATATTTGAATTCCGAAAATTGGAATTCTTTTTCCTTACTAAGCTTTTTATTTTGTGTTTTTTTTTTTTTTTTTTTAGTTGAAATTATTTTTTGTAGATCTTATTTAATTGAAATTTCAAACATCAAATTCTATATTTGTTCGTAAACTTTGTTTTTATAAGTCCAAACTGCAATTCTTTATGAACAAAAATGTATAAATGCTTATTTCATTGAAAATGTAATGTGTTTAAAAATAGAAAAGTTTTTTTTTTTTTATAAATAATTCTTTTTAGCTATTTTGTTGTATTTCTTATGTATTTAATGTTTTTATATTATCTTTTTGACAAAAGTTAACAGTTTTTCATTTGTTTCAGATAATTTTTGTACAAAAAAAAAAAAAAAAAAAACTTACTAATTTTGTAATTATGTAAAAATTCAATTCACAGTTTTGTATAAAAAATGCAGAATAATCATTTTAGCATGAATGCTTTCATAAGTTTTTATTGTTAAATCTATTACCGTTAACTGCACCAATGGCAGTTGCGACAAATGAAAGAATTTGCAGCAAGATGAAATTTATTAAAAATTATCTTCGAACAATGACCACTGAACGCCTAAATTTACTGCTTTTACTTAAAGCGGAAAATATATTGTTAACAATATTAAGCTTAATATGTTGGCAGCATATTTTTCACTTTTAAAACAGCGTCGAAGTAAATTTATGTAGCTAATATAATATAACATAATTTTACTAATATCTTAATTTTTTTATCATTTTTATGTGAATTTCTTCATTTATAATTTAAATGGCAAATATTTTCAATGGTTTTCTACATCATTTTTCTAATTTTTTTTAAAAATGAAAGGACAATTTACTTTCGAATGAATTTTGTTTTGAACAATATCTTATAGAAGACTGTATTTGCTGATTATGACTTACTTTTTTATTGTCAAACAGTTGCTCTAACGTTTAGATGAAACGAAAGATAAATTTTAATTGCTAAGTGATTTTTTAAAAACTATTTAAATATAAAGTAAAAAGTATTTCAACGTTGCCTTGAAAAACCTATAAATTTACAACTTTATTTTTAAAATTATTTCCACAAACAATTATTGAATACTATTGCTGAAAGCTTATTTTAATTGAATAAGTTTCAGTTTATTTAAAAAAAGTTTTTTTTCTTTAATCTTTTGTAACCATTTTAATAATTAAAATTAATAGAAATGTAAAAACTATTATTTTTTGGTATTAGTTTGAATAATTACTGCTACTATTTAGTTACATCAATAATACCACATTTTTCACCTACGGCGGTTGCATTTTTAAGTGCTGTAAAAATTATTTCGATGAATATCATTATGTTTATAACTAGTCGAAATGATTTCAAAATAAACTTTAGAAGCTCAAGTTTTGTGGCGCATTTGAAATTTTATTTGCTTTACCTTTGATTATCAAGATTTATATATACAGGGTGATTCTAAAAAGATGGGCAAATTTTTAGGAAGTGCTAGTACACACCCAAGCAAAAATTTTTTATCAAAGAATGCATGGTCGAAAACAAAACGCAAAACCTCTAGAAGGCGTCAAAGTTCATGTTCTTATATGAAGCAAAAACACACAATGAACGATGAAGTCAAGTTATAAAAGCAAATTTAATGGCATGTGATTACAATAAGTGTTCAAAACAGTGGCCGGCAGCGGCTATGCACGCAGTACAACGGCGAAGAAAAGATATGGGAACATTCTGAAACACACCAGCTTGAAAGCTTGTCGACAAGTAAAGCAGCGCAGTAACTCGCAACAAGAATGGAGCTTTCACATTTGCATCAAACAACTTTCCAAATGCGCCAGCACCTTTGCGTTTTGTTTTTGACCATGTATTCTTTGATAAAAATTGTTTGCTTGGGTGTGTACTAACACTACCTAAAATTTTGTTCATCTCTTTAGAATCACCCTGTATATATATTTATTTATACGTACATATGTATATGACAGTCGGCAAAATAAACTTCACCTCTCCTCTCGAATCGGTTAGCGAGGGGCCTGTAACCAGTCTTCTACCTTTTCCTCTCTCCACCCCCCCCCCCAAAAAAAAAAATTTAAAATATATTATCATAGTTGAGCTAAATAATTCTCACGATGCACAATATATGAAATCAAATGCCTCATTTTGTTATTTTTTAGTATCAAGTGTTTAAATACTTATTCATTTATTAGTGCTTTTTTGTTTCAATAAAACATTTTTAAAAATAATTCTATATGGCTTCGCAATAATTGAAAATGCAAATAAGTGTTTCCAAAATTAAAGTTAATTTAAAAGAAGATTTAAAATCACACCTCACATTATTAAACAAAACTTTTTTTTTATTTTATAAACTTTTGCTAGCATTTTCTTTATATGTTTTCTTTTATATAATGTTTGAATAAATTAAACTATTTACAGATAGTTAAAAAAATAAAGAATTTTGAGACCCCAGTTATGAACCAACAATGTAGAAGAACATATCCTTTTTCTCTTTTCACTGACCCCTTACAGAATTAACACATTCAACCACAGACAAAAAAAGGAAGGAAGACATTTCTTCTGCCTACACTTTCATGGTATTCCAGCATAGTAGCTAATGTTTCGAGAGCATAAAATAGTGATAACTCTCCAAAGAAAAGCCTGGGGAATAAACGGCGGTTATTCAAAAGCCGTCGACCACTCATATTAATGAATCAACACTGAACTTTCCACAGATTTTTACTGATCATCACTCTCTTCCTTCACATAAACATTACAGTTTCTTTGTGAGGTATCAATAACAGCATTAATACCTTAAAATTTAACAAGAATATAATTTTTCATTGTTTGGTTTTTTCAATTGTTTCATTTCTTTATTGCTGTTTTTTGAAGCTCTGCTGCTAAAGAAAATATAAAGACCTTAGTTGAAGTGTAGCAATGCGATAATTTTAAACTATATATACAATTGTGTGAAGAATTACCTAGGCTTTAAAATAGACAAATAAGTCAAATATTTTGAAAGTTGTTAAAACTTTTTTAAAAATCAGCTAATTTGGTCACTTCTTTCAAATGGGGAAAAAATTATCAACATCAGTTATGCCTTATTCTCAGTTTCTGCAAATTGTTATGAGTCCAGGTAATGTAGCATTGGAGTAAGTTTTTAAATATTAAAAGATTAGACCACAAACACTTTTTATTTTTACAAAACTGTGAGTTTTTCTCTATATAGACATTTCGCGCCATTATTATAATAAGTATAACTGGCTTTAGATAGGCTAAACTTGACAGAATAGTAATGAGTAAGGCCCGGATTTTGATGACATTTGCATTTTTGGACATTTTTTGTCCTTTAGAGCAGTTTTTTAGATTTATAGGGCATTTTTTTTAATTTTGGGGTGTAATTTGCATTTTTTGTTAATTTTTTCCAATTTTTATTATTTTTGGGGGCATTTTTACTACATGAAATGCAAGATTTGTCTTATAATTTGTCTTGATTCAGAAGATGCTGCATCAATTAAGATAGCGCAAAACGTGTTGGCCTCTGATAAAATCGAAGGAAACTTATCATTTATCAAGTCTAACTTTGCTATCGCGTCCTCGACAATTACAATCTTGGAGAAACAAGAATTGGAACTTTGCGGTGCAATAAATTATATTGACGTAGTGAGTCAAGTGTTGCAAAAAGCAAGGGGAAGGATAGCAGAGAGAGTAGCATCTAAATTGAACAAAGTTTTGGAAAAGAACACTGGCTTCCAAACAATGAAGAAAATCTCTAGGATATTAACAGGTGAAGCAACATCCTTTCAAATTGAAGAATTGTCCAGTAAGTGAGACAGTCTTTTTCAAGTACGCACCAATAACATCAGTAGACGTTGCGAGGAGCTTCTCCAGGTATAAAAATTTACTTTCAGACAAGAGACGCTAGTTTACATTTCAAAATATCAAAAATCATTTAATAATTCAATGTAATTCTGATAATTAGTAATATTATGAGATGGAAGTTGTTATATTCATTAAAGTTTCTATACAAAATGAAAATGTTTTGGAGTCAATACATTTTCCTTTTTTTTATTATTTTAGGATATAAAACATATTTTTCAAACTTTAATGAACGTAGAACAAGTATTGCATTGCTTTATATTTTTTGAAATGACTCATAATAATTTTAAAGAGTAAAACATTGTTTTAGTTCAATATTTTTACTTTATTTAAGTCATGTCATAAGGCATTTTTAGCGCAATTTTCGCATTTTTAAGGGCATTTTTTGCACTTTTTAAGGTCATTTTTTGCACTTTTTAAGGGCATTAGTTGAGATTTTTTAGGTCATCAAAATCCGGGCTCTAGTAATGAGTAATAGTTGCAAACTCACAGCAGATATAAAAATAGCAAATTATTCTCAAAAAAGCATTTCATATAGCGACTGTGAGAATGATTATAAGAAAAAAACAATTTTTATTTTTGAATTTGCCTATATATTTCTAGAATTTCAAAGTTCCATGAGATAAATTGATGCAATCATTTATAAATGCATATCCTTTTAGCAATTTATTCAATGAACTGGAATTTTTTTTTTTTTTTTTTTTAAATTTGCTTATTTCTTTTTATTACAATTTTACACAAATAATTTCATAAAAATAACCATATCATCAAAAAAATAATGAATTGCTAGTAGGATACAAACATAGTACAGGTTTCAAAAATAATTACTGGTTAAAAAAAAGTCCTAACTCACGGAACCCTAAGGTTCCATAGAACACCCTTTTGGGGGGGGGGGGTAATATTTAAATTTTCAAATACTTTTTTCAAAATTAACAGGAGTGTCCACACAATTTAAAAACTTTACAATCATAAGCAAAATTATACATTGCAACACTAATTAAAGTGATTTAAAAATCAAATGTCATGATTTGTATTTAGGCGGTTACATAATCAAACACGGTATTCATATTCACACAAAAGTCCAATATCGCGATTTGTATTCATGCTATTTTTGAAATTCAACACAGCTATTTGTATTCAAACAATTTTAATAGAAAACACCGATTTATGTGATTTAAAAGTTACATATTGCTATTTGTGTTCTTACGATTTAAAAATTACATATCACAATTCAAATTCCAGAATTTAAAAATCAAACAATGTGGTTTGTATTCACACATCTATGAAAATTCAATATCACTCAAGCCACTTTAAAATTCGAACTATGCGGTTAGTATTTAGGTGATTTTAAAATCTAACATTGGGATTCCTTTTCATACAATTTCAAAAACAAACATTGCGATTCGTATTCACGCTATTTCAGACAAATCCTTCGAAGACTTTCAGAATTCTGATTAGAAACGGTTGTAATCAAATATATTTATTTCACATTCTTCGTTCTTTGTGTTCATTCTTTATTAAAGAATTTTTACTTTCTGTCTAATTGCTTTGGAGTATGCAATTGTAATAATTTGAGAAAGAGCAGCAAAGGTTAAAATTAAGTTATTTAAAATACTATTTACTTATTTCAATAATTTACTTTTACTTATTTTATACTTAATTAACTCGAGTAACATTTCCGCTTTATAAAATGTATTAGATTTTTGTGCCAATATGGATGGTGGCTTTGTTGGTATTTTACACAAATCAAACTTGTTATTTGGTAGTTAATTTGTAATAGTCATCAGAATTAAACCTATAGACACTAGTAAATTTTGAGTGTAATTATTATTTTAACAGTAAATAAATTTTGTTCTCAAAAATTGAATCGGAATAAAAAAGCTGTGTTTTAAGGTGGCTTATTTTTGCAAAAAGGGCAAAGAGGGTGCATTTATAGGGATCAAAGGGCAGACAGCCCTTCTAAAAACCTGTAGAGAGAACACTCTAAGATTTTCGAGGTTTTTTTTCAATGAATAAACAAAATAGCTAAATTTACTTGTACTAGCAACATGAATAAGCATCAATTAATTAAAATTAATAAAATTAGTTTTCCCAAACTAAAGAAAAACTTTGTCATTTTTAATGTATACAATTTTTACAAAGATTCTGCAAGACAATTTTTAAAAGACAAATAAATTGCAGTGATTTCAGAACAAACAGTAAACACACTGGTATGAAAAAAAGAAATCAGTTGCACTTTTACTTTACTATAAATCTCTTAATACACATCATACTAGGAAATTTTCTTTTTCAAATGGATACGGCTGTGCTCTTTTAGATTACTCTTTTTCATAAAATTCTTATTACATATACTACAAGAAAAAGGTCTATCACCAGTATGAGTACGAAGGTGAACAGTTAGAGAACCATTCTGTGAAAAACTCTTATCACATATGGTACAAGCAAAAGGTTTCTCTTTCACATGAGTCCAACTATGAGCATTTAGAGAACCCTTCGTAATAAAACTCCGATTGCACACGCTACAAAAAAAACATTTCAGTCTGGCGTGTACTGCATTTCTGTGGGTAATAAGATTACTCTTCTGAGAAAAACTCTTATTACATATATTACAAGAATAAGGTTTTTCACCTGTATGAACACGTTTGTGATCAGTTAAATCTTTCTTTCTGGAAAAAGTCTTATGGCATGTATCACAAGAATAAGGCCTGTCACCAGTATGAATACGACAGTGTCTGATTAGACAACTTTTAACTGTAAAACTCTTATCACATATATTACAAGTATAAAGTTCTTCACCAGTATGAACACGACTGTGGACAACTAGAAAATAATTTGATGAAAAACTCTGATTACATTCTTTACAAAAATAAGTTTTCTTGCCAGTATCAGTATCTAACTTAGGAAAGTCACTCTCCATTTTAAGACTTATATTGCAAACAATATCTCCTTATACTAAAAAAATTTGGCATAAAACGCTTATACATTTAAAATGCTATTACTTAAACAAGACAACAAATAAAGTAAGAAGTTGACAATTAAAACTGAATTTAATATAAATTTTATAATAATGTCTCCAAAGCAAAGACAAACGAAATATTTTTAATGTTAATATTTTGCAAAAAGCATTACTGAAATATCATTTATTAAAATATCATAAATTATTTTTTATTACATTCCAAGGGTCCAAATTTACTACCGTTTAGTGGTACCTTCACAAATTTAACTTTAGGAAAAACGGTAGTTTCACAAAATACTTTGTCTTAAAATTTTATCTTTGTATCCTATAGGAAAATATAAATCCATACTTTTATGTTGATTTTTAAATATAATTTTCACAAATTATGTCTAAATTTTCACAAAATCCCAGAAAAACCTAGACAGACCCCTGCATTCTCACTACGCACATCAAATGTCAAAATTTGCTTCAATTTTGTGTTGCATCAAAAACCGAAACCATATACAACAGTGACAATGTAAAAATATATAAGGCCTTCTTATATATAAATAAAAGCTACAATGATTAATGCTTTAATGTTAAATCATATACACAGCAGCTTTTAGCCCAATTTTCTAACTTCACCACACACATTACACAGCTAAAATTTTTCTGTAGTAAAATTTATATCATATATAAATTTTTAAAAGAAATTTGCACACTTTTCTTTTACTTGTATCAAAAGAACAGTCAGGGAACTTAGTTAACTTTTGACACAAACTTCATCCCTAGTTTTTTTTATAAATATAATTATTAGAATAAACACATGAACTAACACAAGCGCTTCAACACAAACACAGCAAGAGGCAAATATAGTTTTATAAGAAGGAAAGTGCTCTTTTAATCTCTCTCTTTTTCCACACAATTAATAATAGGTTTATCTTTCAGTTTGAAGAACATGATGAATAAGATCTGGAATTTGTAGTTAAACGATATAAGATAACTTATACTTATTACTCCTATGAATTACTTTTTTTATTGATTAATAATGTCTTTTTGACATATATTCATCAAGTATCGTAAAGTAAATCGAATGTTTGTTTTGTTCATAACAAGTGAATAGAAGTGCAGATAAACTATAACTAAATGACGATAACCGCACACTATTTGCATAAAAATAGTCTGTGTTCACATAAAAAAGTGCTATTTAAGATGACTTAAGCCAGTGGAAGTTTTTTAAGACAGATGGATTTATATTGTTCATTTCAAACTGTTTTTAAATACTAATATTTATCTTGTTATTTTCTACAAAAGATTACAAACATACGTTTTGTGCAGTTTATTTCTGTCTTCTCTGGCATTTCAACATTTCTTGATACGTAAATTTATAGATGGCGTTAAACAGACTCATTTAGCTTTTACCTATGCAATGAAGCATTCACACTATGTTAAAAAATCGCAAGTGCGACTTTGTAGATGCAAACGGGAATGCATTACTCAAATTTGCATATGCGATTTTTCAAATGAAGTGAAGCATTACTCAAATGAATTTGGGTAGTAGTGATAGCGTATTTACATCGCACCCACCAGAACTCTTATGAATATCATGAGCATGCATATTGAAAGCATAAATCCCCATGTGCGATTTCTGAGACGGAGAAAGAGGGGTAATATTTACCCACGAAAAACTCGTCAATGATGTTCTCGTCCACATCTTCCGATTTGCCTATGCATTTTGTTCGCTTGCAGTATGAATGCTCTTGTGAAAGTTTTTAAACTACATAATATGTTGTGTTGCTTTTCCTTCTAATGCTCAAAGGCGGCGCCAGTAGGGGGTCAGGGGGGGGGGCAATTGCACCCCTGTCGGGCATGCCCAGCCCCCCCATCGGGAAAATTTTAAAGTCTCCTCAGGAAAATAGTCTGGTCACATTTTTTTCTAAATTATGTCAAAAATTCATTTGCAAATGCTTAATAAAATTTTTTGTAGTTGACTTTTTAGTTTTTATTTATTTATTTTTAAGAATTAGTAACAAAAATTAGTAAAATATATTGTAAATTCTATGTAATTGTAGTTTCACTGCACTACTCATAACTTTGCCATACATTGTTAAACTAAAGACGGGATGCGATTAGACATGGGTGAAATTGAGGACTTTTCAAAATCCTTTCCCCCTCCCTGCAGACACATCTTCATTTTCTTGGAAACTTATCTTTCAAACTGCTTTTCTTTCTTCTGTAGAACTGAGAAAAGGACAATCACACCTCTTTTCTGGGGGAACAACTGACAAAAGCCTGGGGGATAGAAAGAGAGGCAGGTCCCCTTCTTTAGGAATTCTTTTTTATGTAATGTGTTCATCAATGGTTTATGGGATCACATAATTGCTTTTTGAAATTTTGAAGCAAAATGAAAACATAAGAATAAAAAAATAAAAAATTTAATTTTTACATCTTTTTTTTTTTTCTTAATTCTTTTAAATGAGGAAAATCATTTACTTATTCGGATTCAAGGTTTATAATATTTTAATCAACGCAATAAATATGTAGTCGGAAAAAAAGAAAAACAGTGACCAAATAATTTTAATTTTAATCATTTTCTTAGTAATAAAATAGTGTTGATTGATTCAGAAAAACAATTAAATTGTTCGTATTCAATATCTTTAAATATATATTAATCTACATAACAGATTCTCATTGACTTATTTTATGTACAGTGTATGAAATGGAAAAAGGGAAGACCTTGATTAACTTTTGATTTAATCATATTTTCACGTACAAAGAGTCAATACCATATTTTAAGTTACGAAAATAAACAGAAAAGCGCATTCTGCTCTGGATAAACATCCAAGTTTGTCTAAAGTTTTAGGTTTTTAATTTTCAAAACGCGTAAATAGCCGCAATCTGGAAGATATGGTCTGAAGTTATGGCAAGGAGAGGGTTGGAAAGTTTGGGTCCTTTAATTTTAACTTAACTCCTCGATTATAGTCCATTATCTCGAGAACTTTTTTAGTGTATTGAAAAATGTTTGCATAAAATTACAAAAAACATTTTATATACAAATTTTTAAGCAAAGATAATTTTAAATAATTATTTTTTATTAGTTTATTAAATAATTGTAAAATATATTGAATTGTATGATCTACATATTTTGACATCCTTTTAATTTCAAAATACAAACTTTCAGAACAATCGATCTATTAGTTTGTGAGTTATCAAATTTTAAAAAAGTCAGTCTGCTTAAAATTTTATTTATCTCGAATTATTCACCCGATTTCATTCAAATTTTGTATTTTACAATTTAAAATTACCTTCCATAAAATTATATAAAAGTTTTACTATTTTATTTTATCCGTCGTTGAACAACCGACCCAATATTCGGGTTTCCGACTACTAATGTTCAACTCCGTAGCCTTGTAGTTTTGAACCAATCCAGAAGACAAGGGAACTCCTGGATAAGTACCCCCAGAGGTCTTGATTTGTTATGGGAACATGGAGGACTTAGCGACTCGACAGATTTAACGTGCATCAGTCACCATTTACTACATGGGGATTTCAAAAATCGGGATTCAGAATTTTTCCAACGCATATTATAAATATAAAAAATATTTAATATTTCATAACTATTTAAAAATATATTTTTTGCAGGGCATTACCTTTGGAAAAACGAATTTTTGCAATTGTATGAAAATTTTTTCGATTCAATCAAAACGTAAAACGCTCTTGAGATATGACGAGGTTGAGATATTATCCTCATTAACAATGAGCTATTATTTCGAAGATATTACTATGCAATTATACTATGAAATTAACAAAAGAGGCCAAAATAAAAGACGTTTTTATTTATTTATATCTGATATTAATATTGAAAGTGAACATCATTTCACCTTATTTTCCTCTTTCAATCATAATCGTTAAAATTATCAAAGCATATATACATGGATAACCACCAGCTAAATTACCTTTCTTTATAAAAAAGAAAAATTATTTTGCTATTATCAGCAATATTGACATATACTTCAAATGAATGTAAAATTGACTCACCGGAATAAATTTTAATCTTAAGTTCGGCTCCTCATGTTCTAAGACTCATTCCTAATGGTTCGAGAGGGTGACATCAAATATACTAATTAATTAGTCCAAACGATATTTTAAGTTAGGAAATAAGACATAAAAACGTTATCCGATTAAACATACTTTTTTTCGACGGATTTCTGACCTCCAAAATATAGTAGTTTCAATCTAGAAATATTGTTTTAATAGTTTTTTTTCAGGAACGCGCTTGAAAGTTAGGACCCTTTAATGTCAACTTTAATTTTTGCGTATTTCACTATATCCCAATTTTTTTTTAAGCGAATTGAAAAAGTTTTGCATACAATTCCAATCAGATCAATCAATTCCCATTCGTTTTTCTAAAAATAATTTCATGCAAAAAATAAACTTTTAGTAAACATTTATTATTGCTTTATTTAAGGGAAGTCGAGAAACTTAAGAAATGTAAGTTGTACAATTTTTTCATCATTTGTAATTTTAAATGTCAAAATACAAAATTTAAGCAAAATCGGTCAAATAAGTCCTGAGAAATAAAAAAGAAAGTCTTTTTTTTCGAAATTTTGTCCCCTAACTTCATAATTTTTAGTGTTCATTTTTTGTGACTTAAAATTCGTAACTATGAAAGCAAAAGCAAATTTAAATCGTAGAGGAAAGAATGTTACAATAATTAATTAACTGTGTGAAAGGTTATTCGTTGCAGGTGTATGTCAATATGTAAAAAGCTTCTGCAGGGCGAAACAGAAATCTTGGTAGAAAGTGTGCTTTCAGCTTTGCAGAGAAACAAAAACATAGGCAGACCAACAGCAGCCATGAGTGGCAATTTTTAAAAAAAATGTAAGTTAATATTCGTTTCTCGGACGCAAATTTAAAATTTGTAAATTGAAAAATAATTACAAATTTATGCTATAATTTTTTAATCTTATATTTTAAGCCGATGGACTTACTCTTTTTTTCAAATGGAGAAATTAGCAATTTGCCGGACATAGATGTTCACTTTAAAAGCATCTTTGAAAAGAAAAGGGAATCGCAAGGAGAAATTTTTACCTTGTTTTTATTTACAATATGTATTAACATCGACTCCCCTGATTAAAATAGACCTTTTTTTGTCCGTAAAATTATACTACGTAACAATTAAAAAAAAATTCGAATTTTACAATTTTATGGGCATAACCATTTCGAAGTTCGTTCAAAACGGGGCATGATATCTTTAGATAGAATACGTGGATGCGAAAAATGTACTTAAAACTTTCGAAGTTCGGTCGAAATAAGTCCTGAGAAATAAAAAAGAAAGTCTTTTTTTTCGAAATTTTGTCCCCTAACTTCATAATTTTTAGTGTTCATTTTTTGTGACTTAAAATTCGTAACTATGAAAGCAAAAGAAAATTTAAATCGTAGAGGAAAGAATGTTACAATAATTAATTAACTGTGTGAAAGGTTATTCGTTGCAGGTGTATGTCAATATGTAAAAAGCTTCCGCAGGGCGAAACAGAAATCTTGGTAGAAAGTGTGCTTTCAGCTTTGCAGAGAAACAAAAACATAGGCAGACCAACTGCAGCCATGAGTGGCAATTTTTAAAAAAAATGTAAGTTAATATTCGTTTCTCGGACGCAAATTTAAAATTTGTAAATTGAAAAATAATTACAAATTTATGCTATAATTTTTTAATCTTATATTTTAAGCCGATGGACTTACTCTTTTTTTCAAATGGAGAAATTAGCAATTTGCCGGACATAGATGTTCACTTTAAAAGCATCTTTGAAAAGAAAAAGGAATCGCAAGGAGAAATTTTTACCTTGTTTTTATTTACAATATATATTAACATCGACTCCCCTGATTAAAATAGCCCTTTTTTTGTCCGTAAAATTATACTACGTAACAATAAAAAAAAAATTCGAATTTTACAATTTTATGGGCATAACCATTTCGAAGTTCGTTCAAAACGGGGCATGATATCTTTAGATAGAATACGTGGATGCGAAAAATGTACTTAAAACTTTATTTACAAAACATTTAAATAATTCGAAAGCCAATCGATGAATATAAAAATAACATTTTATATCAAAATGTTCTTAAAATGTTTTGTTAAATGTGCATGAAATTTCAAATTTTTATTAAGAAATAACTTTTACGTTATGAGAGTAAGAAGCGTAGAAATTTTTTTAAATAGCGTTTACTGCTACAACTATTTTTCTTTATTACAGAAGTAATTTTTAAGCTTACAATGTATGGTAAATTGCACCATACAGTACAAAATACATCGATAGCAGAAAGAAGAAAAGAATTAGATTTAAATTTACACATTAAAAGGAATCTGCACATTATGGTATCAATATTAGTGATTTTAGATTTTTAGAAACATTTATTTATTTATTTTTGAAAAATATGATGTGAGAAAAAAATGTAAAGTATAAAATTCGTTTTAGTTTGAATATTTTGAAATCATTTGTTTGTGCCCCTCTGTCTGGAGAGACTTGACCCCTCGTCGGGCAGAGTCTGGCGCCATCCTTGCTAATGCTACTTGACAATCTAGGAAGCCTGCGTGATGAAACCAAGCATATTTAAGGCTAAAGATGCGCTTCTTGATTTTTAATGGCGCCATCTAGGGCCAATAATACGACTTCAGCCCCACACATATCACAACCTGTTTATAAGATGGACCCGTTCATACATCTATTCATTCTTTCACAGATCGTAATTTTGAACTGAACGATCATTCTCCAATTCAGTACCCTCAGAGATTTGATTAATTATGGGAAGATGGAAGGCTTTGTCATCTGAAAGATTTAACATGCACCAGTCACCGGAGGGGATCAAACTCACGACCCTTTAGATATGGGACCAATGCCCTACCAACCAGGCCTTCACTACATTATATATAACAATGGGGTGAAATGGTCAAGTATCTTTAGTAACACCTTTTTTCAGTTCTCAGTAGGGTCGGTATTCGATTGCAATTAACAATCAAGAGCAAATGCTCTCACCTTCGGAATCATTTCGAAAAATGTATTAACGGTTAAATTTATTAATTTTTGGGCCTCTGTGGATATTTTTGAGCACAATATTTCTGCATAACTTGTTAAATAATAAAAATTCCTAGACTTTTAAAAACCATTTTATAGAATGAAACAAAAAATAATGCATAAGCTTTATGATTAGTTCCAGTTTTATTGATAGTTTTTAAATTTTGTTGGTCGAAAGTGAAAGTTTTATCGCTTATAAGTAATAAAAAATAGATTATAGGAAATACTAATAAGTATTTCCATTGATTATTTTTTTAAATTTTAAATTCAAAATTCAGAACATGAAGTTGAAGTCAGACAAAATTACACTCTATAACAAAAAAAATCGACGCACCAAGAAGGAGTTGTCCGATTGAAACGAAAATTGGTGGATAGGAAGACAATATACAGAATAGTAAATGATTAAAATTTCAGAACAATTGAATAATTTATTGCAGAGTTACAGTAACAAGTTCAATAAGGTGTTGACCCGCCTCTAGCCTGGATACAAGCTGCCACACGGCGTGGCATATACCGATAAATCTCCCGGATGGTCTCTTGCAGTATTTCCTGCCAAATTCGATCCAATTGTCGAACGAGGTCATCAACATTCCGTGCCAGATGCAATCGCCTTCCCATCATATCCCAGGCATTCTCGATGGGAGAGAGATCTGGTTATCTGGCAGGCCAAGGAGGAGTTTGACAAGCTCGCAGACAGTTCATAGCAACACGTGCCGTATGTGGTCTGGCATTGTCCTGCTGAAAAACCAGCCCAGGGTGCTGCAAAAGGAACGGTAACAAAACAGGTCTTAGGATGTCGTCGACGTACCGCTGTGCAGTAAGTGTTCCTCTAATGACGACCAAAGGGGTCCGGCTGTCAAAGGAAATGGCACCCCAGACCATATTACCTTGTTGAGGGCCGGTGTGGCGTGCAATAGTGAAGGCAGGATCCCCCCCTCTGCCCTGTGCGTCTCCAAACACGTCAGGACACAGTTGGAAGTGGGATTCGTCGCTAAAGACTATACGTCTCCAGTCGGCATCATTCCAGCCTGTTCGAGCCATGCACCAAGGTAATCTGGATCGGCAAAGCAATCGGATGATTGCTTCTTGGTGCATCGATTTTTTTGTTATAGGGTGTATTTTGTTCTTAAACAACCTAGTTTTACGCAAAATTGCCTACAAAAGAAAAAAAAGAGTGAAGTATCACAAAAAAAATACATTCATGCATTTCGTATCATTAATAGTTTATGTTTATTCACTTTTGTGAAGATTAAATTTTCGTTTTAAAATGTATTCGCGAACTCAGTCAGTTTTATTCTTAACAATGTTCTAAGAAAAAAATAAGAATTTGCAGTACAATTTGTATTTTTTTACTTCCAAATAAGCTGATTTTATAATTTTGTTTATTTATCGCAAAATAAATCATTATGCATCAAGCAATGAATTGCATCAAATCGTTACACATCAAATAAGCCATCAAGGCAGTTTACATCTATTGAAAACCAAATTGCCTTTCATTTTCTTTAATTGAACATAAAAGAAATTAAAAAAGATTAATCTAAGTCACCTGGACTGATATGAAAATATTGCAGTTGTAACTAAATGTCACTTATGGTCTTTTATTTACAGTTATTAGTTTCTAAATTTGCAATACATTCATAATAATCCAATATTACATTAAATAGTATTTAATAAACCATTAAAAGGAAATAATCATTTATGAAGGGGCAGTCTTAAATACTTGCTGCCACAAAAAAGGAAGTTCACTCCCCCATATTACACAAAATAAAGCTTTTTTTTTTTAAATAAACTTATGTTTGTAAAAGCTATGTGTCTTCACACTATATAGAATATTTATGCCATTGTTTTATGAGCTACAATTTTAGAAAGTTGAATAAATATTTTTATCAAACTGCAGAAAATGGGATATGAATATTTCAAACATTTTCAATAGATTTGTTGAAAAATGAAAAACACTCCAAGCCTTTTAGTTGCAGTAAAACTTCAATCCAGAGTCCGACAGCAATTGGAACTTAATATATTTTTTTCCCTTGCGAGGTATAGTTACAGTCCTTGGCCAAATTATTAGACGCACTGTAAGATTCTATGTAAAATCTTAATTATCAGGTGATACTATACAACTTGTGTTCACGCGTCTGAAACCAGTCTATACTTGCTTACGTTCGTGTATCAATTGGTTAAATTAGGCGATATATAATATAAATTCAACGATTTGATAAATTAGACGATATATTATACAAACATAGAATATTTGTTATATCAGGTATTATATTATTGTAATTAGATCAAATTATTAGATGCTCTGTAGTTTTTTTTAATAATTACATGTTTTGCACGAGTTAATAATCAATACTTTTATATTGAAACATACACGAAATGGGTTTTTATTCAGTATATTTTTATATGCTTCCTATTTGTATTTATTTTTAACATATTGCATTGCAATGTTAACCAACTGATACCACAACGTAAGCAAGTGCAAACCGGTTTCAGACGCGTGAAGACAATAGAGCTGTATATTATCAACTGATAATTAAGATTTTACACAGAATCTTATAATGCATCTAATAATTTGACCAGGAACAGTAAATGTTGTTGAAGGGCCATTGCCCCTATTCTCTAGTGTTTTCTTAAACTTAAAGGCCATTGACGCGTACACATTTGCTATATATTTCCCACGCAAATGCTTCTTAAAGTTTAGGACCATTATTCGATACTCTCTACGCTGTTACTTTCTTTTAATGTTAAGGCCATTACCCAATATTCTGTAAGATGAAATTTTTCCTTATCTCTCCTAGGTGTAAAATATGTAGCTACTTCTGAGCGAAAAATAAATTAACATGCGCTTAAAAACAGCGGAAAAAAAAAAACTAAAATAAATAAATCGAAAATATTCCCAATTATCTTCTTAGTCTGTCAGAAAAAAAAGTGGGCATGCTTGCCTGCATTTCTCCATCTGTAAAAGAAATGAAAATTTTACTCCCATAAGGAGAATCCTTATAGTTGAAAAGCTAATCTAGGAACGTGGCTGGTTTCTGAATATTGCTTCGCTATCGCGTATCTGCTTTGTTAACATATGAATGTTTATCAGCGAGCATATATATTCTATTTTTTATATTAATTAATTCATATTTCAATGAAAGACTATAAAAACACGTTACTCTGCTCTCGGTGACACGATTATAGTCTGTCTAGGGAAAGAACTTCCCTCGCCATTCGACTGGAGCAGTGGCGATGGTGAAGGGTCTATATTTCAGTCAAGTTTTGGCTCGAGTGGGTGAGAAAGAAGCTCTTCTCATTGAAATGCGCTCTCGTATATTCTGTAAGTGCGTAATATTTCCCTTCTATTACTTCAGCACTTTTTTAACCCTTGCAAAAAGCTTTTTCATTTAGCATTTGGTTTGTTAATTTGCAAAAAACAATTTTTTGTCAATTCTGCTCTTACTTTTTAATACTTTTTATTGGGCTTATTTTTATTACGTAACTCAATGGCTAAGATTTTTTTACTGTGAGTTTTGATTTCTTGAAACCTTTAAAATATTATCTTACTTTAAGGTGAAGATTGTATTACAGATTTATTTCTCCATTTTTTTTTTAAACGCTTGTGATAGAGAACCATCTAAAAAAGTTTGCCAGTCTTTCTCGTTTCCATAGAAAATGTATCATAAATTCTCAGTTAGTTCTTAAAACTTTTATTTTCGCTGTTAATTTGCTAAGTTTTGATGTCAACGCATCTTTTACAAAGCACTTCGACGAAACACAGAAATTTCGGAGCTAATTGCACACACACACATATATATATAGTGTAATTACATTTGTGTGTAATTTTAATCGTGCAGATCATTGTTCCTCAAGCTTTTTATCACTGCGGACCTGTCAACGTTTGATAATTTTACCACGGCCCGCTGGGGACGACGACGTTGATTGTTTATGTTTATTAATTTTAATTTAATTGTATTTAAACATGACTTCAAAATAAAATACTGTTACACCAAAAAAATAAATATTAAGTGATTTAACTTACTAGAAGGTTAAATCACGATCGAGAGAGAAGACTTCATTAATTCCAATGCAAATTTTGCGTCGCGCTTTCGTGTTCTATTGATGATATTTACAGTTATGATGATTGATTTTTTATTTTATTAAAACTAATTGAAAGAGAAAATAGTAGTGGTGGTTTTCTTTTACAAACATTAAAAAATTAATGTCACTACGTTCGGGGGCCCCTTTTTTATTAAATAAATTTTTATTGGAACGCAAATATTTTTAATTCAGGGTACAAACATAGCAATTTAAATTCAGTTTCAATGAAATGGGCGGTTAGGTACCATTTGATCCACGGACCGGGGGTTAGGGAACACTGGTTCCTAACCTTTTTTGTCTTATAACCCCTCTAGATGTCGACTGCCGCCTACCGTCCACCCCCTAAATGTTGATAGCCACTTTACCTCCCTTTTCGTTATATGTGTTATAGCTGTCGCTATAAACATCAATAATACTAAATTGAAAAAAAGAAAGGAAAATAAAAAATTTTAACGCCTTTTTTCTTTCTTTTATGGATGGTTGACTGAATGTAAACAATAATAAGATTTCTAAAATTCCTATTTCAAACACTTTCGGTGTATCCCTCCGATTATGTTATGCTCACGAGGCTATGTGCGAGCATATTTAATATTCTAAGAAGTTTTATTATTTTGATTTATGTTTAAATTTACGCGTAATTTTCCCATTCATAAAGAGTTTTCTGTAATGTATAAATTCCAACAGGTCGTGAGAGCCTAAAACAAATTTTACAAAATTAATATCACAGCATAAATAAAGTGTAGGGTTAGCCATGCGTTCAGTGTTATTCCTTATTTGGCTATATTTAGGTAAAATAGCACCGTTTGTTATTTTTGGATAGCATAATAGCAAGCTTACTCACTTTCCCGAATTAATTTGTTGTTTGATTCGTTGAAAGTTAGATCGAAAGAACGCGTAATATTGTGAACATGGCCAAGTATATTAATACTGCATGGAGCGCTTGTTCAGGTTTAGGTGTAAAAATCAGTAGAAAGTAATAACCTAGAAGTCTCACAATGAAGTTGCTTTGCACAGTCAACCAACGATCCATTTTTTTTTCTTTTTTAAGCAGAACAAATATTCGAAGAAAAATAATTAAAACCAGAGAATATATATATTTTAATTGGAATCTCGGAGAATTGATAATTAAAATATGAAGACTCAATTTACAACGACTTCCACGTGCTTGTATGAATGTTCGTCAGAGGTTTCAAGCAAATGTTCAACCCATTTCTCTGTTCTATGAGGACCTGGAAGACAGATGTTTATTCAACTCAAAGAAAAACGAGAAAGTTCAAAAACTTCAATTTTTTTTTTAAATAATATATTTTTTAAAATTCGTATTATTAAAAGAACGCTGAACGATCAGTTTCATATAAATTTCCAATTCCGATATTCGCTAGATTTTTATCATCGTTTTTATTAATTTTCTTTATAATACTCATCACCCCCAGAGGCTTATCGCCTACTTGGGAGCAATCAGCCCCAGTTTGAGAACTACTGATCTTGGTTGATAAAGTATTTTTAAAATTATTTTAGTTTTATATTTGAAATTTCGATTATTTATGAGTAACTTATTAAAGTAATGTTTTGTAAAGTATTTTGAAACAAGTTAGATACTTTTCAAAATTAATATTAAAAAAACTGGTAACAATAATCATTTAAAAAATCGTATAAATGAAATACTCGCAATAATTACTTAATAAATGGTTTTCAAAGAGTGCATATTCAATAGAACAGCCGTAATCTTTAAAAAAATTTAGATAATTATACTTCAAATATTTATTTCTTCTATAAAATTTTTAATTTTATGAACATTTTTTTCAATATGTGAGTTTAAAGTTAAAGATATTTAACGTATGAACTTTAATGATGATAATTTTTTACGAATTTAAATTGTTATAACAATTTTCTAAATAATCCAAGGTACGATTGAGATTTCAAATTATTTTTTTTCCATGTAAAATGAAGCTTAATTTTTTACTTATTTCATTCAAAAGTTTTGCTATGAAATACAGAAGAAATTTTCTCATAAATGTATTTTTTTTTTTTTTTACTATTTCATTAATTTATTATAATTTAAAAAAATATATATATTTTTCTATCTTTTTTTTTAGAAATTTGCAATTTTTTTGCTTTCAGCATTTTACTTAAATAATCTTGAATAAATAACCAATATATTACTTAAATAATTTATTATTGGCAGGATCTGAACGTAATTATTAATGGTCAGAAAAAACTCTTGGAATATCGGTGATCTTTTTATGCAACACGTTTTGATAACAGTTGGTTTACAGCCACAATTAGCATTTGCTTCTCATAGGTGGACAATTTTCTCGATCGAGAGGAAGTCCGTTTTACTACAGGTTTTTCTGTCTATATTTTTCGACATACAATCTTCTAGAACTCTTCTATCTTCTCATTCGGCTGAAATTATCAAAAATTAAATCTAGAATGTAAAAAAAATTTTTTTAAAGGGAAGTTTATACACGGATTGCTATGAATAATTTATTTATTTTACAGATTGAAATACAGTGGCTGGAAATAGTGGAGAAGGATTTAAGAGAGCTGGGAGTGAATAGATACGAGGAACCTTTAAGTAAATCGTACTGCCCGGAGGAAGCAGACTGAGAAAACTTTGGCTAGCACTGGGCTGTAGTTCTGACGAAAAAGATTAGAATATATCTTTTTTAGTAATTATACATTGGTAATTCTTTACTTTATACTACACGCGATACAATACATTTTATTTTATATATTCAAACTACCACTGAGGATATTTTACGCCAGCACTTTATAACCGTCGTTGAACAGTCGACCCAACTTTTTGGGTTTACGACTACTAATGTTCATCTCCATTGCCTTGTAATTTTGAACCCAATCCAGAAGACTAGGGAACTCCTGGATTAAGTATTGGGAGAAATTTGCCTTCTTGGGTGACTTTTTGATAGAACTAACCCGCATTTGAGTTACATGAAGAGGAAAACCTCCCACGGATGCGGAATTCGTATTGACTAACCAGCTATCTCTAGGATTCGAACTCAGTTCACCTTATTGGAAGGGGAGCGCTTTATCTCCTGAATCATCACGGCTTCCCCCATTACACAATCACTATATTTATTCTTCTTCTGTAACTTTACAGCCTGTTGCAACCTCAGGCTTTCCAAAAGTTTGTTTCATCAAGAATTATCACAGCTACAGTTCTCAGACGCTTGATTCGAATTCCAGGCAACGTTTTCTCAACTGTATCAAGGCATTTAGTGTTCGATCTACCTCTTTTCCTTTACATTTTTGGGATGTCACGTTTTTCGTTGGGTACAAATTATTGTATCTGTAGATATGTCTAAGCCATCTTAATTGATATACCTTTGTAGTTTTCACAATATTTGGTTCTCTGAATTTTGCGTAAAGATCGTATCGTTATTATAACGGATTTTCCAGAAATTTGTTTTGATCGCACCAAATATTTTTCTGAGTATTTTTAGTTCACTTAATTTTAGTACTTAATTTCCTAAATTTTATTCATGGTCCAACATTTGTTCTATTTATAATTATTGGTTTATGACGATCCGTCAAGATTTTTATGCTTAAGTGTTTTGACTAACACCTGTTGATTTCAGAAAAAAATATTCAATTTAAAGCATTCTTGATTTGAATTTATTTTAATAAAATCAAATCCCAATATCAACAAATTTTAAAAACAATGGCATTGTTCATTTTGATTTGTTACTTTTCTCATTTACAATATATTTACAATTTTCAAGTTTATTAATGCCTAATTTAATTTTTCTATTTTTAATAAAATAGAAAGCACTTCAACAAAGAACTTTGTCCCACCTCACGCTCTATTACATGAATATATGCTAGTAGTATAGAAACAAAACCCATGTTCCAAACCATATTTCAAATTTTATTTAGAAATCTTAACTATGTGATTTAATGACACCTGTGAGCATAACCATATTAATAATATGATGTATATTTATTTTGGTAAATGAGCAACACTTCCGGGTTCTTCCGAGGTGAAGAACGAGAGTTCATATACCTGCCGTTATTAAAAAGAAAAGAAAAGAATGTGTTAAATAGATCATTTAAAAAACCACTAAGGTTACCTATTTAACATTACAATATCTATCTGAACATAGATAGTTAAAATACTTTATGCAATTTAATGACATCTATGAACATAACGATATTAATGATGTGACGTATACTTATTTTGTTGACAACGTATATATATATATATATATATATATATATATATACACAAAATATCTTTATTAATGGTAGTAGGCTGGTATCGATAACAGTCCACATCCGCTCTCCACAAGGGAGAGGGTGGACAAGACTTCGGACAATTCTGGAACAAATTACGAGGATCACAACATGATGGAAAAGCCATGCGAAAAGCATTGCTCTCGCTTTTATACTAACACAGATTTGAGTAAACAGGCACAGTCGTTGGCATTCTTGTATCCTTACGCATTAAGGAAAATCATTACATGCTTCCTTATATGGAAGTGAAAGGGGGAGAGATTCTATAAATAACTTATTCGTATGTTTATCAGCCTTGACTTCCCAAAATAGAATCTCTCTACGCTTATTCTTTAACAAAGACATTTTATTAAAACGAAAGAGATTTAATTCTTTTATTAATACAAAAGTATTAATTTTTGTATTACATATATATATATATATATATATATATATATATATATATATATATATATATATATATATATATATATATATATATATATATATATATATATATATATATATATATATATATATATATATATATATATATATATACATATATATATATATACATATATAATAGATGATCTTTAAAAATGCAAGCCTTGAAACATGAGGCTTTGATAACATAAAATGTGTTATATAGATAATTTCACAAACCACTAAGCTGACTTACTAAACATTTCTATAAATCCTGGAGAGCCACAGCGGCTTAGGGGGATTCGCCTCTCAATGAGGTTTCCCAGGTTCGAATCCCAGTGATAGCTAGTTGCTATGAATTTTGCACCTTCCTTGCACTGACCACAGTACTGACATAAAATATCCCCAGTGGTACGCAAATCATGGGTTAGAGTCCTTTTGCTATCGAGCTAACAGTAGGAGGTTTTCGGGGTTTCCCTCTTCATGTAACGCAAATGAGGGTTAGTTCCAACCAAAAGACCTTCTCAAAAGCAAATTTCTTCCAATGCTTGATTCAGGAATTACCTTGTCTTCTGGGTTGCGTTCAAAATTATAAGGTTACAGAGTTGAACATTGTTAGTTGTAGACACAGAATAGGGGCAGATGTTCAATGACGGTTATAAAATAAATATCTGAACCAATTGTAAAATATTTCAAAATAATTTTTAAAGACAGGATTTAAAGATACGGAAATATGCATTTAAGTATTCATTACTTATAGAAAAAAAAAAAAAAATTGGAATTTTCCAGAGCATCAGAATTAATAACAAATCATGTGAAAATCCAAACATTAAATGAAAATCAATTACAGATTACTTTAGTAAAAAATAAATTTTTAAATTGCTATTATGTACATTATCATTTGTAATTTTCAATAAAACTTTTAAGTCAAGCTTAATTTTTTTAGTACATAAACATAATACTATTGCATACACATGTATTTGCATATGCAATACATAGTAGTGCACACTGTTTAACTGTTTTCATGATTTATTGCATAAGGTAAAATACAGTAAACAAAAAATAATTATCATGGTCTCACCGATTTTGTATTAATGAGGCTTGACTATATATATATATACAGTCAGACCTCGATATAAGGTCACCCTAAGGGACATCGCAAAACTGACCTTATTAGTGGGGTGAACTTTTAACCGATTCATTAGCAGTTTGTAACTAAGCTAGGAAATAGTACACATTATGATTTTTTATAAATGGTAATACAAACAAAAACGATCGGCTATAAATTAAATATTTAAGTCAATAAATTTTAACAGAATTAGTAAAGAATTAAGGAGAGTTAGATTTTTTTAAATTTTTTTATTTAAAATAAAGCTGCTTACAAATTTCCTCAAAGTGTACATACATACATCTTACCATATTTAAAATAAATCATTTATGCAGGCCTGTCTCGTATTTGGTTTCATTTTTCGATTAATGTTTTCTAGATTTTGTAATTTCTCAAAATGTTCCTCAGATCTCTCATGGTTTGTAAAAACATTCGTATGACATTTATTGCATTCAAGGCTTTCGCTTGGGTTACAGCTACAGTCTCAGGATCACTGTCATTGTCCTAACTGTGAAACAATTTCAGAAATTGTAGCTTGTTTGTTGGTTGCAACATTTTCATGGTAATTGCCTTCTAAAGAAGTTAAATAGGCTTTTGTTAGAAAAGAGCTTCCCTCGCATCAGATAAAAATGACCTTATAAGCGATAAGGATTTTTAAAGCATGACCATATATCCGATAATCTGTAACCAAGAATTCCTATTCAGTGAGCCGGGACTATGGAAAAGTGACCTTATATGCGGGGTGACCTTATATGCAGATGACCTTATATCGAGGTCTGACTGTATATATGTATATACAGTCAGACATATATTAACAATCAATAAATAAAATATTTAATCTGCTGATTGTAAATGTTATGGAAAACTGTATCTGGTCTATTTTGTTGCCATTTGGTTAATCACGTTGAGAGCAATGGGAGCTGACAAAAGGTCAACAATAAAAATGAAAAAAAAATTGACAAACATTTGACACTAAACTTTAGTTTTATAAAATAGCAACATTGAAGATTTCTTTGAAAACACAGAAAAACGTACGAGTTTAATGTTTATAAAAATTAAAACATTAGAAAAGAACCTTCCAAAAACAATTATTATTCTATCATAAATATACTAATTTTGCAAATTAACTCGATTATAATTAATATGTAAAAAGAACTAGATGAGAATAAAGTATCAAAACCGAGTGTCTATACTTCAGAATAAAGTTTGCAATAAGTAAGTCAAGAGAATCAAAATCAAGATTGCAAAGTGAACAATTTTTTTCCTAATATAACAAGGATGTCGGCTTTTTTTTTTTTTTTTTTTAGATAATGTACCCATAAATACCTAAAACAAAGTCACAATCCAAATTCACAGAAATCAATTCATAAATTTATTATCTGATAAAATACATATAGATTACATTATTCATTTATTTCATTAAAGACAAGATTAGCAATTTTAAAATTTTGCTTTTGTAAGTAAGCATCTGTAAACTTTCTATCAAACAATGATGAAGACTAAAGCTTGAGGTTTGTTTTATTTACATTTGCATTCAAAAACCCATTTTTAAACATACTTAAATGTATGCAGTAAAAACTTTTTAATACATGTGGCGTAACTACCACTACGAATTATAAACATCAATTCACTGGTATATAAAGCATGCTAACTTGATTCCATCTCGAGGTACCTTTTGATAGATGACGGTTGGCATGGTCGATAACTCCGCCCCCACATTGGTGACCTTTGGACGTGATTTAAACGCGCAGTAACGCCCACTTCGATCTGGTAACGCCTACTTCGTTGGATGGTCTACATTAAACAATTGGCTACTTGTGGCAGCGACTTACTCACCTCCTCGCGCTGTTGCTACTCATCACTCGTCTCGATTAAACACAACGTCGGCTGCAAAGTCTCGACTGCTACTGGCAACACAGGAGCGACTACTACTGTGAAGTTAATTCACCTCTCACATTCAGCACTCAAAATTCCGGTGACTGCTTTCCCGGTCTGTCACAAGTACAGCAACTAGTGGTATCCGTTCATCGAATTCTATCCCTGATAGAATTCTGGTGGGGGAGTATTGTGGCGTAACTACCACTACGAATTATAAACATCAATTCACTGGTATATAAAGCATGCTAACTTGAATCCATCTCGAGGTACCTTTTGATAGATGACGGTTGGCATGGTCGATAACTCCGCCCCCACATACATATTATAAAAATAAAATTTCTAACAAGTATGAACACGGCTGTGTTTATTTAAAGAATTTGTACGTGAAAATTGTTTGTTGCATACGGTACATGAATAAGGTTTCTCACCTGTGTGAGCACGAAAGTGATTAGTTAAAAGTTCTTTTCGAGAAAAACCTTTGTCACATATACTACAGGCATAAGGTTTTTCACCATTATGAGTCAGACTGTGAGTAGTTAGATGACTCTTTTGAGAAAAACTCTGATTACATTCACTACAAAGATAAGGCTTTTCACCTGTAGGAGTCAGACTATAAGTAGTTAGATGACTCGTCAGTGAAAATCTTTCATCACGTACATTACAAGGAAAATTTTTTTCTTTAGTGTGAACACGACTGTGAACAGTTAGTTCACTCTTTTTTAAAAAACTCTTATTACATATACTGCAAAAATAAGGTTTTTCGCCAGTATGAACACGACTGTGGAGAGTTAGAGTGCCTCTCTGCGAAAAACTCTTATTGCATACACTACATAAATAAGGTCTCTCGCCTGTATGTACTCGAATGTGGGCAGTTAGACTACCCTTTTGAGAAAAATTCCGATTACATATAGAGCAAGAAAAAATCTGCTTTTTGCTATTAACACAAGTGTGAATAGTTAGATTAATGTTCTTTGAAAAACTCCTTTTACATAGGCTACATGAATAAAGTTTCTGATCACTATGAACATTGCTGCGAACAGAATAAGATTCATTATAATCAACATGAACACCATCATATTCAGAAACTTCACTTTGTGTTAAAGAACTCATATTATACAATTACAATAAAAGCTTGGATTGCATTGTGTTTAATTCCTAATTACGTATTATCAAAATGTAAATTACAATGTAATTTGTAAATTTTCGTCACTGGAGTTACTCTTTAATATAAACGAAAAAATATTTGTATTAAGATGCTGAGAAAATCTTTTTTTTAATGCAAGCCCGCAAATAGATTCATTTAAGGTAGTATTTAAAAGAATCTTATGTACAAGAAAATTTATTTTGAAAGTAAAACGTTTTTGTTGTTTAATTCTGTTCTCTTTAATATATGCTTTGGAAGCCAGTTCTCTTTTCAAATAAGGTTTAAACGAAACAGAAATAGGTGGCAGTGAACGGTTACAATCAATTGATTGATAAGTAATCTATAAATTTTTCGCAACCAATACAAAACAAAAATTATAACTAAATTTGTAATATGCATTTTTGATGAAATATAACAATGTCTTATTTGGTCTTGAAGACAAGGAAATCATTGTGTGTTTAGTTGAAAAACACATTAGATCTGAGAGCATCATGCGTCAAAAATATCTTACGTTAACGTTGCAAGAAGCCATTCAGTATATGGAAAGTTTAGATGATATTGAACTTTCCGAAAGTGATGAAGTCTTATGTCTTCTACCTGAACCCTTTGCTGACACAGATGAAGAAGATTCAAATGAAAATGATTTGGGGGATATTCAGTCAGTAGATTCCAGTGAAAATGTTGTAACATTGAGGAAAAAAAATGAGAGTGAAACTGAAGCGGAAATAAAGACTGAACAGCAAACGACTAAACACAAGGGAAAAAATAGTGAGGGTAGTGTATTATCAAGTGTACAACAGAAGAGGAAGGTTTCTCAATTTTCAGACACAAGTAAGAGAAGAAAAATTATTGACAATAATACCTTAAATGAAACAGAAGAAAAGGAGTCAACAAATATAGAAAAAGAACCTATATATAATTGGAATAAAAGAGGAGATATTTTACCAATTGAAAAAGAAAACATTTTAACTTTGGAAGAAACTCATCCTCAATTGTTTTCTCTAAGCCCCTATGAACTCTTTCGAAAATACTTTGATGATGATTTGCTACAGTTTATAGTTGATGAAACTGTTCGGTATGCTCGACAGAAAAATGATTTAAATTTTAATCTAACTATAAAAGATATGGAGAAATTCTTAGGAATAATACTGCTTACTGGTTATCACCATTTACCACAAGAAGATATGTATTGGAGTAGAGCATTTGACTGTAACATACCTCTGGTATATGAAGCAATGTCGAGGCAGTATTTTCGGGACATAAAGAAATATCTCCATTTGTGTAATAATGTTTCACTTGATCTTCAAGATAAGCTTGTACAAGTTAGGGGATTCTTAGATATGTTTTGCCACAGACTTCAGCAGTTTGGAATATTTTCTGAAAATTTAAATGTAGGCGAAGAAATGATCCCGTATACTGGAAAACATTTCGCAAAAATCTATTCAAGGAACAAGACTGTTAAGATTGGTTTCAAACTTTGGGTATTAGCTTCGTCTGATGGCTACCCATTCAATTTGAAAGTGTTTATGGGGAACGAAAACATGCCTGATAATAGAAAGCAGTTACCTTTGGCTACTAGAGTTGTATTTGATTTGATTCCTTGTGTAAAGAACCCTAAATGTCATACTATTTATGTTGACAGCTTTTTTAATTCTTTGACCTTGCTGAAAGAAATGCGAGAAAAAGGATTTAGAGCAATAGGAACAATCAGAGAGAATATGTTGCAGAGATGTCCTCTAAAGGAATCTGGGGAAGTGAAAAAAGAAGATCGAGGTGCATTTGATAAAATATCCACAAAAGAAATTTTGGTTGTTAAATTTAATGATAATCGTGTCATTTACATAGCTTCAAATTTTGAGTCAGTTGGAGTTAATGGAAAAATAAGAAAGTGGTACCTGGATAAAAAGAAAAAAATCGAGGTTGATCAACCCTATATTGTGACTAATTATAATGCCAACATAGGAGGTGTCGATTTGCTCGCTAGATCTTTAAATCAATTCTGTCCCAAAATCAGAGGAAATAAGTGGTGGTGGCCATTCTTCATAAATACAATAAACATGGCTGTCGTGGCTGCTTGGAAAATAAAATGCAAAGGGGGAGAGAAATTATCATTACTTGATTTTTTGAGAAGTGTTACCTATGCACTTATAAAAAAAGAAGACTGTAAACCGCCCCGTCAAACTGGGCCTTTGCCAATTCAATGTAATGATGTGCGATTTGATGGGGTAAACCACTTCATAGAAGGTGGTCATAAACAATCTAGATGTAAATTTTGTAAGAAAAATACTCGTTTACGGTGCATTAAATGCAAAATAAACCTACATAAAGAATGTTCATATATATATCATACAAAATAATAATGTTAACATTACATAAGTTCTTAAAGATTAAAATAATTTTTACTTATATGTTAATTTATTATATTAGTTATGTTTCTAATTTATATTTGATGCAAAAACTTTTTTGAAAATCTCACGGTAGAGGGTTTTATGTCCTCACTTGAAAATTCTTTAAGGATTAGAAAAATGACATGCTTTTATGTTTACCTAATGTTCACTGCCATAGTTCTCATTATTGGAACAAGCTGCAAAAATAAATTTACTTTTTTGTACAATTTTTTTTTCTGTTTCACATGCATATTATTAAAAAGTTTTTTTAAAAAAAAATTCTTTTTTGTCTTTTGATTTATGGTATAATATAGTTAAATGTTAACCTTTTGGTTAGGGGCCATTTTAATAGTGTGTGTAACGAACTTTTTGGTGTTTTTGCACCTTTCTTTTAAGCAAACAGCAAACCCTTCCTATGCTGTAGATTCTGAGCTTTAGCAGGAATCTAATTTTAAGAATTTTTATGATAGTGTGAGTAAAATTTCACAATTCAACCAATTTCTTTAAAATTTTGTTGTCTGTTGTAATAAGAAGTATTATTATCAAAAGAATAAGAATAGCACATTATTATTGAAGATTGTCTACCTCTAGCTATAGATGATAGATAGCATTCAAGTTGAATATAACCATCTGTATTTTAGGAATTCCATTGACTATTCTTTATCTTGAGAAATCATTTGTATTTGAAAAAAGTTTAAAAAATAATGTTGAGTCAAAGAATATAAATATCAACATTAAAGATTTTTTAAAAAATTTATTTTCTTCTAATTTATAATTTTTTAAAAAATTCTCTTCTAATTTTTTTTAAGTATTAATTTTCTAATTTGTATGAATTTTGCAACAATAAAGCAACTTTAGTGTCGTATATACCTAAGCATTGTTCAGATCAAGCACTACCCTTATCAACAAAAATAAGCAAATCGAGAACCCCATTGGGTACTTGCATAATATTTTAATGGCCCTTTACAGCTAGCAAATTAAAAGGGGATAAAATAAAACGGTATTTAAATAAGAGGGTTTATTTATAGTAGCATATTAAATAAAATTTAAGTTCTCATAGGAACTCTTATGACCACCAATTCATAAGCTGTAATTACTATCCCATAAGTGCAAGGTTATTTCAACATCTATTAATTTCTTAATGAACAACTTACAGTTATAGCAATCACTATTTTTTTTATTAAGATTGTTAAAATATGTTTTTTCGATAACTTTTTTTTGTTTCTTCTCAATGGTTTTTCAAATTGATTTTGATGTATTTAATATATTGTAATAATATAAGAATTTCAAATTTGAGTTATCACTTTTTGACAGGTTTTCCTTTTCGATGGTTTGATTGTAGTTTTTTCGGCAGTTACTTATAATCTTTTGGCTCTTTTCACATTGTTTTTCAAATTTTGCTATTTTTAATACATTGCTATTGCAATTTTGATAAATCACTTTCTGACGCCTTAGCTTCTTGACAATTCAATCCTAGTGTCACATTGCTGGGTGACTTTTTTTACCAAAAGCTTTTTTTTATATTTATTATTTTTTTATGCTTTTCACGTGGATTTGCAAATTTTGATTTTTTTTAATAGAATGTTATTACAAGGTTTTAATTTGGTTTATCACTCTCCCAGTGATAGAATATTTTCAGACTTTCTGCGATAAACCTCCTTAGCTCTCATTTAAAAAAAATTAAAAATCATGAAATCCTTAGCAGTAACTACCAAAAGAGAGATCAACAACAAGATCAACATGCAAATTGGACTCTTTATAAAGGGTTTACTGTAATGTGGTTCAATTTTAGCTTTAGTTTGATATTCCTTTCGATATTAGCTTGTTGAAATAAATAATATCGTATTAATAATTATTAAAACAATTATTAATTTGTAATAAAAATTATGTTGAAATCAGTAAAATTAATAGCTAATAAATAATAACCACATTTTTAAACTATATTAATACTTATCGATTTCAACATCAAAATCGTTAAGTAATTATCGAAATAATTAAAAAATTCATTAAATGGTTAAGATTGGCTATCTATGGCAACACTTCACATGCTTTCCCCATTAGCGTGTGGAAAGTCATAGAGGAAGGAAGTACGTTAGTTTCTCTCTTGATTTTCATATAGATTGAAATCTTTTAACTTGGAAAACTATATGGAACTGAAAACTACATTAAACATAGTTCTAAAGAAAAGTATCACAGAAATTTTAAAAAATATCTTTATTAAATAGAAAGGAAAAATATTAAGAAAAGGGGAAATATCGTAGTACATTCCTATAAAACTGAAAAGAGGAGGAGAGGGAAGGGCTAAGGGCATGAAACCGGTCTCTCCCCGGATGGCGTATTCGAGTGTTGCGATCGCGAATACCACTTAAACCAAAAAGTGATAAACATAGAATTATTTCGTTAAATGGTTTAAACTATTTGAAGTCATTAGTTTTTTATTAAATTGAAAATAGTTTTTTGGTCTTTCTTTTAAAGTAATAATTTTTAAAAAATTCTGAAATTTTGAAAATTTATTGAGAAGGCATGTGCCTTCTCCCCACTGCTACTCATATGCCTTCAATTCACAATAATGGCATCATGTTACTTTCTGATTGTTTTTTTTTTCCGACAACCCGCCGTATAACTATTTTGTGCAATCATTTTTATAAAGTGAAATTTAATGAAAGGGCTGTTTATATGAATTCGTGAAGGGGTCATTTTTATAAATTAGAATTTTGTGAATTGGCCATTTTATTTTTTAGGTTTAAACTTTATGCAGGGGCCATTTTTTAGAATTTGAATTTTATAAAAGGAACCACAAAGGCAGCCCTGATTACCTCCTGGATCAAACTCTGCTAGTATATATTTATGTTAGATTTAATGTAAATAAATATTTCTAACATTTTTATACACTTATGATATGGCAACCTCCTGTTTTAATTGCCATTTTTGTTAGATTGGATTTGTTTTATTGAGTTTCAACTGTAATTTTTCAGGAAAGTTCCCGAGATCAATCGAAATATGCAAGATGGAAAATTTACATAAAGGAAGGAATCTTAATTTTTGAATCCTCTCCTGAACTATAGTTAAGCCTATGAATATGTATTAGGACTGTATGTTTCAATTGCTTCCCTCCCTGTATTTTATAAATCAAAAATGCGAATCTATATAAAAAAAAATGTTTCTTTATTCAGCGACTGTACGATTTTTTGTCTTACTTTATGTAATAAATAGCACGAATAAATTTGCATATTTGAGATCAACCTTCTGAATCATTATTAAAGGTGGTAAATTTTTCTGAGGAGGAAAGAGAAGACACTAGTAACATTACATCAGTCAACAAAACATATAAATTTTATTAGTTAATTTTCCCCATCTGCTAAAAGAGAAAGAAAAACTATACACACAAAAATGCAAAATTTTGCCTGTGACAAATAATGTGTTCAATTTCTAGATGTGATCCTGCTTTTTTGTTTTGTTGTTATAGTTTAGGAATTAAAATGACTAAGTAAGGAATTAAATGACTAAGAAAGTAGAAAGCAATTTTTGAAATCGATCATCCTTAGTGCCGTTTATTTCTTCACTTGAATGGAATATTATTAAACTTTTATTCTTTAATGGAATCCAGGATTCTGGATTGGGTTCAAAATTACAAGGCTACAGAGTCAAAGATTAATACTAGTTGTAGAATCAGAATTGGGTCAGCTGTTAAACGCCAGCTATAAAATAATATATGTATATATACTACTCTAGAATAATCCAAACTTTAAACAACACATACTTTACTGAAAAGTTTATCGGTGATCGAAAAGGGCTACAGGTGGCGTAGAGCAGAACTTTCTTTACCTATGGCAACACTTTGCATGCTTTCACTATTAGCGTGTGGAGAGTCATAGGAGAAGGAAATGCATTAGTTTCTGCCTTGATTTTCAAATAGATTAAAAACTTTTAAATTAGGAAACTATGTGGATCTGAAAATTACATTGAACATAGTTCTAAAAGAAAACGTTGTAAAAATTTAAAAAATGTTTTTGACAAGTAAATACGAAAATTATTAAGATAGGGGGAAATACCATAGTACATTCTTATACAATGCAGGAGGGGGGGGGGAGTAAAGACATGGAACCAGTCTTCTCCCTAGATGGCGTATTCGAGTGTACGTTCTTATTTTACAACAAATTCCTACCAATTTTGATTAAAAAATTTTGTTTAGTAAACGCACAATGATACTTAAAAAAAAATTAGTGATTAATATCAGTGTAAGAATTTTTGCATTGCGTAAAAAAATAAATAAAATGTAATGTAATGTTAATATTAAACTAATGTTTAATGTTAAACACTTCAAACAGTTTATTCAATAATATATGTAAAAAGTTAATAATAAAGTAAATTTTCTAAGATTAGAGTATACAACTGTAAGGAAGCATTGAATAATCAAGACCAATATTTATGTAAAATAATTTAAAAAATTATTATTTTTAAATATTATTTGTAATGCATTAATAATTGTGAAATAAATGTTATTTTAAATGTTTTTTTAATAAATGAATTCATAATAGGATGAATGAAGATAATTAGTAAAATGTAAACTGCTAAGAGTAAAGTTTATTAAAAGGTATGAAAGTATATACATCGCATAGATTAAATAAAGGAGATTTGAGGATACATCGATTTAATAAAACACAAGTTGGTAGTTTTAAAAGGTGTTAAAATGTCAAACTGGCACCCCAGAAAAACAGATCAATTTTTTTTATTGCCTGAAATATTGCTATTAGTATATTTTCGCATGCTAAATTTTGTTAAAAAACAAACATTTCAATGATAATAACAAAGCTATGATTTTTATTTGAAAGGGAGACCAGTGTCCCAATTAAAATAATTTCATAGGGTTAAAATTATGTAAAAAATTGTATACTTAACAATAAATTTTTTTTACTATTCCTAAATAAAATAAGTTATTAAAAATTATATTTTGCATGACATTATCTTTAGATAAACTAATTTTATAATACTGCGCAAAATTTTTTCGAATAGATTAAAACGTTCGAGATAAGCAAATAATAAAATAAACATTGAGAGGTCAAAACTTTGGACCGCTTTCCTGACCAACCTATAGAAACCATATCTCTCTGGTTGCGGCTACCCCCAAAATTTTGAGGGTAATTAATCCAATTCCTTTGTAAAAAAAGGGGGTGAGTATTCAGAGAAAGACCTTTTGGTGTCTGATTTCGTAACTTTAAATATCGCCTGCACAAATTATTTAATTTATTTGTGGTCATCCCCATGAACCATAAAGTTTGGTCATTAGTACGTAAAAATTTGATCATTTGACCAGAAGTTATTCGGACTGCTTTGTTTTTATTTATTGCGTATTGTACATAATGTATATTTTACGATTTGTATTTTAACATACCTATACCGGGTATTGCTCTTGTTTTCTTCAACCTAAAAGAACTTCAGTTAGTAGTTCTTTTGGAAAAAAATAGTTTATAGTTAGAAATTGTAGTTTCCTTCAACTAAAACGCACTCTTGGAATATTTGAAAAGGTGTTAAAGGTGCAACCGCCTAAATAAGTTCTTAAAGATTGCTAAGTTATATGTTGCTTCTGTACTTTTCGGGAACGTGTCGCACATTCATGTACGCAGTTTTTTTCCAACACAAATGAGCTCACTTCTACATAATTGCTCAGATGAATAAAAGTTATTATTTCCCCCCACTGGCGATCCAGTTCGGAAAAAAAACTTAATAACTTTAAATCTAATGATTGAATTTTCAAGTAGTAGAAATTAATTTTAATGGGTCCCGCAGTGAACTGATCGTTAAGGCACGGTTCCCAGCAGATCACAGAAGTCAAGCATCACTAACTGCGGTCAGTGTACGGGTGGGTGACCACTTGGATCAGTCTGCGTAGGGACCGAGAGTGTGCGGTATTGGTCCTCGTTAAACTGTTCTACCGTAAAGTGCTTGACTTCACGAGCAAGTCGTCGGGCTACCAAAGTGGGGATGCCATCCCCTCTGCAATTCTAAAATTGTGATGACATGTCTTCGGATCATCCTCAGGGATGTTTCCCAGACCGTCGCCAATAGCCCATTATGCAGCTCTAGTGCGACGTAAATGAGCTACAACAACAATCTTAATGGGTTGGAGGGTGACCTAAAATATGGTAATTAGAGCCGTGATGGCTCAGGGTATAGAGCGTTCGCCTTCGAATGAGGTGAATCGGGTTCGAATTCCAGCGAAGGCTGGTCGATACGAATCTGCATCCGCCTTGCATCGACCGCAGTGCTGACGCGAAATATCCTCAGTGGTAGATAGATCATGGGTTACAGTCTTTTTGCCGTCAGGCTAAGTTTGAAAGGTTCTCGTGGTCTCCCTCTCCATGTAACGCAGATGTGGGTTCGTTCCATCAAAAAGTTCTCCACGAAGGCAAAATTTCTCCCAATACTTGATCCATGACTTCCCTTGTCTTCGGTATTAGGTTCAAAATTACAAGGCTACGGAGTTGAACATTAATAGTGGTGAACCCCAAAATTGGGTCGGCTGTTCAACGACGGTTATAAAATTAAAAGTATGGTAATTAAGTAGTGCGGATGATATTTTGAATTGCAAAATCAGACACAAAAACGTAATTAGGAAAATAAACATACCTTATAC
The DNA here is from genome assembly GCA_949128135.1 of Parasteatoda lunata. NCBI lineage: Eukaryota > Metazoa > Arthropoda > Arachnida > Araneae > Theridiidae > Parasteatoda > Parasteatoda lunata. The sequence continues at coordinate 114,706,040 of OX421971.1, read as the reverse complement.
GGATTATGGTTTCTGACCCCAAAATATCGGGGATAAACCAGTCTGTCAAGTATGATTCCAATAGTTTAGTCAGGAGATTTGTCGAAAGTTAAGAATTTTTTATTATTTGTACATTTCGCCACATCTCGAGAACTTTTTAAGTGAGTTAAAACATTTTTGCACACAATTATAAAATTCCTTTATCCAAAGATAATTTCTCGCAAAAAATATTTTTTTAAAATAAATATTTATATATTTCTATTATTTTATTTAATAACAGTCAAAATATTCTGAAATTGTAAGGTATACAAATTTTGCGTTATTTCATTTTTTAAATTTTCACATAATTTGATTCCAAGATTATCTTCATGCGACGAATTAACTGAGAGATTTTTATTATAAAGTCTCATTAATAGAGGAAAAACTTTTAAAGTAGAACTTATTATGGAAATTATTTTTTATTTTATTTTATAACCCTTGTTGAACAGCCGATCCAATTTAAGGATTTAAAACTACTAATGTTCATCTCCGTAGCCTTGTAATGTTGAATCCAATCCAGAAGACAAGGGAACTCCTTGATCAAGTATTTGGAGAAATTTGCCTTCGTGGAGGGTTTTTTGATGGAATTAACCTGCGTTTGCTTTGCATGGAGAGGAAAACCACGAAATCCTCTCACGATTTGTTGTACTTATTTTAATTTAATGCACTGAATACTAATTTGAATTTAATACCTATAGTATTTAATCGAGCTTAATAAGTACAAAATTGAGCTAAAGAAACATAGCTTTTATCTAAATTTAGTGTGCATAGTACTGAATTTAACTTAATATTCGAGAATAGTGCTTAATAGAACTAACTCTTATTAATAGCTTTTCTCATAGGAATTATTTATAACAATAAAAGGTGAGTTAATTTTTATAATTAATAATCCAGTTTAGCTTTATAATTAATAATTTTTCTGAAAGAAACTATTAATATGCGCAATTAGTTCTATTAAATGCATTCAGTTTAATTCAGTTTATTAAATATTTAGGTGAATAAAATACACATAAAGTTTTTTCCGCTTTTAAATCTATTTCTTTATTACATCAGATAAATTTCTTTTAATAGGTATAGAAATATCTTCTATGAAACTATTGCTTTAAATATTCCAGAATTGTTTGAGATTTATCAATAAAACCTATATTTTCTATCTTTTTAGTTGTTAGTATTTCTATTAGAAAAAAGTTACCATAGTGACGGATAAAAGATTGTAATTAACGGCTTTCAGCTACTATTTGTATAAAAAAGATTTCATAGTTGCTGAAAACTGAATAAAAAATAAGTCTTTTAAAAAACTTTGAGCCCAAACTGTGATTTTTAACATTTATTTAAAAAGCTAAACGAATAGAATAGCCCTTTGCTAAAAGAAATAGAATAAAAGTAGACCCAAAATCGTTATAATGTATTAAACGAAATGTACTTATTTTGATAAATAGAAATTTTTACTAAACAAATCAATGATGGATATTGAATGAAACGAATCATTTAAGCGTATTTATTTATTTCTTAAAGGAACCTTTTTTTTAATTGAAAAATAGCTTTTAATCTCATTTAATTTTCCTATTGTTTCGAATGAAGTATGCATTAAATATTTTCACAAATGTGTCTAGACGTTGCATCTATTAAAATTAATTCTAACTGTTGTTATAAAATTAAAAACACACTAATTTAAGCGTATAATTTCATAAAACGGAAAATATTTCGTCGGTTCGTTTTTTATTCTGGACACAATTGAAAATGCGCGTGTTTACGAAAACGGACACAGCTCAAAACATGTGTTCATAGAAAATGGACGGCTCAAAATACACATTTTAGAAAGCAGTCTTAGCTCAAAATATATGTATGGACTCAGCTCAAAATGCGTGTTTAAGTAAATAGACATAGCTCGAAATGGAGTTTAGGAAAATGGGCGTGGCTCAAAATGCGTGTTTAAGAAATTAGACACAACTTAAAATATATGTTTAAAGAAACGGATACAGCAAAAAGGGTGACTTTTCAATGTTCTATCCAAATTTGACAATTAAAGGATGAATTTCTCTTACTTTTTCCCCATATTTTTTTAAACACTAAGCATAATTATTACGGGTCTTTAAGGTCGGAGCAACTGGGTTTATTACAATTGTAACTTTTCAAGTTATCTGCGTATTTCGATCACTAAACCATAAAGTGGTTTTAAAAAAATAAATTCCTGCAATGCAAATTTAATACTACTATTATAACTTTATAGAACCTGTGACATTCGTTTAAGAACAACTACATATTGACTTTCAAGATTGATATTTTAAAAAAAAAAGAAAAAATAAAATTAAAAGAAATTTTCAAAGTGGTAAATGTTTGACGTCTTATTAGATAACTATTTGGATCCATTAGTTTATTCTTTTAATAAAAAACGAGAGAAGTATTTCTTAAGTTAGGTATAAAAACCGGAATTAAATTCGAAGCCCGTTTTCTTAAACACGCATTTTATGCCACGTCCATTTTTCTTAGAGACGCATTTTCAGCTATGTCCGTTTTCGTAAACGCGTCTTTTGATCTGGGCCAATTTTTTTAAAGACCTATTTTGAGTTGTGCCCATTTTCTTAAAGACGTATTTTCAGTTATGTCCATTTTCGTAAACATGCATTTTGACACCAAATTCTTTTAAAAGACTGTTTTTGAGTTGCTCCTATTTTTTTAGACACGCATTTTCAGCTATGTCCATTTTCGTAAGCACGCATTCTGATCTGCGCCATTTTTTTAAACACGCATTTTGAGTTATGCCTATTTTCTTTTAGACGCATTTTCAGTTATTTTAGTAAATATGCATTTTGATCTATGCCAATTTTTTGAAAACACATTTTGAGTTGTGGCCATATTTTTAAACATGCACTTTCAGCTATGTCCATTTTCGTAAGCACGCATTTTGTTCTGCGTTCATTTTTTTAAGACGGGTTTTGAATGGTGTCCATTTTCTTAAACACGTATTTCAGTATCATATCGTAAGCATGTAGTATATAAAAACATAGCTTTCGTACAAAGCTGAAAATACACTAATTTAAGTATAATTTTAAAAAATTTATATTTTTTTATAATTATTTTTGATTTGATTTTTATAAAATTAAATTATTATCATTTTAACATAGATTCCAAAAAACTGAAATAACTGAAAATGTTGTAAAATATAATAATTTAATGAATAGTCTTATCCGATTAAAAAAAAATAGTTACAGCGATAATGAAATATGGATATTTAACTGAGAGTATTCAAATAGCAAGATTCTAAAACCTACACGGAATTTTGAAAACTCCTGGTGTATCCCTCCGTTTATTTTAAGTTTAATAGACAATCATTAAACAGGCTTGATTTTCTATGAATTTTTTTAATTAGATTGTGCTTAATTTACATAATCATTTGATCATTCGTTCGATTTTTCAATACTTAATAAATTTTAAAAAATCGACGAGAGCTATAAATCGAAGAAACTTAATATCAGGACGTGAATATGGTATAATGGTTGCCATGTTTAAACTGTTATCTTCAGTTTTTTATTTATTTATTTTTTTAAAACTAAAGTTAAATGGATTTACAAATTGAATGATGAATCGCATAAGTCTTACTGATAGCAGTACGAGTACAATAAGAATACAGGATGGCGTGTTTTTTAATTATGAACGTAAAAATAAATATGAAGTAATAACTTCATTATGAACATTAGGTTGGAATTTGTGCTTGTGGCGATGCTGATGAAGATGCTGAACATATTCTTCTTCATTGCGATTTGTATGCGAGTGCCCGAATGAAATTAAAGACTGATTTGAGGCGTCTTTCTATTTGTTGGCCTCCTGTCTTATCAGAACTGGTCAAAAGTATTGAAAGTCTTGCTGCCTTGCGGAATTTTGTTTTTAATTTAAATTTGTAAATTTTTCTTCTTTTGTTTTTTACTTACAACTGTAAGCCTCATGTTATACTTTGTGGTGCATGAGGAGTTTTAAGTCGTTTAATAATAATAATAAATAAAAGAGTCTCGAAGAAACTAAAAATTTTAAATCTGGGCGTTGAAAATTAATATTTAAGAAACCAAAAAGCGCAATCGAACATTTTCGAATTATTAGTGAATAAATGCAGGGGTCAAAAACCAGTTTGATGGCTAGATGAAAATTGGGAGTTTTTTTGTTTTTGTTTTTTTTTCTTCAAAATAATCACCTTCCAACTAATCTCTGTTTTCTTCAGCAATCAAATGAGTTTTGAAGTTTTCTGTATCGACTTTCTGAGAAAGGATTCATTAAATGTCGATATTGCTTTTGTTTTTTACCAGCTTGAATACTTATATTCGATCTCTACGTTGTATACTTTTTAACTTCAATTCTGAAAAATGATCTTAACCATCATTTACGGTAGGTTTAACAAGTGATCCAGTAAAACAGGTTTTAGCACACTAAAAGCGCCGTATTTAAAAGGATATAATATATTTCTTGGGTAATCATGACGTAATTGCCTCGATATCAAGCAAAGATTAGTAAAGAGTTATGTGTGTAACACACCGATAAATCAATTCAAAATTAAGATTAAATTAGTATATTAGAAAATAGTTAGTTTTTTTTTTTTTTATAAACGTCGTTGAACAGCCGACCCGAGTTTGGATTTACGACTATCATTGTCCAACTCTAGCTTTGTAATTGAACCCAAACCAGACGACAAGGGTACTCCTGGATCAAGTATCGGGAGAAATTTGCCTTCGCGGAGGACTTTTTTATGGAACTAATCCGCATTTGCGTTACATGAAGAGGAAAATCACGAAAACCTCCTATGGTTAGTCCGATGGCAAGGGGACTCGAACACATGAATTGTATACTGCTAAAAATATTTTACGTCAGCACTGTAGTCAGTGCAAGCCGTGTGCGGATTTCGAATCGACCAGTCACCACTGGGATTCGAACCCGGTTCATCTCAGTGGAGGAGTTCTATTCCCTGAGCCTCCATGGTTTAGAAAATAGTTTTGTAGAAAAAGGAGTTTATTAAACCCCTTAATAAATGTTTATGCGTTTTACTGCCCATTTTTTGGAACAGAGAGTGTCGTGGACGGTTACTGAGCAGTATCATGGGTACAGGGAACTAGATAAGATTTCCTTCCCCTTCAAATCTATGTCTAAATTGAGGAAGCGGCCTCATGAATGAGCCGTGCTGCCATCTGTCCGTGGGTTTCTGAGCCAAGACAAACTTCCATCCTTGCGGCGTTCTCTTGTCAAACAAAAGGTGCATCTTCCTGACTTTATTCGCAAAAGACCAATAGTTGGCGAGCTTGGCCTGACCAAGCGCCATAAGAAACACTGCCGTTTAATATTTTTTTTTAGTTATATTAGATAATATTAAAGAAAAAGAAGAGAGAAAATTGTTTTTTTAAATAACAGCAGGTTTTATAATTTTTTTTTAGTCTACTTAATGTGCACAAAAGGAAATATTTAAGAGAAAAATTAAAATCTTAAAGCATAATCATGTTAGAAGAAAATGACGAAAGTACCAGATATTTTATTATTCAAAAGACTTAAAGTTATCACTTCTTTTATTTCAGAATCCTTGGAGAATTCTTTAGAATTATGAATCTGAAAATATTTAAGTTTTCTGATTTCTAATGTAATAAATAGAAATGTATTATAAATTTATGAATGTATATAACTTTTGGACTAATTGTGACGAATTGTTTTAAAAAGTATGTGACATTACTTAACCAAAAAATCTTAAATTCAAAATTCTATTGTTAATTTTCTTCCAATATAATATAGTTTTTCTATCCAAAAAAAAAAAAAAAAAAAAAAAAAGCCATTAAGAATATCTTTGTAAAGCAAGAAATCACGTATGCTAATCCTAAAAATAGTATAAACGCACTTAGAAGAGAAAAAAGTCATTTTCGTAATGCATATAATTATCCAAATGAAAGCTCTATTACCATAATCATGCTTCAATCATAGACTATTCACTTAAGTATGGATCATTTAATTAAAAAAAACTACGATGCATATGCTAGGACAGTAGTCGTGTAATAGTAGTTGAATACTTACGTTATTAATATTTTATAGAGTAAGGTTAAATATTCCATCATTATGCTTTTTCCACTAAAAGAAGGCATATTTTCAATATTTCATCACTTTTGCTATTGATCTTTGTATTTTTAACGAATTTTTTTCCCTGTGCGCGGGGGAAGTATATAGTACATATAATTCTTAATTCTAATCCCTTATTTATTTTTAAATCATTTCTTTTCATAGTTGGCATCATTTAACACGGTTTCTTACTATAAGCCATGGTTCCATTTCCCCCCAACAAAGTGAGATTAATTTTTAGCTATATTTGTGAGATTATTTTTTTGCCAGCATCAAACGCTATAAATCAGGGTAAAAAGATGAAATTTTTAACAAATCTAATTCATAAGTAGTTTATTTATGGGCGAAGTTATAATCGGTGGATTTATTTAATTCACCCCTACTAAGTTAAAAAAAAATTATATAGTTGAAATTTGAACTAACATTGATTAGATATGTGATCAGAATAGCATTGATTAAAGTGAAATTAGAATAATTCCGTCAAATTAGCAAGGCTCTCATTTAAGCTACAACTATTTTATTTTTTTTAACTTTGATTCTAATTTTGTTCGTCTGATTTTATGAATCACTTGTCCTGAAAGGGTTAAAGCACTAATGTGCATATTGTTTGGAAACAATTGAAATTTTTTTTTTTTTTGGCTCTGGTAACGGACAAAGTTAAAACATACTGAGCTATAATATAGACAAAAATAAAGAGCGAACAGTGAATATAAACAAACTGTTCTATATTTTTGTTTAATTATGTTTATTAATTTAGACAGGCAGCACAATAAATTAGAATTATATTTCAGTTTTAATGGTGTTCAGCAATTTCCGCAGGAGAGATTGGATGAAATTAAGATCAGAGGTCGGAGATCATTGCTCATTGATTCTGTTAGACAAATAAAGGTATGGGGTTCGATCTCATGCATTCAACTTGTGTCGGTGAGGTCATGGTCTGCGGGGATCGGCTAGTTTATTTTCATTTGCTGTTGGTCGTTCTTGCGTGGATCATGACGTCACCCGTTGTCAGTATTTAAGCTTCTGTTGAAGCAGATCATTTGTGTATTCTTTCTTTTCGTCACTCTGTTTGTGACAATTTTATTTATGTTTTTAAATAAACTTGTTTCTTCAGAAACTTCGTTTTTCTCTTATTTGTCTTATTAACATACAAAGACGATATTCCACGACAATCTCGGATGTCATGGTTATGGGCCAAGTTTTAGGCATAACCGGGATTTATTTTCTATCGTCTTGAATATTGAATTTTCCTTAGCCTGGACTCAGCAAAGTCATTGTCAACTTCAAATGGAGAATCTTTAAGATGGGGGCCGTTCCCACACGCCATTTTTGCAAAGTGAATCATCAGTAAAATCTCAAGTTGGTTATGGTGTACTTAAAGATGCTGAGGATTCGAAGAAAAAAAAAACAATAGAACATTATCAAAATATGACTCTTCTAAAGAATTTTTCTCCAGTTGACAAAACTAGTAGTAAGAGTTTTTAAAAGAACTTTTGTTCGGAGTATAAGTCTGCACATCCGAATTTGATGGCTACTTCTAAGGATTACGAAGTTTGGTATCTAGTCTAGAACGATATTCCCTTTAAGAATCTTTGAATTGAAACTGTTTCATCATGGAATCGAATTTGCATATAGATTTCCTGAATTCGTCAAATTGGAGTACATGGAAAGAAAATATCAAAGTAATCCTCATGGACCGAGGAGTGTGGAGTTTTATCTCCAAAACTGAGCCTGCCCTACCTACAGAAGCAAGTCGAAAAGAAAGTCAAGAATACCTCTGGAGACGTGACAAAGCGTACACGTCGATATTTCTTAGTATTGAACCCGAATACCGAAGTCTGATCTCAGCGACAACTGATGGTGCTGAAGCCTGGGAAATCCTAAAACAACATTTTGAGCCAACTACGAGAGCGAGAGTTGTTCAACTCCTGGACCAATTCTTCGACCTGAAATACACCCCAGGAGAAGAAGTTGGAATATTTGCAGCGAGATTGAAAAACCTGGTTTCTCAGCTGAAAGAAGCAGGACATCCGGTGGACGACCTGTACCAAGGATTCCAACTTATAAGATACTTACCCAAGGACTTTCAAGGTATTGTTCAGATTATTTATAGATGGGAGGACACTAAATTTAAATTTAAGAACATTTTAGACGAATTACTTTTGGAGGAAAGTAGACTTAAGCAACTAAATTTTGATTTAAATAATGTTAGTGATATTGCTTATAATGTTAATTCAAGTTTTAATGAAAAGTTAAGTGTAACTAATAAGTTTAAATCTGGTTCTTCTAATAGCAAGGGAAATTTAGAATCAGCTAATACTAAGTCTAAATCCAAAACTAGTTATGATAAATCTAAGATAGGACCTTGTTATCGTTGTAATAAATATGGTCATTTAATATCCGATTGTAAGCAAAAATTAAAGTATAATTCAAAGAATATAAAGAGTAAATTTAAACAAAATGCAAGTGATAATTCTTACTGTAATGTAACTACAAATGTTTTAGGTAATAGTCTTTATATCGTTGAAGCAAATGTTGGCAATGTGTGTCATGAAATTGAGAAAGAAAGTTGGCTTTTTGACACTGCCGCTTCAACACATTTTTGTAATAATTTGGATTTATTCTTTGAATATGAAACTGTAGAAAATGCTTCTATGTCGTTAGCTATAGGTGACATTGAAAGCCCAATCTTAGGTATTGGAAAAGTGCAATTTTTTAATAAGTTAAATGGTAAAATGCACAGAGTAACTTTACAAAATGTCATGTATTCTCCTAAACTTAGAAGAAATCTTATTTCTGGTTCTGTAATAGAGAAAGCTGGAGGATATTTTGTAGGTGCTAAAAATTGTATTTCTGTGTATAATCGAGTAAATGAGAAGATTTTCTATTGTAAAAGAATTAATGGCTTGTATTATTTTAAACCTAATGCTTATACTAAGCCTGATAAAGATTTAATTATTGATAAAAATGTTAATGACTCGAATGAGCAATTGTTTAATGTATCTGTTCAGATAAATGATCTAGATGTCTGGCATTTAAGATACTGCCACATAAATTGTGATTATATAATTCAAACTAGTAAAAATTCTAGCGTGAAAGGATTACCTAATCTCAATTTTTCAGATAGTAATTGTATAGAATGTAAATTAGCTAAATCTAAAAGAATTTCGTTTAAACCAAATTTAAGTATAAGATCTAAGAAACCTTTGGAACTTTTACATATGGACGTATGTGGTCCAATGCCTGTCGTTTCACATGGTGGAAGTCGGTACTTTCTTTCTATTACTGACGATTTTTCAAGGAAAGTTACTACTTTTCCCATTAAAAGGAAATCGGATGTTTTTAATAGTTTCATAAGATATCAAAAGCGAGCTGAGAGATTTTTAAACTGTAAAATTGTAAATGTTAGAACCGATAATGGCATGGAATTTTGCCATAAAGAGTTTAGTGATTTTCTTGAAAATGAAGGCATAAAAGCTGAACGTACTAATGCTTATACGCCAGAGCAAAACGGTGTTAGTGAACGCTATAATTTAACTGCCTTAGACAATATTAAAGCAATGTTAAAATCTAGTAAATTAGGAAATGCTTTTTGGGCTGAAGCTTTACTATGCTTTACTTACACTTTTAATAGAGTTTGTCACAAAAACCAAATTAAAACTCCCTTTGAACTGTATAGTGGTAGAAAACCATCAGTCACTCATTTGAAAGTATTTGGTTGTTTAGCATTTGTGGGTCAACCAAAACAGTTACGCAATAAACTTCAAATGAGAGCTAAAGAAGGTATTATGTTAGGATATGCAATACAAACGAAAGGTTATAGAATTTGGCTTAAAAACGAAAGGAAACTTGTTGAAACAATAAATGTTCGTTTTGACGAAAATGTAATTGGGGTGGAAGCCGTACTGGGCACCAAACCCATTAAACGTAATTTTGCTAGTTTTGAACCGGAACGTCCCGATTTGGACGAAAGTTCTTCAGATGAAGATACAGGTAGTTCAAGCGTAAAACCCGATTTAATTCCGTGTAAAAACATTTCGTGGATTAGAAAAGCTGTATCCCGTCCAGATAATAGTCGAACTGATATTTATTATAATATTGAAGGGGTAAATATGAGATTAAGATCCTATAACGATGTAGAAAATTACTGCAATAGTAACAAGATAAAGTATGATAGGGATTTATTTGATTTCAGTGGGAAAAATGCTTTTTCTGGTAAAGTTTCAAATTTTCAGGTTAATCATAACATAAAACACGAAGTTAATCATATTGAAATAAAAATTCCTAGAAATTATAAAGACTGTTTAAGATCTCCCCAAGTTAAAAATTGGGAATTAGCCATGTCAGATGAGATAAAAACTATGAGAGAAAGAAAAGTTTGGGATTTGGTTCCAACTCCTAAAAATAAAAGAATTTTGGGAAGCCGTTGGGTTTATACAACTAAAGTAAATGAAAAGGAGGAAATTGTAAGATACAAAGCACGTTTAGTTGCTCAGGGATTTAAACAAATACGAGGTGAAAGTTATGATGAAGTATTTTGTCCTGTGGTTAATTTTGTTCTTGTAAGAATGTTTTTCACAATCTTAGTTTGTATGCTAGGGTGGTATCATACCCAATTAGATATTAAGTGTGCTTACCTTTACGCAAATTTGAATGATGATGTATTTATGTATCAACCTCAAGGTTTTGTTGATTTAAATAAGCAAGACCACGTTTGTCATTTAAAGAAAGCTATTTATGGACTCAAACAAAGTGGTCGAGAGTGGTTTTTTGAACTAGATAATACACTTGAAGATTTAAAGTTTGTAAGATTGAAATGGTGTAATTGTACATATGTATATAAAAATGTAATTCTTATAATTTATGTAGATGATATAATTATTTTTGCTAAAACAAAATATGAAGTAGACAGTGTTATTAAACTTTTAAGTGATAATTTTGATTTAAAAATTTTGGGTAAAACGCGTAAGTTGTTAGGTGTTGAATTTGTTCAAAAAGATGGTGAGATGTTTATACATCAAAAGAGTTACATCCAAAAAGTTTGTAAAATGTTTTCTAGCTTTAAATATCCTTTGTCATCGTTGCCGATTACTAAGGGTAACTTATCAAAAGCTGATTGTCCATCTTCTAAAAGCGAAGTGGATGAAATGGCGAAATTGCAGTTTCGGAACATTTTGGGTTGTTTGGCTTATATAGCTAATCGCACAAGACCGGATATTTCCTATGCGGTAAATATATTATCACAATTTCAAGAAAATCCAGGTTTAAAGCACTGGAATACTTTATTAAGATTATTAGGTTATGTTCAAAATACTCAAGATTATTTCTTAAAATTGTCAAATATTGGAGAATTAAATGTTAATTGTTACTGTGACTCAGATTTTGCTGCTAACAGGGATGACAGAATATCAGTAGGTGGTATAATATTGTTTTTAGATAAAACTCCGATATTCTGGAAAACCTTCAAACAAAGATGTGTGAGTCTATCTACAATGGAATCAGAGTATGTGACTTTAACTGACGCTGCCAAAGAGGTAATGTGGATTAAGCGTATAATAGATGAGTGTGGAGAATTAAATTTAAAAGACATAAATTTAAGTGATTGTATTATATTTAGTGACAATCAATCTGCAATTGATTTTTCTCATTCACCTATTGAAAATAGTCGAACGAAACACATCGACGTAAGGTATCATTTTTTAAGAAATTTAATTTATGATAAATTTTTTGCTGTTAAACACGTTAGGAGTAAGTTTAACTTAGCGGACATTTTTACAAAACCTTTAACTAAGTTAGAAGTTGAAAATTTTTGTTCAAAAGTATTTGTGAAAGTTTAATCTTTTGGATGGTTACAGGAATGAAAGAACTTAAGTGTTAGTTTAAAGGAAATTAAATATTTCTTTAGTTTATTGAAGATTTTGATAAACTGTATTTTTTTGTAAAAGTTGAAGGCATGAGAGGGGGCCGCATGTTAGACAAATAAAGGTATGGGGTTCGATCTCATGCATTCAACTTGTGTCGGTGAGGTCATGGTCTGCGGGGATCGGCTAGTTTATTTTCATTTGCTGTTGGTCGTTCTTGCGTGGATCATGACGTCACCCGTTGTCAGTATTTAAGCTTCTGTTGAAGCAGATCATTTGTGTATTCTTTCTTTTCGTCACTTTGTTTGTGACAATTTTATTTATGTTTTTAAATAAACTTGTTTCTTCAGAAACTTCGTTTTTCTCTTATTTGTCTTATTAACATACAAAGACGATATTCCACGACAATCTCGGATGTCAGATTCACACAATTTTTTAAATAAAAAATTATATAAGTATATACTACCTCGATGTGTACTTTTTTTGTTACTGTGTAATTTCTTTTTTTTTCGAACCCTTTTCTTTGGTTTTTATATATTTTACGAGTTTATGTTAGAATAAAAGACTTAAAATTGTTGTTTTCCCAAACATTGAAATTTATAATAATTTCAAAGTAGCACTGTTTTTTTTCCTTTGTAAAAGAGCTTTGAAGAACTGTAAAAGAACTTTAAATCTAATCGTAACAAGTTGAAAGAAATGTTTATAAATTAAAAGTTTCACAGGATGTATATTTTGTTACTTCTTAGAATTTCGAGTTAAAAAGAACACCAACATAAATACAAAGCTAGATTTAAATATACAAGCTCGAAATGCGAGGCAATTTGAAGGGAACTGGGAAAGCAGTTAACAAGCATGGTGTAGCAACAAGCAAGGCGCAAGCTTGGATATGTGAAGGGTTGATTTTTATGATGAGGGGAAATCTCAATTCCATTTTGGTCTTTTTGATACGAGCAACACCATGAACAATAAAAAGGTATATTTACCCATAGAGTAACGCGTTTTGCGTCTTTTACTCTTATGGAAAATGTAAATCCATTTAAGAATCTTAAATAGAATGCGTTCCTTTAAAGCTCTTTTATAAAGGAGGAAAAAAGAAAAAACGCAGAAAGCATTAAACTTCAAGTAAAGCTTCAGTGTGCGCTATCTTGCTGAAAAGTAGTGTTTCGATTTTTAAACTGAGTAGTAGCTTAAGTCTTGGAAAAAAAAAAAAAAAAACTATTAAATATTTAAAAAAAAAATCACCAATTTGGCGAAAATTTTCTACCTAGATGAAATTTTTTAAATTCAATGAATAATTCGCATTTTTTGCATATTTTAGGAGTCCAAATAATGCAGCGCAGGAATAATTTTCAACTTAATAAAAAATTAAATCAGAAACTCTTTTCATTTTCCCTAAGCTACGGTTTTCCTTCACATTAACAGTTAACATACACTTTAAAAGCTGTGGTGTAATATCTCTCCGAATTTAATGGTGAACAACCCTAACAATTGTGTGAAGAAATTCTTTTTTCAAGTTAAAACCAAACTGAGTTTTTTTTTTTTATACTAACTATGGGGTTTTTGAAAGCTCTGAACACCTAAAATGTAAGATGTTTACACCAAGATGACGCACTTTTTCAACATACGTTTAAGGGGATATGATTATGTCAACCTTCATCTATAAAAAGGTACCTCGAGATGAAATCGAGTTAACATGTCTTATATACTAGTAAATTGGTATTTAATATATGTAGTGGTAGTTACGCTATATTTCTGCCCTTGCAAACTTTAATCTGTGATAGAATTCGCAACGAATACCTTTAGTTGAATAATGCTATTTTTTTATTTATTGGCCAGGAGAATTTTATTTACTTCACCGGAATTTTTGAGAGCTATTTTGTCAGCAAATCAACTGTTTAATATGGACCATCCATCGATGTTGACGATTTCATACCACGTACGGAGCTCACCATTATGAGGGTATAATTATCGACTATGTCAACCTTCATCTATCAAGAATTGATTTAATATGTTTTATATACTAGTGAATTGGTATATAATGTATGTAGTGTTAGTTACGACACATGTTAAATGTTTTGGCTTACGGAAATTTTTTTGTTGGCTCGTTTTGCACATAGTCTGCCATTGTTTACAATTGATAACGAGTTGGGTTTTGCGGTTTTCCTCTCCCTGTAACACAAATGCGGGTGGGTTTCATCAAAAAGTTTTCAACGAAGAAAAATTTCTCCCAATATTTGATCTAGGAGTAATCTAGTCTTCTGGATTGGGATCAAAATGACAAGGCTATGGAGTTAAACATTGGTAGCCGTAAACCCAAAATTGGGTCGAATGTTCAACGGCGGTAATAAAATAAAATCAATATGATTAAAGTTTGAAAAAAAATGTATGGATTAATAAGTAAGAAAAAGATTTAAACTGAATTGACTAAACAATTCCTTACTAAACTTAATCATAATATTTAAATTCTTCAGATACTGAAAAACGTTTAAAATGAATTTAATGGAATTTTTATAAATGAAAGTTAATATCTGGCACGTTGTTCCCTATGTAAACGAAAAATTACATTTGAAATGCCTGCAGATTAATTTTCCATCTTAAAAAATGACGAATTGAATTAATTTTTGTCAATTTTTCATCATTATCTTCAAATTAATCAGATACTGAAACTTTTTAAAGTCGTTAAAATGCAATCTTTAAAAATGAAAGTCAATTTCTTCTACTTCGCTTTTAATCCATAAAAAAATTTCCAAGACAAAATATTTAAATTATTTATAAAAAAAGCATTAGAATGCATTAAATTGGAACTAATATATTAATAACATAATATTTAAATTCACAACACTGAAACGATAAAAATGAATGATTATTAAAAAAGCAAAACTCATTATCAGATTTAAATATTTACACGATCAACTCATGATATTGAAGCGAAGAACCGATAAAAAAATTGATTTTTAATGCACAAAAAATTTTCTCATACTAAGAATTCTATGTAGCAAATAATAATAATAATAATAACTATTGATAGTACTATTTAAACTCATAATGCACTGAAACGTTTAAATTAAAGTCAATCTTTCGTAAGTTATTTTAACTCCATAAAAAAAATTCCCGATAAAAATATATGTAGATTACTTTTAAAAAAATATTAGACTTCATTAACTTTGAAAAAGTGACCCAAACACTTAAAAGATAATGTGTAACACTGAAACATTTAAAATGAATGAACATAAAAAAGGACAAACTCATTATCAGATTTTTCCTTTTAATACATACATACCTATTCAGCCCACGCTATTAAGGTGGCTAATCGATATGAAAATATGAAAGATTATAATGAAGATTTAATGAACAAAAAAAAGTAAAAAGCCAATTGACTCCGTGTGAGAATTTGGTGTAGAAATTCGCAGGTTGCCATGACGAACATTAAAAACACGCGCTGTACCATCCTTTTCAGACTGTTACACTGATACAGAAACATTCGGAATGTAGTTTTATCTTCTGATCATTCCGCATGTTTCATGTTTCATCCCATGTATGCTTCATTAGTCAGCTTAATGTCTTTCTCAGCGAAGTATGAGAGAATTGCTTCCAAAGGCGTGCTTTCATTTGGCCAGCCTGACCTTAATCGGGAAAAGTGTTTTTGAATCTCGGAAATAGTTTTGGAGTGAAATGCCGATAGATTTGTATATGCATCCAATGAGTAGTCCGTGCAGGGCTGTTTTAATAACGGCTGAGCAATTAGGGATTAAATTTAATAAAAAGATGGTTGATGTCCTAACTGGAGAGCAGTTTACACCGGAATTTATGAAGGTGAACGATAGGTTGTTTTTTTAATATAATATTCAATCTGTGACGAAATAATTGCCCAATTTGTGTTTTATTAATTGTACTGTAAATGCTCGTCCGATTTGAGTTTTTAATTTATTTTGTACCGTAGTGAGTGTGATCAGAAAAGTTTTATCCATTGCGATTAATTGAGACACAAAATCATAAACCGAAATAATTGTCCAATTTAAGTTTTATTAATTGTACTGTAAATGCTCGTCCGATTTGAGTTTTTAATTTATTTTGTACCGTAGTGAGTGTGATCAGAAAAGTTTTTTCCATTGCGACTAATTAAGACACAAAATCATAAACCGAAATAATTATCCAATTTAAGTTTTATTAATTGTTCTGTAAATGGTTCTCCGTTTTGAGGTTTTAATTTAATTTGTACCGCAGTGAGTGTGATCAGAAAAGTCTTATCCATTGCGACTAATTAAGACACAAAATCATAAACCTAAATAATTATCCAATTTAAGTTTTATTAATTGTACTGTAAATGCTTGTTCAATTTGAGTTTTTAATTTAATTTGTACCGTAGTGAGTGTGATCAGAAAAGTTTTATCCATTGAGACTAATTAAGACACAATAAACCGAATAATTATCCAATAATTATCATAACCGAATAATTATCCAATTTAAGTTTTATTAATTGTTCTGTAAATGGTTCTCCGTTTTGAGTTTTTAATTTAATTTGTACCGTAATGAGTGTGATCAGAAAATTTTATCCATTGCGACTAATTAAGACACAAAATCATAAACCGAAATAATTGTCTAATTTAAGTTTTATTAATTGTACTGTAAATGCTTGTCCGATTTGAGTTTTTAATTTAATTTGTACCGTAGTGA
Source organism: Parasteatoda lunata (assembly GCA_949128135.1). Lineage (NCBI taxonomy): Eukaryota > Metazoa > Arthropoda > Arachnida > Araneae > Theridiidae > Parasteatoda > Parasteatoda lunata. The sequence goes on along the minus strand of OX421971.1, from coordinate 114,689,406 downwards.
GTGTGATCAGAAAAGTTTTATCCATTGCGACTAATTAAGATACAAAGTCATAAACCGAAATGATTGTCCAATTTAAGATTTACTATTTGTAACTGTAAATGTCTATCTGATTTGAGTTCTTAATTTAATTTGTACCGTAACGAGTGTGATTCGATAAGGTTATCCATTAAACACAAAATTAACACACAAAATTAATGTGGTTTTTAATAATAATAATATTTCGAAAAAAGCTAGAGTGTTATCAACGAATTATATTATCATTTACTTATAATATTATTAGCTATTAATTTTATCCTATAAATTGACAATGAATAAGGGCAATATACATCAGCTTATCTTGATAATCTGGAATTTTGTTTCATTCGTATAAATGTCGATTCTCCAGTAAAACGATATGAGTTACTCACCATCCCCCTATGGAGCTTGGAAATACAGCCTGTCCTGAGTTTTCTGTCACGGCTGCTACGGATTTTCTAGATTTTATTTTTCCAATGGAAACTTTGCCTTTTCTTTTTCCTTATTTGCGTCAGGTGAGTCTTGAGACTTGGCGCCTATAATTGAGCACTCGAAACATTAAATTATTAGAATTTTTTTTTCCATCTATATGATTTTTGGATAAAATATAATTTTTACATTATCAAGTAATTGGATAATAGCATTTTACTAATTTTTGCAAAATTGTATTTCTTTCTCTTGCTGTAAAGTACCATCATCTAGCTCGACAAAGTTTAGTTTGATATAAATTTAGCGTGCATAAAAATGACAAGCCTGACAGAGGTGGTATGTTGCTAAGTAACATAAAAAAGAATTTATGATTGCTTACTGGATTGTTGAAAGTAAAAAATATGTACAGAAGTGTTAAATTGATATTGAAATTGTGATTTTCTACCTGAAACTTCTCTATGGACTTTTGTTTCAATTGCGTAAAACAAAATATAAATTCTGACAAGCATTTCGGTATAGAGAAAATATAGTTTTATTAAATACATTGTATAATAATATTAATAAAATTAAAATATTATTAACAATATTAAAAGAATAAAATTTAGTGAAAAGTTAAAAAGGTATTTTACCTATAAATTTAACTCTTTATCCTTTATGTAACGGTGTTGAATTGTAATATTTGCTTATTACACTTTTTTATTTATATTCTCGGTTATTATTGTTTTTTTTTTCATTATTTCAAATTAAAGAATTAAAAATAAATTCTTTATTATAAAGCAATATGTATACTCTCGATATCTCGAACTCCGATATCTCGAAAACATTGTTATAACAAAAAAGTTTTCTTCTTCTTGCATTATATAATGGCCTAATGTTAATTTGAATTATGTTGAAGAGTTTCTTCTAAAACCTTGTTAGGTCGATTTTTTTTAAAAATAGAAAAATGCCCTTTTTTCGCGAAAATTCCAATATAAGTTAATTATAAACCAATTATTTTCTGTTTAATGCATAATTATTTTTGTTCTTACCTTTTAAAAATAAAATTATCATTGCTGTATTTAGACTTTTAGTCAACTATCATAACATACATATTTATTGGTAGTTATTCTAACGTTTCATGAGTCGACTTTTTAGAGTAACATTTTAGAATATATTTTTCTACTTTTTAGAACATATTTAGTTCTGTACTTTTTATCTCGAAAGCTCGCTATCTCGAAAATCTTTTAGCGACCCTTCTTCAACTTTGAGGTATCTAGAGTATACTGTACTGTAGAGTATACATATATAAAATGGTATCTAACTTTTTTATGAAATAATATTATTAGAAATTAACTTTTTGTACTAGTAAATATAGTTTCAAATTTTAAATCGAAATTTAAAAAACTGAAGTGTAGTTGAAGTTTAAACAAAATGATAAAGCTGAATTTTTTTCTAAGCAACAAAATTTCTGAAACCAAATGTGCATTAATACCAAAAAAAAAAAAAAAAAAAAAAAAAAAAAAGAAAATTTGGAATCTGTCAATAGAATACTTTTTACTTTTTAATTATTTTTAATTATGTTTACAGTCAAGAAACAAAAAAATATTGTAAATCAATCTTAGATTTGGTGAGCAAATAGAATAATAAAAACACTGTATCTAACAATGAACTACTTGCCTTATATGCAACTATTTTTTTTATTAAGAGTTAACTATTTTTACTAAGCAGGTAAACTGCCAAAAATATTTGGTTAATTAAATTATAGGTTAAATATTTTTTTATTAACAGTTACAAAAAAAAAAAAATAATCAAAAATTTTAAATCCTCTGCATTTAAACTGCAATAGTGCTCTAGTGTTAAGCGTATGGAGAAAATTTAAAATGTGCTCTAAAAAAGATTTTAAAATAAACTCTTAAAAAAATAGAAAAAGCAAGTAAATATTTGAAATTTGAGCTTTTAGGTGCAGTATAACAAGTCAGCATATATCTTTATTACTCATTGGCAAAATGGGTCTTGGTTTGGATTTGATGGCGTCCGCACTTTTCAACTGCGTTCAAGAGTAACAGTAAACAGTCCGCATGCGTCGTCATTGCATGCGTTGCTATCGCGACCGCTGTTGTTTTTCTTTTTCTTTTCACTAGCAGGCATTTTTAATGTATTTACATAATAATAATTTGAAGTATTTTTATATTCTTTTTATTATTAACGTATAATTACTGGCTTGAGGGTTATTTTAATATAAATATGAATGCTGAAGATGGAAAAGTATTTTGTTACTTCTTGAAACACGTACTTAGGCAGGATTTGAAAACCAATCCGACAACAAACTTCAATTGAGACAGTTTTTGCAACCCATGATTTGAAATGTTGTGGCGTTTAACGGAGTCAATCCAGAAAGAAAAAGAATTTGACCAATGGGTAACCAGTGACTGTAGTAAAGCGATCACAACTTTTTTTTAAATTATCTGTAAGTATCACTGACTTAAAGGCACTCAGACGCATCGTCACACTTATTCAATTATTCGTAGAAATTTGTAAAGAAAAGAAGTGCAAAATTAACTGGATTGGTATTAACAAGTTTAGGAGCAAAAATCGCAAACTTACCAAAAAAACACTAATGTCCACCAACAGAATGAGGGAAAAATCTGAACTTTACGACAAAAAAAAAAAAAAAAAAAAAAAAAAAATTCAAATTCTAGGACATTTTGTTTGAACTCGATTATATATTTGGTGGGAGCCGGGGTGGCTCAAGGAATAGAGCACATGCATTCCAATGAGGTGACTGGGGTTCACCCCAGCGATGGCTGGTCGATCTGAATACTGCACCCGACTCGCACCGACCCCATTACTGGCGTAAAATATCCTCAGTGATAGACGGATCATGGGTTAGAGTCTCCTAGCCGTCAGACTAACCATAGAAGATTTTTGTGGTTTTCCTTTCCATTGAATGGAAATGCGGATTAGATCCATCAAAAAGTCCTCCAGAAACGCGAATTTCTCCCGATACTTGAACCAGGAGTTCCCTTGTTTTCTGAATTGGGTTCAAAATTACAAGGCTATGGAGTTGAACGTTGATAGTCGTTAGCATAAAATTCGATCGTAATTATAATTATAATTTATATTCAGTGGCTTCAAAGTGAAGAAATATTAAATAAAAATCACAAAAAAAAACATATCTGAAATACACTTGAAAATAGTCATAATTAAAGTCTAAATAAAAAAAAAAATATCGGACTTTGTAATTTTTTAACAATTGTACTCATTCACTACATGTTGTATACCATATTTTTAGTGCCTATGGTATACCCACAATCCGGTATGCAGGCATATACACTCACTAATTCCTTATTTTGTTATATGCATAGTAAAGGAATTCTGTATTTTTAACTACGAATAAACTGCTAAAATTAATTTCATGCCAATACAAAAGTCTTAAAACCTTAACGTGAAAATTAGCTATCTGTTAAGTTTATCTTAAGACGACGTTGGTATGAGGGGAAAGGAATATTATTATTTATACGTTTGATTCATTTCTATTGCTCACTGATTTAGCTAGAATAGTTCTGAAAAGGGAGTTGTTTAACACTTGTAATAAAATATCTTAGGCATGCTTTTGAATCCATATAATATCTTGTCATTGTTTGATTGGATTTGTCCTTGTTATGACACATATTATATAACACCGAAATATGCAACTCAGAATTTGAAATTTCCTTCCCACTAAATACTTATACAGAGAAACCTCTTGGGAGCGACCACTCTCTGTTCAAAAGTAAAATGATCGTTAATAGAGGTGGGTCGTTCTTAGGGGTTCCTCTTAGGGTCGTTCCTCTTGACATCAGACTAACCATGGAAGATTTTTGTGGTTTTCCTCTCCATGTAATGCAAAGGCGGAGTAGATCCATTAAAGAGTCCTCCACGAAGACAAATTTCCCCCAATACTTGATCCACGGGTACTCTTGTCTTCTGGATTGGGTTCAAAATTACAAAGCTTACTAAGTTGAACATTAGTGGAAGTAAACCTTAAATTGGGTCAGCTGCTCAACGCCGGTTATGAAATAAAATAAAATAAAATTATGAGTGATAGAATTATTTTAAATAAATAAACAACTATGTTTTTTGGTTTAAGTTTTAGTTACATATCATGCAAATTAGTTAACCTTAAAAAAGGAGAAAAGGATTGTTCGTTTGAAATACTTAGTTTGTTCTAAAATAACTTTTTTTACAATTTAACTTTCAACTCTAAAAATAAATCAGTGATAGAATTCACTTTACTGCAACATGAGATGGAAGATCTCTTTCAGAGATCGTCAAAAAGGGCTCTCACACATATTTTGAATACATTTTAATCAACATATTTGTTTTGCTAATATTTTTTGTTTTGATATTTTTCGTGTTTCTTTATTTGATCTTTCCCGCATTTGGTGCAGAGGTTTGTCCGGTCACTGCGAGAAGTTTTGATGGTCGAAATGTTTTCTTCCACAAAGCCTATAAACAAATATATCCGTATCCTATATCCGTATCCCCCCAAAGAGTTCGCTATATAGAAGTGGTCTTTCCTATAGGTTTCACTGTATTTCTCATCTGAATAAAATTAAAATACATAAATTTTAACGAAAATTCCGCCTGGTTGCCAACATTGATGACATCAAGGAGTTTTGTGAAACTATAGTTTTTTCATATTTTAAAAATACTGTGTGTTTATGTTTATTTAAATGACAGTATTTTGATAAATTGTAAAATTAATAAACAATAATTTTGCTAAATTTTTCTTTTTCGGTGAATCAGACTTTAGAGATGGATAGAAGTTAAGCTCTATAAATTTATTCAATGTGTATATGATTTTAATATTTAGAAAAAAATAGAAGAGTGAATAAAAATTGGGAAAAGATATATGGTATCAAGTACACAAATAAATAATTAATCTGTATCTTCTTAAAAAGGAAATTTTCTGTTTTTTGCAAATCCTTTGATTTTTTTAACGGAATTTTTTCTTGGCATTTCTGTATTTAATCAAGTATTAAGTTTAACGATATAATTCAATTGCTTTAATATTTGAGGATTTGGATAATACTATGGGATCAAATAAAAACAGAAAAATTTCGTCAAAAAAATTCAAAAGAAAAAACACAGAAAGTACAACCCCACAATGATGCAATGAATTTAACTTGCTTTGAAAAACGCCATTTCTCTCGTTTAAATGAATCAATTTTTATAAGCATCAAAAATCGCCAAGTTGCTTTAATTGTTCGAATATACGAATTTTGTGAGGGAGTTTTCCATTTTCTGTAAGGATTTTGTTTTACTTGCATGACACCTACTCCAAGAATTTTATCATAAGAACAAAAGATTACTCTCTACTGCATTTTGTTTCTTAAATTACAATTATCTTTTTCTAATACTTATTAAAAATTAAGAACCAATTTCAATCAACAAAATTATTTTTCACAAGCTGTTGTTCTCAACACTATGAAGATTAAATGATGAAAATTCAATGAGGCATCAATTTATCATTTGCTGATAGTTATCAATGTTTCAAACCTAAATGTGAAAAGGTAGCCTGTCGGTGATTTGGCAATCTTCCACATCATTATACATCTTTATAAAACGAGATGAACTTTATGTACCAGAGAAAAAAAAAAAATGATTGCCGTGTGAGAAAAATAAGAGACATGAATTAAATCAATATATTATTAAGACCGTGCATCAGTTATTTGTGGTTCTAGGCTGACGTCAACAAAAGTGAAAGAGTCAAGTAACTTATATTATTAATATCAGTGTAATGTTGTTGTTATAATATTATTTTTTATCGAGATCAAAAACAAGCTAATTGAGCACTTTCAACTCGAAAAAAAAGTTAAGTGTATTAAACATGTGGTGGTTTAAATCAAATATCATCGGAAACCTGTAAGCGATGTCGCGCATATGTGTTGAACCTGATTGTGCCCTGAATAGACAGATGCCACGATTTATCAACGATGACGTCATTTGCAGGCATCCAATTGGAAAATGTGGATGCTTGCACACAGTTATCGTTTTTGTAGAATGCATTGGAAAAGTCTCCAATATTTTAATAGCCTAAAACTTTTTAAGCTTATCACAAACAGTCCAGAAACTTTTATCATGTCATTAATTGCTTAACGTTTTTTATATCATATGCTGCCTTATTAGCCTGATTTATTTCAAGTCCATATACTAAGCCCAGGTTTTTTGGCTAATTAAAAAATACATCTTATTCATAGCTGAATTAGCCTGATTCATTATATCTCTTTATTTAAAGTGCTAGGTTCATTGAAACAAGCCTAAGAAAATTCGGGCCGAGTTAGTAAATCTTCGTTCATTTTTTGTAATTAGCCTAAACACTGAAGATTTTCACTGGAGCTTCAATGATTCTTTTTTGTTGTGTAAGCAGTTGAAAAACTATTTGGATGTAGTTTTGAGAATCTAATATAGTTTTACTTCTCATTCAAGCTGAAAAGTATCATTACTTAGATACTTAGAATAATTTCAAGATATTCTACATAGTAGTCAGATCCCCCTCCCCCCTAAAGATTTCGTTGAAAAAGAAAAACACACTGTTGTTCACAATGATGCAATGTATCAATATACTTAATTCCTAGCACAAAAAATGGTCAAATACCTATTAAACTATTGTGATGAACCACGTAATCCCATTACCTAATTACCTAATCTTTTGGAAATATAAAATAGTTATCAAATTTAAGTTCATCAAGTGTCTTAGAGTAATAGCTTAACTCATCCGAGAAATTATAAATATCTCGCTGAAAGAAAATAAAAATAATCTTGTTAGCTACATGCGAAATCGCAATTTTGAATTTAGTTAGAACCAAGGAAATACGAATATATCATACTTTGAACTCCTTTTAAAATTAAAGTAAATTAAACTATATACTGTGTGACTTCGATTTTTGAAAAATTTCTTACACTTTCATTATTTTTGTCATAAAATATATTTAATTCAGAAACAAAATTTCTAGCATATAACTTAAAGTTCAAAAATAGTATACAACAATTAAAGTATGCGAAAGGGCCCGGATAGCTTGGTTGGTAGGACGTCGGGCTCGTGTTCTTGAGAACGTGAGTTTGAATCCCGCCTGTAGAAGAATCCCCATGCATTAAATGGTGACTGGTGCACATTCAAGTTCCCATAACAAACCAATACCTCTGGGATTACTGAATTAAAGATTTATCGTTCTCTAGTTCAGGTCAAAATTACGATCTCGGGAAAAATAAATGGAGTATGAATGGGTCCTCTCTGTAATATGTGTGGCTGAAGTTGCATTCTTGACCATAGATGGCGCCACTGAAAAAAAAACAAGAAACGCAACTTCTGCCTTAAAAATTCGGTTGATTTCAAGCAGGCTTGCTGATATTGGCAAGTGGCATAAATAACAATATAGCCGTGATGGGTCAGGGGATCGAGCATTTACCTTCCAATGAGGTGACCCGGGTTTGAATCCCAGCTTGTTGCTTGTTGATTCGTATTCTGCACCCAGCTCGCTACGATCACAGAGCTGACGTAAAATATCTTCAGTGGTAGACGGATCATGGGTTAGAGTTCCCATTCCGTCAGACTCACCTTGGGAGATTTTCGTGGTTTCATGTAACGCAAATGTGGATTAGTTCTATCAAAAAGTTCTCCACGAAGGCGAATTTCTCCCAATACTTGATCCAGGATTAGTTTAGATTGAGTTTTCTGGATTTTCCTATGGATTGAGTTTAAAATTACCAGGCTACAGAGTTGAACATAGGTTGTTGTAAACTAAAAATTGGGTCTACTGCTCTACGACGGTTATAAAATAAATTACTAAGTAGCATAAGTAACAACAGCAACAAAGTATATGAAATATTAATCAGAAATTTATTTATAAATCTTCAAATGTTAAAATAAATTTTCTACCAACAATTTTAATGCGCATTTATTTTTATCTCTGTTTTTCTTTAAATTTCAATTGATTGAAATTATTATTTTTTAATTATTTCAGATCAATCCTCAACATTGCGTCCCAACAATAAACGATGATGGGTTCTTCCTCTGGGAAAGGTATGACTTTTTCTGTAATTATACATAGAAGCATCTTTTTAAAAAGAGTATTATAACGATCAGTTATTATGGTTCAAATCTCTTACGTGACCATGCTTCATTTGGTAAACTCTGTTATCGTAAAAGTGTGAAATCCGTTATTTCATAGAATAATTAGGTATTCCGTGAAATAACTCAGTTAAAGTATATAAAATTATTGTATTCTACGATTTAACTATGTATTCTATAGAATAGCGATTACTTGATCGGTGAAGTATGAAATACGGTACTCAAAAAAACTTGAACTGGTTCTAGCTGCTTTTAGTCTGTTTAGAACAGCTTATCAATGACGTATGTATACGACGTATGTGGGTCATTCTCACAAAAAGGTGATTTTCTTAGTCCCTTAGTAATAAATACTAGGAAATACAGCAGATTTCTTAATATTTTTCTGCATCATTTTTCGTAAAGGTCTAACTAATCAATCATATGCATTTCTGCTGAATGCATTTAATATTTTATTCTTATTTTTTGATAAACATAACTTCAAAATCCCCTCCGTGGACGTCACTACGTCTGTGACACAAAATAATTTTTAATGGCTGTTAAACATTTTAGATGTTATTTTAATGATTTTTGTAGTTTTAACTAGTTAAATGTTTATAGTAGCTTTTTATTAAATATTTTTATAGAAAAGTTTTATTTTTATAAAATAAATGGTTAGTAAACTTTGTCCATCAAAAATGAAGTCTCCCTCCGTTGACAATTAATTTAGTTAAGTAAATATGTAATAGAGAGCAGCATATAAGAAATCCCTATAAGACAGCTGGTGGGGAAGGTAAAGATTCTATTTTCTAGTGTTAACTATCAGTTGCTTTTGTTCTCTTTGGTGTTTTTTTTGGATTGCTGTGTTCAACTGAGGTTTGGCAAAGTTCTCAATGTATACTCCGTGGTCATCATAAAGAAGGTAAGATAAAACTATTATATATTTGATATATAAATTTTAGATTGCAAAAATAGTATATTTAATAAGAAGAACTGCGCCATTTTTGTAACTTTAATATTAAAATTCAGAAAAATTCAAGAATTAGTTTTTGTCTCCTCCGTGGACTTCCCCTCCGTGGACAAAACAGTTCCACGGAGGAGATGACACAGTCAATGGCAGAGACAATGTGTTAGACAACCAATAATACATTTTTATTAATTAAAAAACTATTTTCTTTTAATTGATATTTTTTAAATGGAACAAATGTGTTAATTTCTTTGCATTTTTAAAGAAAATCAATTAAGTTTAACTTTTTTTTTTATCGGAGAAGTAAGTATTGGCAATTTTTCCAAATAATTTCTGTCATGTTTAAAATTTTTTTTCTCTTCAAATTTTAGGAAAGAAATGGCAAAACCAAAATGCAAAAAAAAAAAAAAAAAAAAAAAAAAAAAAAAGAGATCAATCAAATGTTTAAATCTAAAAGAGGAGGGAACAGAAAAAACTTAGCATAAGACAAGGTAGACTGAAATTACATCTCCTCCGTGTACAAGACAGAATTTAAAATTTAAATCTTGTAAAAAATAAAATAGAAAACTTGACCATTATTATAAGGACATATAACAAAAATAAATAAAGACATTTATGTAATTTTTATCACTTTTTTAATTACTTTAATTTAAGAAAAATTTTTAGTCTATTTATACCATTGACTATTATACTATTTATACCATCATTCAGTGAGAATGACCCATGTATACGTTATTAATAATGAGCAATAATAAATTACATAATTTGCTGTTCCTTACTTTTTATCAATTAATCATCCGCAATCGGGATAAAATGTATTTTTTGAGAAATTTAAGTTATTAATGATTTATAAAATAACTTTGAAATAGTTTATTTATCACTTTAACGGTCCATCATAAGTTATTTCACAAAATAACTAGGTAAAGAATGAAATTTTCTATCTGTTATATACTTTAACTGATTTGCCTAGTTATTTCGTGAAATACCTAGTTATTCTATGAAATAACTGAATTATACACTTTAATAATAACATATACATACTGAGAAAGTTTTAAGTGAATATTGTGAAAATTCAAGAAATTATTAAGTCTATTAAATTTTTAAAACAACATTCCCCCACACGTGTAAAATAATTAAAAATTAAAGATTATTATTATTTTAAGAAATATTAAAATACTACCTAAATACCCGTTCTACGAACGGGGTGAAAAAACGTAAATGATCAATAAATTGGTATTAATCAACACAACGAAATGAAGCACAAAGTTAAATGTCATATATCAAATCAATCAATTGAACTAAAACTATTGAAATTGCTTATTATTTGTTGCCCTTTCAGGTAGCTTTATGTTATCAGATTCAGCATAACATGCTTTTAGAAGTTCGTCCCATCAAAATAATGATTAATTTTATTCAGGATCATTTGGCATAATGCTATTGCTTGAAGTCAACTCCCGAAAGTCAAAAATTACCATAATCAACAATTTTTCTTTTGGTGGGCCGTAAAAACCTATTTTCTCTGTACCTATGGTAGGTATCTTGATACCAACATTAATGTATTTAGTACCTATTAAATAATGCCAGTAGTACCTATTACTAAAATATTTATGCATGATTGTCATTAATAATGTTAAGATTTTTTTAATGGTTTTCTTAATCAAACTTTCATCCAATAATTTAGTACAAAACTTCATTTTAGTATATTTCCTATTTAAATTTGTACCTATTACTGAAATTATCTAAGCATCATTGGAGAAAATAACAATATGGCAATTTTTTATAGTTTTTCTAGAGAAGTATTTACTTTTTCTCTGTAAATTTATAGCGATTTAATACAAAAATTTTGTTATTTCCATTTGTGTCTTTTACAAAATTTAATTGATACTAATTTCTCGAAAATAATAAACAACGACATCAATATTTTTATAATCATTTTTTGGTGAACGAACTAATATTACTTATTTCGAAGGCAGTACAAAATCACCAAACTATTATTGACGTTAATGATGCTTCATTAAATGTGTTATTAAATGCTACTGGTATTGCCTTTATAAGTGCTTTGGTAATGAGAACCTATCATTTCAATAATATACGTTTCAAATATAGGTTCTGTTATAATAGGTTTTTTACCATCCTCCAAAATGGATGTTTATCCTAATATCACGAATCAAAATGAATCACTTTATTCGAATCTCTGATATTGCCTAATTTGAATTATTGAACAGAATCAATTGATTAGAACAGTGATTTGAATTGCATGGTCTGAATCAGTGATATCAATCACTTGATTCGAGTTGTGATTTAAATCACTTTAATTTAATCACTGATCTCAATTGTTTGATCTGAAACAGTTGTCTGAATCACTTAATACGAATAGAGATTTGAGTCACTTCATTTGAATCACTGATCCGAAAACCATTATTTTAATTAGTGATCCTAACCACTTAATTTGAATTGTGTGATTCCTATTGATGAATTAGTGTCAAGGGATTCAAATCATGCGATTTGAAGATTCAAAACACTATTCAATCAAGCGATTCAGATCACTGAATTAAATCAATAAATTTTATTGAATTTTATTGAGTTATTTGAATCAAGGGATTTAGATCTCAATTCGAATTAAGAAATTCGAATGACATGACTTAACGAATCTGATTCGAACCATGGGATTCGAATCAAATGATTATGAACAAACTCAGCAAAAATTCAAAATACAATTCACCATCTTAGTAATCTTTTCCTATACATAAAAGTCGATAGAAAAAAAGGTATTAAAGAGTTAGAATTACTTATATGAAATATTTGCCAAATGCTGTGGAATTTTTTATTAATTTTTTCATTTGGGCGACCGGTGATTGGACCGAACCGGTAATTGAAGGGAGTTTTTAAGTATGCAGTTAGGATCGCAGCGTCTTCTAACATACATACACTAAATTTTGTGTGGTTCAGTTCAGAACTGCGGATCTTCATGAGGTACATACATACACACACATGCAAAATACACACATACATATAAACATTCTGCTTCATTTATATAAATTTTTAATGAAATACAAGTTTCGTTCAATATGTTTTAAGAAATCCAAAAAATGGCGCTCGTAATATTGAAAAAGATTTGTTTTCAGAAAGTTTTCCTCACTTGATACTTCCCGTTTTTTTTTTGTTACAGGCAACAAAAAACGCAAATTTCAATTTATTTAAGAAAATGAAAAAAAAAAAAAAAAAGAGTTTCATACGGTTACACTACACTTATGGATGTGTTTAACCATTTAAAAGGTCCAATAACGAAGGAGGTCAAAGTTTGAGCACTTGAACTTGGTGCTTTCGTATAGTTAAAATTAAATAAACGAGATTAAACGTGATCCACGTTGCTTGAAACACCCGATTAAAGTGACTTCCACTGAAATGATGGACAAAATCCAAGACATAGTTTTGAGTGATTTATGAATCAAAGTACGCAAAATAATTGGATCCTAGACATATTACTAGATAAAGTACTTCTAATTTCACGCAAAAAGTCATGTTTGAAAAAAAAAGTCTCAGCAGGATGGCTGCAGCGTTTGCTTTCAATTGGAGAACAAGCGCTTTCTTATGATTGATTCGCATGATGTTTGGACGTTTTTTGAGACTACGCTCCACTCCAGAAACAAAGGAAATCCATAAAAAATGGGGTTTTAATAGGGATCCAGTTCCGAAAAAGGCAAAGACGTTAAAATAAGCAAACAAGGCGATGACCACAGTTTCTTGGGATGTAAGCGAACTCATCGCCATCGATTCTTGCAAAAAGATGCCTAATGAAGAGTACTATGTGCTGTTATTGCAATATTATAGGGAAAAAATCGATAAAACATCCTTATTTGGCGAAGAAGAAAAAATTTATATCAGATAGAAAAAATCTATATCAAATATGGGATTAAAATTCAAAATATTACAACAGCCTTAATCACTAAATTTGACACCCCCTCATTAAGTTACTGGAATTCCAAACTTTAAACAGATAAAAGATTCACTTTGATGGGTAGATTCACGTTCAATGAGGACCAAACAGATGCCTATTTTGAGAACCTCCCGATACTCTACTTTTTGAAATTTCTGGATTTAATATTTTGAACAAAAAAGAAAAAAGATTGCAAAAGTAAAAGAAAAAAAATCTACCGAAATTGTTTTTTTTTTCTTTATCTTTTGTTGTATATAAAGTCCGAAGTCGGCCAATTCGCGAATTGGCCGAGAACACTGTAAATTAGCTGGCCAAAGTCCAAAATTTTTCTTGATTTCGGGAATTGGCCGGCCAGATCGCGAATTGGCATGAGAAGATCAGCCAAAGTTGGAAGAAAAAATCATTATACCGGGCAAATATACACCGGGCAGGGGCACTTGACCTTAAAAAAACATCAGTGTAGGATATACCGGGCAAATGTATACCGGGTAGGGACACTTGACCTTAAAAAATATCAGTGTAGGATATACCGGGCAAATGTATACCGGGCAGTGGCACTTAACTGGTCCTTGTATGACTAGTATGACTAGACAATTAAATAGACAATTTAATAATGATTATTAAATTCATGATTATTAAATAGACAATTTAAAAACTTCTATTTTTTATGTTTTTAAATTAGAAGATTTATAAGAATTATTTATATAATTATTTATATAATTATAGAAGGCCGCCAAAGTAAAATATTCACTGATCGTTTCAATTATTTCGGACTTTGGCCGGATATATATATATATATATATTAAAAAACCGGAAAACAAAATGTTAAAAAGATATAATCTCGTCATCAACTGACACGATTATAGCCACAAAAAAGGACTGTTTTTTAATATTATACTAATAGCCAGAGCAAAATTTATCAATAAAATAGTGTGAGGATCACTCAAAAAATTTAAACGCAAATAGAATACATCAAGTAAAAAATATACGAAATTAAACAAATCAAGCAAAAAGCAGAAAATAAATGTCAGAAAAATATAGAAAAAAACCCAACACAAAACGTAGTTTAAAAAGCGAGTAGTGAATTGAAATGAACTTACATGTACCGGAATCTTTCAAAAATGAATTAAAATATTTTCATAATAAGATTGCCAGGTAGCAAAATATGAAAACAGAAGCGAAAATAGAGTTAGAAGTGTAAATAGAGGGATCTTTTTATTGTTTTTGTCTTTATTGTGCTATGTGACTATTGATTATATATTGATTATAGTTTTATATCAATTATAATAACAAAGAGACTTATTAAAAATTTCAAAGAAAAGGGTGGATTATTTTTTATTTATTTATGAAATCTTGAGAAATTTTTTATTTTTTACTTTAGTAGAGCAATACTCAAATATCTTGTGAACCAGTATGTACCGGACAGTCTTCTCTATCCTAAAAATCCCAAAATAAGAGCAACAGTGGACAGATTACTTTATTTTGATATAGATGTCCTTTATAAAGCTCAGCAAGATCTTTTGGTAAGTATTATGGGTGTATGTTGTTTTACGTACAGTAAGCTATAGAAGCGGGTTTGAAAAAAGCACCGCCTTTAATGATTTAGTACTCACCAACAACTGATTATTATTTAAATTAAAAGAAAATCTTAACTTTATCAAACTCTGGTGAATCACTATAAAGGCCAGTCACCGTTGCTTGAAAGAAAAAACTTCAAAATAATATAATTAGAAATGCCCTTATGTTTCATTTATCTATGAAAGTAACTTCGATTATTTTAACCCCTTTCTCACTATAAATCATTCCTCGCTTCTCTCTTGTCTGCTTAATAACATTTTTTCTAACTTTAAAATTAATCGAAGTAGCATATTTTTAAGACGAATTTAAAAAGACATTTGCCGGATGTTCTGTATTCACCGCCCTTAATATAGGTTTTCAGAGTCCTGGTTTTATTTTTGTTTAACTAAATAAAGTATGCAAATTAGAGATTGCAAAATATTATTGAAGGTACGAACAAGCAAAAACGATATCGAAATGTGATGAATAATTAGCAAGGAATATGAGAATGAGTCTGTTTCGCTCCAAATTTCTTCTTCGTCTGAGAAGTTCATCGTTTAACGGTTGACGATCGCTTAATGATTTATTGATCGATTGATTCAAATCATAATTTTTCAGTGTAGTCATTCTTCTTCTTTTAATAACAGTTCTGTTACAAATATTTTAAACATTTCTATCAGAAAATTCAATTACAATGAATAAGTTAAAATTATAAAGAATAGTAATATAAAAATTCAAGATTTTCATGAACGTAGGAGAAATTCTTGCTGAATGTGGTTTTGACCGTTCTGCTTAAAATACGCTAATACAATTCTCAGTTTCTAAATGTATTTATATTTCATGAAAATTTTTATTTTTATAAAAAAGTGACAAAAAATATTTTCGGTGCAACGTTGGAAAATATTTTGTATTAAAATAAAAAGTAACTCGTTTTCAAAACATTTGAATTCCACAGAGAATAGTTTATTTATAACAGAAAGAGAAGAAATGAATTTCTCCACTCTTTTCTTTAAATGAAAACCGAAATTTTTTTAAAGATCTGTTTTCGAAAGGCACTGTTAGAGCAGCTTGGAGCGTGCTTCAAAGGCTCTTTCTCCCATGAAAAACACCCAAACTTTTTAAAGCGTCTAAACAAGCTGAGAAAGGAGCAAAGGTGATTATTAGTAGCACTTTCTAGACAAAAAGTTGGTTTGACTAATTAATCCTGTCTTCCTTAAAAATGATATGCCAGTTTTGATAACGTTTTTAAATTTTCTCCGTTTAAATTTTAGTTAGCGAAACGTAATGTGTACGCTCTTTAAATTCATTTTTAACAAAGATGGTGAAATTATGTATGAAAGGCGATGCTTTATTTGAACATCCTCTACATAAAGGGTGGTTATAGTAGAACACCCTATACAAATAATTCATCCTATACAAATAATTTCATCCTATACGAATAATTTCATATTGCAGTACCCTACCATTTCTAAAGGAGAAATTGCGAATTCGGAAAAGCAAGAAGCTTACAAAAAGGCCTTAGAGTATTTGGAGATTTTTCTTTCTAAGACTGCTTACGTAGCTGGTAATTCTGTGACAATCGCCGATTATTCTATCTTGGCTAGCATTACGTCAACTGAGGTATGCCAATTCATCTTTTTATGCACTATTTTACATTCATCTTCATTGTGTTGTTTCATTTTTAAATCATGTTACGAAAAAACCAGAATAAATAAATACGTCTACGTTTTCAGTTATTGAAAAGGAGAATAAACTTCCAGCAATAGGGAAAAAAGGGGGAAATTATATTCTAGTAAAAAGAGAAACGGGGAAAATAATATTCTACTCAAAATAGGTTTAGAATCAAAGTTTTGGAGATAAACTGTAAATTTAAGAAAAGGCAATAAGAAAATATTATGCGTTGATTTGGAAAAAATATATTAATCAATTTCTTCAATATACACTAGGATTTACTACATTATACACTACAATTATACACTAGGAAGTAGTACTTCACTTATTTAATAGTTATCAGTAATACTTACTATGTTCTTTCAAAAATTTTGTACTTGTTAAGCCTGCTCTAGAAGAAAAGCGCACACTAGAGTTAAAAATTTTAATATCATCTATAGTAGCTTAAGTGCAAAATCTCTAACTGCTAAATTAATCAAATGAGGGAAAGAAAAAAAAAATCATGTCAGAGCTCATTAAAAAGGAGATTAAAAATATTGCTGTAAAAGATTTATAAAAAAATTAAAAAAAGAAATAAAATAAAAGCAAATATGCTGGATATTATTTAATCTGATTCAAACTCAGATACAATAAAGCATTTTTTAAGCCCTTTCATTACTAGCGCTTTATTTAGCCGGTATCCAAGCAATGACCTGTGTGTACAAGTTCCGTATTTAGCCGGCATCCAAGCGATGACCTGTGTGTACAAGTGCCGTATTTAACAGACGCTAGCTTGATAACCATTTATATCACCAAATATTTTGAATGTGCTTAATATGTTCTGTTAGTCGATTTAATTGTTATTTATAATACTTAAAAAGTTTCCAAATTAGTTGTTATGTAACACTTAGATAAGAAAATTGGTTCATCAGCTTACAGTTCAGCGGAGCGGAAAGAGTAGTTAGAAGGTTATGCACAAGTAAAAAGTTATTAGAGATTAATAATAATTAATTAAAAATTGAAAACTTACACATCCATTGGGATATTTTAAATTTACCGAAAAAAATCTGTCAAAATTAGAAAAATTTGTTTATTTTAAAGTGCAGTGGATAAAACACTTGTAAGGGGTTGTTAGAAATATTTCCTTCTTTCTTTTTTTATCTTTAATTATTACTAAAACAGAATGCTTTTAGAACATTTAAATGTTACTGCTGTGGGATGTTTGTTCTGTTTATATTCAATTGTAACAAAAACACGATGTTTTATTCCATTAAAATAAGTTTATGGATAAAGCATTTGCAGGGGGTTGCTTGAAATATTTTTTTATTTTCATTAAAATTCTTGCTTGAAATATTTTTTTTTATTTTCATTTATTTTATTTTTTTAACTATTACTAAGACGGAATTCTTTAAGAATATTCAAATGTTACTGATGCAGTTTATTTTATTCAACTATAACGAAACCATAATATTTTATAAACTATAAAATACGTTTATAGTATTGAGTTTTAACCTTAAACGGGCCATGATCAAAAAGCCAATAGCTAATGTTTTGTTTAAGCCTATATATTATTTATGCAGCGAAAAATGGAAATCTCTGTCATTTTGTAACATTACCTTCAGGCAAAGAGTTGAATGTTTCAAACATACAGTTGAATCACGATTAATTGAAGACAACGTTAAAATCTCAAATAGCATAGTTATCAACACCTAGAGGCGTTGTGGTGCACCAAGCACCTTCATTAGCTTTATGAAATGGAGAATGTGAAAACAGAGAAAGAGAGAGAGAAGATACAAATCGGCAGGTTATGCCGCGCTCTAGCTATTGAAAGTTAAAAGAGTTAAAAAAAAAAAAGAAAAAAAAAAAGAGAGATTTAGAAATAAGTGTTTTTCATATATTTAAGAAATATGAAGCAGCAAAGATCCAATATACTATTAAAAATTAGTTCTTTAATTCAATTTCGGACACCTGTTCATATCATTAAAAACAAAATATCAATAATAAATAATCTCACTGCTTTTCATATTTATGAAATATCTGGAAACATATTTTTTTTAACGCTTCTAACAATTCAATTTTTCTTCGCGTGTTTTTTTTCTTTCTCTGCTTGTTTTTCCCTCTAGTTGACGTACCCTGTCGATTTGTATAAGGTTTCTAATATCTCTGCCATCAGTGTCTTATAGAGTTGTGTTTATGTATAAGGTAAACTCCTCACCCCTAAAAAAGTGGAGTGTATCAATGTAAACTTCGGAGGGATAAAAAGAACATTATTAAATTAAATTACCTTGATTTAATAGTGGTTTTTATTTAATATAACGTAATGATTAATAATGGCTTTTATTTAATAATATAACATTATTAAAGAAAAACCTTGGATCGATGTGCAGTGCTAAAAAAAGCGGGATATTTTCGTTCTAAAACTCAATCTTAAAGAGTCGAGGGGGTGACCTCAAAATATACTTATAAATAAGTGATGACGATATTTTAAATTACGAAATCAAACGCAAAAACATACGAACAAACCTTTTTCTTCGACGGATTTGGATTTCTGACCCCCCCCCCCCCCCAAAAAAAAAAAAATAATATAGGAGGTAGCAGCAATCTAGGAAATATGCTCCCAATAATTTGATAGTTTGGTCAGGAGAGAGGTCTTATGTTTGAACTCCTTAATGTTAATTTTATTTTTTCAGTATTTCACCATGTTCCGAGAACTTTTTAAGTGAATTGAAAGATTTTTGCGCACAATTAAAAAATTTTTTTATCCTACCTACGATAATTCAATACAGAAAATAATTTTTAGTAAGGATTTATTATTTTTTCTTATTTTATTTTATAGTAGTTGAAAATTTTTTGAATTGTATACGGTATAAAATTTTTCAAATCATTTTAAGGAATGTAATTGTGCAAGGCAAAATGCAGAACATTACCAATATGCAATTAATAAAATTTTTCTATTTTTTTCTATCTGAATTCGAAAAAAATGTCTATTTCAAGTGAGCTTTAACTTTTTCTTGATGAAAACTGCAACCGTATCATCCCTTACTCATCTCCCCGCAGAAGAAATATACGACCCTATCGCTGACCGATGGTATAAATTCTTGGTTAATTGAATGTTTTAATCTCATGAACTGTTTAACACGTTTTTTTTTCAGGTGATAGAATACAACTTTTCTCCATTCCCGAAAATAACAGCATGGATGAAGAAGCTGAAACTTGAAATTCCTTCTTATGATGAAATAAATGAGGTGCCTCTGAAAAAATTCAAAAAAATCATCGATTACTCTTAATTATTTTTGTAATATATATATATATTTGTATATATATATATATATATATATATATATATATATATATATATATATATATATATATATATATATATATATATATATATATATATATATATATATATATATATATATATATATATATATATATATACGTCTGAAAAATGTAATAACTTGTACATAAATAAAAAATACTTATATGCATCATTTTGATTCATTCAAATTTAACCAACCAATAGTGATGTAGGACGTTTTATTGGCATTTAAATATTATCATTGCATTATTGTAGTGTTAAGGAATACCGGCTAACTCAAATTAATGTAAATGTTGACAAAAGTGACTCATGAAGTACACTTAATAAAGAAATTTAATAATAAACACAGATACAAACATGAATTACATTTGACAAAAGAACTAAAAGAATTAAAATTAAAGAAAACTCGGGGAAAGGGGAAAAGTCATGTTTATGGTTTCACATCAGAACTTGAACTGAGTCTCGGGACATAGGTGGCACCACAGGGCATCGGTTGGTTGCTACAGACTCCCCCTCGGGCTCTGACGACGTCCCGACGAAGAGTCCGTATTGGAGGGTGGACTCACAAATTTTCTTGGTCTACCTCTTTTCTTCAGGGGAGCAACAGGGCCTGGGTCACCCGAAGGAGGTAGATTGTAAGGTCTTAACATATTTGCATGATAAGTTCCTAATACGTTTTCTGGGTCATCAGGATCAGCAATGTCATAGGTGGTAGGTGATCTATTTGTTAAGATTACATAAGGTCCTTCACGTTTTGGCATCAACTTCTTAGTTTTCTTATACTTCGATTTACTCACTGGATGTAAAGTTATCCATACTTTATCACCTGGATTATAATAAACTTGTCGACGGTTTTTATCGAAATATTGTTTCCGTTGGTCTTGTTTTTGTTCTACACGCTCTCTGATTTGAGGTGTCAAACGAGCGAACTTTTTTAAGTAGGGCGTGATTTCAGGTACGAAGTTGTCATTGTCAATGAGTCCTCTTAAATCATGGTTGACGTCATCCACTGTTCGAAGTTCACGACCAAATTGCAGAAATGCTGCAGTGCAACCAGTGGTGTCGCACTTCGAAGAATTCATGGCAAAACGAATCAGAGGTAGTTTGTCCTCCCATGTATCATGTGCATCGCCGACTAATATAGCTAATTTAGGTTTTAAGTCTCTATTTTTCCTCTCAGAGGGATTGGCTTGGGGGTGATAAAATGGTATGAGTTCTTGTTTAATGCCTAGGAAATTGCATGTTTGCTGCATTACAGCGCTGACGAATTGGGTGCCATTATCGGATATTACTCTTCTGGGTAAGCCATAGCGTAAAAAAACTTCTTCGATTAGGATTTTTGCACAGTTAGTTGCAGTAGCATCTTCTAAAGCAAAAAACTCTACCCACTTAGTGCTGGTGTCTTCAATTACTAAAATCCATTTCTTTCCAGACGGGGTTTCTGGAAGTGGACCAAACAAGTCTATTGCGAGGGTTTCAAATCTTTGGGCATAAATTGGCGTTCTCAGCAATCCAGCAGGTTTCTGGTTATTCGGTTTATACCGATTACACTCAGCACAGTCTTTAACATATTCTGCAATAAATTTCCTCATTCTGGGAAGATAGTATCTTTGGGCAATTTTATTGTAGGTGTTTTCAGCCCCACAATGCCCTGCAGTGGGAGCATCATGATATTGTTGTAGCACTCGTTCTCTCTCTTGACAAGGGACTACTAACTGAGCTTCTTCAGAATCTGTTTCAGATGAATAGCGATATAAGATGCCTTGATTCATCAAATATCCTCTACTAGTCCAATTTATATAATTTTCGTTTTTTTCACCACTCTCGAAACAGTCAATAATCTTTTTAACATCTTCATCCTTCATCTGCTCATCACGAATATCTTTAGATTTCCGACATGGTAAATCTATAGAGACAGCATTAATATCACAAATTAAGTCTTTAATTTCATAAGTTGGTCTAGAAAGAAGGTCGGCTATTACATTCGATTTCCCAGGAGTATAAAGAATTTTTGGATGATATGATTGAATTTGAAGGGCCCATCGAGCCAAGCGACCAGATGGTGATTTGATACTCATTAACCACTTCAGCGGTTGATGATCTGATGCAATTATAATTTCTTGATTTTCCACATAGCCACGGAACTTATCAAGGGCCCAAACTACTGCAAGAGCCTCTCTTTCGGTAGTTGAATAATTTCTTTCAGCTGAACTTAGCAATCGACTTGCATATTCAATAACATGTTCTTCTGGGCCTTCGCCTTGGACAAGAACTGCTCCAAGAGCATAATTGCTGGCATCAGTTTTAATATAGAACGGTTTTGTTCCATCAGGCTGAGATAACACAGGTGGGGAAATCAACCTTCTCTTCAACTCCTCGAATGATTTCTGTTCATTTTCACCCCATGTCCATTGTTTATTCTTTTTTGTTAAGTCACTAAGGGGTCTTGCTACTTCGGAAAAATGAGGGACATATCTACGAAACCAGGAACAAGTCTGTAAAAAGGACTGAACTTCCTTTGCACAGGTTGGCTCAGGAATTCTTTGAATTGAGGATACTTTATCGCCATCAACCTCTACACCTTCTTGAGTTATCCAGTGACCTAAATATTTAACTCGGTCACAAGCAAAATGACACTTGCCCCTGTTAGCGTTGAGTTTGAACATAGAAAGTCTTTCGAACACTTTTCTTAAATCTGATAAATGTTCATCAAAAGTCTCAGATAACACTATAATATCATCTAGGAATGATAGTGCAAACACCTCTTTTAGTCCAGATCGAAATTTGTCAATAAGACGTTGAAAGGTGGCAGGCGCATTGCGTAAACCAAAAGGCATTCGCAAATATTTGTACGTACCAAATGGACAAATAAAGGCTGTCTTCTCTTGATCTGCATCATTGACCTTTATCTGATGATATCCCGCTCTTAGGTCTATCGTAGACATGAACTTTGTTGATTTTGCCTCAGTTAACAAATCATCCATCCTTGGTAATGGATAGGTATCGGGAATGGTAGTAGAGTTCAGTTTCCGGTAATCTACACAAAGTCTGATTGAACCATTAGGTTTAGGAATCAACACCACTGGACTAGCGTATGGAGATTCGCATTCCTCGATAATACCTTCAGCAAGTAAAGAATCTAGCTCTTTCTTCAACATCTCTTTCTTAGCAGGGGTCATTCGATAGGGAGGTTCAGCAACAGGTAAGCTATTTCCAGTTTGAATTCGGTGTTCAATATATGGAGTGGCATCTCCCCCTGGCTGAAAGATAGTTTTGTATTCTTCTAACAAGGAGTTTATTTCATATCGTTGCTCTTTGGATAAGTGCTTTCCTTCGTCATCTCTTAATTTTACGGCATCAGATGTTTCTAATTTAGCAACAGGATCGTCTGTGGACTTCGATGTCTCTGGAGATGTTATTTTCTGAGATGCTATTACTTTTGGAGTCACTTTACCTTCAGATGGTTCTTTGTAAAAGAGATACTGCTTCTCAGGTTTTTCGCTGAAATGCCAAGTGCCATTCTGGATGTTGAGCACTATTCCAGCAGCTTGCAGAAAATCAGTCCCAAGTAATGTTCGATTACCTTTAGCTTTTGGCAAAGCGATGAATTTCATAGGGATTATTTTTCCTTCTACATCAAGATTAACTGTCGTAGTTAAAGCTTGGACATTTCTCTCTTTACCATCAGCAAATACCATCGTAATATTCTTTTTGTTAAAGATAAAACCTTTGTCTTTCAACAGTTTATAGAATCTCTCTCCAGCAATAGAATTGGATGCTCCCGTATCAGCGCAAAAAGCTGCTCTCTCTCCACAAACATTTAGAAAAATTGAACTAGACGGCAAATCCGTTGATTCAACTGCATACAGGTTAATATAATTCACAATAGGTTTTGTTTCTTCTTCAAATTTATTACATTTAGGGCACTTTGATTGAATAAATCCAGGATTACCACAACCATAGCAATGTAGAGAAGTTTTTCTTTCTGGTCGAGCATTATAAAATTTCGAACCGTCAAAATTTGCATTTCTGGTTTGTGGACTCTCTCTAGGATTAGGAGATTTAAAACGCCTATCTTGAACAAATTTTGCGTTTTCTTTAAAATATGATTTCTTGGCAATAGGGGGTCCATTTTTCTTCATACCAATTCTCATATTTTCAAAATAATCAAGCTTATCGGCTAAAATCAATGGATCATTCAGCTCTGACCAAGTATCCAAAAAATGTTCCTTGACATCAGGAGGTGTCTTTTTCTTCATTTGATCAGCAATGATCAAATCTTGAAGTTGATCGAATTTGGAGATGTTCAACTCAGTAAGCCATCCTTCAAAATACGATTTCAGTTCAAAAGCAAAATCCTTATATGTTTTGTCTGCACCTTTATTGTGTTGAGAAAACAGTTGTCGAAATCTATCAGCCGTCAGTCTATACCGCTTCAACAGCATATCTTTCACCTTTGCGTAATCCTTTGAATCCTCTTCACTTTCTCTAGCAACTAGTTGATTAATTTCGGGGGGTAATGAACCAATCAGATATGGGATCCAGTTTGTTTCAGGTATATTAACAAATTTCAGTTGACGTTCAAAAACAGTTAGGTAAAGACCGATTTCATCGTCTTTAGGGTTGAACTTCGGAAGTATGCGACTTAAATCAAACTTCGGTTGCTCTGCTTCTTGAGCAACAGATGGTCTCTGCAAATTCTGATTAACTTCTAGTTGAAGTTTTAGTTTTTCCAATTCGAACGTGCGTTCTTTATCCAACCTTTCTTCTTCGGCCATCTTTAAAGCATTCTCTTCAGCTGTTTTTTGCTCAATCAGTTTAAGTCTTTCTTCTTCCTTTTCGGTTGCTAAGCGATCCTCCAATATAGTATCTAACATATTTCTCGTAAATTCTTCATTGTATGAAGTAGAATTTAAAATCAAATCTCGCAATTGAACTACTTTTAAATCTTCTGTAACTTGTAACCCAAGCTCCGATGCTAGTAATTTCAAATCACCTTTACGACCCTTTCCTAAATAGGACATCCTGAACAGGTATATGAGTTTATTTCGTGTAAAAACAGTTTCTTCAAATGTCCAACAGTGTAACTTAAATGGATTGAGGGGGGAATGGGGGTACTACTAATAACTTATACTAACATGCAATAAAATACACTATTTTTCTATTAAAATTGCAAAAAAAGAATTAATATGCATAGTAAAATAATATAGATAAAATAATAATTAATATGCATATCATGAAAATATATTTTAATTGTTAACAACACTGTATGATGTAATATTTATGCTTTCACAGAAACAGAATATTTTTAAGTTAAATAAATATCAATAAACTATATTGATTTGAATTTCTTTAAATATACACCATTCTTGTAATTCACAGAAAAATATTAATCAGATGAACCATCATATTCTATCTATTACATCGAAAAATTTATTTAAGAACAAAATCTTTTATTTATTTGAATAACATCAATCAATAAGCAATAAAATGATTAATTTATTAATCTTTCACTTTTAAAGTGAATATATAAGTAACCACAAAACCATATAAAAGTTAAAACAGTCATAAAAATATTCAGCGAAGAATATTAAATCACTAAGTATCATTTTTCTATTTCCGCTAATACATTTACATTATTTTTTTTTTCAGAATCATCAATTTTCTTTCTTTAAAGAATGAATAACATTTCAACAAAATAACAGCATTTCACTTACTAGACGCCATTCAAGGTCATATTTAGTAGTAATATTTCTGTTAGCTTCGCTTAATATTATACGTAAAGAAAAATGTATTTCTAGCAAAATGATTTTCATATAAAATGTATATATATAAATGATTGCTTATCAATTCAGAACACATAACAAAATTATACTTCTTTAAACAATTAAAATTAAATCTATAAGCGAATCTCTTACTAAACAGAACAACACATGTTCCAATATATATTTCTTTATATATAAACTGATAATATGTATCATATAATTATTTTATTCTTATTCACAAAAATATCGTAGGTTTCGATATTTAATTAAATAAACATTAGCAGCAGTTTCGCTTAGATTATATTTTTGTTTTTAAGCATTATGTTAATACTTTAACAATTATAATTCTAAACAAATTCAAAATGATTTATCATTATCTCAATAATTTTATAAATCTTAAGTTATTAAAATTATAACTAATAGCTTACTGCGTTTCTTCAGGTTGAAGATTATGCACGTAAATAATACTCCCGGGTGGAGATTTTCACACTTGCTTCTGGATGAAGCTATTTTCCTTATGACTCTCCAGGATGGAGATTTCACTACACAACGATTCTAAGGAGAAAAATTGAATTCGAGTTCTGATATGAAACATGACTTACATTTATTTTAAAACAGCCACGAGTTGGGCCGCCATTTATGTAGTGTTAAGGAATACCGGCTAACTCAAATTAATGTAAATGTTGACAAAAGTGACTCATGAAGTACACTTAATAAAGAAATTTAATAATAAACACAGATACAAACATGAATTACATTTGACAAAAGAACTAAAAGAATTAAAATTAAAGAAAACTCGGGGAAAGGGGAAAAGTCATGTTTATGGTTTCACATCAGAACTTGAACTGAGTCTCGGGACATAGGTGGCACCACAGGGCATCGGTTGGTTGCTACATTATGCTTTATTTATATTTAACTATCACCTGATACATTGTTATTATTCACATTAAATTATTACTATTGTTTTATTCATAAACTGTAGTTAGCTAATTTCCATTAACTATTACTGATGCAGGATATTTTATCGTTATTTAGCTATTAGATGCTAACTATTTAATATTTTCCCTTCGCTTTTAGTTATTACCAATACAGGATGAAATTCATGCATTGGTATTATCGCTCTCACGCTTTTTAGTATTCACTGTTTAGAACACCCATTATTCAATTTATTTAGTTGAAATTCTTCCAGGAAAGATTAAAAAAATTTTCTGAAGACCAAACCTATCAAAGTCATTAAAATACGCCATTAAAATTATTTCATTAAAATAGGAACACAATAGATTAAACAAATTCTAGAAAAATTATTAAACTGATCTACTTCTTGGTGAAGCTGCCTATTGCGCTACATATCTCGTTATAACAAACACTTTATCTTTACCTATTTTCAATTAACTTAGTTAAAAGTTTGACAGAGAGAATTAAATAATTCCTCGAAAGAAAAAAAAAGATCTAACCTATATAATCATTCATTTGTTAAAATCAGAACAAAATAGATTAAACAGATTCTTGAAAAAGTATTTGGATGATCCAGTTCTTGGTGAAGTCTTCTTCGAAAGACTATATATAAGACGTTATAACGAGCATTACATCATGACCTTTTTTTCAATTAATTTAGTTAAAAGTCTGTCAGAACAGATTAAATAATTCTTTGGAAAAGAGATCTAACCTATCTAATCGCTTATTCATTAAAATAAGAACAGAATAGATTAAACAGATTCTTGAAAACGTACTATCTTGATCCATTTTTTCATAAGGCTTCCTATTGGACTACAGACCATATATTTCCTAATAACAAACATTGTTTTGTTTTAAACTACCTTTCAATTAATTTCGTTACAATTCTGACAGAATAAAATCATTATTTTAATAAGACGATTTAAAACTATCTTTTCGTTTTTCTTAAGATACTATAAAATAAAAAAAATACAATTATGGTTTACTTTTTCATGTGACTTCCTAATTAGGCGATAGACTGTATATTTCCTCATTACAAATATTATACTTTGACCTATTTCTCAGTTAATTTAGTTGAAATTCTGACAGAAACAGATAAAACGATTCCTTTAAAGAAAAAGAAGATCTAGCGTTCCATTATTTATCAGAATAATTTCTTTACAGATATTGAGGTTCACTAGACAACGAAATAATAATAGCGCGTTTCATTATAAGGCTTTCTGTATTCCGCCCAATGCGATATTAATAAAACTGCACTGAATTGTAGCAGCCGTTTCTTGAAATGCTATTCTGGAATTGATCGTGTAAGATAGATCACGAAAAGGTTGTCATTCAGCAGAATCAAAAGACGGTTCCCACGAGGAATAATGGATGGATGGCCATTAAGAACAATAAATACACGCCTTTCAGTTGATTAGAATTTATTCTAAATGCAATAAACTAAACTAGTTTTTCGTTCGGCTGACGGTTATGATTCTGTAAAGTTTGCATCAGTATTTAATACTGAAAGTGCAGAGAAATTTATTTTCTTCAATAACAGCGTTTTAGTCCTCTTCAATGTTAAAAATCAACGTAATAAATTACGGCGACGTGATGACATCAGGGAGGGATAATTACGATTGGCTAAACTGAAAAGTTGGTAAATTTTCGACTACTTATTGCAGCAGAATCAATATAATATTAGAATTTTCTTAAAAAGCAGATTTCTTTTTATATTTTTAAATGTATTTCTGTAATAAAATGGTTCAGTAGATCTGACTTCTGACATAAGCTGTTCAGATTCAAACCGTATATATATCTGATTGGTTTATATAACTTTTGTAAACCAGCACCCACCATATTGCTGACACAAAATAATATCAGTGATATACAGGTAATAGGTTAACCCTTTAATGCAAAATTTTTATTAAGCATATTTTACATGCGTTTTTCATTATGTTATATTAATTTCGCTCAAAATAACAGAAAAATATTATATTTAGTATTTTAATAGTTTAGTGTTCATGAAATGTAGCATAAAACACCGGGATCTTTTTCTGCGTTACAAGTAAAATCTTCCAAACACGGCTCACTTCCTAACCATATTTTTCTTTCAAATTTGCACTTAATTGCAACTAATTCGATCTAAGATGAACAGTTATTTATCATTAAAAGTTCCTTAATTTGCAAAAGTAATTACTGATATATTTTTCAATTGGAATGAAATTTTTTTTATAAACTATTCTTTTTTGGATTTTATATTTCAGTACAAATATTATTCCGATAATCTAACTGATTTTTTAGTAACTATTGGACCGTTTTTGTATTTAAAATATAATATAATCAACTCAGTTCTAATAGAAACCATACATTCAATAATAATTATGCTTATGAACTAAAAAAATAAATACATTTAAAAACTCAAAATTAATAAAATTTTAAACTTAATAAAAAATAGGATAAAAACTCAATGAAAATAAGATTAATAAATTCAACGGCTTGTGATAAATCAATTCAATAACAAAAAAAAAGTAATAAACTTCATTATAACTGTAATTACAACTTCCATGTTATTAAAATTAATAATAATTAGATGAATTTAATGAAAAAAAGATTTGTCAACTGATCAATAATAAATAAACATAATTAATAAATTCAACAATAACAGTATTTACAATCTCAATAATTATTAAAATCCAAATTTTATTAAAATTTGTAAAAAATTGATAAATTGAATTAAAATAGGATTTATAAACTGAACAATAATAATCTATTCTAATTAATAAATTCAATCATGATATGGTTTATAATCTCAATAATAGTATAAGTTACTATCCCATTACTATTAAACTTAGTAATAACTGGATAAATTCCGTAAAAATAAGTTTTATCTACTAAACTATAATTATTTATCTTTGTCAATAAATTCAACGATGTTGGTATTTATAAACTTAATAATAATCGAATCGAAAATATTAAATAACAATAGGGTTGGATAAAGTCGTTAGATAAAGTAGGGCTGGGCTGGGTTGCTAAACTTAATTGTAATAAAAATAATAAACTCAGTATTAATAGGAATAATAAACTCATTACTTATAGGAATAATAAACCCAATAATATTAAAATTGCTAAATTTAATAATAAAGATGCATTGGATAAACTCGATTAAAATTGAATTAATAATCTCTTTAAAAAAATAGGATAAATAAACTTAATATGAATTATAAGCTCAATGCTAAGAAGTCAATGCTAAAAGGTCAATGATAAATATATTCTATAATTTTTTTGCTTTATTGTTTAAAACAAAACGTTTTCAAGGTTAAAAGAAAAATTATTCCTTTTTATTTGTCTTACAGCTTTAAAAATCCATCTCTAAGTTAGAGACGGGATCCATAGTATGAGAACCTTATGTTCTATGAATTAAAAATTAAAAAAGGTATTTGAATTTTATTCTTAATACATTAAATTGCTTGCGAATGATTCAGGAAATTTATTTTTTGCCAGTATGAATCAAAACTCGATGCAACTAACTTATTTCATAATTTAAAATCTATTTCTCTGTAAGTTCATGGAAAATCTCACGCAAATAACATTTCTTATTCTAATATACATTTTAATTCTTATTACATTGAAATGTTTACTAATGATTTAAGCGTTTTATTTTTGTCACAATGAAGTAAAATTCAATGCAACTAACGCATTTCATAACGTCAAAATTATTTTCTTTTTTTGGAAGTTAATGGAAAAGCTCACGCAAACAACATTTGTTATTCTGATAAATAATTTTACTCTTATTACATTGAAATGTTTACGTAAGTTTATTAATTATACAATAGACACCCAACCTTATAAAAATTCAGGAAAAAATAAATTTTTCGTTTCAACTTGCTTCTGATTCATTTTACGGTAAACTCCTTTTACAGTAAATTTTAATTCAAATAATACCTAATTGTAATGGTTTATATAGACAGAATCCAGGTTTTTGTGCGTATGCATTTACAGTCAATATGATCGGATGTTTTAAAATTGAATCAGACTACTGTTCACCAGATTTTGGCCAATGAATTGGAGGTGGAAAAACTGTGCTCAAAAACAGATTTTTTTTAAAATAAAGTTCATTTCTGAAATAGATAAAAAATGATTCCCAATTTTTTTTAAATGAAAGTTAGCAGTTAGAGTACGATCCAGAAACCAAACTGCAGAGTCTAAAATGACCCAATTTAACCCCATCCAAATCCCAAAAAGTTAAGATCCCGAGTTACGTTAACGAGTCGAAGCAAACAAATTGTTGAAGCAAAACTAAATCGAAATTTAATCGATGACTAAAGGAGTTCATTTACTGTTCAGTTCATTTTACAAAAATATCATTTGAAATAATTTGGAATAAGTCACGCAGAAATTAGGTGTAGAACCTAGAAACCCCATCCAGCACGTTATCCCCCAAGAATTTCAAGTTCGAATGTAACAGCCTTTAATAATAATGCTGCACATCCCTCCAATAATAATTTTGAAAACGAAGTGGTGGAAATGGCCCCCTAAGAAATGGACCTCGAGGGACTTTAATAACTAATTTTAAATATTTAATTTTATTTAAACGTCCTTTGTTTTGAAGGGGAAACTACAAGGGAAATGGCTCCTTTATGGCGGTTTTTCGATGGCTCAGTCGTCACATGAAATGATTATTTTTTGAAAGACATAAGCATTTCGTAACTGCTATTGGTTTGCAAAAGTAACTCTCATGACTGTTAGGTCAAGTTTAGCCTATCTGAAGCAGGATATCAAAATAAGCACTGTCGATGCTTATTTTGATAATAGTGCAAAGCGTCAATATGGAGAAAAGCCACAGTTTTGTAAAAATAAAAAGCGTTTGTGGTCTAATTTTTTAATATTTAACAACTTACCTCAATGCTGTATTATCTGGGCTCATAAAATAATTAAATAATTAAAAAAAATTTTAGCTAGGAGGAAAATTGGTGATTTTTAGAAATGCTTAATAACTAAGTAAATATGTATGTTATTTCTCTGTTCTAAAGTCCAGATGGTATATATAATTTAAAATTACAGTTTTGCTTCAATTATGAAGCAACAGAGTTTCGAAAAACCATGGTGACGCATTGAACGCAATGGCTTACGTAGGATATAATTTATGTTCAAATATTAAAGAAGAAGAAATGAATTTGACTCTGTGAATAGGAATGAGAATAGATCTCACTGGGATGAGGAACTTATGACTGAAAAAACTGAAATACCTGACTTAATTATGAACACTGCCAGAGAATTTTTTGAAACTTCAGTTTCAAAAAATTTCATTGTAAAAGAAAACCCAACAAAGCTTTCAAAGAACTCAGAAGAAAGAGTTGAATAATTTAGACGTGCTACTGAGTGTTGAAAAAGATCAGATCCCGAGTTACGTAAATAATAATTAAATATGAATACAGAAAATTTGTTGAAGCTAAAAAAATAAAACTGAAACACGTTGAGGTAAGTTTTAAAGCAAAAATTATTATTGATGTATTATCCTTCCTCTAATAGTGACAAATAATGCTGAAGCTTCTGGACTATCAACTGTGTTTTCTAATACATAAATATCCACAACAGTGTATCTAGATTTCCATTCCAACACAGATACCTGTTTTGGACCCTATCTCTTTGAAAGAAAAAAAAAAAAAACGGAAGAAAAGGACAAACTATTTTATCTTATAAGTAGTTTTATTTTATTGTATGAATTGTTTGCGTGTTTTTGCGCTTTTTTCAAATTTCTGTTTACTGTTCTATTTTGTCTATTATTTCGAAACGAAACAAACAATATTTTTATGAAGTACATTTCCTATTTCGATTTAATTATGTCAATTGAGAATGTACTTTCATAATAATGGAGTTTGGATCACATCCAAAAGAAGAATGGTTCGAAGATGAACCAAATTATAAATAAGGTCAAGTAAAGGTAAATAGTATTTAGTTTCGAAACCGGCGTTGAACATACGACCCAATTTTGAGTTAAAGACTACTAATGCTCAACTCCACGGCATTGCAATTTTGGACCTAATTCAGAA
The DNA here is from genome assembly GCA_949128135.1 of Parasteatoda lunata. NCBI lineage: Eukaryota > Metazoa > Arthropoda > Arachnida > Araneae > Theridiidae > Parasteatoda > Parasteatoda lunata. The sequence goes on along the minus strand of OX421971.1, from coordinate 114,656,710 downwards.
CGCACGAAATAAAGCATGGGGACAAACAAGACTTTACGGATGACTTTTTGAGGAAACTAACCCACATATGTGTAACATGGAGAAGAAAAAAATGTAAACTTCCCACGGTTAGTCCGACGACAAGAGGACTCTAACCCTTAGTATTTTATGTCAGCACTGTAGTCGGTGCTCACCAAGAACGGAATTCATATCGACGGCCATCGCTGGTGTTCGACAATGAATCAACTTATGTGAGGCCTCATAATTGTATCTGGCGAACGTGCCTGGAGTTCTCAAGGTACTCTTCTGTCAATGAAGGTGCATTAGGCGGACCGATAAACAGAAGATCACTAGGAAGACGAAATTCAAAACTGAGGCGGTGTGTATCCAGCAGTCTCGTGGGCTGTGGTCTAATTTTTTAATATTTGATAATAATTTGAAACGCGGGGATAGATAATTTCAATATAGTATTTAAGCCATACATTTAAAAAAAACAACTTGATAGAAAGAAAAAAATTCATATTGGTTATTAGTCTCAGCTTCGCTAACATATTTAGAAATAATTTCATTTACTTCGTTATTCAAGAATTCAGTATTCGAAGTACGTGAAATTATTTCTGTTGCTCACAAAAATAAGACTTAGGTTGCTGCGTTTGAATGTTTATTACTTTGGTCAATCCTTAATGTTACTATCTAAAAAAACATAGCAGAGGAACAAGTTTATTTTGTTTATAATTACTCATCTTAAAGAAAAAATACACTATCCAATTATGCGTCTTCTAAGTGCTGAAGACATATTGCATAAAATTTCAAATATTATTTTTTGTTGAGATATTTTTAGGAAAGGACAAAACATTATCTAGGCCTCAAACATTTTGTGGAAGGGGTAGTTTTTAAAAAAAATTTTTTTTTATAGCAGACACTGCTTTTTCACTAAGCTGAATTAGTGTTCCTTTCCCGATATGCACTCTGTGCAGCTCTGGATAGGTCATAGACTCCGCACATCCAAAAACTAAACATTTGACCCCCCCCCCGAAAAAAAGCTAGAACGCTCAACAATTAAAGAACTGACATATGACAGAACTGAATAGAGAACAATTAAATGATATTGGAGAGGAATCCTTTTTGTTGATTAGCATATTTTGACTAGTGCCGAGTAATTCGAAAAAAGAAAATATTTTTTGAGTTTTGGGGCCCTTGCACATTTTTAAGTTTCAGACAAAGCTTAAAAAAAGGTTATTTTAATTTTTTTTGGGGGGGGGAGGGAGAGACTCTACAGATCTCGGGGCCCTCAGCTGCATCCTATCTAGCTTATACGAAAATCCAGCCTTGATCAGGGGTGATCGCAATTTTAAGTCTATGATCAGTCAGTCTGACTCTGGATCCATAAACCAAACTGCTGAACATGGAATGGCACACTTCATCTTCCTCCAAAGAAAAAAATCAAGAAAGAGCAAGTCAAATATCAAAAAGATACTGATTTCTTTCTTTAAAAACCACAAAATAGTCTTTGTATTGTAGATTTATGTAAAAATGGAGATAATTGTGAGCAAATCTCTGTGATTTTCTCTTTTATTTATATATTACGTATTTTGAAGATAAAAAGTAAACAATCCATTAATCAGACTATTAAAATTAAATAACGCTTCTTCGGAGATATTTCTACCTGTCGTAGCTATAATAACGCCATCTGGTGTTTAACTGCAATAGTTCACTTGGCAGGATAGATGAGTTCCTTTTTTTTTATTGATTTATTTATATTTTTCAGCAGTTTATGCTTAGTCATGATAAAATAAATAGCTACAGGTTATCAGTGACTTTATCACTTAACAAGATACTAAGAATCGTCTAACATTCTACGAATAAAAACTCCTCTTCTTACTCGCTGTGAAATCTAATCACTATCATCAGCTATTATTTGGAACAACGCCAAATTTATTTATTCCTTGTTGGGTTAATAGAAAGCCTGTTTATATACTTCTATTTCCTTTCGTAAAACACTAGCGTCGTTCTGCTTGAAGAATTCTGAAAGTAAAATTGATAGACAGTTTATTTCTGTCAGGAAAAGGTATCAAATTCTGAAAATATCAAAGGTTCGTATGAGGAGGTTAATTTGTTATTATTTCATCATAATTTTTTTTCTCTCTATAGTTAAGTTTTTCTATTAACTTCATAACCTTTCTCTTTTTCAGTGTTAAATTTTTGAAAACAACTAAGTAAACCTGTAAATTGTTTTAAAAATTCACAACAAAATGGCTATTACCTTGTATGAAATGGCAGCAAGCCCACCATGCAGAGCTGTTCTCATGGTAATTCGACATTTAGGAATAGAAGTCAATCGCAAACACATCAATTTACTTGCAGGTGATCATTTAAAACCTGAATTTGTGAAGGTAAGACGTTTATTTTTAAATATTAAACGTTTCAGGATATCAGTTTCTAATATTTCACCGCCTGCTCGCAAACCCACTGAGCTGCTTTCGACCTCTTTCAGATTGTTCAATAGATTTTATCCTTTTACCTTGTTGTGCATGTATACCGGTTTTATTTTATTTCACAATGATGCAAAAAGGGCTATTATAAAAAGAGTAGTAGGTTCATAAATGTTTCAATGACGTGGGTATTTCTCCATGTTAGCTACCACTTAAATCTTTAAAAAATTATAATTCCATAATTATAAGATGAAGCTTTATATTACTAATATAAATATGAGACGAGTGGATGTGCAAGTTTTTTCCACAAGATAAAAATCAAAAGAAAAAATAATAGTGTTTATTGTTTTTAGGTTTTTGCAAAAGAGAAGTTTTATTTCCAAATGGTTTTAATGAGTAAATATGCGGTTTTCATTGCTTTAAATATGTATTCACCCTAGTAGCCAAAAACTTTAACATATATAGTGATTTCGTTTCGTAAGTCATTAGTGACTAACACTGAACTTCCACTTACTGAGCCTCGTCAGTTAGTTACACGGGTCAGTCGTGGTGACAACAGTGTAAAATATGATAAGCAAAAAAACTAAAGAAATTACAATGTTTTAAGTAATTACTGAAAATTTCTTTAAAATGTTATTAATTTTTATTTATTACAAATCATATTTTTTTATTTATTTTAAGCTCTTTGTAGTGCGCTTTGCCAAAATACGAACGCTCCCAGGCAGCGCTTCAGGCCTGACGGGGCTGTTCTTAAAAATATGCGTAAAGCTCAATGTGTTAACTTCAGCTCTGACTCTTATTTGAACTTATCATCCTTCTCTAACTTGCTGCTAATCATTAATTTAACGGTTACAATAGTTGACTTAGCTCGTATTAAACTTACACTAGACCCACACTCCCCTGTTCTTCCGATCCCTGTTCTTATACCGTTGTAAAGAGCTTAATTTTGAAAACTCAACATTTAAATGTGTTTTGTTTTCATTATACATGTCTGATCGGTCTTGAGAATGTGCGCTTACTTATAATGCTCGAAATACGTCAACTTTTTCGACTTTAAGTTCTTTTGAAGCAAATGAAGTGTTTCCATTTGCATGTACCTAAAGGATATTTTTATCTCTTATGAAATAGAAATGAATGAAAGAAGCTAGTACTTTACAAACAACACTAGAGTTTTCATGATTTGTGTTAATTGAATTCACTGGATGATAGTGAAATCAAGAAATACAAATAGACTTGTAAAATAATTAGGCATAATGATGAACGATATGACCTTTGAATATGGATTTTTAAACTACAAATGGCCTTGGATTCCTTCTTTTGTTTTAATCAGGGTTATGTCATTATCAAATGCTTTGATAAGAAAACAACGCGTTTTGATAAGACTAAGTCGTGATATAACAATTTCTCAAAATATAATTTTTGTTGAGATAAATTATGACAAAATAAATTTCTTTCCATTGTGATAAGACGATTATAGATTATTTTGTGTTGTATTGTTTAGAAGTTCAAGTTGTCTTTTTTAAAATTTAGATTATTTCAAGTAATGAAAAAGATAAGTTAAGGATTTCGCGACTAATCATTTAACTCTAATTATTAAAATTTCCAATTAGAATTTTTTTTTTAAATTATAATTTAATAACGTTTGTTGTTAAATGGGCAACTTCCTGAATATTTTCAAGAACTAAACCTCTTGGCGAAGGCAGTGAGTAAGGAGTAAGGCTTCCTAGCAATTTTGGGCATAAAAAAAGGAATTATAACATTATTGATATTTATGATTTTATGTTTTATGTTATAATGATTTTATTAATACGTATGTTATATGTCCTAATTATTCCAGACTTATTGAATATATCAAGATCCACAACCGAAATTTTGTTTTAAAAAAAATGATAGGGAAAGGTAGAAAGAACGAATTGTTTATACTAATTCCTATCGACCTAAATATATCTAAATCTTAAAAACTGACTAACTTAATTCCTAAAAATTAATACCTAAAAAATATCCAACAACTTCATTAAGCATGTACCACCACTTTTTAATTTTTTCCGCTTGTGGCCACACTGGATGTACATTTCTATTTAAATAAAGCTGACACTATAATAACTTTTTTCAGTGCATTTAAGGGCTTCAGATTAAAACAATAAATTTATGGGAAAAAAGCTATCAGTGTACTGGAGGTGTTAGAAATACCTTCAAGTTTGAACCGCCAATGAAACTGATATGGATGTCTTGTACATTAACCATCAACGATGTTTTCTTTTACTACCATATCGTTTTTGTTTTTTCATCGCTTCACCATTTGCCATGTAATGCTCGGCGATCAAAAGTATTTATGAAACAAAAAACAAATTTATGAAAGAAGTAGTATATGTAGAATTACAAATGGATATTTCTTCCTGCTATCTACCACTTTGACTCCAAAAAAAGTAAAGTGCTTTGAACTCGGATGTATTATCAATATATTGGAGTACACATAACTATTCCATTTCTACAAAATAATGTGTACTTTAGTGATAATGTATGTACTTTTAATAATATTTTACTTGTATACTTTAGTGTTCAACAGTACGCTACTGACACTATGTCCTGTGATGAACATTGGTAGAGTACATTGGTAGAGTACACTGGAAAAGACACTTTTTACTTCTCTGAAGAAATGACCCTCTTCTTTTTAAAATGATGCTATTCACAATGTGTTTATTTTTAAATCTTTATTTATCACTGGGATTCTTAATATATTATATTAAGGGAGGTGATAATGAAATACCCTTTTCAATCTCTTCTTTCTCTCATTGTTCTAATTATCTTTATTTACAGCTCACAGTTGACCCTTCTTTCTTTCAATTTAATTGGCTAAAAAGGATTTTTTTTACATCTTTCTTATTATCAATTTTTATAAAATTGTTTTAGGTAACAATTTAAAGTAAATAGGGTGTGATTTTATGCTTTTTGTAATTTTTAAATACATCTAAAAATCCATGTTTTTATTTTATTTTCACAACTTAAAATATTTCATTTTTTGACCTTTTATGGTAAATGTCTATAAAAATACTGTCTTATTTATTATAAGCATTGTTTTATCTTTAAACTATCAGTTTATTGTAAAATATGCAATAAAAAACTTAATCTCTTGATTTCCCTTAAATAATTTCAGCTAAACCCTTTACACCAAGTTCCAGTACTTGATGATAATGGTTTTGTTCTTAGTGAAAGGTGAGGCATACCACTTTTTTTAAATCCATTCTAAAAAGAATAAATTAATATACAGGGTGTTCTGTATTTATCACCCGTAAAGTATATTTTCAGGATCCTTGTCAAAAGTGAAATCAAATAAGTTTGTATTGTCGGAGTCGCTCATTAAGCGAGGAAGAAACAAAAACGCTATCAAAATATGTTGGACCATTAGAAAGGAAGAATGGATGGAGAAAACAGACAGGGTTGGAAATCAGATGCACCTCCAACTTTCAATAGACAAACAAGCTGGTTTTAATTTCACCTTCCTCGATATTGTTTCGACAGACATTGATAGCCGTTTTATTGCTTCCCCGCTAATGTTTTTATAATCACCTTACAACGCCTCGATGTTTTGCATAAACAACGCATATAAAGTAAACATAAAGTACAAAAATGGTCATACTGTTGGTCGATATAAACAAGGGCATTCTTCAGTGTCAAATCTAGAATAGTGTTTAGATAGTAAGGAAGGTTCTTGTTTTTATAAAATCGAAACTATGGTATGCCCATTTCGGTACTTTATTTGTGCTTTATTCTCGTTGTATATTTGCTTTAGCCTACCTAGTAGAGCCTATCCTCCTTTAAGACTTCTCTGTTTCCTCCAACAATCAAACTCAGTTTGAAGTTCCGAGCCCGCCTTCCTCGGTAGCGATTCGTTAAATTCCGATAATGCTTTAGCTTTTCCCCCCGCTTATTTTGCCACTCTTATGGCTATATTTTGACAAGGATACTGAATTTATGTCTTTATACACCCCGTATAACGAAACTATGGCGGTATTATTTCATTTTCATTCATATATCTTTCAGTCGTGCCATCCTCACATATCTATGTAATAAATACGCTCCAGACAGTTCCCTTTATCCTAAAGATCCAAAGGTTAGAGCCATTGTAGACAGGATGCTTTATTTTGACTCCGGTACTCTTCATATGACACAAAAAGCCGTTACCGTAAGCAAAACATTTCTTTTTATTTAAAATTAGAGATAATAATCAAGAATCAAACTCAGTTTGAAGTTCCGAGCCCGCCTTCCTCGGTAGCGATTCGTTAAATTCCGATAATGCTTTAGCTTTTCCCCCCGCTTATTTTGCCTTCTTATGGCTATATTTTGACAAGGATACTGAATTTATGTCTTTATACACCCCGTATAACGAAACTATGGCGGTATTATTTCATTTTCATTCATATATCTTTCAGTCGTGCCATCCTCACATATCTATGTAATAAATACGCTCCAGACAGTTCCCTTTATCCTAAAGATCCAAAGGTTAGAGCCATTGTAGACAGGATGCTTTATTTTGACTCCGGTACTCTTCATATGACACAAAAAGCCGTTACCGTAAGCAAAACATTTCTTTTTATTTAAAATTAGAGATAATAATCAAATTTACTATTTATGTGGAATGATAATCATCACTTTCGAAATCAATGTGATTAAATAATCTCCGTTAAACAAACATTTCGACGTCTTTTTTTTAATTTAAAATTAGAGATAATAATCTCATTTACTATTTATGTGGTAAGATAATCATCACTTTCGAAATCAATGTGATTTTAAATAATCTCCGTAGACTAATCATTTCGATTTCTTTTTATTAAAAAATAACCAGTGATAATCACATTTACTATTTATGTGGTAAGATAATCATCACTTTCCAAGATCAATGTGATTAAATAGTCGACACATAGTAATCATTATATTTAGGATTATTTTTCTTAAATAATACTGAGGAACATTTTTTTCTCTTTTGTATGAGATTTTGTATTAACAATTCTTAGATATTTTTGTATCGTCGCAATCGATATCTCTCTCCAAGATGCATAGATTTTTAAAATTCGACATTTTCAGTTTAATTTTTGCCGAATTATTCGATTTTAAAAACGTTATATATAAAAAGTTGTCTCATAAATCTTGCGACAAACATCTAGGGAAGTTAGGGCACATCATCAGAATTAAAACGTATAGGAACACATGCCTAGAAATGTCGGAATATGTTCACTAAGGGCTTTTTTCTATTGTGAAACTGTCTTTTCGTATGCTTTTTAATAGATCATAATAGGGAACCACCCCTAGAGCTTACTACTGCATTTTCGGGCATGGGTTCTAATGTAATTTTAATCCTAATAATGTGCTTTAACTTGTTTGGAAGTTTGCCGCAACATTTGTGTGACCTCCTGTTACATATGTATGTAACGTTTCTAAACTTGAACATTTTGTTTAAAATAGACTAAAAATGTCATCTTAAAAAGAAAAAAAAAAACTGTAGCTTTAGAAACAAAAGTAATTTCAGACACTTTAGAGTAGTTACGAAAAAACATTTTTGTTGAAAAAAATCAAATTAAAGTAAGTTTAAAATATGTCTTCCAATAGAATAGCAATTTTTTAGAATAGAATGGCAAACTTTTCTTAAAATCTTGATACTGATGTCACATCAGTTCAGTACTAAAAGGTTTCAATCACGTTAAATATACTTTGAAGATTTTTGTTGAACATGTTATAAACTAAACTCTGTTGCAAGTTAAGAAAAAACCATTATCACTATGAGTGCACGTTAAATGGATGCCAAGCTCCACGCGCGAATGTATATCAACATCGCCAACTCTTGAAACGACTTTGCTCAGCCTCTTTTTTGCTTGGTTTCTTATTAACAATAATCAATTAACGAGTAATAAGAATTAATAAAAATAACATAAAATCGTACAAAATATGCGTCTTTTTATTTGCATTTAAGAAAACGATGAAAGAATAATAAATATTGTTCTTGCAGACGATTTTCTTCAACAGCGAAACAAAAATAGAAATTCTTTATCTCGCATTTGGTTTGTAAAGAGCATAAGACGAGCCATTTTTAGTGGTCCAATCAAATACAATGCTCTTGTAACGTCATACAATCGTTTCTTTTTCAAGAACAAATGTTCTCTAATTTATCAAAGCATGTTGCCAAGTGCAGGATTTCAGTAAGACTACGAAACTATAACCCTTTTTCTTTTTTTAAATAATTCTATTATATTTACTGTAAATGATAGCATGAATTAAATTTCTGTCTGACGTGTTTAACTTTTAAAAGCTATATTTACTTTTAAAGAATATTTGTACAATTTTATGGCAAATAAAATCATCTGCTGTAGGGTGGCATTACTTTTTTATGTCGGCTTGGCGAAGATTTTATTCGCCACTGAGTATCCCCCAGTGACTGAGGGTACCCGAAGAAACGATATAACCACTAGAGCAGAATATGTGACAAGAATTCTAAAAAGGATCTAAATAATAAAAATGATATGAGAGTTGGCAAACTGAGCATAACGGAAATTTGAAAAATGCAATTTTTCAAAACTATTAATAAACATACATATTTTCTCCAACTAAACTATTTAGTTATGTATGTCTCTCATTTTTTTGGAAATCTAACATGTCTGCCAGATCTTGTGCGTGCAACAGTTAGTTGTTGTTTGGCTGTCTCGTTTGGGTCTAAGGAGAGAGTTTATCGTCTATGTCAACCTTCATTGTATCAAAAGGTACCTCTAGATAGTATCAAGTTAACATGTGATACTAGATAGTATCAAGTTATACATTAGTGAATAGTTATTTAATATTTATAGTGGTAGTTAGCCACAATTTGATAACGAAATAAAACAGATCTTTACTCGTATGCAGTCCAAGATGATTGCTTAAATTATATACTACAATGGTCTTTTCTTAACTTGCAACGGAGTATACCAATAAAACTAAGCAAATAAGCACAGAATAATATTTGAAAAATATTTTTTAGAGACCACTAATGTTAACAGGGAAATCTGCGGGTGAAGAGCAACATGAAGCTTATCGGAATGCACTGAGATTTTTTGAAGAATTCCTTTCAAGAACTCCTTACGCTGCTGGAAATCATATCACTCTAGCAGATTATTCTATATTTGCCACCCTCACAATGGCTGAGGTGAGTAAGCATTAAGAACTTTCACTAATGCATTGGTGAAAGTAAAAAAAAAAAATCTTCAGATTTTCTGCAGAAAGAGAATGTAGAAAATTTAAAAAAAAAATCATTTCTCAATTAGTTTTCTGTACAAAAAGATTGTAGAAAATTTGGAAATTTTAAGAGGCGCATTTTTCTGCAGAGTTTTTGCAGAAAAAGATTGCTGAGAATTCGAAATAATACCCTCAGATTTACTTCATAAAAATAGGTTCCAAAAACCTCTTGATCTGCAGATTTTTTTCTGCAAAAGAAAAATGCACAAATGTTTTTTTTAACTACCTCTAAAAACATTTTAAAATATTTACATGAGTGTAAATGTAATTGTGAATTTTATTTGAAAATAAATTAATAATAATTAAAAATAAGCTCAAAAATATTGATATTTCGGTTGGCACTTTAAAGGATGGGTACATAATTTTAGAGAAATAATTAAACAGCAATAAAAGCGTGTAAAAAATTTTTCTCCGGAGTCATACACTTATTAAAGTAGAATTCAAACTAAATTCGAGTCAATTACACTTATTTTCAGGTAATGATTATTTGTTTACACAATATTAATTAACTCTTAAAAAAATACGGATGAAACTGGCCGTATCATGTAAATATTTCCAACATAATAAAGTCCAAATATTTGTAGTTCTAATTTGATTAAACCAATCATAACTAAAAAATGGCGTAAAAACAAAAGGAAAATTTGGTAGATCTTTAAATAATAAGATGTGCAAGTTTGAAGAAGAAGTCAAATAAATGCTGAAAGATTTCATAAAAAAAGTTTTATCAAATTTATGTTCATATAGTTTAAGTAGAATTCAAATGAAAAATAGTTTCAACAGCACTTATTTTCAGGCAATTAATTGTTTATACAAATTTAATATTTTTTTTTAAAGAAAATCATACTTTTGACCTTAAAAATATCTCGCAGAAGCTATTGATATTTATAACCAGCATTGAAGAACCGTCCCAATTCTGAGTTCATGATTACCTATATTCAACTCCACAGCCTTGAAATTTTGAACACAGTCCGGAAGACAAGGTAACTCTTGGAACGAGCATTGGGGAAAACTAGCCTCCCTGGACGACATTTTGATGGAACTAACCCGCACCTGGGTCACCTCATTAGGGGGCAAACGCGTTATCTGAGAAATCGCTGTTCACAGAAATTATGTGAATAAATTTTGTGCTTGTTAAATATTACAACAGCACAAAAAGTTAAAAAAGTAAACGCATCTTTCAAAAATAAAGTGCTCTCTCCCTCCCACCACTTTAAATTTTTTTCTTCCAAATCATCCGTTTCTTTCCATCAAGGATGATTAGTAGTGCTTGACTAGGCGTTGTAGTAGTGTGAACTCTGTATAAAGAATTGCAATAAAATAAAAAAACAATATCTGATTATTTTCATGCCAAACTTGTATTGAATTCAGTATTTTATATTTTTAGGCATTTAAAATTAAATTTGAGGACTATCCCAAGGTTTCAGCTTGGATGGAAAAATTGAAATCTGAAGTATCTTCCCACAAGGAACTAAATGAAGAGCCACTACAACAATTAAAAGAATATATGAAATCAAAAAATTTCATTTAGAAACTTTGTTCAAAGATAAGCATTCTTTTCAAAAAATAAAAAACTATTCTTTTTTTTTGTTCCTGAATTTGATCTACTTGAAATTGTAATTTAATTTGGTAAATTTTTCGTAAAATTAAACATTTATTGTAACATTTATGTACATTTATTGCAAAATTAAAAGAGTTTTAATTTGAAGAATACAATATTAGTACTTTGCCATTGATATTAACTGATTACAGTGACGAAAAGGGCACCTGGTGCCGGACGCGATTTTCCAATCCAGCTACCTTTAACGATGCTCTCTCTTGTTTAGCAATTTTTAAACAAAAAAAAAATCTTAATTTTTGATATTTTTTTACTCTGAGTAACGGATTTTAAACGAATTAAAACCCTATATCATAATTGGGATCAATTCCAGTCAAAAAGAAAATCTCCAAAAATGAGAGCGAGTCGTTAAAGGCCACTGGATTGTAAATTAGCATCCAGGACGCAGCTTCATAACATAATATTCCATATTAATGTGTATAAAAAGAACATGTTATTCTTTATTAATATAAATAAATAAATTTCAAATTAATTTGCTCATTTTAAAGCTTAGAACTACGTATCAAGTCATTTTAGTGAGTTTTCCACATGTTATTTAAGTGAGGGTAATTTTAAGAGAGTTTTCCACAAGGAAAAGACAAAAAAAAGTAATTTTTTCATGCAAACAAAAGTTTAGGAAATACCGGGTAAATGCATTCCGGACTAAAGATCTGAACATTAAAAAAAATCAGTGTAGGAATTACTAAGCGCGTCCATACCGCGCTGTGTGATTAACTTGCTTTTTTATTATAATTACAAAAAGACGTGATTATTATTAATAATTGCTGAATAACCTAGATAATATACCATACGGACTGTGTGGGTCTTTACAGTTAATGCTTCCTCGACATTTCCTATACAACTGCTTGTTAAGTATAAGTTCATTGCCCGGTATTTCCTTCACAGATTTTTTAAACTGATGGGCTGATGTTTTGTTTAGACTTGTCTAGTACTTCACACTCTATTATTTTTTGGTAAAAGACCGTTGCCCGGTTAACACTTGCATACTGGTGCTTTTATTATTATTATTATTATTTTAAATTTATGAACTTTTACTCGTTAATCATCCTTAAACTGTCTATCCCAGATGCGAAATTTTTAGCCTACTCTGGGTGAAAATGGAATTGATCAAAATTGTCTCTAAATACTTAAACCGAAAATATCTTATGTATTTTATGCCTGTCTTGAAAGAAATAAAGCATAGCCCAACCCCTTTAAAAAAAGCCACTAACATTGGTAGGTTACTTGGAATTGGAAGGATTGAACTAAATGAAAACTTAATAAATAGTAGCCTGATAATATCCACCCCGCTAGAGGGAGTATTTAAGCGTTGCGATCGCGAATAATTATTTATTATAGATGACGAAAAATTCGCTTGCAAGTGGCGGCAGTTGTTCTGCTTTAGAGTATATTATCTGAAAATAAGATATTTAAATTTCTTAAAATTTTATCCCGCCGAATTAAATAGAGTAATGCGTTAAAGTGGAAAGACTGGAAAAACAGAAATAGTCACGTTATATGACGTCAGAGGACGACAGCAAGACTTACGGCAGGGTTGTATATATATATATATATATTTTAAAATTAAAAACAGATAGAAACTCTATGAGAAAATACATTATTTCACTCTCTGGAACAAATTGTATAGGTATACATGAAGTCACATTAAAGATAAAAAAACTGTATGTAGCCAATATCTGGAATGAATGCCAGTAATCACGACACTCTTGCTGTTCTTACCCTCAAAGAATAATAATTGATTCTTCGATTAATCACATACGCGAACGAACTATACGAACGAACATTTATGTAAAGCAAACAAACATAATAAGTGAGATAGAAGATTAAGTGAGTGATCTTGTTCCTGTCCTTGAACTAAAAAAGTTATTTTTAAGA